>CM053029.1:46353678-46953678 GCA_028564925.1 Lithobates sylvaticus
GCTACTATTAACGATCATACCCATTGAAATCAATGGACACCACAGTATAATTACCGCGCAAAGACGGCGCTGCGGCCAGCGATTTGCGGGGGGTTTTTTTTTTTTTTTTTATTAAATTTCCATTTTTTCCGGCCGCTAGTGGGGGTGTTTTGTAAAAACCGCCAACAACTCTAGCGGCGAAATACCACCGGGCGTTCGCTCGCTCGGCGAGCCCAGAACTATTTTGGCCGCTCGCATCACGTTCGTGTGATGCGAGCGGCCCCGCAATGCATTGCGGCCGGCGCGGCCGGCGCAGTGCATTGCTGGCTGATGATTGGCCAAGCATGCACTGTGACCCCGCATGCTTGGCCAAACACAGCCCCGGAAACTCGAAGAGCCATAATTGGCTACAGGCAGGACGCCTGTAGCCAATTACAGCTCAGGGGCTGTAGTACACCCCCCCCCCTATAAAAGGCCGCCACGCCGTCTGCGCCGGTCACATGCTGTTCCGGCGCAGATAGAGCAGGCTAGATCTGTGACACTCTGCTGGATTTAGTTAGTTAGAGAGATTTACTTAGAGAGATTGAGTTAGATAGATTCATTTACAAAGATTGATTTAGAAAGAGGGGCTTGTAGTGTGTTCGTGGCAGGCAGGCAGAGCTCCTATATTTTGTTCCCAGAAGCACCTATAGGACTTGTAGTGTGTTCGTGGCAGGCAGGCAGAGCTCCTATATTTTGTTCCCAGAAGCACCTATAGGACTTGTAGTGTGTTCGTGGCAGGCAGGCACAGCTCCTATATTTTGTTCCCAGAAGCACCTATAGGACTTGTAGTGTGTTCGTGGCAGGCAGGCAGAGCTCCTATATTTTGTTCCCAGAAGCACCTATAGGACTTGTAGTGTGTTAGTGGCAGGCAGGCAGAGCTCCTATATTTTGTTCCCAGAAGCACCTATAGGACTTGTAGTGTGTTTCTGGCAGGCAGGCAGAGCTCCTATATTTTGTTCCCAGAAGCACCTATAGGACTTGTAGTGTGTTAGTGCCAGGCAGGCAGAGCTCCTATATTTTGTTCCCAGAAGCACCTATAGGACTTGTAGTGTGTTAGTGGCAGGCAGCCAGAGCTCCTATATTTTGTTCCCAGAAGCACCTATAGGACTTGAAGTGTGTTCATCAGCACAGAGCTCCTATATTTTGTTCCCAGAAGCACCTATAGGACTTGAAGTGTGTTAGTCCCAGCACACAGAGATCCTATATTTTGTTCCCAGAAGCACCTATAGGACTTGAA
Source organism: Lithobates sylvaticus (assembly GCA_028564925.1). NCBI lineage: Eukaryota > Metazoa > Chordata > Amphibia > Anura > Ranidae > Lithobates > Lithobates sylvaticus. Next base: position 46,354,937 of record CM053029.1, read on the forward strand.
GTGTGTTAGTCCCATCACACAGAGATCATATATTTTGTTCCCAGAAGCACCTATAGGACTTGAAGTGTGTTAGTCCCATCACACAGAGAGCTATATTTTGTTCCCAGAAGCACCTATAGGACTTGAAGTGTGTTAGTCCCATCACACAGAGATCATATATTTTGTTCCCAGAAGCACCTATAGGACTTGAAGTGTGTTAGTCCCATCACACAGAGATCATATATTTTGTTCCCAGAAGCACCTATAGGACTTGAAGTGTGTTAGTCCCATCACACAGAGAGCATATATTTTCTTCCCAGAAGCACCTATAGGACTTGAAGTGTGTTAGTCCCATCACACAGAGATCATATATTTTGTTCCCAGAAGCACCTATAGGACTTGAAGTGTGTTAGTCCCATCACACAGAGATCTTATATTTTGTTCCCAGAAGCACCTATAGGACTTGAAGTGTGTTAGTCCCATCACACACACAGACCTATATTTTGTTCCCAGAAGCACCTATAGGACTTGAAGTGTGTTAGTCCCATCACACAGAGATCTATATTTTGTTCCCAGAAGCACCTATAGGACTTGAAGTGTGTTAGTCCCATCACACAGAGATCTATATTTTGTTCCCAGAAGCACCTATAGGACTTGAAGTGTGTTAGTCCCATCACACAGAGAGCATATATTTTGTTCCCAGAAGCACCTATAGGACTTGAAGTGTGTTAGTCCCATCACACACACAGAGATCATATATTTTGTTCCCAGAAGCACCTATAGGACTTGAAGTGTGTTAGTCCCATCACACAGAGATCTATATTTTCTTCCCAGAAGCACCTATAGGACTTGAAGTGTGTTAGTCCCATCACACAGAGATCATATATTTTGTTCCCAGAAGCACCTATAGGACTTGAAGTGTGTTAGTCCCATCACACAGAGATCCTATATTTTCTTCCCAGAAGCACCTATAGGACTTGAAGTGTGTTAGTCCCATCACACATCACACACACAGATCATATATTTTGTTCCCAGAAGCACCTATAGGACTTGAAGTGTGTTAGTCCCATCACACAGAGATCCTATATTTTGTTCCCAGAAGCACCTATAGGACTTGAAGTGTGTTAGTCCCCATCACACAGAGATCATATATTTTGTTCCCAGAAGCACCTATAGGACTTGAAGTGTGTTAGTCCCATCACACACACAGAGATCATATATTTTGTTCCCAGAAGCACCTATAGGACTTGAAGTGTGTTAGTCCCATCACACAGACCATATATTTTGTTCCCAGAAGCACCTATAGGACTTGAAGTGTGTTAGTCCCATCACACAGAGAGCATATATTTTGTTCCCAGAAGCACCTATAGGACTTGAAGTGTGTTAGTCCCATCACACACACAGATCTATATTTTGTTCCCAGAAGCACCTATAGGACTTGAAGTGTGTTAGTCCCATCACACAGAGCATATATTTTGTTCCCAGAAGCACCTATAGGACTTGAAGTGTGTTAGTCCCATCACACAGAGATCATATATTTTGTTCCCAGAAGCACCTATAGGACTTGAAGTGTGTTAGTCCCATCACACACAGATCCTATATTTTCTTCCCAGAAGCACCTATAGGACTTGAAGTGTGTTAGTCCCATCACACACACAGATCTATATTTTGTTCCCAGAAGCACCTATAGGACTTGAAGTGTGTTAGTCCCATCACACAGACCTATATTTTCTTCCCAGAAGCACCTATAGGACTTGAAGTGTGTTAGTCCCATCACACAGAGATCTATATTTTGTTCCCAGAAGCACCTATAGGACTTGAAGTGTGTTAGTCCCATCACACAGACCTATATTTTGTTCCCAGAAGCACCTATAGGACTTGAAGTGTGTTAGTAGTCCCATCACACAGAGATCTATATTTTGTTCCCAGAAGCACCTATAGGACTTGAAGTGTGTTAGTCCCATCACACACAGAGATCTATATTTTGTTCCCAGAAGCACCTATAGGACTTGAAGTGTGTTAGTCCCATCACACACACAGATCCTATATTTTGTTCCCAGAAGCACCTATAGGACTTGAAGTGTGTTAGTCCCATCACACAGAGATCCTATATTTTGTTCCCAGAAGCACCTATAGGACTTGAAGTGTGTTAGTCCCATCACACAGAGATCTATATTTTGTTCCCAGAAGCACCTATAGGACTTGAAGTGTGTTAGTCCCATCACACAGAGCCTATATATTTTCTTCCCAGAAGCACCTATAGGACTTGAAGTGTGTTAGTCCCATCACACACACAGAGCTCCTATATTTTGTTCCCAGAAGCACCTATAGGACTTGAAGTGTGTTAGTCCCATCACACACACAGAGCTCCTATATTTTCTTCCCAGAAGCACCTATAGGACTTGAAGTGTGTTAGTCCCATCACACAGAGCTATATATTTTCTTCCCAGAAGCACCTATAGGACTTGAAGTGTGTTAGTCCCATCACACAGAGCACCCTATATTTTCTTCCCAGAAGCACCTATAGGACTTGAAGTGTGTTAGTCCCATCACACAGCTCTCCTATATTTTGTTCCCAGAAGCACCTATAGGACTTGAAGTGTGTTAGTCCCATCACACACAGATCCTATATTTTTTCCCAGAAGCACCCATAGGACTTGAAGTGTGTTAGTCCCATCACACAGAGCTCCCTATTTTCTTCCAGCAGCAAGCACCTATAGGACTTTAGTGTGTTAGTGGCATCACACAGAGCTCCTATATTTTCTTCCCAGAAGCACCCATAGGACTTCTAGTGTGTTAGTGGCATCACACAGAGCTCCTATATTTTCTTCCCAGAAGCACCCATAGGACTTCTAGTGTGTTAGTCCCATCACACAGAGAGCTCCTATATTTTCTTCCCAGAAGCCCATAGGACTTCTAGTGTGTTAGTGGCATCACACAGAGCTCCTATATTTTCTTTGCAGAAGCACCCACAGGACTTCTAGTGTGTTAGTGGCATCACACAGAGCTCCTCTATTTTCTTTGCAGAAGCACCCACAGGACTTCTAGTGTGTTAGTGGCATCACACAGAGCTCCTCTATTTTCTTTGCAGAAGCACCCATAGGACTTCTAGTGTGTTAGTGGCATCACACAGAGCTCCTCTATTTTTCTTTGCAGAAGCACCCACAGGACTTCTAGTGTGTTAGTGGCATCACACAGAGCTCCTCTATTTTCTTTGCAGAAGCACCCATAGGACTTCTAGTGTGTTAGTGGCATCACACAGAGCTCCTCTATTTTCTTGCAGAAGCACCCACAGGACTTCTAGTGTTAGTGGCATCACACAGAGCTCCTCTATTTTCTTTGCAGAAGCACCCACAGGACTTCTAGTGTGTTAGTGGCATCACACAGAGCTCCTATATTTTCTTTGCAGAAGCACCCATAGACTTCTAGTGTGTTAGTGGCATCACACAGAGCTCCTCTATTTTCTTTGCAGAAGCACCCACAGGACTTCTAGTGTGTTAGTGGCATCACACAGAGCTCCTCTATTTTCTTTGCAGAAGCACCCACAGGACTTCTAGTGTGTTAGTGGCATCACACAGAGCTCCTATTTTCTTTGCAGAAGCACCCACAGGACTTCTAGTGTGTTAGTGGCATCACACAGAGCTCCTCTATTTTCTTTGCAGCACCCACAGGACTTCTAGTGTGTTAGTGGCATCACACAGAGCTCCTCTATTTTCTTTGCAGAAGCACCCACAGGACTTCAGTGTGTTAGTGGCATCAGAGCTCCTCTATTTTCTTTGCAGAAGCACCCATAGGACTTCTAGTGTGTTAGTGGCATCACACAGAGCTCCTCTATTTTCTTTGCAGAAGCACCCACAGGACTTCTAGTGTGTTAGTGGCATCACACAGAGCTCCTCTATTTTCTTTGCAGAAGCACCCATAGGACTTCTAGTGTGTTAGTGGCATCACACAGAGCTCCTATATATTCTTCTCAGCAGCACCCACAGGACTACCGACTACAAGTGCTGGAAGACCGCCAAGGGGAGGCAGAGCGTGCAGAGCCAAGAACACAGGGCAGGCAGGCTCTGTTTCTAGTGGACGTGGCCGTGGACGTGGACGTGGTCGTGCATCGTCATCAGCACGTGGCCATGGGACACGCGCGTCTTTGTTTTCGGCAGCTGGACATGTGGAGCCGCATCATGCTGAAGGCTTGGTAGAATGGATGACCAAGCCCTCCTCATCCTCCTCATCCTCTCTCACCCAGGCTCAGGGTACTGACAGAGCATCATCAGCCACCCATTCCCTAGACCCACCATGTCCTCCTGAGGAGTCCCCCGAACTCTTTGAGCACAGTGTTGGGTACATGCTCCAGGAGGATGCCCAACGATTCGAAGGCTCGGATGATGATACCCAGCTTGAGGAATCTGGCAGTACTGTTCCACCAGCTGCAGCTTACTGCCAGGTTTGCTCTAGTGGTGAAGAGGGAGGGGATGATGAGGTCACTGACTCCACGTGGGTGCCTGAAGGGAGAGAGGATGAGGAGGAGGACGAGGAGGAGGAGGATGCGGCGTCACATGTCCAACGAGGCAGGATGCCCCCTGGAGGCCAGGTAGAGGCCAGCACAGCAACTGTACAACACCGCAGAGCTCCGCCTGTGCAGGGCGCTGCCTCTGCACGTTATCAGAAAAGTTCTTTGGTGTGGGCCTTTTTTGAGACGAGTGCAGCAGATCGCACCACTGCTATTTGCAATATTTGTCTCAAGCGTATCTCGCGTGGCCAAAACATCAGCCGCTTGGGCACCACAAGCATGACCAGACATATGGCGACCTGCCATGCAGCTCGTTGGCAGGCACACATAAAAGACCCACACCAAAGAACTAAGCGGACCTCTCCTTGCTCCTCCTCAGCTGGGATCTCCATCCCCACTACACCTTCAGTCCTCTCTGAAAGCTGCTCTGAGAGGACTGAAGGTGTAGAATTAGGTGTGTCACAACCAAGTACTTGCAGTACACCGACGTCCGATTGCAGCAGGCAAATTTCCCTGCCCCAGCTGCTGGACCGTAGAAAGAAGTACACTCCCAGCCATCCACATGCCCAGCGGTTGAATGCTAGCCTGGCTAAATTGCTAGCACTTCAACTGCTGCCTTTTCAGTTGGTAGACTCGGCCCCCTTCCGTGAGTTTGTTCAATGTGCGGTTCCTCAGTGGCAGGTTCCCAAACGCCACTTTTTCTCACGGAAGGCGATTCCGTCTCTCTACCGGCATGTGGAGGGCAATGTCCATGCCTCGCTGGACAGGGCGGTCAGCGGTAAGGTGCATATTACCGCTGACTCATGGTCCAGCAGGCATGGACAGGGACGGTACCTTTCTTTCACGGCCCATTGGGTCACTCTATTGGCAGCTGGGAGGGATGCAGGACAAGGTGCAGTAGTGTTGGAGGTTGTTCCGCCACCACGCCTCCAAAACGCTACTACTGCTACTGGTTGTGACACACCTCTCTCCTCCACCCCCTCCTCTTCTTCTTCCTCCAGTGCTCTGTCCTTGGAACCAGCGGTGCTCCGTAGGCGTACAAGGGGCTACGCAAGTACGCAGGCAAAAAAATGCCATGCCGTGCTTGCGCTGGTGTGTTTGGGGGACAGGAGCCACACTGGGCCAGAGGTTCTGGCAGCTCTGCAGGGGCAGGCCGAGAGGTGGTTGACGCCACGTCAGCTTAAGCCAGGAATGGTCGTTTCTGACAATGGCACCAACCTCCTCTCCGCCCTGCGACAGGGGCAGCTCACCCATGTGCCCTGCATGGCTCACGTCCTCAACCTGGTGGTGCAGCGGTTCTTGGGCAGGTTCCCACGGCTTACAGGATGTCCTGAGGCAGGCCAGGAAAGTCTGTGTGCATTTCCGCCGATCTTATAATGCCAGTGCTCGGCTGACTGAGCTGCAAAAGGAGCTGAACCTGCCCAAGAACCGCCTAATATGTGACATGCCCACCAGGTGGAACTCAACGTTGGCCATGCTGCAGCGACTGCACACGCAGCAGAGGGCCATCAATGAGTACCTTTGCGACTACGGCACCAGGACAGGGTCAGGGGAGCTTGGTTTTTTTTCCCCACGTCAGTGGAGCATGATCAGGGATGCATGCACTGTCCTCTCACCATTTGAGGAGGCCACGAGGATGGTGAGCAGTGACAGTGCATGCATCAGTGACACTGTCCCTCTTGTCCACCTGTTGGAGCATACGCTGCGTGGGATAATGGACAGGGCACTTGAGGCAGAACAGAGGCAGGAAGAGGAGGACTTCCTTGCCTCTCAAGGCCCCCTTTATCCGGACAGTGTTCCTTCTGTCCCACCCATCACACAGGAAGAGGAGGAGGAGGAGGAGGAGGAGGAGGAGGAGGAGGATTGTGTGAGCATGGAGGTGGAGCCTGGCACTCAGCATCAGCAGCAGCAGTCTTTTAGGGATGATGTACAGTCCCAACAAACCAGTGGACTTGTACGTGGCTGGGAGGAGGTGGCTGGCGATCATGTCATCCTCAGTGACCCAGAAGACTCCGGACCGAATGCCTCAGCTAACCTACGCTGCATGGCCTCCCTGATCCTGCAAAGCCTGCGGAAGGATCCTCGTGTTCTTCGGATCAAGGAGAGGGACCATTACTGGCTGGCCACTCTCCTTGATCCGCGGTACAAGGGTAAGGTTGCGGACCTTATCTTGCCGTCGCAGAGGGAGCAGAGGATGAGACATCTCAGGGAGGCCTTGCAGAAAGGTCTGTGCAACGCGTTCCCAGAAACTGGGAGGCTACAAACTCCTGGTCCTGGGCGACGAGTTGCTGAGGCTTCGGTCAGTGGCAGAAGGAGCGGTGGGGAAGGTGGACGTCTGACCGATGCGTTCAGACAATTTTTTAGTCCGCAGCCCCAAGGTATGATCGGTTCCAGCAACCATCGCCAGCGTCTGATATACATGGTGCAGGAATACCTTGGGGCAAGGTCAGACTTGGACACCTTTCCCACCGAAAATCCTCTGGCTTACTGGGTCCTGAGGATGGATCACTGGCCAGAGCTTGCACAGTATGCAATTGAGCTACTGGCCTGTCCTGCCTCCAGCGTTCTTTCCGAACGCACATTCAGTGCTGCTGGAGGATTTGTGACTGATCATAGGGTGCGCCTGTCCACCGCCTCGGTTGATCGACTGACCTTCATCAAAATGAATCAGTCTTGGATCACCACCAGCTACCAGGCACCTGAGGCGGATATAACCGAATAATTTTTAATGTCACATCCCTTCAAGACTGCCTATGCTGATGCTGAGTGACTGTCCTCTTATGTTCACTGACTATCCTCTTCCTCCTCCTCAATGATCCATGCCACCACACCAGTGCCTAAGGCACAATTTTTCAGCCCCTGTTTAACAGGGGCGTGTACTTACAATTTTTTAAAAAAAAAAAAATGCTTCGCAACACGTGTGACTGCTGTGCTCCAAGTACAGTATCTGTGAGGGGTTGCAGTGTTGTGGCACCAGCACCAGTGCCTAAGGCACAATTTTTCAGCCCCTGTTTAACAGGGGCGTGTACTTACAATTTTTTAAAAAAATGCTTCGCAACACGTGTGACTGCTGTGCTCCAAGTACAGTATCTGTGAGGGGGTTGCAGTGTTGTGGCACCAGCACCAGTGCCTAAGGCACAATTTTTCAGCCCCTGTTTAACAGGGGCGTGTACTTACAATTTTTTAAAAAAATGCTTCGCAACACGTGTGACTGCTGTGCTCCAAGTACAGTATCTGTTTGCAAAATGCTTCGCAACAGGGGCGTGTACTTACAATTTTTTAAAAAAATGCTTCGCAACACGTGTGACTGCTGTGCTCCAAGTACAGTATCTGTGAGGGGTTGCAGTGTTGTGGCACCAGCACCAGTGCCTAAGGCACAATTTTTCAGCCCCTGTTTAACAGGGGCGTGTACTTACAATTTTTTAAAAAAATGCTTCGCAACACGTGTGACTGCTGTGCTCCAAGTACAGTATCTGTGAGGGGTTGCAGTGTTGTGGCACCAGCACCAGTGCCTAAGGCACAATTTTTCAGCCCCTGTTTAACAGGGGCAGGTAATTACAAATCTTGATCTAATAGTTCACAGCAGGGCCCATTCCTGCGCCCACCAAGAGTAACTATGAGGGCCTACAGTCTTGTGGCAACACCGTCCACCACCACCGCCAAAGGCCCATTTTTTCTGCCCTGTTCATCAGGTGCTTGCAATTACAAATCTTGATCTAATAACTCACAGCAGGGCCCATTCCTGCGCCCACCAAGAGTAACTGTGAGAGCTTACAGTCTTGTGGCAACACCGTCCACCACCACCACCACCACCACCCCCAATTTTTCTGCCCTGTTCAACAGGTGCATGCAATTACAAATCTTGATCTATTAACTCACAGCAGGGCCCATTCCTGTGCCCACCAGTCTTGTGGCTACACCAACATCTAATAGGGCAAATTTCTGCAGAGTATATACGCCAGGCCCCTACTTTCAAACATCCAACTTACAAACGACTCCTACTTGCAAATGGAAAGAGAAAACAGGAAGTTAGAGGAAATCTACCCCTAGGAAGGGAAATTCTATCCTGTTAGATTTAATTTGGGAAAAAGGTATCTCCTCTCTACTGATACTTTATCACCAATCCTTGTTTCAATTAAAACCCCACTTTTTCCAAAAACATTTGTCATTGGGACGGAAAGTGAGGTGACATGTTCTGAACAGATGTGCAAAGACAGCAAATGTTACAGGGGTGATAACCCCTCCCTATGTTCTCCAAAAAGCTTAAAAATAGATTTTTTTGGGATGGAGCTACACTTCATAATGTACCTGTTCAGATTCTACTTAAGAACAAACCTAAAGCCGCAAGTGGTTTTAAATGGCTTCTTTTTTTCCTTTACAAATGTCATTTTGTGCAAGGACAGTTCTAAACACGGGAAACACATGCCACTTCTCAGGCATACTTTAGACACCCCCCAGGTACCATATTTAAAGGAAAATTTCACTTTTTTTTTTTTTTCACTTTATGCATCATTAAAATGACTGCTCCCGAAAAAACGTTAGTTTTTAAAAGTTCTTTTTGCATTGATTTATGTCCCCTGGGGCAGGACTCGGGTCCCCAAACCTGTTTTATGACATTAACATGCATATTGGCCGTTGTAATTAGCACTTTTGATTTCGAACGTTCGCGTCCATTATAACGTATAGGGTTCGAAAATTCGCGCGAACTTTCGGTCCGTTCGAAGGTTCTGGTGCGAACCGAACCCGGGGGTGTTCGGCTCATCCCTAATCTCAACTAGTTTTGCGGTCAAAGCTCTAAGTTTCTGGATGATGGTACAATTTTCCACATATATTTTACTACCATTACTGTTATAGAGGCTACTTTTATTTTTCTAGTTAGTTAGCTATTCTTTCCCATTTCCTTTCTTATTTTTGGATTTTCAAATTCACAAATTTGGGTCATAACTAATGACCCAAAAAACGAAAAAAAACAAAAAAAAAAACAGATAAAGCGAAAACAAATAAATATTTCGGCAGTGCACATGTCTATTAATTACTAAAGGTATATCAACACATTTGTAAAGGTAAAGGTTTATAGACGCTTCTCTTTTCAAGGGAAGTTGAACTTTGCAAGCACATTTTCCCCAACACAGGAAAGAGGATTTTTTATTTCTTAGCACTTCATTGGGTATTCTTTGCAAACTATACCTCATTCACTAAGCTCTGGGGAAAATTCACTTGCAAACTGAACAGCCTATTTGCCTTTAGTAAATCAACACCAATATGTGGTTCTTTACAAGAGCTGATTGTCAGAGTCAAAACGTGTTAAAATACACTAGCAGAGCCATTGTTGGCAAGCAAAGAATGACTTAAGCCCCTTTTCATACAAGAGATTTAATCAGGTCCGGCTATCTGTTTTTTTTTTAGCTGGTCCCAATTGGACCCTCCATTCTCCTCTTTGGAACACCAGATGTAAATTTTCTTGTGCTCGTTAACACTCGGCTACCTCTGGGTCCGATCCGATCTGTCAAAAAAGAAAAATGGAAGGGGGTCTGTTCCCCTCTGGCTGTCTGGATCGTCTTGAAATGGTCCGTTTACATCCGGCTGCCCATAGAGCAGGGCAGGCTGTATCTGTGTCTGCTCTAAATAAGGGGAGCTGGCACGGACCTCAGCTCATCAGGGGATCAGCAGACAGATCCCCTGCTGAGCAAAAATTGATCCTGCCCATGTGAAGGGTCCTTAGAGACTGGACTAGGTAGCTCCAGTAATGGGTCTGATTGGATAAAGGTGGGTGATTACCGACTGCCACGCTCCGGCACCCTCCGCTGCTTACTGTAGCCGCCAGCGGAGGCAATCGGTGCGCTCTCCTGTTAGGTATGGAGACAAGTGAGGGGAAGATGACCCCCACCCTACTCCATACCATTGTAGGGCGGAAGCTATGTCAAAATATCAGTTCCGCCCACAGCTATTTTTTTTTAATTGTATTTTAGTGTAAATATGAGAACTGAGGTCTTTTTGACCCCAGATCTCATATTCAAGAGGTCCTGTCATGCCTTTTTTCTATTACAAGGGATGTTTAACCAGCAAATATTAACTTGTATTGTAACTACCTGCTTGTTGATTGTTTTTACCTTTTATACTAATCTAACAATAGTGCTATGTATATAATGTACTTTTATGTACACAAAGTCATGTAAATGGCTATTAGGGATGGGCCGAACAACCCCTTGTTCAGTTCGCAGCAGAACTCTCGAACAGGGGAAATGTTCTAACCTGAACAGCGTACCCCATTGAAGTCTATGGGAGCCGAAAAATGAAAAATCAAAAGTGACCATTTTGAATGCCCCTTTACACGGTATTGGCCATAAAAGGGATATGGGAGTCCAGGTACTACTCTGGGGGACATGTATCAATATATATATATTATATATATATATATATATAAATATATATATTATATATATATTATATGGTGGGTGGGGTGGGGTTATATATATATATATATATATATATATATATATATATTTAAATCAATTGTTTTTTCAGGAGAAGTGATTTTAATGATGCTTAAAGTGCATCAATAAAAATGAAAAATGCCTTCCTTTAACCGCTTCCCGACTGCCTCACGCAGATATACTGCGGCAGAAGGGCACGTACAGGCAAAATCACGTACCTGTACGTTGCCCACAGGAAGCTCCGTGAGTCGGGTTGTGATCACCTCACGATGTATGATATACCCGCGATCGCCTCACGTGGAGAACAGGGAAGATGCTAATGAGGAAGAACGGGGAGATGCTAATGTAAACAAGCATCTCCCCGCTTTGCCTAGTGACAGTGTCACTTATCTCTGCTCCCTGTGATTGGAGCAGAGATTAGTGACGTGTAACACACAGCCACGCCCCCCCCCGCCCCCACAGTTAGAAACACGCTAGGACACACTTAACCCCTTCACTGCCAGTGTCATTTACACAGGAATCAGTGCATTTGTATCGCACTGATTACTGTATAAATGACAATGGTCCCAAAAATGTGTCAAAAATTTTGATGTGTCTGCCATAAATTTGCAGTCACGATAAAAATCGCTGATCGCCGCCATTTAAAAAAAAAAATTATTAATAAAATTGCCATGAAACTATCCCCTATTTTGTAAACACTGTAACTTTTGCGCAAACCAATCAATAATCGCGTATTGCGATTTTTTTACCAAAAATATGTTGAAGAATACATATAGACCTAAACTGAGTGAAAAAAAAAATATTTTTATATATTTTTGGGGAATATTTATTATAGCAAAAAGTAAAAAAGAATGCATTTTTTTTTTCAAAATTGTTGCTCTTTTTTTGTTTATAGCGCCAAAAGAAAGCTCTATTTTGTGGGAAAAAAGAAAAAAAGGATGTAAATTTTGTTTTGGAGCCACGTCGCACGACCACACAATTGTCAGTTAAAGCGGCGCAGTTGCCGAATCGCAAAAAGTGCTCTGACCCCCACCCCAAAGCACCCACCCCCATGTTGATGGGGACAAGGGCCTCTTCCCGACCACCCTGGGCTGTGGTCGTGGGGGTATGCAGGTGGGAGGCTTATCTGAATCTGGAAGGCCCCTTTAACAAGGGGGGCCCCAGATCCCCCACCTATGTGAATAAGTATCGGGTACCTACCCATTCACCAAAAAAGTGTACAAAAGTAATAACCACACAAGACCAATTCTTTATTTAAAAAATAAATAAATAGTGTCCCTCATCGTCAATCACGACGCCCACCGCAGCCAAAAATTGAAAAAAAAATTAAACCGCTCTTGCCTCCTGGGAGGCATCCTGCCGTAAGTCCATTCTGCACTTTGACATTTGTTAAAAAGGCAAGGGGCGGGGCCACCCATCTACGTCACCCGGTGGCATTTTCAGTGACATTCCTCATCTAAAGTCCCACTATTTTTCTCCCTGTTTTTATATGTATAATAGGGGTGGAGGTTTTTTATTGCGGTGTCTTTTTTGTCTACACTGCCCCCTTCTGATGTCATGTGGGGTCAATCTATGTTCGGGCCGAAACGTTCACGTAATCTGCTTTTAATTTCTGCATGTCATTTAAAAACTGTTATATAAAGATTTGAAACAAAGTGACAACAATACCAGCTCCTTAATTAAGATACAACTCATGTACTCCTGCGGTGAGGATCCAGGAGTGCCAGCGTGGGGACCGCAAAAGTTAAGGATTGGGACTGCTCTTTGAAAAAACATTATGCAGAGCAGGTAAGTATAATGCCCTGTACACACAGTCGGAAATTCCGATGGAAAAAGTCTGATCGGATTATGTTGTTGGAAAATCCGATCGTGTGTGGGCTCTATCTGACTTTTTCTGTCTAATTTCCGACGGAAAAAGGTTGAGAGCTGGATCTAAAATTTTCCGACAACAAAGTCCGATCTGACTTTTTCCGATCGTGTGTAGAGAATTCCGACGTACAAAGCGCCACACATGCTCAGAAAAAAATTTGGAGACAAAAGCTATTGGCTACTGGCCTCTACGTAGTCCCGTCGTACATTTTGCATGTCACCTCGTTCCGAACCATCAGATTTTCCGACAACTTTGTGTGCAACTTTGTGTGCAAGACAAGTTTCGGCCAAAATCCGTCGGAAAAATATCTGACTGATTTCGTGGTGGGAATGTCCGACCATGTGTATGGGGCATAACATGTTTGTTATTTAACCAAAAATAAAAAACAATGTTTACAATTACTTTCATAATTTGTAACTTGCATTTCCTTTTTTAATGCTTTCTTTCCTTTATATTCATCTGGTGATGCTGCCAGTAACAGACTTCCTGTTGGATGGACGGCACTGATGGGCACTGATTGGCAGCACTAATGAGGAAGCATTCATAGGCGCTTGTGGGAAATTTGAGCGATGCAGAATGCCCCATAATGCACTGCGAGATCACAGTACATTGCTGTATGATGATTGGCCAAAACATGCACCTGACCTGCATGCTTTGGTCAATCATAGTGCCCTCTGCTAAGAGAGCCATAATTGGCCAAAGGCAGGATGCCTTGGGCCAATCATGGCTCAGGGTGACTAAGTCCACTCCCCACACTATATAAGGCTGCTTACACGGTGACCGTGTGTAGTGTTGTTGGCGTGGACAGAGAGATAGCTTGAGTTAGATTAAGCAGGAAGGCTATTCAGTTAGTAGCAGTGTATTTGATATAAATATATATAAATATATATATTATATATATATATAATATATATATATATATATACATACAGTCAGTCTAGTGTATGTATGCATGTGTGTATGTATATATATATATATATTTATATATATATACTCTGCATTTAGCATAGACTATATAGTGAGTGTTTACTCTATATTCAGTCAGGGCAACAGTCTTCCTGTTGGAGCACATGTGGAATCATGGACAGGGCACTTGAGGCAGAACAGCAGGAGGAAGAGGAGGACTTCCTTACCTCTCAAGGCCCCCTTTATCCAGATAGAAACATCTTCAGGAGGCCTTGAAGGAAGGTTTGTGCAATGTATTTCCAGACCCTGGGAGGTTACAATTTCCTGATGCTGAACAATGTGTTGCTGAGGCTTCATTCAGTTAGAGGAAGAGTGGTAAAGAAGGTGGCTGGCTGACCGATGCCTTTAAACTCAGCGCCAAGGTCTGATCAGTTTAAGCAACCATTGCCAGCATCTGCATTACATGGTGCAGGAATATCTAGGGGAAAGAGCAGACTTGGAGACCTTTCCAACAAAGCATCCACTGTGTTACTAGGTCTTGCGGATGGACCACTGGCCAGAACTTGCTCAATTATGCAATTGAGCTACTGGCCTGTCCTGGATCCAGTGTGCTTACTAAACGCACATTCAGTGCTGCTGGAGGGTTTGTAACGGATCAAAGAGTACGCCTGTCCACAGAGTCTGTTGATAGGCTCACATTCATAAAATGTAATCAGTCTTGGGTCAGCAGCTATCAAGCACGCCCCTTTTTTAACAAAAAATGCTCTACTTTAAAGGCATACTAAGGACACCCCCAGACACAATAGTTAAAGGACTATTTCATTTTTATTGTTGCACTTTAAGCATTAATAAAATCACTGCTCCCGAAAAAAACTGTAGTTTTTAAAACTTTTTTTTGCATTGATACATGTCCCCCGGGGCAGGACCCGGGTCACCAAACACTTTTTATGGCAAGAACTTGCATATAAGCCTTTATAATGAGCACTTTTGATTTTTCACGTTAGTGTCCCATAGACTTTAACAGTGTTCGAACAAATATTTTGCCTGTTCGCATGTTCTGCTGCGAACCAAACCGGTGGGTGTTTGGCTCATCCCTACTGATGGGCACTGATTGGCAGCACTAATGAGGAAGCACTGATAGGCGGCACTGCTGGGCACTGATAGGCACTGTTGGAGCTGCACTGTTAATTCTTGATATAATATTTCACAGCAGGGCCCGTTCCTGCACCCAACAAGAGTAACTGTGAGGGCTTACAGTGTTCTGTAGTTACCGGCTCTCCTCTCCTCGCACTGTGACAGGAAAGGAATTTCGATATCCGGCAAGTGTGTTTCCATTGTGATCAGCTGTGATTGGACACAGATGATCACATGGTAAAGAGCCGCCTTTCCAATAACAGAGTGCGCCAGGTTCAGGGGCCTGGGAGGCGCAGTTCTGGGAGGACATCAATGGACACCCTCCTAGAACTGGAAGACTGCGCTGTAGCGGTCATTTAGCTATAGAGTGCCCGACAAGTGGTTGAATTGGTAAGGTCAAGTGGTTAAAAATCACCTTTCCTGTTCAATCTCCAGAGCTTTAAAATTTAATGCAATATGGAAACCTGGAGGCCTTCTATACACAGTTTTTGTACAGAAAGCACCCAGAGATGTAATTTCCTGCTGCTGGCTCACTCATTTTCTCAGAAGTCTACACTGAGATAAAAAGGCCATGGTGACACTGCAACTTTCCTCATTACAGGACTGCAAGTGCATCAGCTGATTAATAATAAAAAAAACACTCCCATTCAGACTCACTTTGAACATTGACATAAAACACACAGCTTTTTCTGCAGAGCAGAAACAGGTGGGAATCTGCAACAAAATGTGTTAAATTTCTCGCAATGTACATTGATCAACCAGAGAGGATTTATTTTTTCACAGCAAAATTAAGTTATTCTTTAAAACATGTGAATCCTGATTTTATAATTCTGCTGTTACAAAAAAACATTAAAAAAAAACATTAAAAAAAAAAAAATTCAATAAAAAATAACAAAAAATATCTTTATTCAAATGATTGCACCCCAAAACCCTAAACTATATCAAAGCGAGTAAGGAATTGCCTGACATTGCCGGTTCAGGTATTACCTGTTGACCTTTTGGCATGTTTTTTCTTGGTGCGGACTTATTTGAAATCTACCTTGTTTACTAAGTTCTTTTCCATTCTGACCTTATTTTTAGGTGTTAGGTGTAATAAATTCTTACTAGGTGTTTACCCCATTTACCTCTCTCTATGGTCACAATAGGTGATACTTTTTTGGGGTTCCTTTTCGACCAATGTGTGCCTCTATGCTAGCCTTCATAATTGTGACTAGTCCATCTATATACAGGTAATTCTGATTTAAGCTGGTTTGTCAATATGGTTTCAGACTGGACAGGGGGTTCTGTCAAATGTTTTTATAAAATAATTTGTGTAATTCGTTTTGTGTATTTTTGATTGCTATTGTGCTTTATTGTAATCTTGTGTATTGTATTTTCTATTTTTCAGTAGCTAGTGCTCAACAAATGTAATTCTCCTGAGGAAGCTACTATTCGAGGTGAAACATGTTGAGAATTTGTTGAACTGCACATTCTGTAACTGTTATTTATCTACATGTTCGATGGAATTTTTATTCTACTATGCTTTTATCTATAAATACATATTATTGATCTATTTTTTGTGTTTAATTTTTGCTTAATTTTTGCACCCTAAAAATCCCATTTTGCTTGATTTTCTATATCAAAAAGAGGTTTATTGTTAGGGTTTATATATACTTTATTTTATTCATTTATTTATTTTTCTTTATCCAAGTACGGGAATTTCTTAGTTGTCCTTTATTTGTAAACATATCCTTTAAATATTCCTTTGTGTGAATGAAAGTTGATAGATATTTATTTATATAGATATCTATAATTTTTTTAATAAATTAGCCATGTTGTGATGTTTTATTATTAAGGATATGACTACTTTCTAATACTTTAGTATTTGCTTTATTCCTATTTATTTTACTCTATTATTTTCATTAAAACATAATAATTGAACGTAAACACAGTAATTAGAAGTACTCTCTCTAGATTTGCAACGATCCCAGATGGTGGTATATGCTTCTTCTGTATATAAATAGTGGCACATTCTTATATCAGTAGAATGTGACTATGAAACTTATAAAAATGATACTACAGACAGAGAACTAAACAGATCATTTATTATTTTATAGCTTATTTGGTACAAATATTTTAAATCATTTTACAAAATTCATATATTACTTTTTATTTATTATATTTTTTTTAAAAGGATTTAAGGAAAAATATGCATTATTTTTAGTTGATCTACTCTGTATATTTCCGATATGCATATTGATGATTGCACTTAAAAGAATTGTAGCTACATTGCATTGTTCTTTCTTTAGGAGATAGGGTAAGTATGTGTTTAGTAAACCATGTCATATGCTCTAATTAAAATACAGCATTTTTAACAAACATGCAAGTTTATTATTCTTTTGTAATAAAAAGATGTGTTCTTCAAAACGCTTGCAATAGAAATAATAAACTACAATGGGATGCTATCTTGCTACGATTAGAAAAAAAGAATTTGGTTCACTGAAGGAGATAAAAGCTTACATAGCCCATGAAGCTACACTATATTGTCAAAAAGTATTGGGACACCTGCCTTTACACGGATGTAAACTTTAATGGCATCCCAGTCTTAATCCGTAGGGTTCCATATTGAGTTGGCCCACCTTTGCAGCTATAACAGCTTCAACTCTTCTGGGAAGGCCGTCCACAAGGTTTAGGAGTGTGTCTATGGGAATGTTTGACCATTCTTCCAGAACCGCATTGTGAGGTCAGGCACTGATGTTGGAAGAGAAGGCCTGACTCCCAGTCTCCGCTCTAATGCATCCCAAAGGTGTTCTATCTGGTTCAGGTCAGGACTCAAGACTCTGCAGGCCAGTCAAGTTCCTCCACCCCAACTCATCCATGTCTTTATGAACCTTGTTTTGTGCATTGGTGGGCAGTCATGTTGGAACAGGAAGGGGCCATCCCCAAACTGTTCCCACAAAGTTGGGAGCATGAAATTGTCCAAAATGTCTTGGTATGCTGACACCTTAAGAGTTCCGTTCACTGGAACTAAGGGGCCAAGCCCAACCCCTGAAAAACAAACCCACATCCATAATCCCCCCTCCACCAAATTATTTGGACCAGTGCACAAAGCAAGGTCCATAAAGACATGGATGAGTGTGTTTTGGGTGGAGGAACTTGACTGGCCTGCACAGACCCCTGACCTCAACACCTTTGGGATGAATTAGGCCTTCTCGCCCACATCAGTGCCTGACCTCAAAAATAGAAGAATGGTCAAACATTCCCATAGCACACTCCTAAACCTTGTGGGACAGCCTTCCCAGAAGAGTTGAAGCTGTTATAGCTGCGAAGGGTGGGCCAACTCAATATTGACCCTATGTACTAAGACTGGGATGCCATTCATGTGCGTGTAAAGGTAGGCATCCCAATACTATTTGGCAATATAGTGTATGTTCTTTTAAGCCACCTGATCATTTGCAAGTGAACTTCCATTTTTCTTCATTTTTTTCTTAAAACCAAACTCTGGTCCTGAGATGTTCACAGCTTTGCCACACAAAACAGCCCTGACTGGCAGTGCAAGAGACTTTTTTTTTCCCTGCTGCAGTTCAGTTACACATACAGCCCCCCCCCCAGCTTGACAATGACAGATGAAGCACACTGAGGAGCATATATCTTTGTCACTCTGCTCTCTCTTCCTATCAGCATGCTCTTGGCACAGTTAACCACTTCAGCCCCGGAAGATGTTCCCCCTAATGACCAGGCCATTTTTTCCGATACGGTCTGCGATACATCGCTTTAACTGACAATTGCGCGGTCGTGCTAAGCTGTTGGTTTGCAAAACAGTTATAGCGTCTACAACATAGGGGATAGATTGATGGCATTTTTATTATTTTTACATTTTTTACTAGTAATGGCGGCGATTAGTAATTTTTAGCGGGACTGCGACATTGCGGTGGACACATCGGACACCTAACTGACATTTTTGACACTTTCTTGGCAACCAGTGACATTACTACAGTGATCAGTCCTAAAAATCTGCACTGTTAATGTACTAATGACACTGGCAAGAAAGGGGTTAACATCAGGGGCAATCAAAGGGGTCAAATAATGTTCCCTCACTGTGTGTTCTAAGTGTATGGGGGACTGTGTGATTGGGGAAACACACAGATATATCTTCCTGCATAGCAGAAAGACAGTATCTGTGTGATCTCAGGAGGAAACACACACAGGATTGGCTTGGCGCTTCTCTTTCCTACTTTTGCCTTCTGGGTGATCTCCCCCGCCCCTTGTTTACACAGGCAGATTCCCGTTTTGTCACTGCGGGGAACGATCGCGGGTGGCCGGGGGACATCGAGCCTGCCCCACCCGCTGATTGGATCCCCTTGATGGCCAGTGGCTGCGTGCCCAAAAATCGCCGTATACGAGCCGAAATATACCTACGGCGATTTTCCGGGATCGAGCCACATTGCCTCAGTATAACTGTGGCAGCTGGTCCTTAAGCGGTTAATGACCTCTTCTTTTCTCTCAGTTCTGCTGTACAGTGACTGCTAGACATGTGCATTCGTTTTCATCCGAATGCATTTTCATCCGAATTTCGGGTATTTTCGTTATCGTTTTAACAAAACGATAACGAACGTGCAGAATCCGAAAACCGAAAGATCCGACATAAACAAATGCTTTTATTTTCATTTTCGTTGCGACAACAGTTCGATTATAGATAGGAGATTCGACATGACGCTGACAATAACAATCTGTGTCCATCGAACCTGTGGTCCAATGTGCCTAACCTTAGCTTTATTAGTCCAAGATTATTCTACATATAGAGAAAAGATTCGACATAGAGAGAAAAGATTCAATATAGATAGAAAAGATTTGACATAGAGAGAAAAGATTCGACATTATAGAGACAATAGCAAAAAAGTTTGAATGTGCCGAACCTAACTCTATTAGTCCAAGATTATTCGACATGGAGAGAAAAGATTTGACATAGAGAGAAAAGATTCAACATAGATAGAAAAGATTCGACATAGATAGAAAAGATTCGACATAGAGAGAAAAGATTCGACATAGAGAGAAAAGATTCGACATTATAGAGACAATAGCAAAAAGGTCGAATGTGCCTAACCTAACTCTATTAGTCCAAGATTATTCGACATAGAGAGAAAAGATTCGACATAAAGATTCGACAAAGCAGTCGGCACGAGCGGACATTTATGGTCAAATGCTCCGCCCACAGGCTATAGAAGAATTCTAATGTTGGTTGACTAGTAATAATAATGAATAAATATAATTATTACTAGTGTCATACAACATTAGAATTCTACTATAGCTTGTAGGCAGAACAGTCGACCGGAAATGTACGAGTGCGGCGTCGTACAGTTTAGCTGCTCCGTCGAATCTTCTTAGAACATTCGACAGGCACCATAAGCATTCAATGACAGATTCAACCTTAATTATTTCAGATTTTTGGACAAATGCATTTTTTAACAAAACAAAATAAATAAAAATGAATTTTGGGAGTAACTAAAAAAATAAAATTATTTTTCGGACGAAAACAAAATTCTGAAACAAAATATTTCAGTGTGCACATGTCTAGTGACTGCAAGAGGCAGATATCAGGTCATATTCAAGTACTAATCCAACATACATTAAAAAAAAAAATGATGATGGAATAATAAATACAGAAACAAATATGTTTGTTTATTTAATCTGCCTGGCATTCAGCCTAAATTATCCTACATAAATTACCCCAGGTTTACTGGTTTAGGTGAACTGGGCTTAGTCTACTAAAGGTGGGCTAAAACTGCTCATGAAGTGCATTTAAAATTTAAAATATCTTCTTACAATCGGAAATAATATATATATATATATATTTTTTTAAATAACTAAAAATACAGCTAATTACCAATAACTTTTAAAACATGTATTGTGCATATATTATTACTAGTGATGATGATGATGTCAGACACTGTCAGTAGACATGAGCAACATTGGCCAATTGCCGGGAAATTGCTAAAGACAATTACAAATTTTCATCTTTCAGTAAAATGCACTGGAGTCAACATGAAATACATAACAAACTATTGTGGTTTTTAGGTGTTTTTAAAGGGTTTTAAATGATTTTCGATTGTGTTTTCTTTGTGTTCCTATTTTTGTTTACATTTGTGGTGTTTTTTTTTTATTGCAAAGGGACTTTTCCCCCAAAAATCTTTGGCATAGAAAAAGTGCTGATCAGCAAATTCACGGCTCACTGAAACTACAACTCTGTCTGCTGCGGTGCCAGATGGGACAGATGGGATGGGACACAAATTGCTGTGAATGAATGATACGGCTGAGTTCCACACAGCCGCACCATTTTAAAAATGTGACAAGGGGTGCGGGGAGAGGAACACCTCCCCATTGTCACAGAGAGAGGAACTCTGGCGGTGGGAGGTGGTTGAATAGGAATGATAACATTCTCTTAAAGGTGAAGGTATCTTTAACTACATGCCAACCAGCCGCAGTCCTTATACGGTGGCAGGTTGACTCCCCTGTGCGAATCGCCGTAGCTGTACGGCGGCCGCTTTAGGGGCTATAGGGGGTGCACAAACAGACAGATTCACGTTCTGTCAGGGAAGTAGACAGATTTTCAGTTCCTAGTGATCAGGAACAGCAATCTCTCTCCTCCTCCAGTCACTACATCCCCCCACAGTTAGAAACACTCTCTAGGACACACATTTAACCCCTTGATGGGCCCCTAATGTTAACCCCTTCCCTGCTAATGACATTTTTACAGTAATCAATGGTCCCAAAAAAGTGTCAAAAGTGTCCGATCTGTCCGCTGCAATGTCGCAGTTCCACAAAAAAAAAATCGCAGATCACCACCATTATTAGTAAAAAAAAAAAAAAAAATTATAATAAAAATGCCTTAAATCTTTCCCCTATTTTGTAGACCATATAACTTTTGCACAAACCAATCAATATACGCTTATTACAATTTTTTTACCAAAAATATGTAGAAAAATACATATTGGCCTAAACTGATGAAGATATTTTTTTTTTGGGGGGGGGGGATATATATTATAGCAAAAAGTTAAAAATATAGTTTTTTTTCCAAAAGTGTCGCTCTTTTTTTGTTTATGACATGAAAAATAAAAAACGCAGAGGTTATCAACTACCACCAAAAGAAAGCTCTATTTGTGAGAAAAATTGTATTTGGGTACAGCATCGCAAGACCGCGCTATTGTCAGTTAAAGGGAAGCAGTGCCGTATCGCAAAAATGGCCTGGTCATTTAGGGGGCAAATCTTCCGGTCCTTAAGTGGTTAAGTTGGCCATACACAGCTGAAATTTGGCTGATTCATTCACTTCAGCTGAAATTTGGATCTGTGGATGACAACTAATACCGCGTACACACGATCGGAATTTTAGTCGGAAAAAATCTTGGATGTTTTTTCTGACATAATTCCGCTCAAGCTTGGCTTGCATACACACGGTCACACAAAAGTTCATTGAACTTCCGACCGCCAAGAACACGGTGACGTACAACACGTACGACGGCACTAGAAAAGGTAAGTTCCATATGAAGCGCGCCACCCTTTGGGCTCCTTCTGCTAATCCAGACCGAGTGCTTTCGTACGTCTCGTACTTGATTGTGAACATGCGTGTTTTTTTGTGCGTCGGAATTGCATACAGACAAACAGAATTTCTGTTAGGAACTTTTTCCAATGGAAAAATAGAGAACATGCTCTCTATCTTTTGCTGGCGGAAATTCCGCCAGCAAAAGTCGGATGGAGCATACACACGGTCGCATTTTCCGACCAAAAGCTCAGATCGGTCTTTTGCTGGTGGAATTTCCGATCGTGTGTACGCGGCATAATGGATTTTAAAGAATCTTGGTAGAAAAAAGTGGGCTAAACAGTGATTGCAGCCAATCAGCTGCAGTCCCTTTCTGGGTATTTTAACATCTGTGAGTGCCAACTGTCAGAATACAGCAGCCAGCAGGGAAGATTCATCCATCTAAGCTGTTAAGTGAGGATGGGGAAATTTCGGGACACTTTACATGTATGGCCAGTTTAAGACTATAAAACATTAATGTTTTTTATATTTTGTAAAATTGTATTCAATTACTGCTTGTTTTAGAATGTTTAAACAATATTTCCTATGTTGCGTATACCACCACAAAATGTCCACTTATGTCATAATTTAAAAAAAACATATATATATATATATATTTTTTTTTGCCATTACCATGCAATAATTCTTACATCTACAGATGAACACCTCTTTGTCTATGGGGTTTATTCTTCTGGGATTTCAAGAGCTCTACGGTTTACAGAATTATCTCTTCACTTTTTTCCTTGTGATTTACGTTATGACCATATGTGGAAATCTTTTGATCATCACACTGGTGGTCAACACCAAAAAACTCCAAACTCCCATGTACTTCTTCCTTACCCTACTCTCTTTATCAGACCTTATATTGAGTACAAATATTGTGCCCAAAATGCTTCATGTGGTGGTCAACGTGAGAACTTATATATCTTTTGTTGGCTGCATCACTCAGTTCTACTTCTTCTCCTTTTCAGAATGTTCAGAGTGTCTTCTTCTAACAGTCATGTCCTACGATCGCTACTTGGCCATCTGTAATCCCTTAAACTATATTTCAATCATGAATAACATATTGTGCAAGAAACTTATTGTGACATGTTGGATGTTGAGTATTTCTATATCCTTCATCAATGCCCTGTCTCTAGGTTTACTTGAGTTTTGTGGGAGTAATATTATTGACCATTTCTTCTGTGATTACTCCCCTTTAATAGAATTATCATGTTCGGACACCTCGTTAGTTCAGTTGGAGGTTACCCTACTTAGCTTTCCTGTACTTGTTATTCCTTTTATTATTATCACCTTCTCATACATTCATATTATCAAGATCATTCTAAGGATTCCATCAAATATCGGGAGGCAGAAAGCCTTCTCTACCTGCAGCTCCCACCCCTCCCCTCACTGTTGTGTCTACCTATTATGTAACCTTGATCTCTATGTATGGCTTTCCAATCAAGGGGCAATCCCTCAAAATAAGCAAAGTCTTATCTCTGCTATACACCCTAGGCTTATACTCGAGTCAATACGTTTTCCCAGTTGTTTGTGGTAAAATTAGGTGCCTCGGCTTATATTCGGGTCGGCCTATACTCGAGTATATATGGTATGTAGAATCATCGGATTCCTCTCAGATTTTATATTGGTTTGATATTAAAAATAGGGATATTTATGTAGTTACTCATTATGAGATTATTATGATTGTAATATATACGATATTGTTAAAAGTTATGCTTTATACATGTTGATCTGGGGATGAGATTGTGTGCTCGCTCCATATCACTGTCCAGGGTACAAGCGTTATCTTATGGTGTTTGTTTTCTGGCTGATTTAGCCCTCAAGTTACTTATACCTAGCAGGAAGGAGCGTAGATAGTTCTGTTGGCGTCACCTATTAGGGTAGTTTTGCGAGAGGGATTAAGCTTATAAAAGTATTTGAATGTCCTTGCACTACACTAAAATGGCTGCCGGACATGTCTATGTAATAAACTACAAGAAAATGGCCGACGTAAAATCATATGTTTTGAATTACAAGAAAATGGCCGATGGCCAGGTATTTAACAGACAGCACCACCATCCAATTAGCATTCTCCTGATGAAGATACAATATATCCACACGCGTAGGGGAGGGGACTGGATGGCGCAGGGGGCAGCTGGTCTGTCTTATGGAGTAGGAGCACACAATCTCATCCACGGCTTGGCGCTATTAAGGCATGCTATAGAGCGGTGCACTAACGCACCAGACCCATGTGAGGACCCTATAATATTGCTTTGTTTGCAGTAAATAAAATCTTTTAAAACAGTATCACACTATGGAAGTTTTTTTTTTCATATCTATATATGAGGAGGTGACATCTTTGAGCCGTGTTTGGACCTTGCAAGCCGACCTGGAATCCGATTTGATGATACAAAAGCGTGTACTGACCAAACGTAATTGTGAGGTCACACGCTCTGAGGGGAGCGGCCATTACCTTGGGGTGGGGAGCACCGGAGTGTAATCACTGCATCAGATCACTATATTCACATTTATTATCTCTGTATTAAGGACACTGAAAACTGATCCTGGGTGGTCAGAATATAACCGACTTATATGTACCTGAGCACTTTATGGATCACTTTTGTATCAATATTTAGATTTTATGAAATGTGTGTATATCAGTGGCGGAAATACCAGGTTGGCAACAGTCGCAGTTGTGATGTGGCCCTGGCATTCCGTCACTGTGGGGGGGCCCAGCAGGGTTGCTATCCACAGGGCTATTAGCAGAGAGCGTGTCTCTCATGTAACAGCAGCACAGAGACACCAGCAATTCCCCCTCCCCCGTCAACAGAACGTCAATGCCGGTGTCTCTGTGCTGCTGTTACATGAGAGACGATCTCCGCTCAGAGCTGTGCTGTCCTGAGAAGACAGAGGACTCCAATGGGCACTGATAGGAGACACTGATAGGGGACACTGATAGGGGACACTGGTAGAAGGCACTGATAGCAGGCACTGATAGAAGGCACTGATTGGGGACACTGATAGAAGGCACTGATAGGGGACACTGATAGAAGGCACTGATAGAAGGCACTGATGGGGAACACTGATAGGAGGCACTGATGGGGGGCACTGATGGGGGACACTGATGGGGGACACTGATGGGAGGCACTGATAGGAGGCACTGATAGGAGACACTGATGGGGCACTGATAGGGGACACTGATAGGGGACGATAATGATGGGCACTGATAGGCGGCATTGATGGGCACTGATAGGCAGTATTGATGGGCACTGATAGGCGACACTGATGGGCATTGATAGGCGACACTGATGGGCACTGATAGGCGGCATTGATGGGCACTGATAGATGTCATTGATGGGCACTGATAGGCGGCATTGATGGGCACTGATAGGCGGCATTGATGGGCACTGATAGGCAGCATTGATGGGCACTGATAGACAGCATTGATGGGCACTGATAGACAGCATTGATGGGCACTGATAGACAGCATTGATGGGCACTGATAGATAGCATTGCTGGGCAATGATAGATGACACTAATGATTTGGGCACTGATTATCAGTGTAAACAATTAACTGACATTCTTGACAGTTAATGGCAGTCCTTTCCTAACACAGACACAGCGTGGGAGGAAAGGGCTGCGGATAACTGGCAAGTCTGTTTACATGTGATCAGCTGACATCACATGGTAAAGGGCCGCTGTGATTGCGCTGAATGCACGTCCCAGGGGGCATGCGGGAAGCACGGTTCTGGGAGGATGTCCATGGACCCCCTCCCAAAATTGGAGGCCCGGGGCTCGGATGGAAGGGGGGCCCATCATGGTTTCTTGCACGGGGCCCTGAAGGTTCTAGTCACCCCCCTGGTGTATATTCACACTATATGATGCTGTAAGCTGTATGACGACAGGAGTCACTTATATATTATTATTTCATCCTTGGATTTCATTTTATAGGCAAATCACTTTTGTTATCAATTTAGTTTTTTGCTGCAGGTTCAGCAGATCATTGAGGGGATATCACAGCACATGATTTATCTATTGATCTTTGTATGTCACACGTTAGTACGGGACGTGATCAGTGCCAGCAGCTGTCATCATACTATATTAACATCGGGGAACTTTCATCTGAATTTTATTTCATAGAAACCAAATCAACTTCATTTTCATATTCCAGAAAACAGCCGAACCCTTATCACCGAGAGCGATCATTATCTGTACCGTGACCCCTCCCCTCCACACACCAATCAGATTTCCCCAATGGATATTTCCTCATATTTCTGTACACAGAAACCTTCACAACAAATATTCTTCAACAAAAGATATTTCTACCGAGAAAACAGGAAACCAGAAATACAACATTTTACAGATTTATATCTTGTTTACTGTGTTATAGCTCCGACATGTCCCCTCCCGCACAGTCACACACTATTATTATTATACATTTATATAGCTCTGACATATACCGCAGTGCTGTACAGAGATCACTGAGCCAATCACATCAGTCTCTGTACAGAGGAGCTTACACTCTAATGTCCCCTCCCCCACAGTCACATCAGTCTCTATACCAGAGGAGCTTACACTCTAATGTCCCCTCCCCCACAGTCACATCAGTCTCTGTACAGAGGAGCTTACACTCTAATGTCCCCTCCCCCACAGTCACATCAGTCTCTGTACAGAGGAGCTTACACTCTAATGTCCCCTCCCCCACAGTCACATCAGTCTCTGTACAGAGGAGCTTACACTCTAATGTCCCCTCCCCCACAGTCACATCAGTCTCTGTACAGAGGAGCTTACACTCTAATGTCCCCTCCCCCACAGTCACATCAGTCTCTGTACAGAGGAGCTTACACTCTAATCCCCCCTCCCCCACAGTCACATCAGTCTCTGTACAGAGGAGCTTACACTCTAATGTCCCCTCCCCCACAGTCACATCAGTCTCTGTACAGAGGAGCTTACACTCTAATGTCCCCTCCCCCACAGTCACATCAGTCTCTGTACAGAGGAGCTTACACTCTAATGTCCCCTCCCCCACAGTCACATCAGTCTCTTCACCAGAGAGGTTGTCTGTGCTGCAGCTCTCCTCTCCAGACACCAGGGGGCAGGTGAGTTCCCTGGCCCCAGTGAGGATGGGAGATTCTGGGGATGACCCGGGCGATGGTCCCCCTGGGGGATCCAACTTGCACTCCCAAACCACATCTTCACCTGAAGACCTCGGCTATGGCCCCAAAAAAGTGGAGTCTACCCCCGGCTTTCAGACAGCGGGTTGCTGATTATTTAAAGAGGATTAAGAAGGAGGAGGAAAAGCTGGTGAGCCTGAAATCAGAGTACAGGAAGAAGAAAGCCGTACATGATAAAGGATGGAGCAAGAAGAGACCGAGCCTTAAACCAGAGCTTCAAGTATTGGAGGACGCCATGAAGTGCCGGCAGAATCCGGGGAAAGCATTGACGGAGAAAATAAATATAAAGTGTAATTAAGCTGGGATAATCATTACAAAAAAAGTATACTCCAATCAGGGTGCTCCACAAACTAAAAACTGATAGATCAAAAAAATGATATGAATCAGCACTAAATAAAGTCCTGTGATGGGCAGACAGTAGATGGCACTGGGGGATGGAGTGAATGATGGTGGGGGTGCTGGGGGGAAGGGTGGGGGTGCTGGGGAGAAGGGAGGGGGATGGAGTGAATGATGGTGGGGGTGCTGGGGTGAAGGGTGGGGGTGCTGGGGTGAAGGCAGGGGGATGGAGTGAATGATGGTGGCGGTGCTGGGGTAAAGGGTGGGGGTGTTGGGATGAAGGGTGGGGGTGCTGGGGTGAAGGGACTGTTGTGGTGAGTGGAGGGAGTGGGGTGGGTGATGTTGTGGGGGATGGTAGAATGGAAGGTGAGGGGGCAGTCAGGATTGTCTCATGATAATATCGAGTGGTTGGAGGCCAAAAGAAAGTGTGGGAAGAGGAAGAAGAAGAAGGATGTGCCTGTACCTGGACCTGTACTAGACATGTGCACAACAAAAAAATTTGTTTATTTTTGTTTCGTTTTTTTTAGTTTCGTTTTTTTTCGTTTCCGTCGATTCGTAATGATTCGTACATTCGTAAGTCGTCGGTGTTCGGATTCGTAAAGATTCGTACATTCGTAAGTCGCCAGTGTTTGTATTCGTAACGATTCGTACATTCGTAAGAGTTATTTTTTCGTTGATTCGTTTTTTCGTTAGTTTAATTTTCGGACGCTTTTGTATTTATTCGTATATTCGTAACATTCGTAACATTCGTAGATTCGTAATCGGAGCATAATTCATAATTTGATGTAATGTGTATGCTATTATTACATTTTAATAATTTACGAATCGAAAAAAAAAGTTACGAATCGAAAAAAATAAAGTTACGAATTGAAAAAAAAGTTACGAATGTACACATTTTTTTGTTCAATAGAGACATGGAAAATTACAAATCGAAAAAATAAAATAAAAATTACGAATCGAAAAAAAAAAGTTACGAATCGAAAAAGAAGTTACGAATCGAAAAAAAAGTTACGAATGTACGAATTTTTTTGTTCAATCCATTCGAAGCACGTTTAGCAGCACCATTGTAAGGGACACGGAAAATTACCAATTCAACAAAAAAAAAAAGTTACGAATGTACAAATTTTTGCGTTCGTTTTAGTTTTTCGGATTTTCTTCATTAGTACATTCGTTGTTTCTAATTTGTTTTTTTTGGATTTTCGTTGTTTTTCGGATTCGTTCGATTCGAATGATTCGTTAATCAGATTCGTACGATTCGAACGATTTGTTACGATTCATTATTCGGATTCGTACGATTCGAATGATTCGTTCATTCGTACGAAAACAAACGAACGAAAATAACGAAAAAAAAATGAAAAATGTAACGAATTGCACATGTCTAACCTGTACCTGGACCTGGACCTGTACCTGGACCTGTACCTGGGAGGGGGGAGGTGTCCTTTCTGAGGTGCAGGGCTCTTTGTGTGATGAATCTGTGATTTCAAGGGAGGACGAATCACAGAGGACGTTGAAGTGTGTCGGGTCGCCGGGTAGGGAGGGGGTAAGCGGGCTAAGAAACATTTACCTCAATCATCCTGATGGCGGTTCCCACTCCTGTGAAGGTGGCGACTATTAATGTCACCACATAAAACCAGTAAGTACTCGTAACACACGGCCTGATATTTGCCCAGTAGGTTTGATGCTGATATTTCTGTAGCTCCCGGATGTTTAGGTGGAGTTCCTCCTAAATGTACCTGCCAGGTGTAGTTCCCTCGGCTCATCGATGGGGATCGATTGATTTCACACTAATGCCACGTACACACGACCGGACTTTCCGAATGAACGGACTTGGCCACACACAATCACACTAAAGTCCGATGGATTGGAACGTGATGACATACGACCGGACTAGAATAAGGAAGTTGGTAGCCAGTAGCCAATAGTTGCCCTAGCGTCGTTGTTTGCCCGTCGGACCTGCACATAGACGAGCGGATTTCTCCATAGGAACTGGGTCCGGCGGAGTTCAGGAGGAAAAATTTGAAACACGTTGTATTTCTAAAGTCCGTCAGATCTTTCAACAGCAAAAGTCTGATGGAGCGCACACACGATCGAATTGTCCGACGGATTCGTTCCGTCTGACCTTTGCTGTCAAAAAGTCTGCTTGTGTGTACGTGGCACTAGTCTATAATTGCTGCACTTTTCTCTTCTGCCACTAGGTGGCCGGGTATCTAGTGACCAGAGATGAGCTTTATGTTCAACTCGAAAATTGGCTGTTTGCCAAACAGAGAACCATTTTAGGTAAATAAAAATAGACGCAGCGCTAATTAATAATAAGTGAAAAAAAGATTATAGTGAAGAAAATCTCTGTAAATTGGCATAAAGCTGAAATGATTCCCACTAAAGCACTCAAAATAAAATTACATACAACAATATTCATTTAAAAATAAAAATGGAAAACAAAGTGAAACAAAAAGTAATGGTGGAAAAAAACTCTTAAATAGGAAAACTAAAACAGTCACCGAAAAACTGAATGATGAAAATCAGTGACAAATGTGTACAGAATAAACACAATCACTAAATGATATAAAACAGGGCATTAATTAAATCACAAGCTGTTAAGTGAAACAAAGTCCATGAGGTGCAAGTGCTGCTCCACACAGGTTATCAGTGAAAGGGTCCCACATCCAGGACAGATCCCACCAAAGTCAGTATCAAAGCCTCTTACCAGCTGCAGATGATCTGGGGGTCCCCTTGTTAAAGGGGGATTCTAGATGCCAATAAGCCTCCTGCCCGCACACCCCCACAACCACCGGGCAAGGGTTGTGGGGATG
This sequence comes from Lithobates sylvaticus, assembly GCA_028564925.1. Lineage (NCBI taxonomy): Eukaryota > Metazoa > Chordata > Amphibia > Anura > Ranidae > Lithobates > Lithobates sylvaticus. The sequence continues at coordinate 46,385,621 of CM053029.1, forward strand.
AGGCCCTTCTACCCATCAACATGGGGACAAGGTGCTTTGAGGGGCTACCTTAAAGCACCCTCCCAATGTTAAGGGCATGTGGCCTGGTATGGTTCAGGAGGGGGGGCGCTCTCTAGTCCCCCCTCTTTTCCTGCGGCCTGCCAGGTTACGTGCTCGGATAAGGGTCTGGTATGGATTTTTGGGGGGACCCCACGCCATTTTTTTTTTTATTTTGGTGTGGGGTTCCCCTTAATATCCATACCAGACCTGAAGGGCCTGGTAAGTAATTTAGGGATACCCCCACGCATTTTTTTTATTTTGGTTCGGGGTTCCCTTGTGGGGAAATCCCCATGCCGTTTTTATCAATGAACTTTTATGTGTATTGGGGACTGACAATTAATTTGAGCTGCAATTAGTTTTAAATTACTTTTTTTCCTTTAGAAATATAATTTTGCTCTCAGACTGTTCTAAACACGGGAAACATGCGCCCCTTTACAGGCATACTATAGACACCCCTCCCCCCCAGGTACGAAATTTAAAGGAATATTACACTTTTATTGTTTCCCTTTAAGCATTATTAAAATCACTGCTTTCGAAAAAAGTCAGTTTTTAAACATTTTTTTTGCCTTGATACATGTCCCCTGGGGCAGGACCTGGGTCCCCAAACACTTTTTATGACAATAACTTGCACATAAGCCTTTAAAATTAGCACTTTGATTATTCATGTTCCTGTCCCATAGACTTTAACAGACTTTTTTGCCTGTTTGCATGTTCTGGTGCGAACCGAATGGGGGGTGTTCGGCTCATCCCTACTAGTGACATTAGATAAGACAAGGGCAAAGCAAGGACATATTAGGAGTATATGGGGTACCTCAGCCAATGGGCAGGGGTTTTCTTAAATCCCTTGGCCTGCTGGGAGAGCCTATATATTTGGGTGGAGTCAGGTGATCAGTGTTCTGTGCCACCTGGATGGCTGTCTGGGTGGATGTGAGTTGTACTGGAGGCTACTAGGCTGGAGTTTGGGCATATCCTGGGAACATCTGGCTGCCAGGCTGTGTGAGGGGCTATCCAGAAGCAAGAGAGCAGGGTAGGGTTGGGATTGCGGCTTGCAGTCCAACTAGAAGTGACGGTTCTGCTCGTTGGAGAACCTCTCGTGGGTCGGGGTAGAGGGGAAGCTGCTGCCACTAAGGGACCATTCACCTTATTAGCAGGGATAGTAATATTAATAGTTCTTTGACTTTCCATGTTGAAATTGTCCACTCAGCAATGTTTCCTTATTCGTGGACACCATCTAGTGGTGACAAACTGTATTACAACAAACACACCTTTACTTAAAGTGGTTGTAAACCCTTACAAACCACTTTGGCCTACAGGTAAGCCTAGATTAAGGCTTACCTGTAGGTCCAATAAATATCTCCTAAACCTACATGGTTTAGGAGATATTTAGAAAAAAACAGGCATCGCTGTCTATGGCGCATACGCCGTAGACGGTGGCGCGCAGGCGCACTGAGCATGCCGAGATCACGCCGATATGCCGCTCTCGTGCGCATGCGCGGGAGTGATGTCATCGCCGCTTCAGCGATGGAGCAGCGAGACCCGGAAGTCACTCCGGGATTGATGGCGGCGGCGGAGGTCGAGGATGAGGGTCGCTTCGGGGGCTTCGTCAGGTAAGTTATTCATAATGAGCTAGTATGCTATGCATACTAGCTCATTATGCCTTTGCCTTGCAGGTTCCGTTTTTTTTTTTTGCAGGAGGCTTTGTAGTGAGAACTGAGTGATCAAACACCACCGATCACTCGGTTTTCCCCTCCGCTCTGAGCAGAGAGCTATGACTATCAGTCAGCGGCTCTCACCTCTCTCTTCCGGCTCTCACTAGAGCACTGGGCTGGGGAGGGGAGGGAGCAGCATAGCTGAGAGGCGGAGCCAGCTGCTGATCCAGGCATGTAACATAGTTGCATAGTAGGTGAGGTTGAAAAAAGACACAAGTCCAACCTAATTATATATCAGTATTACATTGTACATCCCTGTATGTTGCGGTCATTCAGGTGATTATATAATAGTTTCAAGAAACTATTGATGCCCCCCGCTGAGACCACCGCCTGTGGAAGGGAATTCCACATCCTTGCTGCTATTACAGTAAAGAACCCTCTACGTAGTTTAAGGTTAAACCTCTTTTCTTCTAATTTTAATGAGTGGCCACGTGTCTTATTAAACTCCCTTTTGCGAAAAAGTTTTCTCCCTATTGTGGGGTCACCAGTCCGGTATTTATATATTGAAATCATATCCCCTCTCAAGCGTCTCTTCTCCAGAGAGAATAAGTTCAGTGCTCGCAACCTTTCCTCATAACTAATATCCTCCAGACCCTTTATTAGTTTTGTTGCCCTTCTTTGTACTCGCTCCATTTCCAGTACATCCTTCCTGAGGACTGGTTCCCAGAACTGGACGGCATACTTCAGGTGCAGCCGGACCAGAGTCTTGTAGAGCGGGAGAATTATCCTTTTATCTCTGGAGTTGATCCCCTTTTTAATGCCAATGTTTTCTTTATTAGCAGCAGCTTGGCATTGCATGCCATTGCTGAGCCTATCATCTACTAGGATCCTCAGGTCCTTTTCCATCCTGGATTCCCCCAGAGGTTCTCCCCCCAGTCTATAGATTGCATTCAGATTTTTGCCACCTCATTTTACATTTTTCTATATTGAACCTCATTTGCCATGTAGCTGCCCACCCCATTCATTTGTGTGTGAATCCCGACTATAAAGTCAGGATATTTCCCCAACCTGGACCGGCTACGTGACATCAGCCAACAGCGGGGCTTTTGCACACACACTGTCAGCTGAAAAGTACGACCAAAAAAGCTTCATTCACTGTACTTTAAAGGCTAAATTCACTTTTTTCCCCTAGAACCCATCCCCCTATGTACCAATATACCAGTAATGTACTTATGTTACACAAAAACACATGAAGACAAGGCCTTACCTCATCCATGGCTAGATTTCTCAGATCACTTCAGAGACTTCCTGGAATACAGACAGGACAGGCCAACCAGTAAGACACAGGAAGGAGTTTACCAGCTGACCTCATTAGCACACGCCCCTCACTCATCAACTTCTCCCAACACCCCCGGCATCCCTCCATGTGTACATTTACCTGGTTTCCCCAGCGTCCCTTCAGATAGGCTCAGGATGCAAGCTAAACTTCCTGGGGCCACATGCAGCCCATGGGATACCCCTGATGTAGTGCAAGAGCCTGCCTTATTGGATACAGAGTGATCAGATAGATGGTGTCTCCTCCTATTTAGAGTTGAGCGGACACCTGGATGTTCGGGTTCGGCGGGTTCGGCCGAACTTCGGAAAAAAGTCCGGGTTCGGGACCGAACTTGACCCGAACTTGACCCCGAACTCCGAACCCCATTGAAGTCAATGGGGACCCGGACTTTTGAACACTAAAATGGCTGTAAAAAAATCATGGAAAGGGCTAGAGGGCTGCAAATGGCAACAAAATGTTGTTAAGAGCATGGCAAGTGATCTGCAAACAAATGTGGATAGGGAAATAACTTAAAATAACATAAAAAAATAAAAAAAAATGCTGGAGGCCCCCTTCTCAGCAGAAGAGGTACAGGAAGTCACTAAGAACCTCAGAAACTCAACGGCACGATGCCGCACATATGGTGGGAATACCCCAGAATACGCACTTTCTGGAAAAAATTATTCAATTTAATGGATAAGATAGTGGGAAAATAAAATACTTGGAAATTAAAAAAAATGAAAAAATTATAATCTTGACCTAGGAGGACAAAATTCAAATGGAGTAGGAGGTTGAGGTGGCGGTGGATGTGGCGTTGTAGGTGGAAGCGGCGGTGGAGGAGGACGAGGTAGCCAACACTGGTTCAAAAATACAACAATGGCTGGGTAAGGCTAGTGGTGAATGATGTGTCGAATTCTGTCCCCCGTCGCATAGTGTCCGCCCTGTACTGCGCTTGCTCAGTAAGTAGGACAAGGGGATTTCGAAACTCTCCGAAGACGATGCGCGGTGACTCCAGGTTCAAGCCACATCATCCGAGGTTGAAGCCTAGCCAAGCGAGCCCGTGAGGGGCCCTGTTACTATGTGCTACCGTATTTCCACTTTATGGTCGGGCTTGAACCTGCACTCACTGCGCAGGCGACGTTCATCTTTGGAGATTTTGTGAATCTCCTTGTCCTCCGTACTGCGCAAGCACTGCACCTGCACAGTAAGTGGCCGGACACTATCCGATAGCAAGACAGTTTTCGTCAGAACACCGGTATATGTGTCTATTCTGCACAAGGTACGGCCAAGTCCTGTGGGATCCATGCCTGGTTCATTTTAATGAACGTGAGCTTGTCCACATTGGCTCTGGACAGGCGGCTGCGCTTGTCTGTGATAACGCCCCCTGCCGTGATAAATACACGTTCAGATAATACACTGGCGGCAGGGCAGGCCAGCACCTAAAAGGCGTAAAGGGCAAGCTCAGGCCATGTGCCCAATTTGGAGACCCAGAAGTTGAAGGGGGCAGACCCTTCATGCAGTACGTGTAGGCGTGTGCACACATACTGCTCCACCATGTTGGTGAAATGCTGCCTCCTGCTAAGACGTTCCATCTCAGCTGGTGGTGCTGGTTGTTGTGGCGTGCTGACAAAGCTTTTCCACATTCCGGACATGCTATCCCTGCCTCCCGAGGTGCTGGCGGTGCCCCGGTTGTGTTGGCGACCTCTTCCTCTGCCTTCGCCTTGTGCTTCCACCGTACCCCCGCTTCCAAGTGGGAATGCCACCAGCAGCGCATCTACCAGCGTGCGCTTGTACTCGCGCATCTTACGATCACGCTGCAGTGAGGTAATTAAGGACGGCACGTTGTCCTTGTAACAGGGATCCAGCAGGGTGGCCACCCAATAATCAGCACCAGTTAAAATGTGGGCAACTCGGCGGTCGTTGCGGAGACACTGTAGCATGTAATCGCTCATGTGTGCCAGGCTGCCCAGAGGCAAGGAAAAGCTGTCTTCTGTGGGAGGTTTATCGTCTGTGTCCTCTGTATCCCCCCAGCCAAGCACCAGTGATGGACATGAGCTGGTCTGGGTGCCACCCTGCTGTGAACATGGTTCCTCCTCCTCCATCTCCTCCTCATCCTCCACCTCGTCATCCTCCAGAACTGTGCCCTTGCTGCCAGACAATTGTGTACCTGGCGCTTGTTGGTGCAGGAACCCACCCTCGTAGCCACTTGTAAATGACTGCCCTGAAAGCCTTGGAAATTAACCCTCTTCCTCCTCTTCCTCCTCCTCCTCCTCATCCTGTGCCACATCCTCTTCCATCATCGCCTGAAGAGTTTTTTCAAGGAGGCATAGAACTGGGATCGGCACTGGCCATGTTGGTGGAGTACTCGAAACAGCGCAACAAGGCACACAGGTCTCGTATGGAGGCCCAGTTATTGGCGGTGAAGTGGTGCTGTTCTCACACGTGCGTGCTGCAGCTGAAACTCCACTATCGCCTGCTGCTGCTCGCACAGTCTGGCAAGCATGTGCAAGGTGGAGTTCCACCTTGTGGGCACGTCACATGTGAGCGGGAAGGCCGAAGTTACGCTGCAGCGCTGACAGGCGAGCAGCAGCAGGGTGAGAACGCCGAAAGTGCGCACAGACGGGCCGCACTTTCTGCAGCAGCTCTGGCATATCGGGGTAATTCTTAAGGAACCTCTGGACCACCAAGTTCAGCACATGCGCCAGGCAAGGGATGTGCGTCAAACCGGCAAGGCCCAGAGCTGCTTACGAGATTTCGCCCATTATCGCACACCACCAGGCCAGGCTTGAGGCTCACTGCCACCAACCACTCATCGGTCTGTTGTTCCACGTCCCTCCACAACCCCTGCGCGGTGTGGGGTTTTTCCCCCAAACAGGAAAGTTTTAAAACTGCCTGCTGTCGTTTAGCCCTGGCTGTGCTGAAGTTGGTGGTGAAGGTGTTACGCTGACCGGATGAGGAGGCGGTAGAGGATGAGGAGGCAGAGTAGGAGGAGTTAGCAACAGGAGGCAAACTGAAGTGCACTGCAATCCTCGGTGGTGAAAGGACATGCGCCAAAGTGCTATCCGCCTCAGGCCCAGCCGCCACTACATTTACCCAGTGTGCTGTTAGGGAGATATAACGTCCCTGACCGTGCTTACTGGTCCACGCATCCGTAGTTAAGTGGACCTTGCCACAGATGGCGTTGCGCAGTGCACACCTGATTTTGTCCCCCACTTGGTTGTGCAGGGAAGGGATAGCTCGTCTGGAAAAGTAGTGGCGGCTGGGCACGACGTACTGTGGGACAGCCAATGACATCAGCCTTTTAAAACTCTGCGTCTCCACCAGACGGAATGACAGCATTTCAAAGGCGAGGAATTTTGAAATGCTGGCATTCAGGGCCAGGGATCGTGGGTGGCTAGGGGGGTACTTCCTCTTCCGCTCCAGTGTTTGGGAAATAGAGAGCTTTACGCTTCCATGGGACATTGTGGAGATGGTTGGTGACCCAGGTGGTAGTGTTGCTGGCAGATCCTCTGTTTGCGGGTTGGCAGGTGTCACTGTCACTACAGAGGTGGATGAAGAGGCCGAGACTGCAGCAGAAGAGGAATCAGGAGGAGCCAGAGACCTTTCTTGGTTTTTGAGGTGTCTACTCCACTGCATCTCGTGCTTTGCACTTAGATGCCTGGTCATGCAGGTTGTGCTCAGGTTGAGAACGTTTATGCCTCGCTTCAAGCTCTGATTGCACAGCGTGCAAACCACTCGTGTCTTGTCATCAGCACATTGTCTGAAGAACTGCCATGCTAGGGAACTCCTTGGACCTGGCTTTGGTGCGCTTGGTCCCTTGTTGCGTTAGGCAGTAGCAGACGTACTGTCTAGGGGACGGACGCTCCGCTTTTGCACCCTGCTCCCTCTTCTGCTGTGCTGGTGGCTCTGTGCGACCACCACCTCTTCCTCTGAACTACACTGGTCACCTGCATGACGTTGATTCCATGTGGGGTCAAGGACCTCATCGTCCTCCACATCATCTTCCACCCAGTCTTCACCCCTGCCCTCCTTGTCGGTCTGCACAATGGCAAAAGCAGCAGCAGTTGGCACCTGTGTTTCGTCATCATCCGAGACGTGCTGCGATGGTCCTCCCATGTACTCATCATGAAACATAAGTGGTTGGGCATCGGTGCACACAATCTCTTCCACTTCTGGGGCAGGGCTAGGTGGATGGCCCTGGGAAACCCTGCTAACAGAGTCATCAAAAAGCAGAAGAGACTGCTGCATGATTTGGGGCTCAGACTGATTGGCTGATTTGCAAGGGGGTGAGGTGAAAGACTGATGGACATCGGCTGCAGGTGCCAACTCTGAACTTTCATCAGGAGACTGGGTGGGAGACAATGTGAAGGAACCGGAGGCACTGTCAGCAACCCAATCTACTATCGCCTTGTACTTGTTATGATCTCGCCCTAAATGGGTGTTTTTGTCAATAGCAGAATACACTTACAGTGTCTAAAGCGTTTATGAACACGCAGAAAATGCTATTGGGAAGAAAAAAAACACTGCAAAATTATTATTTTTTGCAATGTTTTTCCAATATCAGAATACACGGACAGTATGTAAAGCGTTTATGAAAACGCAGAAAATGCTATTGGGAAGAAAAAAAACACTGCAAAATTAAATTTTTTTGCAATGTTTTTCCAATATCAGAATACACGGATAGTGTCTAAAGCGTTTATGAAAATGCAGAAAATGCTATTGGGAAGAAAAAAAAACACTGCAAAATTAAATTTTTTTGCAATGTTTTTCCAATATCAGAATACACGGACAGTATGTAAAGCGTTTATTAAAACGCAGAAAATTCTATTGGGAAGAAAAAAAACACTGCAAAATAAAAAATTTTTGCAATGTTTTTGCAATACCAGAATACACGGACAGTATGTAAAGCGTTTATGAAAACGCAGAAAATGCTATTGGGAAGAAAAAAAACACTGCAAAATTAAAAATTTTTGCAATGTTTTTCCAATATCAGAATAAACAGATAGTGTCTAAAGCGTTTATGAAAACGCAGAAAATGCTATTGGGAAGAAAAAAAACACTGCAAAATTAAATTTTTTTGCAATGTTTTTGCAATATCAGAATACACGGATAGTGTCTACAGCGTGTATGTATGAACACACAGAAAATGCTATTAGGAAAAAAGAAAAATAATTTTTTTTTGCAATAAAAGAAAACACGGATAGTGTCTAAAGCGTTTATGAAAATGCAGAAAATGCTATTAGGAAAAAAGAAAAATAATTTTTTTTTGCAATATTTTTCCAATAGCAGAATACACACAGACTATGGTGTATCTCTTTGTATATGCAGTGTTGGTCCTAATGGTGCACTGAGCTTGCAGGTAAAACTTTTATATTTTGTCTGGCACTGGCCTCGTGGCACTGTTAAAAGACTGTGCACTGCACCCCAGCCAGGGTACAATTGATTTAGGAATCTCTTCAATAATTATCTCTGCCTCTTTCTTTTGCTTAATAAAGAAACTCCCTACTCTACTCTAGCTATGTAGATCGCTCACTGATCTAACTAATTAGAAGAAAATTCAAGGAATGTGGACTGACTGACTGACTTTATCACACTAACTCAAAACAAAAATCCTCTCTCTCAGCAGCACAGGAACCTGTCTAAAGCAGAATGATGCTGTGTGCTGTGTGTGTGTACTATATAGAGAGGCTGGGTCACATGCTGCACTGGCCAATCACAGCCATGCCATTAGTAGGCATGGCTGTGATGGCTTCTAAGGGCACACTAGTGAAAACTAGCGTCGATTGGCTGCCCTGCAGCTGTTAAAAAGGCGCCAATACACGCCGAACGCTGGACCCGAACCCGAACTTACAGCCAATAGGTCCCGAACACCCAAAAGTCCGGTACGGACCCGAACTTTACAGTTCGGGTTCGCTCAACCCTAATAGGGATCAAGGTTACATAATAGGTAGACACAACAGTGAGGTGGGAGCTCCCAGTATAGAAGGCTTTTTGCCTCCCAGTATTGGAGTCTTTAGAATGATCTTCAAAATATGAACGCATGAAACAGTGATAACAATAAAAGGAATAGCAAGTACAGTAAAACAAAGTAGGGTAACCTCCAACCAAACTAATGAGAGAAATGATCAATAATATTAGTGCCATAAAACTGTAATAACCTTAGAGACAGGCCATTGATGAATTATATACAAAATGCTCAACATCCAAGTTTCTTGCAAAATTTGTTGTCCATGATTGACATATACAAACCCAATAATACAGCGCTCGCAGATTAAATTAAGTAAATAGCTATATAAAACGTGCAAACCATTTTTTTTATATAACAAAACACAAAGTCTTTCCAGAAATCTTCAATAAAGTGCTCAATGCTCCAAATTGAATATAAAAAGTGCTGAAGTGCTTCATATAAACATACTGTGCAGTGTGCCACACTCCTCTCTCGTCTCCCCACACCAGAGAAAATGGATCCTAAGCTTTTCAGTCTGGGGGTCAAACACACTTATATCTGGTGATGGGAGTATTGGGCCTCTTATAATAAAAAAGTCAATATATGGTGCTGCGCGCCAAGTAATAGAAAACAAATAAAATGCTCAGTGATTCATATAAAGTGCTAAGTGTACAAGATAATGGACTCCAAAAATATATACAAATTCGTACACTAAAAACACAGTAAATACTGTACAGATTCTAAAGTGCTAAATAATCAAAGAGATAGGTGATGAACTTCCCATGTGCAATAGGTGCAAAGAGTCCAATATAGTACAGCGTCCAGACCGACACTAACCTAAACGGGATAAGGTGCAAGTGACACAAAGTTCAAAGTAAACATATAGAATGGTGCTACTGATTATAGTGTTAAGTGCTGAATTCCAACTGGCATTCTGTGTTGTGATAATGTGAATAAGTGATCCTTTTCTTCAGTGTGGTTACACAGTGCTCTTTACCATACCGTTGTTAAGTAACAGCATAAAGATAACCAAGGGTAATCCAAATTCCAGGATCCTGCAATGGGTCTCCCTGAATATCTATTTGTGGACTTATTGGTCTGAGGTTCACCTAATGATTTCTTCTGTAACCACCCTTACGCTGGACTACCACGGCCCAACTTCCGCTCCACCTCTCTCATGAGTTTGAGATGGTGGGTCAGTAGATAGCCAGCACAGCTCTCTTAGCAGTTAAAGAGGTTGTAAACCCTCCTGTTTTTTCACCTTAATGCATCCTATGCATTAAGGTGAAAAGACACCTGCCCCCCCCCCATTTTACTTACCTGAGCCCCTTCATCTCCTCAGCGGGGATGCGCTGTCCCTCTCTCCACGGGGTCCCAGCTCTTGATTGGATAGATTTATAGCAGCGCAGCCATTGGCTCCTGCTGCTGTCAATCAAATCTAATGACGCGGGTGCGCCGGGTTGGGGGCAAGTGCAGCATTCGTGTCTATGGACGCAAATGCTGGACTCAGGAGCATGCCCGCAAGGTAACCCCTTTGGGGAGGGCTTCTCCTAGGGTGTCATCTGATGCGGGAGCCACTGGGGGACCCCAGAAGAGGATGTTCGGGCCACTCTGTGCAAAACGAGCTGCACAGTGGAGGTACGTATGATATGTTTGTTATTTAAAAACAATAAAAAATGATCCTTTACAATCACTTTAATAAAATGTAGGCAATCAGCATTTTAACACATTGATACCCAGGAAAAGAAGGCCCAACAAGTAATAAACAGGGTCTAATGGGAAGGATATATCAAATAGTCGCTGGAGCATCAACATTACTGTAGCCAAAATGGGTTGGATACGTGAGCATTGCCAAAAAACATGATAACCTGAGCCTATTTCTTGATGGCATCTCCAACATTGCTTGGGAATTAATGGATTACAGTTGTGGAGAAGCTCAAGTATTTTATACCAGACCATCATGATTTTGTAAGTAGTCTCTCTCTTTCCCCACACAACATGAAGTAGACCAGGTTTTATCTGCTATGGAGTAATATCTTGCCACATGGTGGTTGGGAGGTTGTAAAACTATGTTAACCAAAATCTGGCCGCATGTGTAAATAGTGCCTTAGAATGTATTGAATTGCTTAATTACCTTGAACAGCCATAAGCCTTCCACCCATATATCTGGTGGTCATATCTTTTCCTTCAGGCCAGACATGCTGTTTTCATGTGAGCACCTATGCAATCTCCTAAACAGGCAACCACGGTTATTAAATATTCAGGAGTCTCAAAAACATCATCAGCCAGAAAACTGTGCAATCTGTCTGGAAGTTGCATAAAAGGTTTTTACTGATCCTTTCCTTCTAAATCCTGATTGCTACTCCATAAGGAAGATTTACTAAAGGCAAACAGACTGTTCACTTTGCAGTGAATTTTCACTTTGCAAGGGGATTTATTCTTAGCTTAGCTAATGAGGTGAAGCTTTGCTATCTTCCCTCATCCAATCATGTGCAAGCAAAAATACAGGTTTTTTTTTTCCTTGCACATGATTCGGTCTTCTTTGTAAAGTGAATTTTCTCCACATTCACTAAACTATGGAAAAATTCCCCTTCAAGGTTATAATTCCCTTGAAAACGTAACAGTATTTCCCTTTAGTAATCAACCCCTATGACTCTGGCTTGCCTTCTAGTTTCCCCAACTGCCTTGACCTTCGTCCCATGATGCAATCTTCTTGACCCATGCCACCTTCTGTCTTTACTTTGACTTGTCAGCCGTGAAGCCACAGGTTTCTGTTGGTATTTGTCTTGTACTGTAAATCCCAAAATGTCTCTGGCCAGCTATCTGGTTTTGAATATTTTTCATCTGTCATTGATGTTCTAATTTTGATATGGTTTTGCTAGACCCATAACACATTCCACTTGCGCTTTATCCTATCATTCGGTTTCTCCAGAAGCAGCTATGCTCTGACCTTCACAGCTTCAGCTGGTGAGGGAATTTTTTTCTTATATCTTTATTGTTTTCCAACTTTACAAATGAGAAGGAAAAAAAGCCAAATGGAACAAACATACATGTTTCTCATCTAGTATCTATTCCCTGTCCAATATAACATTTTAGAGAAGTACGTACAACAACATAAACTATACAAACTATACTAAATACACAAACATTAACTATACAAACATACTTCTAAAAACAATATCATTGGGAATTCATTGCTACATTTAGTACTTTTTTTACCACACTTATCTTTCTCCCTTGGAGCATTGCTTCCTGACTGAGCATTTGTACCTATTCACACTGTGTTGGTCTTTTGCATTACATTAACACATGTTGTGTCATTCATTAATTTAGAATGGGTTGCCAAGACACTAGAATGGACAAAAAAAACAGCAATTTTTCTGTCAACCGACTTTAGAGTCTCTGCTGTGGCATCTAAGTCTCCCATTTAGGTGTATTCCACTGAGGGTCCAAGTCAGGCTAAAAGGCCGTCCTGACTCCATGTAATCCACAGAACAGGGAGAGAAAAATCTCAGCCACCGCACACCAAACAAGCCCAGTGTGTAATAGGTGATAACATATATAAATACAATAAAAAAATAGGTAAAACAAGGTATAAAAACCAAAACCTATTAAAATACTGTAGCAGCGCTCAGTATCAGAGAGTAAACACTGATAAAAATATGGATCAACTCACGGGTAAAATTCATATATATCTGTGCAAATAGGTGGTATATATATAAATATTTAAGAAAAAATGTGGCAATAAATGTGGCAATAAAAATATAAATATATAAAATATATATATATATAAATCAATTGATCAATCAATCTTATATCAAATTAATTCATCAACAAAGTCCAGCGTTATCCATGATCGGATGTGAGATAGAGAGAATAGTTTACTATTAAATATGCCGCAACTGATCAGTCCATCCACCAATAAAAACTCCACCATGTGTTAAGGGGTTCCCCTTTGGGGATGCACTCACCAGAGCTAAAAAGATTACAGGCACATATAGTATCTCATCAGGTCACTGCTCCTTCATTAAACGGTATCCTCCAATTCTCCTGCACAGCCTCTAATTCACCAGCTCACCATTGCCAGATTGGTCATGTGTAAAAAGAATTGCACCACATAGCGTAATACTGCATAAACATTTTATTCACCCTCCCTTAAAATCAAAATAGTTAAAAAAGCCCCTTGGTGTTAAATGCGTACCAGATATAATAAATAGAACAGCATTCACTAGCATAAAAGATAAACCCTTCGGTTATAAATGCGTACCAGATGTCAAAAGTATAACAGCATTAAATAGTGGAGATAAATGTAAACTGTGCACTCTACCTGGTTCCCTTTCCGGGTCCTCACAGCCGATTTCCGCTTGTGGAGCGGTGATAGCAGCGTCCTGTGGGTTTCCTGGGTGGTGGAACGCAGGTTGGAGCGCACGCAACGTCACTTCCTGGTTCTCTGGTCTACGTCCCTGACGCGCGTTTCGTCATATCCGACTTCGTCACGAGGGCGTGACCAGAGAACCGGAAGCGTACTTTTTATAGTGATGGGCCGTACCTACAGCCAATCGGAATGCACGCAACGCTATAAAGGATGTTTAAGGGGAATTACATGCTGGCAAATACTGCGAGTTATGTTTAAAATAGCGGCTTTAAAATACGCCGTTTATGTACATTAAACATCATTCTTGTAAAGTTATATGCCAATGTGTCCCTATGTTCCAGATTAACCCTATATTGGATTAATCCTACAATGCCAGACGTCGCATTTACTCGGCAATGACAAACAGCCCACAAATTTAAATATGGTCATATTTGTATAAACATGGTGTGTATTTGTATATTCGCCCCATCTATGCGTGCACCCTGTGGCCAAAGGTTATAGTCAATCAAATAGCGATACAGCTAAATATTGAATTACAGATAAATGTAAGTTGCTCTGCGGATTCCAATGAAGGAGGGATATGACATTGTTATATTGTGGCTAAATTCCACATATAATATATGGTAGCTTTAAAAAAACGTAGAGGTCAAATTATTGAAAAAATAAAGTAAATTAAAAGAGGAAAGGGATAAATCCATAATTAAAATGTGGATAAATCTATAATTAAAATATATTGCACAGAGATAAATCTATAGTAAGAACGTTTTAAAATCGCATGTAGAGTCGCATCAAAAAATTCCATAAAATTATTTTATGGTAAAATATGGTTAAAAGGTCATATAAAATCACTGATGTGGTGTCAGGTGTATACATGTCATATAAGATCCACTGGGCTAGGTAAAATTAGAACTATAAATATAGATAAATATATTAAAATATATTCAAACTACATTAAAATATATATCTAAAACATACACAAGCCCATAGTGTTGTAAAACCTCATAAATTAGCATAAAATATATTCATCCTATAGAAGTAGAATGAATAAACCTACTGGGTGTACTTTATTCCAGATTGGGTTCCTGGGGGTCTGTAATCACAGCCCTCCTTCAATGTTAACCACTTGAGGCCCACCCATGTAGATCTACCAAGTCTAGGGTATAGGTAGTGGGGTGGTGTTCAGAGGTTTAAACCAAGGAGTATCAATAAAAATCACATATATATACAGTGTGCTGGAGGACCATTATGTATCGCTGATGAAACAGTTTATATCTAGCTCTACGTTGAGACCTCTGGGGGCAAGCACATCGGTTAAAAAAATCCATTGGGTTTCTTTTTTTGATAATTCACGTACCCTGTGAATGCCCCTCCAATGCGGCTGGAGATGTTCAATACCCCAAAATTCAAGGCCACTGGGATCACTGTTATGTTTCAATTTAAAATGCAGAGAGACGTTGTGGTCCTTATATCCTATTTTAATATTGTTAATGTGTTCAGCAATTCTTATGCGTAAGAGTCTTTTTGTTCGGCCTATATACATCAAGCCACAAGGGCATTTCAGGGCATAAACTACATACATGGTATTGCACGTAATGAACTGCTTGATGTCGAAAGATGTATGATTTGCTGTTGCCACAAAATTATCTAAGACTCTTATTGGTTTTTTCACTTCTCTGCAGGCCCTGCATTTCCTGCATGCATAGAACCCATCCTTGTCCCAAAATGAAGGTGTTTTTTTTGGGGGGTCTATAATCTTCTTAATTACCCTGTCCCCAAAACTTTTTGCTTTTCTGTAGATGAATTAATAACCAACGAACAGAATTAGTATTTTATCGACGTTTTATTGATGACCTGTTTTTTATTTGGGCTGGAACCACTGAAAGTTTGGAAATTTTTTTATCTTTTTTAAACACAAATAACAACAATATTGTCCTGACCTCAACATGTCATAAAGATGAGATCGATTTTCTAGACGTTACTATTTATCGGAAGCTGAATCAATTAGAAACCAAAGTGTTCTTCAAAAAAACTGACAGGAATAGTTATCTTCCTATAACCAGTGGCCACCATCCACTATGGCTAAGGAATATACCTAAGGGCCAAATAATGAGGGTAAGAAGAAACTGTTCAGAGAATGATAACTTGAAAAAAGAAAGGACAGGTAGGACTTTAAATGAGAAGGATGACTTTGTGGAGGCAAGTTGAATTTAAAAAAATATACATTTTATTACTGAAAATAACATGTTAGATATGGTAAAATGAAAACCACATATACAGTGATAACTCCATCCACACGTAACATACAGGTGTGGGATGAATAAGGGAGTTGGCATGCATACAGTATTTCTAAAGTAGTTGATTGTAGTCAGTATTGGATAAATTCATATATATACACAAATGTCATATACACAGCACTAGCAGCGGGAGTAAAGGTAATAAATAGTAAGACCGTAATAGATAAATACATAAGTATCGAAATTGATAAACTACTGCAGGTAAAAGTCAATGTGTCCATTACAGGCACAGGTCAGCATCGCTTGTGCCCGACGCGTTTCGTGTAGAGACACTCTTCAGGGGCAGATGCTTAAGTATATCTGCAGAGTATAAAAAGTATAAAATATGGCATTAGTCTAGTTTTGAATGGTCATATGGAGGAAAGGCAATTTAGCCTGTCCAAGATACTCACAAAAAAGGGATCCAATGGGGTAAAATGCTGTGACCATGCAACCGGGGTCCCCAAGTAGTCTTCCCCGGGAGCTGAGGTGACTGCAGTCGCGCGCAAGCGCGGCACATCAAACAAACCTCCCGATGACCCATGACACAAATTACCAGTGCGGATGTGAGGGGAGCAAGGTGACCCAAAGTGGCAATCTGAAAAAATATAGTGAATGATAATATGTAAAAGATAAAAATGAGAGTGAAAATTAAGAAGAGGAATGTGACAGATGTGTATGCTAGGGGAGTGGTGTGTGTGCGTGTGTGTGTGCATGCGTGTGTGTGTGCATGTTGAATTGAATCAGTGTGTGATCTAAATGGCCATAACTGTAACGATATGTGAAGGATGAGAAAGGGTTGAGTGGTGAGTGAAAAAGCAAGCAACAAAACAACAAAGCAAACAAAAAACTGTGTGTGTAAAGACGGAAAGTAAAGATGAGTCAGTGAAAGAGCAGTGTCAGCGAAAAACGTATGATATCAATGTGTGAACCTAATGAAAAACTTACTTGTGTAAAGATGGCGTTGGAACGGATGCAAGGCGCTGTGCAGCCGTGTGATATCTAAGATGTGTGGCAGCAATTGTGTCAGGGGAGGCTGTCTAAATAGGCCCCGCGCATGCGCACGCTGGTTGCCACCAGCGTCACGCAGACGCAGCGTGGATGGAAGAGACTCCGGCGGTGGCGGTGATCCCCGCCCTCCTCGGGAGTCTGTTTGCCCCATCGCCGCTGCAAGGATGGAAGTCACATGCACTGCGCGTTGGCGCCAGACCTGACGTCACCCGCAGGCAGGGTGCGTGGCGCCGAGGCTCCGTAGGCGCCCGCCCACCAACCCGTACATCCGTCCGCCCATACTAGGCGGAAGGGAGAGGGGGAGAACGAGGGGGCACATAGACAGCCTCGCAACTCCCGAGTGTAAACCATGGAGGGAACCCCAAATCACTATGGCCACAGCATGCCCCCAATGGATCAGCGCGGTGGTGCTGTGAAATTTCAATGGTACAGTGTAGTGTACCCTGAATGTGCAGAGACACGGGTATGGGGACATTACCACCCGGAATCTGCATGCCTCACACTTGGGTGGCAGGGGGACACTGCCACACCAGTCATCACATCTCCATCCTTGTTATGTATCGTTTGGTGGAAGGAGGGGTTGGGGTTGGGACTTTAAGTGAGGCACATATGCCATGTGCCTCCATCCCTACAAAATGTTTGAAAAAAGAAAGGACAGGTAGGACTTTAAATGAGAAGGATGACTTTGTGGAGGCAAGTTGAATTTAAAAAAATATACATTTTATTACTGAAAATAACATGTTAGATATGGTAAAATGAAAACCACATATACAGTGATAACTCCATCCACATGTAACATACAGGTGTGGGATGAATAAGGGAGTTGGCATGCATACAGTATTTCTAAAGTAGTTGATTGTAGTCAGTATTGGATAAATTCATATATATACACAAATGTCATATACACAGCACTAGCAGCGGGAGTAAAGGTAATAAATAGTAAGACCGTAATAGATAAATACATAAGTATCGAAATTGATAAACTACTGCAGGTAAAAGTCAATGTGTCCATTACAGGCACAGGTCAGCATCGCTTGTGCCCGACGCGTTTCGTGTAGAGACACTCTTCAGGGGCAGATGCTTAAGTATATCTGCAGAGTATAAAAAGTATAAAATATGGCATTAGTCTAGTTTTGAATGGTCATATGGAGGAAAGGCAATTTAGCCTGTCCAAGATACTCACAAAAAAGGGATCCAATGGGGTAAAATGCTGTGACCATGCAACCGGGGTCCCCAAGTAGTCTTCCCCGGGAGCTGAGGTGACTGCAGTCGCGCGCAAGCGCGGCACATCAAACAAACCTCCCGATGACCCATGACACAAATTACCAGTGCGGATGTGAGGGGAGCAAGGTGACCCAAAGTGGCAATCTGAAAAAATATAGTGAATGATAATATGTAAAAGATAAAAATGAGAGTGAAAATTAAGAAGAGGAATGTGACAGATGTGTATGCTAGGGGAGTGGTGTGTGTGCGTGTGTGTGTGCATGCGTGTGTGTGTGCATGTTGAATTGAATCAGTGTGTGATCTAAATGGCCATAACTGTAACGATATGTGAAGGATGAGAAAGGGTTGAGTGGTGAGTGAAAAAGCAAGCAACAAAACAACAAAGCAAACAAAAAACTGTGTGTGTAAAGACGGAAAGTAAAGATGAGTCAGTGAAAGAGCAGTGTCAGCGAAAAACGTATGATATCAATGTGTGAACCTAATGAAAAACTTACTTGTGTAAAGATGGCGTTGGAACGGATGCAAGGCGCTGTGCAGCCGTGTGATATCTAAGATGTGTGGCAGCAATTGTGTCAGGGGAGGCTGTCTAAATAGGCCCCGCGCATGCGCACGCTGGTTGCCACCAGCGTCACGCAGACGCAGCGTGGATGGAAGAGACTCCGGCGGTGGCGGTGATCCCCGCCCTCCTCGGGAGTCTGTTTGCCCCATCGCCGCTGCAAGGATGGAAGTCACATGCACTGCGCGTTGGCGCCAGACCTGACGTCACCCGCAGGCAGGGTGCGTGGCGCCGAGGCTCCGTAGGCGCCCGCCCACCAACCCGTACATCCGTCCGCCCATACTAGGCGGAAGGGAGAGGGGGAGAACGAGGGGGCACATAGACAGCCTCGCAACTCCCGAGTGTAAACCATGGAGGGAACCCCAAATCACTATGGCCACAGCATGCCCCCAATGGATCAGCGCGGTGGTGCTGTGAAATTTCAATGGTACAGTGTAGTGTACCCTGAATGTGCAGAGACACGGGTATGGGGACATTACCACCCGGAATCTGCATGCCTCACACTTGGGTGGCAGGGGGACACTGCCACACCAGTCATCACATCTCCATCCTTGTTATGTATCGTTTGGTGGAAGGAGGGGTTGGGGTTGGGACTTTAAGTGAGGCACATATGCCATGTGCCTCCATCCCTACAAAATGTTTGAAAAAAGAAAGGACAGGTAGGACTTTAAATGAGAAGGATGACTTTGTGGAGGCAAGTTGAATTTAAAAAAATATACATTTTATTACTGAAAATAACATGTTAGATATGGTAAAATGAAAACCACATATACAGTGATAACTCCATCCACACGTAACATACAGGTGTGGGATGAATAAGGGAGTTGGCATGCATACAGTATTTCTAAAGTAGTTGATTGTAGTCAGTATTGGATAAATTCATATATATACACAAATGTCATATACACAGCACTAGCAGCGGGAGTAAAGGTAATAAATAGTAAGACCGTAATAGATAAATACATAAGTATCGAAATTGATAAACTACTGCAGGTAAAAGTCAATGTGTCCATTACAGGCACAGGTCAGCATCGCTTGTGCCCGACGCGTTTCGTGTAGAGACACTCTTCAGGGGCAGATGCTTAAGTATATCTGCAGAGTATAAAAAGTATAAAATATGGCATTAGTCTAGTTTTGAATGGTCATATGGAGGAAAGGCAATTTAGCCTGTCCAAGATACTCACAAAAAAGGGATCCAATGGGGTAAAATGCTGTGACCAGAATGATAACTTTGCCCTCCAATCAAAGATTTTAACCAACAGATTTGAAGCTAGAGGATATGACTCCACTAAACTAAAGAAAATAGTGGAAGAAGTGGGCAAAATTCCAAGGACCACAACATTAGAAGACACGTTGTTATCCCAACCTACCACCTCCACCCTCAATAATTCTAAAAAAGAGTGGTCTTTTATTTCTGGATACCACGAACAGTATAAAGAAGTGAAAAGCATTTTTAGAAAACATTGGCATGTTCTATTGCTGGACAAAAAACTGACTACAGCTCTACCAACAAATCCCCAATTCATCTACAGAAAAGCAACAAGTTTTGGGGACAGGGTAATTAAGAAGATTATAGACCCCCCAAAAAAAACACCTTCATTTTGGGACAAGAATGGGTTCTATGCATGCAGGAAATGCAGGGCCTGCAGAGAAGTGAAAAAACCAATAAGAGCCTTAGATAATTTTGTGGCAACAGCAAATCATACATCTTTCGACATCAAGCAGTTCATTACGTGCAATACCATGTATGTAGTTTATGCCCTGAAATGCCCTTGTGGCTTGATGTATATAGGCCGAACAAAAAGACTCTTACACATAAGAATTGCTGAACACATTAACAAAATTAAAATAGGATATAAGGACCACAACGTCTCTCTGCATTTTAAATTGAAACATGACAGTGATCCCAGTGGCCTTGAATTTTGGGGTATTGAACATCTCCAGCCACATTGGAGGGGCATTCACAGGGTACGTGAATTATCAAAAAAAGAAACCCAATGGACTTTTTTAACCGATGTGCTTGCCCCCAGAGGTCTCAACGTAGAGCTAGATATAAACTGTTTTATCAGCGATACATAATGGTCCTTCAGCACACTGTATATATATGTGATTTTTATTGATACTCCTTGGTTTAAACCTCTTAACACCACCCCACTACCTATACCCTAGACTTGGTAGATCTCCATGGGTGGGCCTCAAGTGGTTAACATTGAAGGAGGGCTGTGATTACAGACCCCCAGGAACCCAATCTGGAATACAGTACACCCAGTAGGTTTATTCATTCTACTTCTATAGGATGAATATATTTTATGCTAATTTATGAGGTTTTACAACACTATGGGCTTGTGTATGTTTTAGATATATATTTTAATGTAGTTTGAATATATTTTAATATATTTATCTATATTTATAGTTCTAATTTTACCTAGCCCAGTGGATCTTATATGACATGTATACACCTGACACCACATCAGTGATTTTATATGACCTTTTAACCATATTTTACCATAAAATAATTTTATGGAATTTTTTGATGCGACTCTACATGCGATTTTAAAACGTTCTTACTATAGATTTATCTATGTGCAATATATTTTAATTATAGATTTATCCACATTTTAATTATGGATTCATCCCTTTCCTCTTTTTTAATTTACTTTATTTTTTCAATAATTTGACCTCTACGTTTTTTTAAAGCTACCATATATTATATGTGGAATTTAGCCACAATATAACAATGCCATATCCCTCCTTCATTGGAATCCGCAGAGCAACTTACATTTATCTGTAATTCTATATTTATCTGTATCGCTATTTGATTGACTATAACCTTTGGCCACAGGGTGCACTCATAGATGGGGCGGATATACAAATACACACCATGTTTATACAAATATGACCATATTTAAATTTGTGGGCTGTTTGTCATTGCCGAGTAAATGCGACGTCTGGCATTGTAGGATTAATCCAATATAGGGTTAATCTGGAACATAGGGACACATTGGCATATAACTTTACAAGAATGATGTTTAATGTACATAAACGGCGTATTTTAAAGCCGCTATTTTAAACATAACTCGCAGTATTTGCCAGCATGTAATGCCCCTCGACATCCTTTATAGTGTTGCGTGCATTCCGATTGGCTGTAGGTACGGTCCATCACTATAAAAAGTACGCTTCCGGTTCTCTGGTCACGCCCTCGTGACGAAGTCAGACATGACGAAACGTGCGTCAGGGACGTAGACCAGAGAACCAGGAAGTGACGTTGCGTGCGCTCCAACCTGCGTTCCACCGCCAAGGAAACCCACAGGACGCTGCTATCACCGCTCCACAAGCGGAAATCGGCTGTGAGGACCCGGAAAGGGAACCAGGTAGAGTGCACAGTTTACATTTATCTCCACTATTCAATGCTGTTATACTTTTGACATCTGGTACGCATTTATAACCAAAGGGTTTATCTTTTATGCTAGTGAATGCTGTTCTATTTATTATATCTGGTACGCATTTAACACCAAGGGGCTTTTTTAACTATTTTGATTTTAAGGGATGGTGAATAAAATGTTTATGCAGTATTACGCTATGTGGTGCAATTCTTTTTACACATGACCAATCTGGCAATGGTGAGCTGGTGAATTAGAGGCTGTGCAGGAGAATTGGAGGATACCGTTTAATGAAGGAGCAGTGACCTGATGAGATACTATATGTGCCTTTTTAGCTCTGGTGAGTGCATCCCCAAAGGGGAACCCCTTAACACGTGGTGGAGTTTTTATTGGTGGATGGACTGATCAGTTGCAGCATATTTAATAGTAAACTATTCTCTCTATCTCACATCCGATCACGGATAACGCTGGACTTTATTGATGAATTAATTTGATATATGATTGATTGATCGATTGATTTATATGTATATATTTATATATTTATATTTTTATTGCCACATTTATTGCCACATTTTTTCTTAAATATTTATATATATACCACCTATTTGCACAGATATATATGAATTTTACCCGTGAGTTGATCCGTATTTTTATCAGTGTTTACTCTCTGATACTGAGCGCTGCTACAGTATTTTAATAGGTTTTGGTTTTTATACCTTGTTTTATTTTTTTATTGTATTTATATATGATTGTTTTCTTAAAGCAGCTGCCATTAGTGCACTTAGTTTAAAGTTGCACACTTGATCACGTATATATTTATTTATTTATTTATTTATTTATATACCTACCATACATATTTATAAACAGCAAGATATTGCCATCCACGCAGGCGCAGAGAGGTGTTTGATATAGCTGGGCCAACACAACAAACATCCTTTTTTACAATAGGTGATAACAGCCTCAGCCTTACTCCAGCCAGGCCACGCTCCCAACATGTTTCGCCCCACCCACGGAGCTTACTCATGGATGACTTCATGAGTAAGCCCCATGGTGTGAAAAATGTTGGGTGGCAAGGAGGCTCATGGATGGATTTAGGTTGAGGCTGTTATCACCCATTATATGCAGGGCTTGTATGGTGTGCGATGCCTGAGATTTTTCTCTCCTAGTTCAGCAATTTTTCTGATGCAGAACACATATTGCAGCCCATGTGCATTTAAACCTATCAAGCAACTTTGAGTGCCACTCAAAGCGATGATAACAATACTCCGGTGATCCAATGGACTGGCGTCTGTGGTATTTATCCAAACCAACTAAGTAATATTGAGTGCAAATATGCTGCATTTCCTCTCAGCCCATGTACAAGGTAAGGATAGAAAAAACCTTAGCATCGGCCCCGCAGCCACACTCCCAACATGTTTCACCTTGCCCACAGGGCTTAGTCATAGTGTTATGACTAAGTTCTATGACTAACCCCTGTGGGTGAGGTGAAATGTATCAAGGGGTGTGGCCAGAGAGGATCCGAGGCTGAGACCATTTTTGACCTTTAGCTTGTACAAGGCAGTGCAGCATCTTTGCACTCAAAATTACCATGTGCATTGAAGCTATGTTGTTTTAGTGCATTAAGATACCATTCAAAATAAAGCTGATATTGGTATACATTTCCATCTCAAAGAGGACCCTGACTATGGGAAGTCATGCCCATTGTATTCTAAGATAAAATTCTACAAAACATTTGATAATTCTTTCTAAAGGCATTCTTAATATCTTTGTTTCTCAAGCTATATATAATAGGGTTCATTAATGGTGTCCCCACAGTGTATAGCAGAGATAAGACTTTGCTTATTTTGAGGGATTGCCCCTTGATTGGAAAGCCATACATAGAGATCAAGGTTACATAATAGGTAGACACAACAGTGAGGTGGGAGCTGCAGGTAGAGAAGGCTTTCTGCCTTCCGGTATTGGATGGAATCCTTAGAATGATCTTGATAATATGAATGTATGAGAAGGTGATAATAATAAAAGGAATAACAAGTACGGGAAAGCTAAGTAGGGTAACCTCCAACTGAACTAACGAGGTGTCCGAACATGATAATTCTATTAAAGGGGAGTAATCACAGAAGAAATGGTCAATAATATTACTCCCACAAAACTCAAGTAAACCTAGAGACAGGGCATTGATGAAGGATATAGAAATACTCAACATCCAACATGTCACAATAAGTTTCTTGCACAATATGTTATTCATGATTGAAATATAGTTTAAGGGGTTACAGATGGCCAAGTAGCGATCGTAGGACATGACTGTTAGAAGAAGACACTCTGAACATTCTGAAAAGGAGAAGAAGTAGAACTGAGTGATGCAGCCAACAAAAGATATATAAGTTCTCACGTTGACCACCACATGAAGCATTTTGGGCACAATATTTGTACTCAGTATAAGGTCTGATAAAGAGAGTAGGGTAAGGAAGAAGTACATGGGAGTTTGGAGTTTTTTGGTGTTGACCACCAGTGTGATGATCAAAAGATTTCCACATATGGTCATAACGTAAATCACAAGGAAAAAAGTGAAGAGATAATTCTGTAAACCGTAGAGCTCTTGAAATCCCAGAAGAATAAACCCCATAGACAGAGAGGTGTTCATCTGTAGATGTAAGAATTATTGCATGGTAATGGCAAAAAAAAAAAAAAAAAAATATATATATATATATATATATATATATATATATATATATATATATATATATATATATGTTTTTTTTTTAATTATGACATAAGTGGACATTTTGTGGTGGTATACGCAACATAGGCAATATTGTTTAAACATTCTAAAACAAGCAGTAATTGAATACAATTTTACAAAATATAAAAAACAATAATGTTTTATAGTCTAAAGCTGGCCATACATGTAAAGTGTCCCGCATTTCCCCATCCTCACTCAACAGCTTAGATGGATGAATCTTCCCTGCTGGCTGCTGTATTCTGACAGTTGGCACTCACAGATGTTAAAATACCCAGAAAGCGACTGCAGCTGATTGGCTGCAATCAATGTTTAGCCCACTTTTTTCTACCAAGATTCTTTAAAATCCATTATGCCGCGTACACACGATCGGAAATTCCACCAGCAAAAGACCGATCTGAGCTTTTGGTCAGAAAATGCGACCGTGTGTATGCTCCATCCGACTTTTGCTGGCGGAATTTCCGCCAGCAAAAGATTGAGCGCATGTTCTCTATTTTTCCATTGGAAAAAGTTCCTATCAGAAATTCCGTTCGTCTGTATGCAATTCCGACGCGCAAAAAAACACGCATGTTCAGAATCAAATATGAGACGAAAGCACTCGGTCTGGATTAGCAGAAGGAGCCCAAAGGGTGGCGCGCTTCATATGGACCGTTCCTTTTCTAGTGCCGTCGTACGTGTTGTACGTCACCGTGTTCTTGACGGTCGGAAATTCAATGAACTTTTGTGTGACCGTGTGTATGCAAGCCAAGCTTGAGCGGAATTCTGTCAGAAAAAACATCCAAGATTTTTCCGACTAAAATTCAGATCGTGTGTACGTGGCATTAGTTGTCATCCACAGATCCAAATTTCAGCTGAAGTGAATGAATCAGCCAAATTTGAGCTGTGTATGGCCAACACTTAAGGACCGGAAGATTTGCCCCCTAAATGACCAGGCCATTTTTGCGATACGCCACTGCTTCCCTTTAACTGACAATTGCGCGGTCTTGCGATGCTGTACCCAAACAAAATTTTTCTCACAAATAGAGCTTTCTTTTGGTGGTAGTTGATAACCTCTGCAGTTTTTATTTTTCATGTTATAAACAAAAAAAGAGCGACACTTTTGAAAAAAAATATATATTTTTAACTTTTTGCTATAATAAATATCCCCCCCCCAAAAAAAAAAAATCTTCATCAGTTTAGGCCAATATGTATTTTTCTACATATTTTTGGTAAAAAAAATGAACCTGAAGGGTCTGGTATGGATATTTAGGGGGACCCCTATGTCATTTTTTTTTAAAATTTGAAGTGAGGTTCCCCTTAATATCCATAGCAGAGCTGAAGGGCCTGGTAATTGAATTTGGGGGGGACCCCCACGCTTTTTTTTTTTTTATCAATGACTTTTTTTTTACCAATGACTTTCAATGAATGACTGTTCTCTGTGTTACGGAAGTCGGCAATTCATTAGCCGCAGATGGCTGCCTTAGATGACAACAGGCCAGAAGGGTAAAGGTGGTTTAATGTGATACTGCAGTGCTGTACTAACAGCACGCACACACTACACTAATCTCCAGAATCACAGCAGATAATGTCAGCACTCAGCAGAATGAATAACACAGCAGATAATATCACTGACTAACGCTGGAACACACTACACGAGGCCGCCGCGCAGCGGCCTTGTATAGTGTGGGGCGTGTACTAAACCCCCTGAGGTATAATTGGCCACAGGCATCCTGCCTGTGGCCAATTATTGCTCGCCTCTCCTCTGGTTCTATGATTGGCCAAGCATGCGGGGTCACAGTGCATGCTTGGCCAATCATCAGCCAGCAATGCACTGCGACTGGCGCAGTGCATTGTGAACCGTTCACATCACACGAATTTGATGCGAATGGCCCACATAGTTCTGGGCTCGACGAGCGGTCGAATGGCCGATGTTCAATTCGAACATGGGTTCGAAACGAACACCGGGCCCATCCCTAATCGCAGACCGTATCGCAAAAAATGGCCTGGTCATTAGGGGAACATCTTCTTCCGGGGCTGAAGTGGTTAACTGTGCTACATTACCAAGAGCATGCTGATAGGAAGAGAGAGCAGAGTGACAAAGATATATTCTCCTCAGTGTGCTTCATCTGTCATTGTCAAGTTAGGGGGGGGGGGCTGTAAGTGTTACTGAACTGCAGCAGGGAAAAACAAAGTCTCCTGCACTGCCAGTCAGGGCTGTTTTGTGTGGCAAAGCTGTGTGAAAATCTCAGGACCAGAGTTTGGTTTTAAGAAAAAAATGAAGAAAAATGGAAGTTCACTTGCAAATGATCAGGTGGCTTAAAAGAACATACACTATATTGCCAAAAGTATTGGGATGCCTGCCTTTACACGTACATGAATGGCATCCCAGTCTTAGTACATAGGGTCAATATTGAGTTGGCCCACCCTTCACAGCTATAACCGCTTCAAATCTTCTGGGAAGGCTGTCCACAATGTTTAGGAGAGTGTCTATGGGAATGTTTGACCATTCTTCCATTTTTGAGGTCAGGCACTGATGTGGGCGAGAAGGCCTAATTCATCCCAAAGGTGTTGAGGTCAGGAGTCTAGGCAGGCCAGTCAAGTTCCTCCACCCTAAACTCGCTAATCCATGTCTTTATGGACCTTGCTTTGTGCACTGGTCCAAATCATTTGGTGGAGGGGGGATTATGGTGTGGGGTTGTTTTTCAGGGGTTGAGCTTAGGGCCCCTTAGTTCCAGTGAACGGAACTCCTTAAGGTGTCAGCATACCAAGACATTTTGGACAATTTCATAATCCCAACTTTGTGGGAACAGTTTGGGGATGGCCCCTTCCTGTTCCAACATGCACCAATGCACAAAACAAGGTTCATAAAGACATGGATGAGTTGGGGTGGAGGAACTAGACTGGCCTGCAGAGTCTTGAGTCCTGACCTGAACCAGATAGAACACCTTTGGGATGAATTAGAGCGGAGACTGTAAGTCAGGCCTTCTCTTCCAACATCAGTGCCTGACCTCACAAATGCAGTTCTGGAAGAATGGTCAAACATTCCCATAGACACACTCCTAAACCTTGTGGACGGCCTTCCCAGAAGAGTTGAAGCTGTTATAGCTGCAAAGGGTGGGCCAACTCAATATTGAACCCTACGGACTAAGACTGGGATACCATTAAAGTTTACATGCGTGTAAAGGCAGATGTCCCAATACTTTTGACAATATAGTGTAGCTTCATGGGCTATGTAAGCTTTTACTCCTTCAGTGAACCAAATTATTTTTTTTCTAATCGTAGCAAGATAGCATCCCATTGTAGTTTATTATTTCTATTGCAAGCGTTTTGAAGAACACATCTTTTTATTACAAAAGAACAATAAACTTGCATGTTTGTTAAAAATGCTGTATTTTAATTAGAGCATATGACATGGTTTACTAAACACATACTTACCCTATCTCCTAAAGAAAGAACTATGCAATATAGCTACAATTCTTTTTAAGTGCAATCCAAAATATGCATATCGGAAATATACAGAGTAGATCAACTAAAAAAAATGCATATTTTCCCATAAAATCTGTTTAAAAAAATGTAATAAATAAAAAGTAATATATGAATTTTGTAAAATGATTTAAAATATTTGGACCAAATAAGCTATAAAATAATAAATGATCTGTTTAGTTTTCTGTCTGTAGTATCATTTTTATAAGCATAGTCACATTTTCCTTATATTTGAATGTGCCACTATTTATATACTATTTATATACAGAAGAAGCATACACCACCATCTGGGATCGTTGCAAATCTAGAGAGAGTACTTCTAATTACTGTGTTTACTTTCAATTATTGTGTTTTAATGAAAACAATAGAGTAAAATAAATAGGAATAAAGCAAATAATAAAATATTAGAAAGTAGTCATATCATTAATAATGAAAAACATCACAATATGGCTAATTTATTTTAAAAAAATATAGATATCTATATAAATAAATATCTATCAACTTTCATTCACACAAATGGATATTTAAAGGATATGTTTACAAATAAAGGACAACTAAGAAATTCCCTTACTTGGATAAAGAAAAATAAATAAATGAATAAAATAAAGTATATATAAACCCTAACAATAAACCTCTTTTTGATATAGAAAATCAAGCAAAATGGGATTTTTAGGGTGCAAAAATTAAGCAAAAATGAAACACAAAAAATAGATCAATAATATGTATTTATAGATAAAAGCATAGTAGAATAAAAAGTCCATCGAACATGTAGATAAATAACAGTTACAGAATGTGCAAATCAACAAATTCTCAACATGTTTCACCACGAATAGTAGCTTCCTCGGGAGAATTACATTTGTTGAGCACTAGCTACTGAAAAATAGAAAACACAATACACAAGATTACAATAAAGCACAAACAGCAATCAAAAATACACAAAAAGAATTACACTAATTATTTTATAAAAACATTTGACTGAACCCCCTGTCCAGACTGAAATCATATTGACAAACCAGCTTAAATCAAAATTGACTGTAAATAGATGGACTAGTCACAATTATGAAGGCTAGCATAGAGGCACACATTGGTCCAAAAGGAACCCCAAAAAAGGATCACCTATTGTGACCATAGAGAGAGGTAAATGCGGTAAACACCTAGTAAGAATTTATTATAAGGTAGGCAAGTGTGACACCTAAAAAAGAGGTCAGAAAGGAAAAGAACTTAGTAAACAAGGTAGATTTCAAATCAGTCCGCACCAAGAAAAAACAGGCCAAAAGGTCAACAGGTAGTACCTGAACCGGAAATATCAGGCAATTCCTTACTCGCTTTGATATAGTTTAGGGTTTTGGGGTGCAATCATTTTAAAGATATTTTTTGTTATTTTTTATTGAATTTTTTTTGTTGTTTTTTTTTTATGTTTTTTTGTAACAGCAGAATATAAAATCACGATTCACATGTTTTTAAAGAGTAACTCCATTTTGCTGTGAAAAAATAAATCCACTCTGGTTGATCAATGTACATTGTGAGAAATTTACACATTTTGTTGCAGATTCCCACCTGTTTCTGCTCTGAAGAAAAAGCCGTGTGTTTTATGTCGATGTTCAAAGTGAGTCTGAATGGGAGTGTTTTTTTTTATTATTAATCAGCTGATGCACTTGCAGTCTTGTAATGAGGAAAGTTACAGTGTCACCATGACATTTTTATCTTAGTGCAGAAAATGAGTGAGCCAGCAGCAGGAAATTACATCTCTGGGTGCTTTCTGTACAAAAACTGTGTATAGAAGGCCTCCAGGTTTCCATATTGCATTGGATTTTAAAGCACTGGAGATTGAACAGGAAAGGTGATTTTTAACCACTTGACCTTACCAATTCAACCACTTGTCAGGCACTCTATAGCTAAATGATGGCTACAGCGCAGTCTTCCAGTTCTAGGAGGGTGTCCATTGATGTCCTCCCAGAACTGCGCCTCCCAGGCCCCTGAACCTGGCGCACTCTGTTATTGCTGTGTCCTTTGGATGAATGCTGATCACAGATCGGGGCCAATTAAGGCGGCTCTTTACCATATGATCATCTGTGTCCAATCACAGCTGATCACAATGGAAACACACTTGCCGGATATCGAAATTCCTTTCCTGTCACAGTGCGAGGAGAGAAGAGCCGATAACTACAGAACACTGTAAGCCCTCAGAGTTACTCTTGTTGGGCGCAGGAACGGCCCTGCTGTGAAATATTATATCAAGAATTAACAGTGCAGCCCGAACAGTGCCTATCAGTGCCCAGCAGTGCCGCCTATCAGTGCTTACTCATTAGTGCTGCCAATCAGTGCCCATCAGTAGGGATGAGCCAAACACCCACCGGTTTGGTTCGCAGCAGAACATGCGAACAGGCAAAATATTTGTTCGAACACTGTTAAAGTCTATGGGACACTAACGTGAAAAATCAAAAGTGCTAATTTTAAAGGCTTATATGCAAGTTATTGCCATAAAAAGTGTTTGGTGACCCGGGTCCTGCCCAGGGGGACATGTATCAATGCAAACAAATAGTAGCTTCCTCAGGAGAATTACATTTGTTGAGCACTAGCTACTGAAAAATAGAAAACACAATACACAAGATTACAATAAAGCACAAACGGCAATCAAAAATACACAAAAAGAATTACACAAATTATTTTATAAAAACATTTGACAGAACCCCCTGTCCAGTCTGAAACCATATTGACAAACCAGCTTAAATCAGAATTACCTGTAAATAGATGGACTAGTCACAATTGTGAAGGCTAGCATAGAGGCTCACATTGGTCGAAAAAGGAACCCCAAAAAAGGATCACCTATTGTGACCATAGAGAGAGGTAAATGCGGTAAACACTTAGTAAGAATTTATTATAAGGTAGGCAAGTGTGACACCTAAAAAAGAGGTCAGAAAGGAAAAGAACTTAGTAAACAAGGTAGATTTCAAATAAGTCTGCACCAAGAAAAAACATGCCAAAAGGTCAACAGGTAGTACCTGAACCGGCAATGTCAGGCAATTCCTTACTCGCTTTGATATAGTTTAGGGTTTTGGGGTGCAATCATTTGAATAAAGATATTTTTTGTTATTTTTTATTGAATTAATTTTTTTTTTGTTTTTTTTAATGTTTTTTTGTAACAGCAGAATCAGGATTCACATGTTTTAAAGAGTAACTCCATTTTGCTGTGAAAAAATAAATCCTCTCTGGTTGATCAATGTACATTGCGAGAAATTTACACATTTCGTTGCAGATTCCCACCTGTTTCTGCTCTGAAGAAAAAGCTGTGTGTTTTTTGTCAATGTTCAAATTGAGTCTGAATGGGAGTGTTTTTTTTTATTATTAATCAGCTGATGCACTTGCAGTCTTGTAATGAGGAAAGTTGCAGTGTTACCATGGCATTTTTATCTTAGTGCAGACTTCTGAGAAAATGAGTGAGCCAGCAGCAGGAAATTACATCTCTGGGTGCTTTCTGTACAAAGACTGTGTATAGAAGGCCTCCAGGTTTCCATATTGCATTGAATTTTAAAGCACTATAGATTGAACAGGAAAGGTGATTTTTAACCACTTGACCTTACCAATTCAACCACTTGTCGGGCACTCTATAGCTAAATGACGGCTACAGCGCAGTCTTCCAGTTCTAGGAGGGTGTCCATTGATGTCCTCCCAGAACTGCACCTCCCAGGCCCCTGAACCTGGCGCACTCTGTTATTGTTGTGTCCTTTGGACACAGCTGATCACAGATCAGGGCCAATTAAGGTGGCTCTTTACCATGTGATCATCTGTGTCCAATCACAGCTGATCACAATGGAAACACACTTGCTGGATATCGAAATTCCTTTCCTGTCACAGTGCGAGGAGAGAAGAGCCGATAACTACAGAACACTGTAAGCCCTCAGAGTTACTCTTGTTGGGCGCAGGAACGGGCCCTGCTGTGAAATATTATATCAAGAATTAACAGTGCAGCCCGAACAGTGCCTATCAGTGCCCAGCAGTGCCGCCTATCAGTGCTTCCTCATTAGTGCTGCCAATCAGTGCCCATCAGTAGGGATGAGCCAAACACCCACCGGTTTGGTTCGCAGCAGAACATGCGAACAGGCAAAATATTTGTTCGAACACTGTTAAAGTCTATGGGACACTAACGTGAAAAATCAAAAGTGCTAATTTTAAAGGCTTATATGCAAGTTATTGCCATAAAAAGTGTTTGGTGACCCGGGTCCTGCCCAGGGGGACATGTATCAATGCAAACAAAACTTTTAAAAACTGCAGTCTTTTTGGGAGCAGTGATTTTATTAATGCTTAAAGTGCAACAATAAAAATGAAATAGTCCTTTAACTATTGTGTCTGGGGGTGTCCTTAGTATGCCTTTAAAGTAGAGCATTTTTTGTTAAACAGGGGCGTGCTTGATAGCTGCTGACCCAAGACTGATTCAATTTTATGAATGTGAGCCTATCAACAGAGTCTGTGGATAGGCATACTCTTTGATCCGTTACAAACCATCCAGCAGCACTGAATGTGCATTTAGTAAGAACACTGGATGCAGGACAGGCCAGTAGCTCAATTGCATATTGAGAAAGTTCTGGCCAGTGGTCCATCCTCAGGACCTAGTAACACAGTGGATGCTTTGTTGGAAAGGTCTCCAAGTCTGCTCTTTCCCCTATATATTTCTGCACCATGTAATGCAGATGCTGGCAATGGTTGCTTAACCTGATCAGACCTTGGCGCTGAGGACTGAAAAATTGTTTAAAGGCATCGGTCAGCCGGCCACCTTCTCCACGCTCTTCCTCTAACTGAACGAAGCCTCAGCAACACATTGTCCAGCATCAGGAAATTGTAACCCCCCAGGGTCTGGAAATACATTGCACAAACCTTTCTTCAAGGCCTCCTGAAGATGTTTCATCCTCTGCTCCCTCTGCAAAGGCAGAATGAGTTCTGCAACCTTACCCTTTTTACATAGATCAAGAAGGGTTGTCAGCCAGTAATGATCCCTCTCCTTGATACCACAAATCCTAGGGTCCCTTTGCAGGCCTTGCAGAATCAGGGAGGCCATGCAGCGTAAGTTTGCAGAGGCATTAGATTCTGAGTCCTCTGGGTCACTAAAGATCACTAAGGATCACATGATCCGTAACTACCTCCTCCCAGCCACGTACAACTCCTTGGATTTTTGGGGACTGAAAACAACCTATTGAAGACTGCTGCTGAGTGTTATCCTTTACATCCATGCTGACACAATCCTCCTCCTCTTCTTCCTGAGTGTTTGGCAGGCCCGCAGGAATTCTATCTGGATAAAGGGGGCCTTGAGAGGTAAGGAAGTCCTCCTCTTCCTCCTGCTGTTCTGCCTCAAGTGCCCTGTCCATGATTCCACGAAGTGTGTGCTCCAACAGGAAGACTGTTGCCCTGACTGAATATAGAGTAAACACTCACTATGTAGTCTATTCTAAATGCAGAGTATATATATATATATATATCAAATACACTGCTACTAACTGAATAGCCTGCCTGCTTAATCTAACTCAAGCTATCTCTCTGTCCACGCCAACAACACTACACACGGTCACCGTGTAAGCAGCCTTATATAGTGTGGGGAGTAGACTTAGTCACCCTGAGCCATGATTGGCCCAAGGCATCCTGCCTTTGGCCAATTATGGCTCTCTTAGCAGAGGGCACTGTGATTGGCCAAAGCATGCAGGTCAGGTGCATGTTTTGGCCAATCATCATACAGCAATGTACTGTGATCTCGCAGTGCATTATGGGGGTTCCGCATCGCTCAAATTTCCCACGAACGCCTCATTAGTGCTGCCAATCAGTGCCCATCAGTGCCGTCCATCCAACAGGAAGTCTGTTACTGGCAGGATCACCAGATGAATATAAAGGAAAGAAAGCATTAAAAAAGGAAATGCAAGTTACAAATTATTAAAGTAATTGTAAACATTGTTGGTTAAATAACAAACATGTTATGTACCATACACACGGTCGGACATTCCCACCAAAAAATCAGTCAGATTTTTTCCGACGGATTTTGGCCGAAACTTGTCTTGCACACACACGGTCGCACAAAGTTGTCGGAAAATCCGATGGTTCGGAACGAGGTGACGTGCAAAATGTACGACAGGACTACGTAGATGCCAGTAGCCAATAGCTTTCGTCTCCAAATTTTTTCTGAGCATGCGTGGCGGTTTGTGCGTCGGAATTCTCTACACACGATCGGAAAAAGTCAGATCGGATTTTGTTGTCGGAAAATTTTAGATCCAGCTCTCAAACTTTTTCCGTTGGAAATTCCAACGAAAAAAGGCCGATAGAGCCCACACACGATCGGATTTTCCAACAACATAATCCGATCAGACTTTTTCTGTCGGAATTTCCGACCGTGTGTACAGGGCATTATACTTACCTGCTCTGCATAATGTTTTTTCAAAGAGCAGTCCCAATCCTTAACTTTTGCGGTCCCCACGCTGGCACTCCTGGCTCCTCACCGCAGGAGTTCATGAGTTCTATCTTAATTAAGGAGCTGGTATTGTTGTCACTTTGTTTCAAATCTTTATATAACAGTTTTTAAATGACATGCAGAGATTAAAAGCAGATTACGTGAACGTTTCGGCCCGAACATAGATTGACGCCACATGACACCAGAAGGGGGCAGTGTAGACAAAAAAGACACCGCAATAACAAACCTCCATCCCTATTGTACATATAAAAACAAGGGAGAAAAATAGTGGGACTTTAGATGAGGAATGTCACTGAAAATGCCACCGGGTGACGTAGCTGGGTGGCCCCGCCCCTTGCCTATATAACAAATGTCAAAGCGCAGAATGGACTTACGGCAGGATGCCTCCCAGGAGGCAAGAGCAGTTTAATTTTTTTTCAATTTTCGGCTGCAGTGGGCGTCGTGATTGACGATGAGGGACACTATTTATTTATTTTTTAAATAAAGAATTGGTCTTGTGTGGTTATTACTTTTGTACACTTTTTTGGTGAATGGATAGGTACCCGATACTTATTCACATAGGTGGGGGATCTGGGGGCCCCCTTGTTAAAGGGGGCTTCCAGATTCAGATAAGCCTCCCACCTGCATACCCCCATGACCACAGCCCAGGGTGGTCGGGAAGAGGCCCTTGTCCCCATCAACATAGGGGGTGGGTGCTTAGGGGTGGGGGTCAGAGCACTTTTTTTCGGCACTACGTCGCTTTAACTGACAATTGCGTGGTCGTGCGACGTGGCTCCAAAACAAAATTGACGTCCTTTTTCCCCCACAAATAGAGCTTTCTTTTGGTGGTATTTGATCACCCCTACGGTTTTTATTATTTGCGCTATAAACAAAAAAAGAGCAACAATTTTGGAAAAAAAATGCATTATTTTTTACTTTTTGCTATAATAAATATCCCCCAAAAATTGATATAAAAAAAAAATAATTCCCTCAGTTTAGGCCGATATGTATTCTTCAACATATTTTTGGTAAAAAAATTGCAATAAGTGATTATTGATTGGTTTGCGCAAAAGTTACAGCATTTACAAAATAGGGGATAGTTTTATGTCATTTTTATTAATAATTTTTTTTTTAAATGGCGGCGATCAGCGATTTTTATCATGACTGCGAATTTATGGTGGACACATCGGACATTTTTGACACATTGGGACCATTGTCATTTATACAGCAATCAGTGCTATACAAATGCACTGATTCCTGTGTAAATGACACTGGCAGTGAAGGGGTTAACCACTGGGTGGCAGTGTAGGGGTTAAGTGTGTCCTAGGGGGTGTGTTTCTAACTGTGGGGGGCATGGCTGTGTGTTACACGTCACTAATCTCTGCTCCAATCACAGGGAGCAGAGATCAATGACACTGTCACTAGGCAAAACGGGGAGATGCTTGTTTACATTAGCATCTCCCCGTTCTTCCTCATTAGCATCTTCCCCGTTCTCCCCATGAGGCGATCGCAGGTATATCATATATCGTGAGGTGATCACGACCCGACTCCCGGAGCTTCCTGTGGGCGTGCGTACGCGCCGCCGGCGATACGCGTGTGCCCCCCGGGCTGCCTCTTAAAGGGCAACGTATAGGTACGTGATTTTGCCTGTACATGCCCTTCTGCCGCAGTATATCTGCGTGAGGCAGTTGGGAAGCGGTTAAAGGAAGGCATTTTTCATTTTTATTGATGCACTTTAAGCATCATTAAAATCACTGCTCCTGAAAAAACAATTGTTTTAAATAATATATATATATATATATATATATATATATATATATATATATATATATATATATATATATATTGATACATGTCCCCCAGAGTAGTACCCGGACTCCCATATCCCTTTTATGGTCAATACCGTGTACAGGGGCATTCAAAATGGTCACTTTTGATTTTTCATTTTCGGCTCCCATAGACTTCAATGGGGTACGCTGTTCGGGTTAGAACATTTCCCCTGTTCGGGAGTTCTGCTGCGAACTGAACAAGGGGTTGTTTGGCCCATCCCTAATAGCCATTTACATGACTTTGTGTACATAAAAGTACATTATATACATATCACTATTGCTAGATTAGTATAAAAGGTAAAAACAATCAACAAGCAGGTAGTTACAATACAAGTTAATACTTGCTGGTTAAAGATCCCTTGTAATAGAAAAAAGGCATGACAGGACCTCTTGAATATGAGATCTGGGGTCAAAAAGACCTCAGTTCTCATATTTACACTAAAATACAATTTAAAAAAAAAGAGCTATGGGCGGAAATGATATTTTGACATAGCTTCCGCCCTACAATGGTATGGAGTAGGGTGGGGGTCATCTTCCCCTCACTCGTCTCCATACCTAACAGGAGAGCACACCCGATTGCCTCCACTGGCGGCTACAGTAAGCGTCTGGGTGCGCCGGAGCGTGGCAGGAGGTAATCACCCACCTTTATCCAATCAGACCCATTACTGGAGCTACCTAGTCCAGTCTCTAAGGACCCTTCACATGGGCAGGATCAATTTTTGCTCAGCAGGGGATCTGTCTGCTGATCCCCTGATGAGCTGAGCCTAGTGGGCGGATGACAGGTCAGTGCCAGCTCCCCTTATTCAGAGCAGACACAGATACAGCCTGCCCTGCTCTATGGGCAGCTGGATGTAAACGGACCATTTCAAGACAATCCAGACAGCCAGAGGGGGACAGACCCCCTTCCGTTTTTTTTTTTTTTGACAGATCGGATCGGACCCAGAGGTAGCCGAGTGTTAACAAGCACAAGAAAATTTACATCTGGTGCTCCGAAGAGGAGAATGGAGGGTCCAATCGGGACCAGCTAAAGAAAAAACAGATAGCCGGACCTGATTAAATCTCTTGTATGAAAAGGGGCCTAAGTCATTCTTTGCTTGCCAACAATGGCTCTGCTAGTGTCTTTTAACACGTTTTGAAGCTGACAATCAGCTCTTGTAAGTATCCACATATTGGTGTTGACTTACTAAAGGCAAATAGACTGTTCAGTTTGCAAGTGAATTTTCCCCAGAGCTTAGTGAATGAGGTATAGTTTGCAAAGAATACCCAATGAAGTGCTAAGAAATAAAAAAAAAACAATTTCCTCTGCGTGATTGAATAATGGATGTTAACCGCTTGACAAGCGCCTCCTGTAGATATACGTCGGCAGAATGGCACAGCTGGGCAAAGTAACATACCTGTATGTTACTTTGAAATTCCCGCCATGCGCTCACGCTTATTGCGTTTTTTTTTCTTTACCAAAAATATGTAGAAGAATACATATCGGCCTAAACTGAGGAAAAAAAAGTTTTTTTATATTTTTTTTGGGGATATTTATTATAGCAAAAAGTAAAAAAAAATGTTTTTTTTCAAAATTGTCGCTCTTTTTTTTTGTTTATAACGCAAAAAATAAAAAGGTGATCAAATACCACCAAAAGAAAGCTCTATTTGTGGGGAAAAAAGGACGTCAATTTTGTTTGGGAGCCACGTCGCATGACCGCGCAATTGTCAGTTAAATCAACGCAGTGCCGAATCGCAAAACCTGCTCTGGTCTTTGGCCAGCCAAATGGTCTGGGGCCAGGGGCTTAAGTGGTTAACAGAGCGTCACCTCGTTCACTAAGCTTTGGGGCATATGTGCTTGCAAAGTGCAACTTCCTTTGAAAAGAGAAGCGTCTATATACCTTTACCTTTACAAATGGGTTGATATACCTTTAGTAATCAATAGACATGTTCACTGCCGAAATATTTCTTAGTTTTCGCTTTATCTGTTTTTTTGTTTTTTTTTTCGTTTTTTGGGTCATTAATTATGATCATAATTCGTGAATTTGAAAATCCAAAAATAAGAAAGAAAATGGGAAAGAATAGCTAACTAACTAGAAAAATAGAAGTAGCCTCTACAACAGTAATGGTAGTAAAATATATGTGGAAAATTGTACCATCATCCAGAAACTTAGAGCTTTGACCGCAAAACTAGTTGAGATGTATCCGTGATCAACTCTCCCACTGTGATCTTCCCTCGTTTGGGGACCACTGTTTTTTGGTGATACACATGGATGGTTACCATGCTTTTATTCTGTATTTGAGTATTTGTTTATTTGTTTTATTACTTTTGTATTAATAAACCTTTATATAAAATATTTTACATACTTGTTTACACATTTGAATTTACCTCAGCTTATCTTGTGACGAGATAGTCCAATTGCCCCTGTTCTCTAAGGAGGCCTGATTAGGGACCAAGCTTCTGACCCCTACATCTCTAAGGCCCCTTTCACACTGGGGCGGGAGCGGCATCGGTGGTAAAGCAGCGCTATATTTAGCGCTGCTTTACCATAGTTTTTGCCGCGGTATTCGCCCGCTAGTGGTGCGGTTTTAACCCCCGCTAGCGGCCGAAAAAGGGTTAAAACCCCCTGCAAAGCGACGCTTACCGCGGTGTCCCATTGATTTCAATGGGTAGGAGCGGTATAGGAGCAGTGACTACACCGCTCCTTCACCGCTCCAAAGATGCTGCTAGCAGGACTTTTTTGACCGTCCTGCTAGTGCACCGCTCCAGTGTGAAAGCCCTCTGGCTTTCACACTGGAGTTAATGGGGCCAGATTTTTTGAAAAACGCCCCAGTGTGAAAGGGGCCTAACTAACTAACTAATAATAACTAACTATTATATTGTAGGTATTGGAATTTCCTTTCAAATTTGTCTGTTAGTGAACGCAACGAATACAAGTTTATTAAAAAAATAATGAATGCCACATCTAAGCAAATGGAACGAAACAAATTAATAATATAATACTTTTATTATTGTTAATTATTATTATTAATTTGTTACAAATGGAATGAAACAAATTAATAATATAATACTTTTATTATTATTATTGTTATTTATTGTTATTTATTATTATTTATTTGTTACGTTCCATTTGTTTAGATACGGCATTCGTTATTTCGGCTAATTCGTAACTTCGGATACATTTGTATTTGTTACTTTCACTAACAGCCAGATTTGTTTTCAATCTCTTTTTTTATTAATTTTTAAAAAAGTTTAAACAAATACATACATGTGCATATTAATCACATTATAAAATTGGATATTATAATACATCATCGGTGAGGAAAAATAAAATCTTATAGTAATTTTGTACTTTCCAATTCTGTATTTATCAAATCAACTTTCATGATTAATATATAGAACATTCTTATAACGACACATTCTATTCCTTTAAGTATTGAGGCTGAAGAGATGTTCTGGCTGGGGGTGGCTTAAGTTGTTTTGCTTCCACTTGCCATCTCTGCTGTGTGGAATGCCTCCAATTTCCACCCAGATTGCAGCGCCCGCCTATATAATGCACCTCTGTGAATGCCAAGCCATGCCCCTGACGATGTCAAACATATGACAAAACGTGTAGGGAGGGGGCTTGTGACGGGACGTGATGAGAGTGTATGCTGGGACGCGGCGGCCATCTTGCTGGCGGTTTTAAACTACTATACAGTTCCTGTTTTTCATCTTGAACATGTGAGTGCAACATAGCGTTTTTATTAATAAAGCAGTTTCTTAAAGCCTTCTACACTATGAGGTGCATTTACTTCTATTTCATGGGCCAATTCATATACATGGATTCAAAGTTATGAAAATGGGCATCAAGTGTGGAGAGTGTTATATATCCTGCTTCCAGTCTGCTACATTTGCTGGTGTCTGGTGGTCTATGGCAGTTTGAGATTTCCCTCTTCCATGGAATGCTTATTCGACCCCTGTAATAAGAGTCCAAATAGGAGGGTAAGAGACAGTGTGTCTGGGTGCCGGTGGTGGTCATTTTCTCCCATACGACTTTCTGCTGTAGCCTATGGACCTTATTACTAACATTTTCTATTGATGATCAGAAAGGATCTATGGACATTTCTTAAAGCTGCGCCTATTTTATATCTAATCAACTCATCTAAAAAAACTAAAACAAACAAAAAAAAATAACACCCGGACATCTTAACCACTTTCAGACCGGACCAATTTGCAGCCAAAGGACCAGGCCCCTTTTTGCGATTCGGCACTGCGTCGCTTTAACTGACAATTGCGCGGTCGAGCAACGTGGCTCCCAAACAAAATTGACGTCCTTTTTTTCCCACAAATAGAGCTTTCTTTTGGTGGTATTTGATCGCCCCTGCGGTTTTTATTTTTTGCGCTATAAACAAAAAAGACCGACAATTTTGAAAAAAAAACACATTATTTTTTATTTTTTGCTATAATAAATATCCCCCAAAAATATATAAAAAAACATTTTTTTTCCTCAGTTTAGGTCGATATGTATATTTCTACATATTTTTGGTAAAAAAATCGCAATAAGCGATTATTGATTGGTTTGCGCAGAAGTTATAGCGTTTACAAGATAGGGGATAGTTTTACAGCATTTTTATTAATAATTTTTTCTTTTATTAGTAATGGCGGCGATCAGCGATTTTTATTGTGACTGCGACATTATGGCGGACACATTGGACATTTTTGACACATTTTTGGGACCATTGTCATTTATACAGCAATCAATGCTATTTAAATGCATTGATTCCTGTATAAATGACACTGGCAGTGAAGGGGTTAACCACTAGGTGGCAGTGTAGGGGTTAAGTATGCCTAGGGGGTGTGTTTCTTACTGTGGGGGGGACATGGCTGTCAACTAGTGAATGCTGATCTCTGATTCAATCACAGGGAGCAGAGAACGGCGTCACTAGTTGCTAGGCAGAACGAGGAGATGCTGATTATTTCCGCATCTCCCCGTTCAGCCTTCCCGTGAGACGATCGCGGGTGTCCACGCGGCGATCGAGTCCGTGGGACCCGCCCCCGGCCTCACGGGGGTCCTGACCGGCGCGGGAGGCATTTAAAAAGGGACTTATATATACGCCCTTATGCCTGTCCGTGCCATTCTGCCGACGTACATCGTCGTGCGCCGGTCGGGAAGCGGTTAAAAAAAAAAGGGGGAAGGGAAAAGGATATGATCATATTCATAAATATTATGTATATATTCGAGTATAGGCCGACCCGAATATAAGCCGAGGCACCAAATTTTACCACAAAAAATGGGAAAACGTATTGACTCGAGTATAAGCCTAGGGTGAGAAATGCGCAGCTACTGAAAGTGGAAAAGAGGGTCAACAATGTACATTTGCAGCCTCACTGTGCCCATTTGCATGCCTCACTGTGCCCATTTGCATGCCTCACTGTGCCCATTTTGCAGCCATAGGTCCCCTGAACTTCAAACTTGGTAGTTAAGGGTTCCTAGATGCCCCCTAGCTGCAGCCAAAGGGTCCCAAAATGACATTGCTGCAGATGGACACAGTTGACCGACTTTGGGGCCCTGTATCTTGGGGCCACTTGGTGCTAGGAACCCCAAAGTCGGGTTGGAAAATGTCATTCTCTGCTGCAGAAAAGTGCTTGACTCGAGTATAAGCCGGAAAAAATTGTGCTGAAAAACTCTGCTTTTACTCGAGTATATACGGTATATAGAAAAAAATCCACGCTAGTGTGTTATCAAAAGTAAATACAGCAGCTGTGCACTAAAACCTAAATACCAGGTCAATCAAAAAAGTACGTCCTAAAAGTGCAGCGCTAAATAAAACCTTTGAAGTGAACAGAAAATCCAATCAAAATATTATTCAATCCAAAAATGTCCTTATGAAAAAGTGCAAAATATATTATATTCATAAAGTGCAAAGTCCATAAATTGCTCAATAAAGTGCTCCTGTGCAAACAATTCATGCATGCCAGTGTCCCACACTGGGTAGATCGAGCCTGACAGCGCAGTGCTCAGACATTCACTTGGGTGACACCTTCACCATAAAT
Source organism: Lithobates sylvaticus (assembly GCA_028564925.1). Taxonomy (NCBI): domain Eukaryota; kingdom Metazoa; phylum Chordata; class Amphibia; order Anura; family Ranidae; genus Lithobates; species Lithobates sylvaticus. The sequence continues at coordinate 46,427,858 of CM053029.1, forward strand.
CAGATGGGGGTTTACCAGATAACCAGCGATCTTCCTTACTTAATATCATTCAGCCAGGGTTGCCAACCTCCCGCAGCATTTTTTACTGACAAAACATGGAAATTTTACTGGCAGAGCACATTTTTTACTGGTAACCTGAGAAATTACAGAACTCCTATTGAAAACTAATACAGTGAATATTTAAACAGTATAAACAACATAATATTGAAACTGACAATACCTATAACCAAGTAATTTGCTTGATTTACACTTAAAAAGTCAACACAGCATGAAATTATCAGCCCCTGATATTTACTTGCAGTTGTAAAAAAATCACAGGTTTTTATGAACTGTCAGCAAATTTACTGGCGGTTGGCAACCCTGCATTCAGCGCATATGGGATCTCTGATCATCAGATGGAAATCCGGAAATGTTCCCCCGCCAGCCTCACTGTGTTCCCCTTACGGTGACGAGAGTATCCAACTCACCATCTCAGATGGGATGGATGAATCCTCAGAGTTAAAATGGGTAAAAAAACATGGAGACTCCTCATAATGTAATATGGTCTCAACTGTTTTATTTTAAAATCAGAGCACTTACATATAAAACAAAAAATGCTGCTGGCTGTAAATCTCTCCACTATAGCCAGTGCTAAAAATAATTAAAAAAAAGCATCTGTGCAGCAGCATATGTGCACATACATATTAATAAATATTGTTTAAGTGTTGCCGAGATCCGTAACTCTTCCCAATGTTGCCATATTTTTGGAGGTTATTTAAATTCTCCATGAACATAATCATTTCCTCCATGGATTGCATCCTGTTCATCTCACATACCCATTCTACTATTGTAGGACTCTTTGCTTTTTGGAACAGCCAAATTTGAAAATAAATTCCAATAACCTATAATTTAATAGTTAAGTTGTTATTAGTTAGTTATTATTTTGAATATTTGAATTTACGAATTTGCAAATTTACAAATTTTCCAATATTCAAATTTTCCAATTTTCCAATATTCAAATTTTCCAATTTATGAATATTCGGAGAAAATCTTCAAACGGGTTTTCGTTAATTCATATATTTCAGAATTTGTTGAAAAACTTGTTAAAAAATGAATTTGGAACGGAAGGAATTGCACATGTCTAGTAATCAACCCCATTGTATCATAGTTAACCACGGGGATAATTCTGAAGCTACAGAGTTCTTGAAATCCCAAAAAAAAAAAAAACTCATAGATATGATGCAGTGATTTGTTGAAACTATACAATCACTCCCCCCCCCCCCCCTAGCATTTGTACTGTAAGGAATAAATAACTAGTGTCAATGAAAGGCTTGTGTTATAGGATACCAATGACTTGTTGTTAACAATTGTGCTGTAAGGAATTAATAATTGCAATCAATAAAAGGCCTGTGATATAAGATTCCAATGGCCTGCACAAGAGTAAGCCCCCGTAAACACGGTCGGAAATTCCGACCACAAAATAATTCCGACCACAAAATCTGTTGGATTTTTTCTGACGAATTTTGTCCGACACTGATGTTGCATACACACGGACAAATTTGTCAGAAAATCCGATCATTCTGAGCGTGGTGACGTTCGTTGCGTATGACGGAACTACGTAGAGGCTAGTAGCCAATAGCTTTGGTCTCGTAATTTGATCTGAGCATGCGTGGCACTTTGTCCATCGGAATTCTCTACACACGATCGGAAAAAGTCTGATTGGATTTTGTTGTCGGAAAATTTGAGAGCAGGATCTCAATTTTTTTCCGTCAGAAATTCCGACGGAAAAAGTCCGATGGAGCCCACACACGGGTGGATTTTCCGACAACATGGTCCGATCGGACATTTTCCGTCGGAATTTCCGACCGTGTGTACGGGGCATAACTGGGCATTCGGCTTTTACAGTAGAGATTGCTACTAAATCTGTATTTTCAGCAGCTGCTAATCTTATCCAATGCATATGTGGTTGTAGCTGTTCCTAACATACAAAGCAGTGGGGTGATCAACAACAGGGGTGCAGGGGTGTAGATGGAACCAAATATAGAGTATACCTTAGGTATTTCAATCAGGATATTTTATGGCATACACAATACAGCATCTAAGGTCTAGACCTGGTTAAATATGGCTAAATTTGCCAGGATGACCAATGTTGATCTAACATATGCGGGCAACAATAAATCAGCTTGCATTCTTTCAAAAGGAGAGAAGCATTTTTACAATGTCAGTATGTACAGCTTTTCTTGCACACAGATAGGTATTTCCTTATGTCTGATTTAATTATTTGGTTCCTCAAGCTGTATATGATGGGGTTCAACAATGGTGTGACCACAGTGTACATCAGAGATACCACCTTGTTCATGTTCAAAGAGTGTCCTCTTGAGGGAGCCACATACATGACAAACAGTGCCCCAAAGTAGGTACATACAACGGCAAGATGAGAGCTACAGGTGGAGAAGGTCTTCTGCCTCCCGGTGGCTGAGGTTATCTTTAAGATGGTCAGAAAAATATACACATAGGTAACAGTGATAAACACAAATGGTATAAATGTCAAAAGAATAGAAAAGAAGAACACATCAAATGTAATAATGGAAACGTCTGAGCAAGATAATTCCAGTAGGGGGCCAAGGTCACAGAAAAAGTGATCAATTACATTGGGGCCACAAAACCACAATGTTTGCAATAAGAAAACTGTGACGAGTGTTATAACAAATCCTAGTGACCAGCAAGCTACAACCAGGTAAAAACAGAGATTAAGATCCATAATCGTTGTGTAATGCAATGGCTTACATATGGCAAGGTAGCGGTCATAGGACATGGCTGAGAGGAGAAGACACTCCGTGATTATCACAGAACCATACAAGTAAAACTGAGCAATACAGCTTCCAAGAAGTACAAAACTGCCCTCTGATAATATTATATGGAGCATGCTTGGAACAATATTTGAAGTCAGCAACACATCTGAAAAGGACAAGTGACCAAGAAAGAAGAACATAGGAGATCGAAGATGATTACTGGTCAACACCAACAGAATAATGACCACATTTCCAGTTATAGTCACTATGTAAATTAAGAGGAACCAAAAGAAAACTAAATGCTTGGAACCATGAATGTTTTCAAAACCAATGAGCAATATTTCATTTATGTGTGTCCAGTTCATAGTTTACACTACAAAAAAAAAAATTATAATAGAATTGCATTATTTCTAAAATTCACTACATGTGTAATCTTTTGGAAGTATAACAACTAATTCAGTATTACTTTAGAAAAACACTTTTAGGAAGAAATACGTCAGTTACTTATATGTAAAAAGTGCAAAATACAAACAAAAAAATACAAAAATTTACAAAATACAAACACAATAGTGTTTACAAAATACAAACACAAAAATGTGCAACTATTAACATGAATGAATATACTCAATGCATACAAGTTATACATCAACATAATAAAGTGCACATGTACTAAAGGATTAATTCCCTAAATGACAAAAATGACTTGAGTAATCCAAAAAAATGTATGGTATAAAGGACAAGTCCACAAACATCCGTGTAGGAATAAGCTCACAACACACTATCAAGTGGGAAGGAGTAAGGAAAAGTCAGTGCAGATAAGGATGATAGTGGGCAACAGTTTGTAGAAGAGACACCCGGGACTGTGCATCCACCACCCAAGGAAAAGGGTTAGGTACTTCTTACTGGAAGATGTGGACACACACGCCAGCTGCGGAGAGTCAAACTGGGGTTGAAGTCCCTTAGGATGAAACGCGTTGAGTTATTGCTTGTCAGCTCTGCACATTGCGCTTGTTCATATTGCTTTGTGATCACATTGCTTTTATTCTACACATCGCTCAGATGTTATTACCTTTTAAATAAACCTGCATACACTTGACCTACACCATGTGGAAGCCTTCTCCTTTTTTATGAGTCTATTTCCAATCGGTTGATGGATGAGAGATTCGTGGGTGTCGCTTGGATTTCTGGAGACCGTGGTTCCTGATCCTGTTTTTATGCCAGTTTGACTCACCGCCGCTGGCGTGTGTGTCCACATCTTCCGGTAAGAAGTACCTACCCTTTTCCTTGGGTGGTGGATGCACTGTCCCGGGTGTCTCTTCTACAGACAGTTGCCCACTATCATCCTTATCTGCATTGACTTTTCCTTACTCCTTCACACTTGATAGTGTGTTGTGAGCTTATTCCTACATCGTTATTTGTGGAGTTGTCCTTTATATCATAGACTTTTTTGGATTACTCCAGTCATTTTTGTAATTTAGGGAATTACGGTAATCCTTTAGCACATATGCTCTTTATTATGTTGATGTATTACTTGTATGCACTATATTGAGTATATTCATTCATGCTAAAAGTTGCACATTTTTGCATTAGTGTTTAATCACTTATTTTTTGACACTATTGTGTTTGTATTTTGCATACATGCACTTCTTCTAGCACTGCATTTTTTACATATATCCCTTCACAACTTGTCATGTTGTAGTGTTAGCAGCTATTCACGTCCTTTGTCTGGTAGCACAGTCATTTCTATACTCCAATGTCAGTTACTTGACAGCATGTGGTTTAGTGACACCCTATTACCAAAATATCAGATAAGCTTCAATGTGTTTATGGTATTTCAAAACTTGTTTTACATTTTTTTACATCTGCAGCTTTCATTAAAAAAATTCCTTGTAATCCTCTTGTGAAGGCACTTTCTTTCATAGGGTGACAATGGTCTTCCAGTTGTGCTCCTGTGTTGTCACCCTATCACATTTTTAGGACTACAAGTGGTCAAGAAAACACACATTACACAGGAGACGGTCCACCATTTTCTAGTAAGTCAGTCTGGGGTAATGATGGCCAGCCAGCACTGCGAGAGAGCATGTCCGGACAGGAAGGAAGAGTCTGAAAGAGGCAAAAGAGGATAAGAAAACAGTGGGGTTGATTTACTAAAAACAAATAGATTGTGCACATTGGAATTGCAGTTTCTTCACAGCTTTGTAAATGAGAAAAAGCGCTGCTGACTTTTATCATCCAATCATAGTTACATAGTAGGCGAGGTAGAAAAAAGACACAAGTCCATCAAGTCCAACCTATGTGTGTGATTATATGTCAGTATGATATTGTATATTCCTGTATGTTGCGGTTGTTGAGGTGCTTATCTAATAGTTTTTTACAATTATGAATGCCTCCGGCTGAAACCACCGCCTGTGGAAGAGAATTCCACATCCTAACCACTCTTACAGTAAAGAACCCTCTATGCAGTTTAAGGTTAAACCTCTTTTCTTCTAATTTTAATGAGTGGGCAGGTGTCTTATTAAATTCCCTTTCGCAGAAAAGTTTTATCCCTATTGTGGGGTCACCAGTACGGTATTTGTATATTGAAATCATATCCCCTCTCAAGCATCTCTTCTCCAGAGAGAACAAGTTCAGTGCTCGTAACCTTTCCTCGTAACTAATATCCTCCAGTCCCCTTATTAGTTTTGTTGCACATCCTTCCTGAGGACTGGTGCCCAGAACTGGACGACATACTCTAGGTGCAGCCAGACCAGAGTCTTGTAGAGCTGGAGAATTATCGTTTTATCTCTGAAATTAATCCCCTTTTTAATGCATGCCAATATTCTGTTTGCTTTGCTTGCAGCAGATTGAAATTGCATGCCATTGCTGAGCCTATCATCTACTAGGACCCCCAAGTACTTTTCCATTCTAGATTCCCCCAGAGGTTCTCGCCCCAGTGTATAGATGGCATTCATATTTTTGCCACCCAAATGCATTATTTAAAATTTTTCTACATTAAACCTAATTTGCCATGTAGTTGCCCACCCCATTAATTTGTTCAGATCTTTTTGCAAGATGTCCACATCCTACGGAGAAATGATTGCCCTGCTTAGCTTAGTATTGTCTGCAAATACAGGGATTTTATTTATTTTATTTATTTATTACAGGATTTATATAGCGCCAACAGTTTACGCAGCGCTTTACAATATAAAAAGGGAGACAATTGAACTGTTTACCCCATCCTCCAGGTCGTTTAATTTATTCATAAATAGGATTGGTCCCAGGACAGATCCATGGGGGACCCCACTTTTCATGTGCAAGCTTTTTTTTGCATGCGATTTGGTATTCTTTGCAAAGTGAATCTTCACATCTGTTATTAAAGGGGGTCAGTATTTTTTTTTTATATCAATGCATTCTATGTATTAAGATAAAAAAAAAACTTCTGTTTGCAGCAGCCCCCCTAATACTTACCTAAGCCCCATTTCTGTCCAGCAATGTTCACGAGTATAAACAAAAAACTTTGCGCCAAAGAAAATTAACAATGATCAAATAAACAAGATATTGCCAGCAGCAGTGTAAATGTGAGCTGACTAGCGTCACTATGAAATGAAGTGGTTCGACACCGCGCTTAGCTGCTAAAGTTCAAACATATTAATCATAAATGGGTGACTCAAACATAACAATTGTTATAAACGTCCCACTTTGTGAAATAAAGTGCTTGTGCATAGATAAATAATCGGTGCTCCGATGCTCAGTGTTCAGACAGAAGTGCCCCCCATGGATGTGTACTCACCCCTAAATGTTGACCACCTATTGCTAGAGAGACTTAGGCTTTGTGGGGAATATAGACCCCTACATGGTTTATTCCAAGGTCAGCTATACTTAAGCCTCATACACACGATCGGACCGTGGACCAACTTTCCCGTGGATTTTTGTCCAAAGGGCGTTGGCCCCAAGTTGGTATTGCATACACACGGCAGGACTTTTTCAGCCAACTTTCACCAAATCACTTGTTTTTTCTGCTCTTTACCGCCACCTTTGGTCAACTTCTGTATTGTTGTCTGATCTTTTGCATTGGTTCTGAGCTTGCGTGTTTCTACTATGTACAAAAGTCCGTTGGTTTTGTGTACACACGGTCGGACTTTGGTCCATTGGACTTTTGTTGGCAGAAAGTTGGTCCGTTCACACAGCCAACAAAAGTCCGATGAAACCTGGAAAAAGTTGGTCCGATGGAGCGTACACACGGTCGGATGTTGGTCCAAAGCGTCTAATTTGCATGTTGGTTGTCAAAAAGTCCGATCGTGTGTATGGGCCTTTTGGATGATCCTCCACGGATGGGAAGAAAAAAATAACAGAAGTGGGCCTCCCATAGTGTAAAACCGTAATTTATTAAAATAATTCAAAGTAAAACATATAAGATGCACTCACAAGCGCCTTTAGGTGATTCAGTTCACAATTGTAGCGCTATACAAATCATTCATTCATTCATTCATTCACATGATTTGGTGTCTGTGCCTGACACACGGTGTGATCAGCATGTGTCTTAGCGAAGGGTAATCCGGCCAGTCTTCGTTGGACGCCGCTCAGTTGCGGTTAGGCTCAGTCCCCTGTACTCACTTTTCAGGCGAATCTGGTGTTGCGATGATGTGATCAAGCTTTGATGGGTTTCAGCCAATAGGAAAGGTCAAGAAGCTGGAAGCACAGGCACCAAATCATGCAAGTGCATCTTATATGTTTTACTTTGAATTATTTTAATAAATTAAGGTTTCACACTATTAGAGCCCCCCTTCTGTCATTTATTTCTTCCCATCCATGGAGGATGATCCTAAGTACAGCTGACCTTGGAATAAACCACCTAGGGGTCTATATTCCCCACAAAGCGCAAGTGACCACTCTAGCGATAGATGTCCATGAGTCCCTCAGCCATCCGTGACTCTCTCTCCTGATTGGCTGAGAAAAAGCTGTGGCGCCATTGGCTCCCGCTGCTGTCAAAATCAGTTAGCCATTCAGGAGAGGGGGGCAAACTGCAGCTCCATGTCTGAATGGACAAACAGAGCTGCAGCTCGGCTTGGGTGACCCCATAGCAAGCTGCCAGGATCAGCAAAGAGGGACCTGAGAAAAGGAGGATCCAATGCACAGAGGAAGAAAGTATGACATGTTTGTTAATTAAAAAAAAAATAAAAAAATAAAAACAAGACTTTACAATCACTTTAAGCTATGGGACAGCTTGTAAAGTGCCCCGTCTATTTGCCTTTAGTAAACCCTATGTTTTTCATAGGGAAAAAAAAATATTTATAAATATTTTATCCAGGATTAACATAACTTTCATCTAAGATTCACACATTTTCCACATAAGATTGTACTGTATCAGAAAAAGTAAATAGACCCCTAAATGTCATTTTGCTATGGTTTAGAATATAATAAATAATTATTGACTTACTAAATCATTGTTGACCTACTAGAGGGTAGAGAATGGTAACTTACAAAGGTTAATGTTCACTTAGCTCAGGGAATGAGAATAAAGCTGTGTTTACTTTGAATGGCCAACTACGTGCAAAGAAAATACTGACATTTTGACATTGAATGTAATAACATTGGATATATATATTTTTTTTAACTTACCAATATTATATTTTTAGGTTTCCTTGTTACATATAATGAAGCTGCATTCAATGATTTTACACAGTGTATAATAGCATTTAAAAAATACAGAGTGGGGTAAAAAAAAATATTTATAAATATTTTATCCAGGATGAACATAACTTTCATCTAAGATTCACACATTTTCCACATAAGATTGTACTGTATCAGAAAAGTAAATAGACCCCTAAATGTCATTTTGCTATGGTTTAGAATAGAATAAATAATTATTGACTTACTAAATCATTGTTGACCTACTAAAGGGTAGAGAATGGTAACTTACAAAGGTTAATGTTCACTTAGCTCAGGGAATGAGAATAAAGCTGTGTTTACTTTGAATGGCCAACCACGTGCAAAGAAAATACTGACATTTTGACATTGAATGTAATAACATTGGATATTTGTTTTTGTTTTTTTAACTTACCAATATTATATTTTTAGGTTTCCTTGTTACATATAATGAAGCTGCATTCAAGGATTTTACACAGTGTATAATAGCATTTAAAAAATACAGAGTGGGGTAAAGAAAAATAAGACACAGACACTTTCATGGACTGAGAGTTTAATGCACTAATTTCCATATTCATTGGAGCCTTATATATACAATTGAGAATTCTCTATGGAAGAAAACCTCTATGGAAGTAATCCCCAGAAAACAGTGTATTAGTAAAAATGTGAATTATTTAACTCGTCCTGGCTTCCCAGTCTGTGATCTCTAATGACTAGTAATTGTTGTGAGCTCATTATTATTTTTTTTTTTTTAAATGTCCAGTTAAAGTGGTTGTAAAGCCACTTTATTCTCTTCATACAATCCCCTGTGTTAGATAAAGTTACAGTATGTGCCCACTGTATGTGCTTTATAAAAAAAAATTCAATTTTATACCTTTATTTCAGAGTGCCACTCAACGCTCACATGACCGCCCGCCGCACTCCTCTCCCGATCTGACAACTACAGCAGGGGGCTGGGAATTCCTCACTGATGTCAGCTAGGAGGAGGGGAGGAGAGAGCAGTGGGTGGTCACGTGAGTGCCGCTCTATAATAAGGTATAAAGTGGCATATTTTTTTAGAAAGCACATACAGTGGGACACATGACTTTATCTATCACAGGGGATTGTATGAAAATAACAAAGTTATTTTAGTAGCAGGAGGGGCGAGCACTGACACGAGCTGACAGGCAGGGAGGGAGGAGGAAAGAGGAGAAACAGCAGGCTGAAGGAGGCACATAAACTGACCATGGTATAATGGATCAGCAGCCATGATAAATGTGGTCAGTTTACAGGGGGGAAGGCAGTGCCAGGCAGGATCAGCCAGGTATTTTAGATGATAGAAAGGAACAAATTACACAGCACAAGCCCCATGCTTTAACTATTTAATGACCAGCCGCCGCAGTTATACTGTTGCAGGTTGGCTCCCCTGGGTGAATCGCCGTCATGTTGGTCGCTTTAAGAGCTCAATGTAAACAGACAGATCTCCGTTCTATCAGGGGAGGGGAGACAGATCTGCTGCTCCTAAATATTAGGAACAGCAATTGGTCTCCTCCTCCAGGCAGTCCCATCCCCCACAGTAAGAACACACATGAGGGAACACATTTAATCCCTAGTGTTAACCCCTTCCCTGCCAGTGACATTTATACAGTAATCAGTGGCTATTTTTGGGAACCATTGTTTTGTTTGGGCCAGGGTGGCAGCTATATATTAATCTTTGAGCAAAACATGGCCTACCCCTCCTACTTTCCTAGACTTTATCAATTTTTGGAAAGCGCATCTAGCTTTTTTCTCTTGCCACAGGTATGAATTAATGATAGATTGGGCTTTTGAAAAAAACGTTTGAGTACGGGGATGGGGAGTGTTCTGAATAAGTAAATGAATTGGGGCAAAGCCATCATTTTAAAGGCCGCCAATTTACTGGACCAAGTTATTTCTGTTTTAGTTATGTCTTTTAGCTTATTCCCTAGTGTATTAAGAAAGGAGAGATAGGTTGCATCTATTAATTGATCTACCTGTGCTGTCAAAGTGATGCCTAAATATTTTATGCCTGACGGACTCCAGGCATATGGATATAGCTCTTGCAGTTTCATTCTTAGAGATTCATCAATACCTAAACCCAGAATGTGAGATTTGCCCTCATTCACTTTGTAATATGATATTTGGTTAAATAGGACTAGAGCTTGAGTTAGAGTTGTATATTTGGAGTAGATATGGGGATAAAAGGGCCAGGAGATATGTTCGGGGCAGAGATTCTATAATTTTGTGGATCTCAACAGCCATAAATGGTGCGTTTAAAGATTGTAGTTGGTCAGGTGTCAGTTTCGGTATAGGTAGGGTAGATAAAAAAGTATTAATAATTTCTGGGTATGGTTGGGTTGTTGTTGGATGATTTTTGAAGTTGTATAATGAACTGTAATAGAAACTAAAGGCATCTGCTATTTTTTAGGGATGATATTCTTTTTGGTTTGTGCCTGGGTGAATGATATATGGAACTTTGGTTTTATATCTATGCCCCTGAGAGTTTGTGCTAACAACTTGCCTGCTCTGTTACCATTGGTATAATAAGCCATCTTTAGTCTTTTACTGGATTTTTCGAAGTTCTCCAATAAAAGGAGTCTGAGGTCATACCTGAGCTGTAATAATTTTTGGGAGAGAGCCGTGGGAAGTGTTTCATTTGTTCTGGGTATCTATGTTCTTGATTTCATTTGTTAGTTCAGCTAACCGCTTTTGCCTCTGTCTCTTATCCCTCGCTCCTATCTGAATACCAATGCCTCTCATGAATGCTTTATGGGCCTTCCATAGTGTAAATGGATTTTGTACCGAGCCCGTATTGGTACTAAAAAATTCAGATAATTGGTCTTGGAATAATTTCTTTGTTTCTTTCTGTTGCAATAAGTAAGAGTTGATTCTCCACAATGAACCTGACCCACCAGGTGTCGAGTCCACTATGGAGAGGATAACAGAAGCGTGGTCTGACCATGTGATTGAGTTTATGTTAACCGATTTAGTTTGAAGTAGAATTTGATGATCCACCAGGAAAAGGTCTATTCTGGAGTAGATGCGATGAGGCGGTGAGAAGAAAGTATAGTCCCTTTCGCCTGTGTGAAAGCAACGCCAGGCATTATGGAGATTTTTCTTATGGATAGATGGTAGGAGTGTGGGAATTGACTGACTGGAATGTGATGTAGAATCTAAAGAAGGGTCCAGAGTGGCAGAGTGGCATTAAGATCTCCGCAAAATATCAATGGTCCCTTTTGATGGGATCTAACCTTTTTCATTAACTTGTTAAAAAAATGAATTTGATGCTTATTGGGAGAGTACACATTGGCAATGGTGTACATAGTAGAATTCAAGTCACAAATGACTTAGACCCGCCCCCACTTCCTCCTCACTGTATCTGATTGACAGCAGCAAGTGCCAATGGCTCCTGCTGTTGCTGCTCGAATGCTGTGTAAAGAGGAAGTAAGGGGGCAAAAGATGCAGCTGTGCACAGCGCTGATCTCTTCTCTTCCCTCTTCTGTGTGAAGGGGGGCGGGCCACAGAGAAACCTGAAACATGTTTTACCTTAATGCAAACAATGTATTAAGGTTTAAAAAACTTTTTTAGGTTTAGTAACACTTTAACCGATTGATAACTTTGCTAAGCGAACAGCCTCTACTCAGTAAATCACCTGCTTTTTTACATTTATCTAAACAATTGCTGGTTCTACACCAGATTCATGCTACCAAAGGTAAGCTGCTGTTACTTATTACTGTTACTTATGTCATATGACAAAAAGCAACCAATCAGTAGCGACTACATTTATATTTTAGCTACTACAGCAGGGGTCAGCAACCTGTCCGGCCTGTCTGCAAACATTTTTGTATCACACAGGGCTGGATGGGGGGTGGGAACCGCTGCAGTTAACGCTTTACATTACACAGCAGGTGATTGGTTGATGGGCGATCCTAGCAACCAATCACCTGCCTGTTAATGTGAAAAGTTAGCCAGCAGTTCACATCCCCATCCATCCCTGTAATATCGATCTCTGCTCTGCACACTGTACACCTGTGTAAGGTAGGAGAGGTCTATCTACACAGTGTGTGTGTTGTGTGTGGGGGGTGGAGGGGGGTGGAGGGGGGCAGAGGACACTATGGGGGTACAGAGGATACTATGGTGGGGGCAGAGGACACTACAGTGGGGGGGGGTTGAAGGGGTCAATGCTTTGGGGCACAGGAAACTTGTTATGGGGGTAGGGGGGCAGAGAACACTATGGGAGTGATGTGAAGAGGGACAGAGGACACTGCTATGGGGTACAGAAAACACTGCAATAGAGGGGACCCTATTAGGGACCCCATCACCCCTGGGGACAGAGATCCCATCAACCCCAGGGACAGGGACCCCTTCTCCCCTGGGGACAGGAACCCCATCTTCAGACCATGCTGGCTGGCAGGGCTGGCGTCAGCCACCCTTGGGTGCCAGAATGGGGGAGGGGGCAATAAAATCCAAATCCCTAGCCACATGCTCTCTCAGGGTGAACTGGCTTTGTATTAGTGAAGCACCTTAAAGTGAGGTAAACCTGTACTGTTATCATTACTATGTTAGGATTATTATTATCTTCATTTATTAGCAGGTGAATGTGGCCCTACACGCATCCACATACATTGAATCTGGCCCTTAAAGAGGGAGTCCGGCAAAAACATTTTTTTTAAAAGTCAGTAGCTACAAATACTGCAGCTGCTGACTTTTAATAAATGGGCACTTACCTTTCCTGGAGTCCAGCGATGTCGGCAGCAGAGGCCGAGCAATCGCTCGGCTCTCGGCTGCTGCCGGCGCCATTCTCGGTGAGGGAATCAGGAAGTGAAACATTGTGGCTTCACTTTCCGGTTCCCTACTGAGCATGTGCGAGTTGCGCAGCGCAATGGGAATGCACCGCGCTGTCTCTCGGACCCGTGTGTGTCCCTGCAGACAGCGCGCCGGGACTCCCACAGGAGTCTATGCCCGGAAGTGGGGGAAAAATATCTGTCTTAGACAGGTATCTGCACCCCCCTCCCCCCGGAAAGGTGCCAAATGTGACACCGGAGGGGGGGAGGGTTCCGAAAAGCGGAGGTTCAATTTTTGTGTGAACCTCTGCTTTAAGTGGAAAAGGGTTGCTGACCCCTGTGCTACAGTATGGGATCCAGCACATTCCCCACCCTTTGAACATTACTTCAATTGAGTATCCCATACCAAGATTTCCGGGCTGAATGGCTAAATTATAAAAAAAAGGAATTCCAAAGGTTTGCAAAATAATATTTTATTGCTAAACCAAATAGCTAGATAACAAACTGGAGATTGTGTCATTTTTGGACCATTCAAACACATCACTAGAATCTTGGCACATTTTCACTTATACATTTTTAGTCATGTTGCTGTAGTTTGATATTAAAGCATTAAATTCATCATAAATGTGTTGTTTATCCAGGATACTCTTTAGTTCACCTCTCACGCTACTGGTTTGGAAGTACCACATGCAACACCATTGGTAGGGCTTGATGTAGATTCTCTATATTCATTCATTCTGCATGGAAGGGGATTGTCAGGATCTGGGTCTGAACCTGATACCTCTGTGGTGTCTGGTTGTGGCTCTACTCACTGTTCCACCTGAGATGATGAGCACCCTTCCTGATTCCTTGGGCAACCTTACTTTGTACCTTGTTTCTGGTGAGCTTTGAACTTCCTCTCATGAACTTCCTTTTTAAGCCATGTCTCTGAAACAGTAACAAAGTACATTTGTTGCTGATGTTTCAGGAATTTTTACTGATGTTGGTCACTGAAAGAAAAGGTGGATGTGCATTGACTTGTTTTGATAACCTCTTGTTGCAACACTTCATTATTTTGTCTGAGACCCTCATCACCTCATCTCTCAATTTACTGGTTTGGAAGTGCCACCTGGAACACTGTTGGTAGGGCTTTATATAGAAGGTCTATATTAATCTATTCTGCAAAGCAGATTGAAAATAGTGGAAGATTACTTAATACTTTGGATATGATGGAACAGGAATACAATACTTTTTTGCTATTGTTGGATTTACACACAATGGTTTCCCGTTCAATGGGTCCCACTACATCCAAGGCATGTGCCCACTCTGCTCCATCTTATGTTAACCTGTACCTGGTGGTCGGAAACATGAGCTCTCATCAAAGGATGATCTCTTGATGTACTTGTGCCATGTATTATCATGATATAGGTACATAGTTGACATATTCATCCTATGGACGGGATCTGTGATGGAGATATCTTTAACAATTTCAAATCATATTGAATACATTCTCAAGTTCACGTTGGGGATAGACAGTGAAAGATTAGATTGTTGGATGTAAAAAGCTGTAAAAATAGACAAGACAGGTTGTAAACTGATACATAGAAAAAAGATAATACCATATAGGCCACATATTCACATCCAAGTTCTCCTTAGTGGACTATACTATATTTGCCACATCTTTCAATGTCTCCAAACTATTAATTCAGATGATGGTACTTGTATATACTTTATGTTCCTTTTGAATCTGAGGCCATACTCTTTACTTTGTGCTATACTATATGGACAGTGACTGAGATTTTGCAGGAACTTTACATAAAGGCATGATTTTGAGAGAGAGGAAGGAGAACTGAAAGCAGATTTGTTTAGTACATATGGGAGAAAGTTATGTAAGACATAAAGTAGAATGAAAAAGAACAAATTACTTGTTAGAACTTGATGAGGCACCTCCCTGCAGCAAGTTGTAGCTAGAGACTTGTATTTTCCTTTAGTGACAGTGCGGTCACCTGTAACCCCTCCTCCTTCATGGCCTCATCCTAGGAACCAGACGTTTACCCTCAAGCATTCAGAGCATATGCCAAAGACTAAACGCTGCCATGTTGCAGTTCATTTTCCTGCAGTAAAGGGGTCATACTTGGCCAGACATGATTCACCCCACACAGTCATCAGCCAGACAAGGTTGTGATTGTGACAAAGGCATTAACCTGGCTGCCTATCCTCTGGCAAAATCACATTGTTTACCTTTCCTGGCACATGCCTCCTCCAACTTTTCAACTTCATCCCCCATGCCCTTCCTCTTTCACCATTCCATCTCTTCTTCTTCTTCAACCTCCCAATACTTAATGTCTGCGTTCATTGAAATGCATGCTGTGGAACCAGCGACACTTTTGGTTGTTACACCGTAAATGCTAGACTTGCATGTTTATGGTGTAAGTGCAATTTTAGTGACTTTAAATTCCAATAAAACTTTTTTGCACTATGGGAGGCTTCTCCTTTTAATATTCCTGAATGAAATAAACTTCCTAAAATGGAGTCCAATTAAATATAAATACTGTATATACTTGAGTATAAGCCGAGATTTTCAGCCCTTTTTTTAAGGGCTGAAAGTGCCCCCCTCGGCTTATACTCGAGTCCCGGCCGTCTGCCTACAAGATCAGCGTGTCATGCAGACAGACGGCAGTGTTCAAAAGCCGTGCTTCTTCCTCCTCCCCGTCCGTGATAGGAGGAACACTAATTTTCCCAGCAGTCCTGTCATTCTCATCTCATGGACGAGGATGAGAGGCTGTCCGTGATAGGCAGAACACTGAACACTGACTGCTGGGAAAACAGAGTGTTCCTCCTATCACAGACAAGGACGAGGTGCAACTTTTGTATATTAGAATGGCGCCGTCAGTTGCCTTACACGCTGATCGGTATTATCAGCAATGGAGGAAACAGGACACAGAACAGGGAGGCATCTAACGATCGATCGGTGGACACAGGTGGCAGATCGCACAGGGTGCAGGGGATGCTGATCGGCAACAGGTAGGCTGTATGTACAGGACACAGGGGGTGGGGTATGTACAGGACACAGGGAGACATGCAGCTGTAGATGGGCATTTGCTGACCGTCTTTTCCACTAACAGTAGCTGCTGCATTTCTCACCCTCGGCTTATACACGAGTCAATAGGTTTTCCCAGTTTTTTTTGTGGTAAATTAGGGGCCTCGGCTTATGTTCAGGTCGACCTATACTCGAGTATATATGGTAGATAAGATCCATCCCGTCCAATAGAGATCCCCCTGAGGAAGACATGTGACCCTGTGTCGACACGCATAGGGGAAGAGGCCAGGACAGTGAAGGCTCTACAGAGATTTAGGAGCTGATCAAGATATTTGGATGTACGGTTCTGTGTTACAAAGTTAAGCCCAAAGTTTTTTTTTTTTTATAGTTTGATGCGCTGGAAGCACCTACACCATGTGAGGACCCTGTATATTTTTTAATAAATATTTACAAGTTTTATAAAAAAATCAAACACTATTGGAGTCTTCCCCTCTGCATATACTCTGTTGCTGTTATACTGAGGAGGATGATACAGGAGAAGTTGAGGAGCCAGCTGTGTTGGAAATCTCATTGAGTCCTGGGATGGCTCACAGGCGCTGTTTTACCCTGCTTAGTTGGGGGGGTCGCACTCCTAGACGTGAGCCCATACCCATCGGGGGAGCACAAGTGAGGTGATCTGCTAGTGGCTTGGACGATATAGATTTATTTTTCACAATTAAGATCAAGTTGTTCATCAAGCAAATATTGATTTGAGGGACTATATTTTATATATTTTAGTTTTTGCTTTGATATGGACTTTATTGTTCAATATGCACTTTTTATGTGTTATTGGCTTTTTTATTGATTGCTTTTGTTAGATGCACTGTTATCTCATGACTTAGCACTGCACTTTTTATATATTCTTTTAATATTGCTGTTATGAGAGTCCAGTGGCGCTGAGAGGATCAAACAGTGGTAAGTAGGGATCGGTTGGTGCGACATTGGAAACAATATGCCTAGGTAATCCCTTTGGCAGTGCAGTGTTCCTGGTTCCATTAATTGTCTAGTGGTGTAGCAATATATCGGCAGTAACATTTTGACCTTCTTGTTTTTGCAAGAGATCAAATCAATCTTGTGAGTGCAGAAAGTATGCTTTGGACATGGTGGATTGGAGCACAGATTTATGTTCTTGAAGCACACGGGTGTATAAGAACAGAACATACTACATTTATTAGGACTTTTATTGTACTTTTGCCATTCACATTTTTGGTATTAAGTGCAGGCGCTGTTTTTGATATATTTGTTCAATATCTGCCACCTTGGTTTTTAGTACAGCAGCAGTACATGTTTTTCATAGTATTGTTTTCACAGGGGGCGCAGGTGTTTTCAGTTTATTTCTTGCTGCTGCCAAAATGTCAGCCTCCTACTCTTTCTTCATCTTATTCCCCTTTCCCTCTTTGCCTTTGTCAAAAATTAGTTGACCCCCTCAAATCAAAAAGATGCTGAAGCTTTATTTTTTTTTAAACAAGAACTCTCTATCACAACATGTGGCCCTGTTATCACTACCTTGCGTCTCTACATTAAGATAAAAAACCTTCTGTGTGCAGCAGCCCCCCTTGGCCCCCCTAATATTGCCTGAGCCCAATCTATATCCAGAAATTTTGTAGGAGTGTCCCAGCTGCCTGGGACTCCCCTCCTCATTGGCTGAGATAGCAGCACAGCGCCATTGGCTCCTGCTGCTGTCAATAAAAGTCAGTCAGCCAATGTGGGGAGAAGAGGGGCGGGGCCGGGCGGTGGCTCTGTGTCTGAATGGACACACAGGGCTCTGGCTCGACCTGGGTGCCCCCATAGCAAGCTGCTTGCTGTGGTGGCACTCAACAGGAGGGAGGGGCCAGGAGCACCAAAGAGGGACCCGAGAAAAGGAGGATCTGGGCTACTCTGTGCAAATCAACTACAACAGAGCAGGTAAGTAGGACATCTTTGTTATTTTTAACTAAAAAAACATTAGGCTTTAGTCTTACTTTAAGAACTGTGCTTATTGTCTTGAAAATGTGGTGCCAGTGACCAATTTGGCCAAGACCTGAACCACGGATTCTAAGGTTCCCTGTGGTATTCCCCAGCACATCCCTTAGGCTGCTTTCACACTGGGGCGGTGCGGGGCGGCGACGGTAAAGCAGCGCTATATTTAGCGCTGCTTTACCATCGTTTTACCCGCGGTATGCGGCCGCTAGTGGGGTGGTTTTAACCCCCGCTAGCGGCCAAAAAAGGGTTAAAAACCTCCGCAAAGCGCCGCTGCAGCGGCGCTTTGCGGGCGGTATCCCCGCGGTCTCCCATTGATTTCAATGGGATGGAGCGGTATAGGAGCGGTGAACACACCGCTCCTTCACCGCTCCAAAGATGCAGCTAGCAGGACTTTTTTTACCGTCCTGCTAGCGCACCGCTCCAGTGTGAAAGCAATCAGGGCTTTCACACTGGAGACACAGCAGCAGCTGTTTCGGGTCGGTTTGTAGGCGCTATTTTTAGCGCAATAGCGCCTGCAAACCGCCCCAGTGTGAAAGCAGCCTTAAGGAGTGATGGACTTTGCTAAAGAATGGCTCCCCTGTTGTGGCCCTCCAGTACGCTCGGACTGGCATCTTTTCTTGAGACTTAAAAAAAAAGGAAATTGCTGATAAAAAAAAAAAGTGTGTGTACCATTTGGCTTATTCAAGCAACTTATGTACTTTGTTTCCTTTAGTTATTTTTTTGTTTTCACTAGTGTATTTGATATAATACACTGTGTTTTTGTATTGCTGCTGGTCAGTTTGCTGGTCAGCTGAGGTTTAGCTAAAAAAAAAATCACTACAGATAAATGCCTCCTCCCCCTGTGTTCCATCTCCTCTCCTCCATGCTTTTGGAGGGGAATTCCTGCAGTGTATGACAACAATTCTTCTTTGTTTTGGTATGTGATCAGTTTCATTATAAGCTTTAGGAGTTTCTCTGATTATGTATCTACTTATTCTGTTTGTAATTTTATCGTTTTATGCTATGCACTGCTAGTTCCCTGCTCTCCTGATGAAGCTCCTTTTTGTAAAACATGTTGAGATACAACCTCACATCCATTAATCCATTAATAATAGTATTGTACATATGCCTTTGGTAACATATATTATTTTTAGGAATAACACCTTTAGGTGCATTTTAAACCCTTCACGCCTAAGCCCTTTTCTGACATTTGTTGCTTACAAGTTAAAATCTGTATTTTTCGCTAGAAAATTACTTAGAACCCCCCAAACATTATATATATTTTTTTAGCAGACCCTAGAGAATAAAATGGCAATCATTGCATTATGTCACACTGTATTTGCGCAACAAACACTATTTTTTGGGTAGAAATACGCTGTCATGATTAAAAAAAAAGTTTTGGAGGTTTTGTGCTATAATTAGTGCTCTTGCTCTAACGGTCATGGCAATACCTCACATGTGTGGTTTGAACACTGTTTACTTTTGCTGGCGCAACATAAGTATGCGTTTGCTTCTGTGCACAAGCACGGAGGGACGGGACGCTTTGAATTATTATTTTTTTTAATTTATTTTTTTATCACTTTTATTGCTGTCAGAAGGAATGTAAACATCCCTTGTGACAGTAATAGGCAGTAACAGGTAATCTTTATGGAGTGATCGGGGGTCTATAAGACCCAAATCCCTCCTTTGCACTCAAAACAATTCAAAACGCCAAGTTTGGCTATTTTGAATACTGTAATTTTTTTTTTAAAACTGGCGCCTTAAAGTCTTCAGTAAACCTGGAAGTGACATTGTTTTCCAGGTTACTACATCCGAGACCCGATCAAAGCTGATTCTGGCATTGTTCGGGTCTCCAGCCAGCCGGCAAATGTGTTGGCTGGTAGTTCAGGCCCCTCCATTGGACGGGAGAGCCCGGTCAAGCGGCGGAAGGTGTCGGAAAGGGGGCACGTCCCCTCCTGCTGCTTGTGATAACAGCCGAGAGGCTGTTTAGCTGCATTGTTTGTTATTACGAGAAAGCCAACTGTCCACTCTAAAAAAACTGTACTGGGGTGATACCTGCAGCTGCAGGCATCACCCCAGTAAACCTCTTCAAAACGCGGCCGCATATTTGCGTTCTGTCGGCAGGAAGTGGTTAACATCTATACAATAAATTATTGTTTTTATACAACTTGTTTAAAGTTCTTTTGCCTCAAATTGGTTGGTGCCTAGAAAGTTCCATTCTTTGTTTCTTGATTTTTTTTGTTACATAATGTGCCCAGATGTGGTGCACAGTTCATATCCTCATGCCATTATGCTTATCCATTCGACAGAAGCACATTTAATGATTGGCTTCTGTCAAACAGGAAGGGCTTACACACAGACTGAGATTCGGCCAGTCCCGGCTGAACCAGACAAATTTAGATCTGTGTGTAATTTTATTAAGTAACATCACTTGCTGTATCCTGGAGAAATCTTCATAGCACCCTTTCCTCTTCCTGCCTTTGAATGTTTGGTGCTGAAATAGGTAACTGCTTCAGGTCTTCAGAACGGCACTACAGATGGTCCAACGGAAACACGTTACCTCCTCCCTCTTCCTCATTGAGAAAAGTTCTTTCACTGCTTGTAAAATAATATGTGAGTGGTGGAGAACAGTCATATGATTATCTCCCCATTCATAGATCATGTTACAATCAGTGTAATCAGTGAAATATTTTTTTATTTTTATTTTTTCTTGTTTTATTTCTTTAAAATGTGGCAAGCACCTAAACATACATGTTGATCTGCCAGAAATCCAGTGTGTCCCTAATATCAGTTCTTTCAGTTGACAACATTGTGCTTTTGTTGCTTTGAAAGCCCCTGCAGTGTTGTTAACTTGGCCTATTCAGCTACCAAATTTTACCAATTCCCCATCCCTCGCTGTCCCTCTCCACATACATAACCTGATTCCTTTTCCATCAAAGCAAATGCTTCTGCTTTGACACCCAAGAGCATGTCCATTTACTTTGTGTAGGGAAATGGGTTCTCAGGACTTGTAATTTTGAGGGTTTATCTTCCTCAATAAGAATTGACTGACAAGCAACTGCCCCTACCAGACTTTTAAAAGCCAGGCGATAACATTACATGGAGAAATAAGGTTGTTTCTTGCATTGGGAACAAGGTAAAAGAAATGCAATAATGCTGGGACATGATCAAGAGGGGGAGGGGGGGTTGTTGTTGGTTTTCTTTCATTTTAAAAAAATAAATAACCTATTTTTAAAGGTACATGTTTTAGCGCTGTCACACTGTTACTTGTTCCACTCTCTAGTTCTCAAGCAGGGTTCTGTGGGACCCAAGAATTCCTCTTGGAGGTTACTAGGAGTTCCTCATGCAATGAGCAACTTCTGACCCTCAGATGAGTATCCATTATCAACAATGATCTGTTTGGCCAGCTGTAACCGGGGAATAGGAATCCCAATGGTCACAAATGTAAGGAGCAATGTACCATGAACTTTTAATATAGTAAATTATTAGCAGGGTTTTCCTGAGCCTGAAAAATTATACTGACTTGGAGAATGTATGTATCCAGTGAAGACTAAACAGTTTGAACTTCTCAGCTGCAATAGTTTTAAGGTAACACGGACTAACTTGATAATGCAGCCAGGACTGAGTTGACACCCCCAAAGCATATGTTTAAAACAAGTTTAGGCAAAAAAGAATTTGCTTCCATATATATATATATATATATGTAACCAACAATAAAATGAATTCCAAACAATCTTTCTCAATAAGAAAGCAATTTTTACAAATTCAATTTTTATAGTTTTTTCTTGCACACAGATATGTATGTTTTCATTACCGATTTTATTTCTTGGTTCCTCAAGCTGTATATGATGGGATTAAACAATGGGGTGACCACAGTGTACATCAGAGATACCACCTTGTTCATGTTCAAAGAGTGTCCTCTTGAGGGAACCACATACATGACAAACAGTGCCCCATAATAGGTACATACAACAGCAAGATGGGAGCTACAGGTGGAGAAGGTCTTCTGTCTCCCGGTGGATGAGGTTATCCTCAAGATTGTTAGAAAAATATACACATAGGTGACGGTGATTAACAAAAATGGTATAACTGTCAAGAGGCTAGAAAATACAAAGACCTCATATTTTACTATGGAAGCATCTGAACAAGACAATTCAAGTAGCGGGCCAAGGTCACAGAAAAAGTGGTCAATTACATTGGGGCCACAGAACCACAAAGTCTGCATTAAGAAAACTGGAATGAGAGTTATGGCAAATCCTAGTGACCAACAAATTATAACCAGATAGAAACAGAGTCTTAAG
Source organism: Lithobates sylvaticus (assembly GCA_028564925.1). Classification (NCBI taxonomy): domain Eukaryota; kingdom Metazoa; phylum Chordata; class Amphibia; order Anura; family Ranidae; genus Lithobates; species Lithobates sylvaticus. The sequence goes on from CM053029.1 coordinate 46,450,335, forward strand.
TCCATAATTGCTGTGTAATGCAATGGCTTACATATGGCAAGGTAGCGGTCATAGGACATGGCTGAGAGTAGAAGACACTCTGTGGTTGCTGAAGAACCATACAAGAAGAACTGAGTAATACAACCTCCAAGGAGCACAATGCCACCCTCTGATAATATTACATGGAGCATGCTCGGAACAATGTTTGAAGTCAGCAACATGTCTGAAAAGGACAAGTGACCAAGAAAGAAGAACATAGGAGATCGAAGACGATAACTGGTCAACACCAATAGAATAATGAGAACATTCCCAGTTATAGTCAATATGTAGATGACCAGGAAACAAAAGAAAACAAAATACTTGAAATCTTGTAGGTTTTCAAATCCGAGAAGTATTATTTCAGTAATGTGTGTCCCATTCATTGTTCACACTACAGAAAATTATAATAGAACATATGTTTTACAATTCAAAAAACTATAATTCAGTTGTGCTTTTATGCAGCTACAAACATTGTCATAGATTTATTGTGGAAAATACAATGTTTTAAGCAGCACAATGGAACTAAAAATGACATATAAAGAATTACTGATCTGTATAAATTCTATTGGTTATACCAATTAGACACGTGTGCTTTGTTTCATTCCAAATCAATTCAGACAAATGTTTCTTTATTCAGAATTTTGGATATATTCGTATACCCGAATTACAATATAAACAAATTTTAACGAATGTTCCGAATAACGTAACGAAATTTGTCCAAATTTTGGAAATTCGGACTGAAATTCAAATCGAATTTTACATTGAACTCCAGTCAAATTCTAACTACATATAATGTTGAAATCAAAGACTGTGTGTGTTACTGGAGCACCATTTCAAAATAATGCTGTTTTTGTTAAGCCAAAGGTGATTTAAAGAGTCATTGTAATCATTTGATTTTTCTTTTGTTTGTTCACTTTGCTGCATTCAAATCGAAAAAAATATAACATTTTCATTCCGAACGATTCGAAAATTTATCGATTTAAACATTTTAAATTGGAAAAAAAATTTAAATTTGAAGAAAACTCGAAAATTCCGAATACCAATTCCGATACGAATTCCGTATTCGGCCTTATCCATTTGGTAAATCAGTGTTTTTGTCACCTCCTCTGCTGCTTCTTCATCAATACTCCACAAGTCATTAGGGGACAGCTCTAAACAGGAGGATGCAAAGCTTTGCTTCTCTACCATGATGGTCATCTCTACACATAGAGATCTATTTATAAAACATTTCTTTCACAAATGTCTCAAGCATGCCCACAACCATAAAAATAAAAAAATCCCCATAGCCATATTATGGTATTTTTCCAATTGATGTATTTTTTGTGCTGGAGACCGCGCTGGACTGACTGGATCAGACACTTGTCATGTCTGAATGGTTGTGTGGGTAAGTAGGAAGAAATACCTTCAGCGGGTTGTGCCCAGTATTGGAAAATAACAATGGACCCCTTATGGTATTTTCCACATGTAGACTTGGAAACAAAGGGAGGACAGAGCACCCTGTGTCCAAAGGAATGCAAACCTAAAGGTAGGTTGAGAGGTGTTTATTATTGTATTGGTAAGTACATCAAGTCAATGCATTTTGGAGTAAAGGTCTCCCCCTTCTTCAGGGCTATCAAGCAAACATGAAAAAATGCAAAGAAAACAATAATATTAAATCAGGTCTCTTATACCCGGATTTTATATATTTGTGCACAAAAATGCACAAAAAACAAATATATAAAACTGGGGTATTTTTTCATGTTCGCTCGGTAGCCCTGAAGAAGGGGGAGCCCTTTACCCCAAAAATCCATTGGCTTGATGTACCAAAATGTTCAAGAAACATCTTTTAACCTACCTTCCAGTATGCATTCCTTGGACACCAGGCACGCCTTCCTTCCTACTTTTCCAAGAATTTGAGGAATCTTTGAGGAATTTGAGGATCTTTTTAAATTAATCAGACATAAGAGTCCATTCAGTGTTGATCATATACGGAGGCGAACCAAGGCGGGCACCCGTGATATCATTAGGCTTCCTGTCTCACCTGGAGCAGTGAGTTATTTTGTTTGGCTACTAGATGGAGCTGACGATCATAGGGAATAAACATATTAGAGGGATTGAGACTTTCAAACCGCAAATAAAAAAAATGATCCCATAGACAGTGTGCAAAACACATTATGGCAAGTCAGTAGTGGGGAGGCCAAAAGCAGGAAAGCTACAGGAAGTACTAGTGACTAGTCCTTAGTCCTCAACTGGCCTGTTTTGGGGCACAACTTGCACAGTACATGTCCTCTTTTAGCATACAGTAAATAATTATCAATGGGTTGCTTAACTAAGAAAAAAGAGTGTTCACTTAGCACAATAAATAAGGTGACATTGTAATTAAATCCCATGCAAGCATTTAAAAAAAATATATTGGATTATTGAAGTGAACAGCTAACATTCAACGGGCAAAGTGAAAATTCTCTATTCTTAGTAAATCAACCCCAATGGATTTTTAAAAATACAAATTATCCAGCATGAGTTCTTTTTCAATATAATAACCCAGCACACACACATTAGCAAAGATAGAGAGACATTCCAGGTTTCCCTATTTATTTGCCTCTAATTTGTTTTGCTAATGTTTCTTTGCGTACAGAGAAAAAAGTCACCGGAAGATTAGATGGCAGTATAATCATCCAGTCACTAAAGCACTGATATTTTTTAAGTTCTAATTGTCTACCCATGCATGTATATGGTCATGGAGTCTGGAGGAGCGTTCTGCCCAATTGTTCTGGCACCGTTTTATTTTGGGACAGTTATTCTTGACTGGCCGCCATGGCTTCAATGTTTCCACTGATCTAGAACAAGTATGAAGAACATGAGGTCAACAATTATTTATCTGCATAGTTGTGCTGGGCCAGTGGCACACAAAGTATTGCAATAAAAGGATGTTCATTGGAAAGTATCTTGAAAATAAGGTCACCAACGACATCCCTTGAATATTTGCATAACAAAATTACTTTTTTTTAATCAAATTATAATTTTTTTGCTTTTAACAAAACCAAAAGAAAACACATAGGATATCAAAGATACAGCAGACAACATGCAGGGTGTGGTAAATAATTATACACAAACAGCACTGAGTGACCAGTAAAATAGGGGCACGTGTATCTCCTGAGCATTTAAAGTGTAACTCCACTTTTGCGGAGAAAAAAACATTCCCTTCTGGGTGATCAATGTACATAGCAAAACAAACTTTGTTGCAGATTCTTACATTTTGTTATTCAGAAGAAAAAGCTGTTTGTTTGTCTATGTCCATGTACAAAATGAATGTGAATGGGAGAGATTTTATAATTACCAATCAGCTGCTGAACTTGCAGGATTCTAATGAGGAAATTGGGGGGGTCTGCAACCTTTTAGAAGTGATTTCCCTTTGGGAGTATCTCACCAAATATGACATATGACAAAATCGGACTTGTATCTTAGTGCAGCCTTCTGGGAAAATCAGTGGCCCAATCACACAAGCAGGAAAATTACATTTCTGGGGGGCCTTCTATGTACAGAAAACTTACAGGTAGCCATATTGCATTGCATTTTACAGAAAAATACAGAGCTGCAGATTGAAAAGGAAAGGTCATTTTTAATAACATTCAATTATAATTTGACTTGTGTCATGATAGTATATCCTATATTTTTTTTTTTAATTTGTTATTTTTTTCCCCATGAAAGTGGAGTTAACTTTTAAAGGTTTAGAAGAAATCAGACATGTGTCAGATAGGTTATTCCTTCTTTACTTACCAATATATAATGTCAGATTTTCTCATCACATGTTACTCCTTTGTGGCTAAAGTTAGCTGTATTCAAGGATTCTATAATGGCACTGAGGAGGAAAGAAAGAAAGAGAGAAAGAAAGAAAGAAAGAAAGAAAGAAAGAAAGAAAGAAAGAAAGAAAGAAAGAAAGAAAGAAAGAAAGAAAGAAAGAAAGAAAGGTGATACCCAGGGGAGAAAAATAAAGAGTGAAAGGAAAGAAGAACGAGGGATGGAGAAAGCAAGACTAAATGCAAAACTGTAGGAATTTTATTTTAGAAAGAAAAAGAAAGGGGGAGAATATAAATTTGAAAATGTATTAATAATTAAAAAAATAATAAGAAAAATAAATAACTAATAAGAAAGATAAATAGATAGACAGATAAATACTACACTACTTTTTTTACATTTCACAGACTGAGACTTGCCATGAAATGCTGAGAAAGAAAGATTATATAAAAGGTATACCCAGGGGAGAGAGGAATAGAGAGTGGGAGGTAAGAAGACCGATGGATGAAGGACACAAGACTAAGAGTTAAAAAGGTAGGAACGAGTGTATGAGAACAATCATGTAAAGGAAATGGCTAAAACTACAAAAATAGAAAGATTAGGAAAGAGAGAGTGAAAGGGAAGAAGAACAAGGGATAGAGAGAGCAAGACTAAACGCAAAACTGTAGGATTTTTTTTAGAATGAAAGGAAAGGAAAGGGAGAGAAGGAGAGAGAGAGAGAAGGGGGAGAGAGAAAATATAAATTAGAAAATTAAATAATAATTAAAAATAAATAAATAATAAGAAAGATAGATAGATAGAGATGTAGATTACCACTACTTGTCGGTAGCACTACCTTTTCACAGACTGAGACTTGCCATGAAATCCCAAGGAAGGAAGGAAAGAAGAAAGAAAAAGAAAGAAAGAAAGGATTTTTTCCGACGGATTTTGTCCGACACTGGTGTGACACATGGTCGGACAAAGTTGTCGGAAAATCCGATCATTCTGAACGTGGTGACGTTCGTTGCGTACGACGGAACTACGTAGAGGCTATTAGCCAATAGGTTTGGTCTCCTAATTTGATCTGAGCATGCGTGGCACTTTGTCCATCGGAATTCTCTACACACGATCGGAAAAAGTCCGATCGGATTTTGTTGTCGGAAAATTTGAGAGCAGGATCTCAAATTTTTTCCGTCGGAAATTCCGACAGAAAAAGTCAGATGGAGCACACATGGTCGGATTTTCCGACAACATGGTCCGATAGGACATTTTCCGTCGGAAATTCCAACCGTGTGTACGGGGCATAAGAGTTAAAAGGTAGGAATGAGTGTATAAGAACAATCATGTAAAATAAATGGCTAAAACAACAAAGACAGAGAGATTAGAAAAGAGAGATTTAGAAATACAGACAAGAGGAATAAAGAGTAAAAGGAAAGAAGAGGGATGGAGAGAGCAAGACTAAAAATAAAACTGTAGTTTTTTTTTAGAATGAGAGAACAATGTAGAGAAGGAGAGAGAGAGAATATAAATTAGAAAATTTAAAAATTATTTTAAAAAATATTAAGAAAAAAAAGATAAATATTAAGATAGATAGATGGGCAGACAGACCAACTGATGTATAATGTAGATTACCTTACCACTACTTGTCAGTAGAGCTACGTTTTCACAGACTGAGATTTGCCATGCACTGATTATGTATTCCTGAGTGCCTTATATATACCTTTGAGAATTCTCTATGGAATTGTTAAGTGGTCTCCAGAAAATAGTGTGCCAGTGAAAACATTAATGTTTTTTAACTCCTCCTAGCTCTCTGGTGTGTGATCTATAAATACCTTTATGTTGGCCATCTCAGAAATAAAAAAAAATGGTAAAGGAAATATAGAAAATGAAACCTGAATAATATTAATAATAATAACAACAGCAAAAACATGACAATTTTGCATTTAAATTAGAATGTAGAGACTAATAGCAATACAGTGAGTATCTCTAATTGTCTCAGTAATTCTTTATAGATCTAGGCAGTCCTAAAAGCAGGAAAAGTAAATAAAGCTGGGTCTTAAAGTATATATTTTTTATAACCTAACCCTGCTTTAAATGTCTCCACAACTTTATCCCTGACCTGTTTGATGTGTTCCTTGGCCTTCATGATGCTGTTTGTTCACTAAGCTTCTCTAACAAACTTATGAGAGCTTCACAGAACAGCTGTATTTATACTTATATTAAATTACACACAGGTGGACTCTAATTAGTAATTAGGTGACTTCTGAAGGCAATTGGTTCCAGTAGATTTTAGTTGGGGGTTTCAGAGTAAAGGGAGCTGAATACAAATGCACGCCACACTTTTCAGATATTTATTTGTAAAAAAAAAACTTAAAACCATTTATAATTTTCCTTCCACTTCACAATTATGTGCCATTTTGTGTTGGTCTATCACATAAAATCCCAATAATTTAAGTTTTTAATTGTAACATGACAAAATGTGTAAAATTTCAAGAGGTATGAATACATTTTCTCAAGGCACTGTGTATATTTGTTTTAATTATTTTTATTAATGAATTCTTCACAAATACAAAGAACATTTCACATTATTACAAAATCATATATACATATATATATATATATATATATATATATATATATATATACATATATATAAACACTTATACAATACTTGTACATAAATAATTACATGACAAATAAATAGGCACGGAAAAAAAATAAAAATAAAAATAAAAACACACAATCAACAAAACGCATGGATCAATCAATATGTTTTTCAAAGAAACCAATAGTAGTCCCCCATCTTCCTGATATAATTCATAACTCCCTCTGGCTTAATTCGAGCAATATTTTATTTAATATTCTTTTTTTTTTTTTTCCTCCCTTCTCCCCACCCCCCTTCCCCCCCTCCCCTCCCCTAAATAGTTAAATACCCCCAATTCCCCCTAGTGCATTTTCTCATCACTGTTCCCGTAATCCCCTATTGTGTTTATCTATTTATATTACATCTTGTGTGAAAAGTAATAACATCCTCTTCCAGAGAAAAGAAAAAAAATAAAAAATAAGGGAAGAGGAACAGGAAAAGGAAAAAAAAAAAATTCTCTCTTTCCCCTTTCTTTTCCTTTCCCTTCTTTAAAAAAATGTGTTGGTGTGCGATTCAAAAACCTCCTTCATCAACTTATTAAATCCCTAAATGATTCCTTCTTATACTAGTGATAGCCGAAAACGTGAAGTAAAAAATACATAAGAAAAAAATTCTCTTTTTTTTATTTAGTGAAAAGGGTGAGGAAGGGGGCGCTGCCCACCTCCCACTTGTGATCCTATATGGCAATAGACCCCTACATCTATTTTGGTGATTCCCTAAGTGATCCTTATTACGCAAGTGAAGAGGGGAAGAGAAGGAGAAAAGGAGAAGAGAAGGGGGGAAGAAAAAAGTTTATTATTCCTGATGTACGGACAGTCTCTCATTACTTGTGGCCCTATAATGCCAGAACAGTACACAAATCCCCCAAATGAAAAATCCATGTACAAATCCAAGAACTTACTTTTTGTGGAAATCGTAATGTCAATGCTGGACTGTTCCCTTCCTGTTATTAAAGTGGTAGTAAACCGCAAAAAAAAAAAAAAAAAATTCTTCTCCCTGCAAGTTAAGACTTACCTGAAAACAAAGCCCTCCAGCGGAGCATTGTCACGGCCCACCTGGGGGTTTCATCTTCACCCAATTGTCCTTCCAGGTTCGCTGGCTGTGGCTGTTTGACTGGCCAAGCTGCGAAGAAATCACAGCTGCAGCACGGCTCTCTCTATGGATGGCATGCCATCCATTAAGTGCAGTGCACATATGCCAGTGACATCACTGGTGCTGCTAAAGTAAATATCTCCTAACGGTGCACGTTTAGGAGATACTTACTGTACCAACAGGTAAGCCTTATTATAGGATTACCTGTGGGTATAAAACATTACAAGGGCTTTACTGACACTTTAAGCCTGTGCTGTGTAGGAGGGGCAGAAAGAAAACCTTATGTCACCACAGCTCCATTGACATCACCACAGCTCAATTCATGTCACTACAGCTTTTTTCAAGAGATGCAAGCCAGGGAAGATTGATGTACAGCAAGAAAAGCTGGGTGTGAGAAGTGGGTCATCAACAGCAGCTCAGTTTAGGAGAGTAATGCTTTGTAATTGTAGGTCGTTCAGCCCAAAAGTTGGAAGAGGTCTAAATAATCTGAAATGGCTATTATAATGGATTACAATATGCAATACAAAAAAGTTGATATTAATAATTAAAAAAAATAGCTAGAATAGACAAATACTTGAATTCTGTAACACATGACAGACCTACATTTGTCTATATGTGGATACCAACATTAAAAGACAGATTAGTAAAAAAAAAAAGAGCGGAAAGGGGGACCTTTAGGGCTTCTATGATGAGAAAAGATTATATTATTATAAATTATATATTTGTATTATAATAATATTGTGTCATACTGAGGAAGTAGTGTATGTACTGCAGTGCCCTTTTGGACCTCAGTACGTAAGACGCACCAAAATACACTAGCTAAAAGAATAGGAGAGCACATTTATAACATCACAATGGGTTTTAAAAAGGACAATATCTTTAAACATCTTTCAATGCGTCACAACAAAAATCCAAAAGAACTGTAGTTCTGGGGATAGAAAAATACAAGAAACAATGGTGTGGGAATAATAAAATAAAATAACTGAGTAAAAAAAGAATCCGAATAGATTCATGGTTCAAAAACACTGGCACCAAAAAACTCAGGAAGTCCTTGGGTGACCCAAAAGCTAAAGAGAACCTTCTGTCTCCCAGAAATGAGGATGGGGAGGTCTAGGGGAAAATAGTTGAAATTTTTGGTGATATAGTGACCATCGATGTAGTGTTTGGGAAACAATGCTGTTCAAGGTGCCAGTCTCTCTAGGTCGGACCATGGTATGTCATAAGAGGCCTGGCAAGTATAACGGGCGAATGGATACATTCTCGAATTGAAGCCAGGGGATCTGGTTCAGTGAGATATGCCATTGGGCCATTTGAGCTAGCTGCCATTAATTTTATAGACCAAGACCTTTTTGAGAGAGTGGTCTATGTGTCAACAGTTTACCAAATCTAGGTTTCTTTCCATTCCAGATAAATGTATTAATTTCCCTTAATTAATTTTAATCTGCAGCCACTGTAATTTTTTGAGAATGCATTGCAATGTGGCTACCTGGAGTTGTTCTGTACACAGAGTGTGTACTGACCACTCCCCAGAAACATAATTTCCTGCTTGTGTGATTGGCTGACCAATTTTCCCAGAAGTCTGTCCAAGATACATGTCAGATTTCAGGCATCCCCTGCAACAAAAATTTCATTTTTGGAGAGATACTTTCAATAAGAGCACATCTAAAGGGATGCAAGCCCAGCATATTCCCTCATTAAAACCCTGCAGCTGCACACCTGACAGTTAATTATGAAACCACTCCCATTAGACCCACTCAGTACAGAGGCACAGACAAACACACATGGATTTCTTCAGAATAACAAAAGGTAGAAATCTGTAACAAAGGTTGTTATAATCCTTGCAATGTACATCACAATCCCATTTAAATTGTTAAAGGCCAAACTGTCATGGATTATGATAAATGAATGCCTGTCGGCACATTTAAATGACAAGCCCTTCTTTGACGAAACCTGGAATTCCTGGATTAAATATCTTTCAGATTCCACCTTCCACCAGATGGACCAGAAGGTTTATACTTGGACCGGAGGGGGTGCTCCCTTTTCTCCTACTCTTTTTCCTACAACTTTTCATTTCTGTTCTCTTGATTATTTTATTTTTATCATAACTTGTTCTATGGCTCTAGGTTTAAAATTACAGCATACAATGTAGTCTGTGATAAATATGGGTTTATACGCAGTGAGAGAAAGACTTAACAGTTAAGGCAAAGCTAGATGTGTACCTTACACTGCCCTTCCCACTTGAGAGAGTGAAGTATGGGATGGTTTGCCTCTACCGTAAGGTTGTTCAGATTTTGCACCCCTCCCATGACTGTGATACTTTTGGAGGGGTGTCTTAGCTTTATGTCTGAGTTTTTCTGATCCCATTGTTTTATACCTATGCTTCTTGCTCTGTGCTATGTGGAAATGTACATATATTTTGTAACAAATAATTTTCTCGACCATCTTGGATATTTGTGTGCATTTGGAGTACACTTTCTGTCATTTGTTCTAACTTTTGCTTTTGTACTTTTTCTTATAATAACAATAAAAACTATTGGAAAAGTAAAAGTAAAACACAATTCTTACTGAGGACATAAAAATGAAAGCATCAAGTCTACCTCATTTTTAATAATTATCTTTGGAGGATGAAGATCTTCAGGTTCTCGGTGGTAAGAGGTCATCTGCCAAACGTCAAGAATGGTGACTGGTAGCTTAGAGAACATAGCCCTTATTAATGTGTCCAGCTGCAATGATAACCAGTCACTTCCATGGGGAAACCTGTGGGAGAAGGCTGGAACTTGTGTTACATTTTCATTGCTGTATGTGTCCCTGTTGGAGATTTGCCCTTACTTCCTTCCACTGTGAGAAATGTGTTACTAGGACAGGAAGGAAGTGCAAATCAACTCAACAGAACACAATGAGCAAGAAAACCTGACACAGATTCTACGTGTTCCCTGTTATGTTACATACTTGTTATGAAATCCACAAGGCATTCTCACCACTGTCGCAATGTAGAGTCACCAAACATGTAGCCAATCTTCCCAACCCAGCAAGGCATTTTTCTGCTTCAGTATGATTGTCAAACTGTTTATTGGAAATGTGGGAAACACTGCGCTACCTGAAGAAGATTCAATGTGAAAAAGCAGCTAACATACAAAACAAACAAAGCCAAAATAGTGTAAACAGAAAAATGTAGCGCTAACACATGTACATATCATATAGAAAATGATAACGTGAATGAATGTATATCATAACATTCCCATAGTGAACGTGAGCACTACAGAGATACGCCCCAGTAGAAGACCGATAGAGTCGAAACGCGTCGGGCCAGCTGTCTCATACCTTCCACATTGCCGACCCATTTTATATCATCTCGAGATTTTATCATATTTTATTTTTGATTTGTCACATTCCAATGTGAATACATTTTTACTTACCTTTTTGACCTGCACCATCGGAGTTGTCTCCATTTTTTCTTCCTGTTTCCCCGGTTCGTGGGATCACTTCGCCTTGGATCATCTGGTGATTGGAGGTCCTCGTTATACTGATTGGTCTATTGGCTGTCTTGTATGCTGATTGGTTCCTAACCGCCGGGGTTTCCACCTGTTCCACCCATTGATGCAAGAATTCCAACATCTAAGCCTGCTTGATACAAATACCGTGCGGTAGCTGTATCCAACATCTCTGGTAAGAGTATTTATTGCTTTTCCGTGACATCAGACAAGCCTGTTCCTTACCTGTGTTCCTTTGCCCCTGAGCCTATCAGAGGGATTCATCTGTGGTCATCTTCACCTATATGAACTTTATACTCATTTATCCTTGGTTTAGTTCACGTTACCACTTGAGTTCATTTTTAGCACATATTGACATTTGTTCTATGTTTGATAGTGCTCACGTTCACTATGGGAATGTTATGATATACATTCATTCACGTTATCATTTTCTATATGATATGTACATGTGTTAGCGCTACATTTTTCTGTTTAAACTGTTTATTGGAGCAGACCAGAGACTGCCAGACATCTTGGTACTAAAATACTGAGGGTTTTGGGTTCTTTAGTCCAGGAATGCATGCAACTTTTGAACTTAGAGAAGAATAATAACAATTACTGTTCACATTGCTGCCATCAACATCAAAAATGTAACATCACAAACAACCATCTACTTACTGACCACCATGTTCTGAATAGATATGTAAGATCCACCCCTGAACTTGTGTTCCAGAGATCCTCCTCTCTAAGAGACCGTCTGACTAATAGCCACTATAAGATTCCAGAATGACCTGTGACCGGACCATGTGTAACTTTTCAATGTGGCCAATGTCCATGTTGCCCCTGGATACTTGAGGGTACTAAAAAGCAGTTACCTAACGGAGAAATGTTTGTCCCATGCACCCCCTCTAATTGTGGTACAATGGGGGTAATTTACCCAATGACCTGCAGATGCAATGCCTTTTACGTGGGCAAAACAATTAGAGAACTCCGACAGAGAACTGGAGATCATTTGTATTATTCCAGTAATGGCAAGCTGACTACTGTCGGCCGCCACATTGGATTACACCCCCGTTTTGATCTAATGGCAGTCAGATTCCTGGTCTTTGGGGTGGTTTGTCAGAGCTCAAGAGAGGGTGACTGAGACAGGATTATCCTACAACGAGAAACAATGTGGATTGAACTTTTTAACGCCACTATCCCTCCAGGTTTAAATGAAATGATTTCCTATAAACCATTTCTGTAAGGTTTATATCCCCCTCTCCCTCTGTTTCTTCCCCCTCCTTTTTCCACCCCCTCCCCCTTCTCTTTTTTTCCTCAGTAGGAGCAGGAAGTAAGATGAGCATCAAGGGAGAAATTTCATCCCCCTAACCCCCAGGAGCTGTATGGGGATGGGTGAGGTTTGTTTAGGACAGTGTTGTCCCAGGTCTTTGTGTCCTCTGCTGCTGGAAATCCTTGGAAATCCTTGATGAATGGCCTTCTTCATGCCCAGGTGCTTGCACGTGTACTCCAAAACTCATGGCATGAAAGGAATACATTTGGGGGACCAACCTACTGGATCCCTGACCCAAGGTAGAAATGACAATTTAATGCCACCATCCCAGAGAGAGCACACAAAATAAAGCACTTTTAGGAGGTACTGTGTAAGAACCTCTCGGCTGAATTTCCTGATGGTGTTATAACTAATGTGCCTCTGATTCTCTGATCCCTGAAAAGAGGTGCAATTGTGGTAGACAGGTCCAACCTCAGGCTTCACTCACAGGCAGCACCTGAACCACATGATTGTCAACTTCATCAGGTCCAGGACTCATGGAATATTTGGTGTCCAGGCTGGGCCCTTTGCTGGAGCTTTTACAGTTTGCCCTGGAGATTCTGACTTGCCCTGAAACCAATGCGCTATCTGGGAGAAACTTTAGAGCAGCTGAGGTTCTGGTACTGGGGGTCAATATGCATGTTATCCTGACACTGTGGACCTGTGGATCTTTATTTAAAATGAAGCTGTTTTGCCCCCCCCCCCCCAAAAAAAAAAAAAATGATGCCTGCCACCCTTACCAGTTCCTGACACCTTTCCTGACCAGTCCCATTGTTCCGGCAGTTGGCATTTGGTTCAGTTGGTGTGGGAACACACATCAGTGTTTAGCAGCAAGCCCAGTAATACAACAGTCTTATACATTGCAAGAATATCATAGTAGTGTGGTGGTACTTGTGTATATACTTTAATGTTTATTTCAACATAAAACCTACCTCATCACCCTCGCTTACATTGCAACCTCATCAAGCTGCTCACATACTGTCCAGCCACTGTACACTATTTTTGACTATTGTCTCTGAATAATACACTCATATTTATTTTAAGATACAACCTGCCTTGTCTCTCCTTAAATAAAATAAAATAAATTAAATAGGGGCCTTATCACACTGCTTACATACTGTACAGCTGCTGTACAATGTCTGTGGCTATTGTCTCTGAAATATTACGCTATTATGTTAATTTTCAGTTAAAAACTTCCTCTTACACTGCAGCCTTACCAAGCTCCTTCAATTCAGGCAATACTTGTGACTACCCCTTTGTTGTCTGTCTGCCTTTTTGTTCACAGCTTCCAGAGTTAAGATCATTCAAGTCTGGTATAGAGTTTAAGTAGGGAAAAACAAATATTTTTTTATACCAAACCTTTATCTGAGCAGGCCAGGAAAAGGGGGAACAGGCATGCATCCCTCCTTCTCAACCATACCAGGTTACCTGCCCTCAACACCGTATCTGCTTATTCCTGAGGGCTAGGGCCTCTTCCCTGCAACCCTGACCACTAGTGGTATGGGTCTGTGGAACAGGGGGCGTATTGGAATCTGGAATCCCCCTTTAAAAATAAAGAAGGCCCTAGATAACTTTTTTTTAACAAACACTGACATTTTGGATTCAGAACAATTGAATCTCTATTTTGATGACATTGGTGAGAATCTATCCTGAAAACGTGCCCCCCCCCCATGTTGAGGGTATGTGGCCTGGTATGGTTTGAGGGTGCCCACTTTTTAACCCCCCCTTACTGGCTGGGCTGCATGCTCATGCTGTTATACATTTTGGGGGAACCCATGACATTTTTTATTTGGTGTGGGGTCCACCATTAAATCCATAATCCCCCGCTGACAACAATGATGACTCATCAATGTTAGGAAGCCAGTGAATTTTGGCTCCTTAAAGAGGATGTCCAGCCAAAAAAAAAAGCTACAAATACTGTACTGTAGCTGGTGACTTTTAATATTAGGACACTTACCTGTCCAGGGAGCCCATGATGTCGGCACCCCAGCTGATCTTTGGATCGACTCCAAGGTGCTGCTGCCGCCATTCCTTATGGCTTCACTCCTGGTTCCCTACTGTGCATGCACAAAGCGTACTGCACTTTCTACTTGGCACAGCTGCTGGGAAAAGAGGAGGGGGGCCTAACTTCCAGGAGATCGGGCCGTGACCCATTTCCCAGAAGTGGGGAAGGGGACCTGTCATAAACAGGAGGGATGGACAGGGATGAAGCATATAATAGACATGGGAACTGCCAAAAAATTCGTTTCGTTTCGTTTCGTCCCGTTTCGTATATAAAAAAATTCGTAATTCGTAATTCGTGTACGAAATTCCGTTCGAATTCGTCCGAAATACGAAATTCGGACGAATCGTAATTTTTTTTACTAATCGTTAGTAAAGTTACGAATCGTTACGAATCGTTACGAATCGTTACGAATCGTTAACGCGGCTAATGAATTGTTGGTTCTCATAACACAGAGAACAATTCGAATCCAACTACAAATATCGAATTTCAATTTCAAGTTACGAATCGTTACGAATCGTTATGAATAGTTACGAATCGTTACGAATCGTTATGAATAGTTACGAATCGTTAGTAAATCCAACTACCAATATCGAATTTCAACTAATTTGAACGAAATTATTATAGCAGATATAACGAATGAATTCGAATGACAAAGTGTCATTTTTGCAGAAAAAAAAAAAAGCGTAGGGGTCCCCCCAAATTCAATAACCAGGCCCTTCAGGTCTGGTATGGATATTAAGGGGGACCCCAGCCAAAAAAAAATAAAAAAAATGGCGTGGGGTCCCCCCCAAATATCCATACCAGACCCTTCAGGTCTGGGATGGATTTTAAGGGGAACCCCGGCCAAAAAAAAAAAAAAATGGCGTGGGGTCCCCCTCAAAATCCATACCAGACCCTTTATCCGAGCACGCAACCTGGCAGGCCGCAGGAAAGGAGGGGGGGACGAGAGCGGCCCCCCCTCCCGCCTGAACCGTACCAGGCCACATGCCCTCAACATTGGGAGGGTGCTTTGGGGTCCCCCCCAAAGCACCTTGTCCCCATGTTGATGAGGACAAGGGCCTCTTCCCCACAACCCTGGCCGGTGGTTGTGGGGGTCTGCGGGCGGGGGGCTTATCGGAATCTGGAAGCCCCCTTTAACAAGGGGACCCCCAGATCCCGGCCCCCCCCCTGTGTGAAATGGTAAGGGGGTACAATAGTACCCCTACCATTTCACAAAAAAAGTGTCAAAAATGGTAAAAATGACAGGAGACGGTCTTTGACAATTCCTTTATTAAAATCTTCTTTCTTCTTTCTTCATCTTCTCCTTTCTTCATCTTCTCCTTCCGTCATCTTCTTCCATCGTCTTCTTCCTTCGATTCGCTTCTTCTTCCTCCGGTCTTCTCGTCCTTCTCGTCCGGCGTCGTCCTTCTCGTCCGGCATCGTCGTCTCTTCTCGCAGGCCGCTCCTCGCAATGGGAGGCTCCCGCTCTGTGAGGCTTCGCTCCGGGTGACAGGTCTTTTATAACGAAGGCACCTGGTGACCCCGCCCCCTCTGACGCACGGGGACGTCATGTGGAATTCCCTATGGCTTTCCCCATGACGTCAGAGAGGGGGCGGGGTCACCGGGTGCCTTCGTTATACAAGACCTGTCACCCGGAGCGAAGCCTCACAGAGCGGGAGCCTCCCATTGCGAGGAGCGGCCTGCGAGAAGAGACGACGATGCCGGACGAGAAGGACGACGCCGGACGAGAAGGACGAGAAGACCGGAGGAAGAAGAAGCGAATCGAAGGAAGAAGAAGATGGAAGAAGATGACGGAAGGAGAAGATGAAGAAAGAAGAAAGAAGATTTTAATAAAGGAATTGTCAAAGACCGTCTCCTGTCATTTTTACAATTTTTGACGCTTTTTTTGTGAAATGGTAGGGGTACTTTTGTACCCCCTTACCATTTCACACAGGGGGGAGGCCGGGATCTGGGGGTCCCCTTGTTAAAGGGGGCTTCCAGATTCCGATAAGCCCCCCGCCCGCAGACCCCCACAACCACCGGGCACGGTTGTGGGGATGAGGCCCTTGTCCTCATCAACATGGGGACAAGGTGCTTTGGGGGGGACCCCAAAGCACCCTCCCAATGTTGAGGGCATGTGGCCTGGTACGGTTCAGGCGGGAGGGGGGCCGCTCTCGTCCCCCCCTCCTTTCCTGCGGCCTGCCAGGTTGCGTGCTCGGATAAGGGTCTGGTATGGATTTTATGGGGGACCCCACGCCATTTTTTTGGGCTAGGGTTCCCCTTAAAATCCATCCCAGACCTCAAGGGTCTGGTATGGATTTTGAGGGGGACCCTACGCCATTTTTTTTTTTTTTTTTTGGCTGGGGTCCCCCTTAATATCCATCCCAGACTTGAAGGGCCTGGTTATTGAATTTGGGGGGACCCCTACACATTTTTTTATCAATGACTTCAATGAATGACAGTTCTCTGTATTACGGATCCAACAATTCATTTGCCGGCAATAGCTGCGACTCGTGATTTTAAATAGTTTTTTTTTCCTGCAAAAATGACACTGCAGGAACAGTTCTCTATATTAGATATACTGAATCTCGAATCATTCGAAGCATTCGTTATATCCGCTATTATCATTTCTTTCATGTTAGTTGAAATTACATATTTGTTAGTTACAATACAACATTCGAATTGTTCTCTGTATTGCGGGAATCGGCAATTAGCCGCGAGTGATTTTAAATGTCTTTTTTTCCTGCAAAAATGACACATTGTTCAGAGAGAGTTCTAAACACGGGAAACATGACCCCCTTCATAGACATACTATAGAGTATATAGTATATAGAAGGGCGCAGGTTTCCTGTGTTTAGAACTCTCTCTGTACAATGTGTCATTTTTGCAGGAAAAAAAAAAGACATTTAAAATCACTCGCGGCTAATTGCCGATTCCCGCAATACAGAGAACAATTCGAATGTTGTATTGTAACTAACAAATATGTAATTTCAACTAATATGAAAGAAATTATAATAGCGGATATAACGAATGCTTCGAATGATTCGAGATTCAGTATATCTGATATAGGGAACTGTTCCTGCACAGTGTCATTTTTTGCAGGAAAAAAAAACTATTTAAAATCGAGTCGCAGCTATTGCCGGCAAATGAATTGTTGGATCCGTAATACAGAGAACTGTCATTCATTGAAGTCATTGATAAAAAAATGTGTAGGGGTCCCCCCAAATTCAATAACCAGGCCCTTCAGGTCTGGGATGGATATTAAGGGGGACCCCAGCCAAAAAAAAAAAAAAAAAATGGCGTAGGGTCCCCCTCAAAATCCATACCAGACCCTTGAGGTCTGGGATGGATTTTAAGGGGAACCCTAGCCCAAAAAAATGGCGTGGGGTCCCCCATAAAATCCATACCAGACCCTTATCCGAGCACGCAACCTGGCAGGCCGCAGGAAAGGAGGGGGGGACGAGAGCGGCCCCCCCTCCCGCCTGAACCGTACCAGGCCACATGCCCTCAACATTGGGAGGGTGCTTTGGGGTCCCCCCCAAAGCACCTTGTCCCCATGTTGATGAGGACAAGGGCCTCATCCCCACAACCGTGCCCGGTGGTTGTGGGGGTCTGCGGGCGGGGGGCTTATCGGAATCTGGAAGCCCCCTTTAACAAGGGGACCCCCAGATCCCGGCCTCCCCCCTGTGTGAAATGGTAAGGGGGTACAAAAGTACCCCTACCATTTCACAAAAAAAGCGTCAAAAATTGTAAAAATGACAGGAGACGGTCTTTGACAATTCCTTTATTAAAATCTTCTTTCTTCTTTCTTCTGCTCTTCCTTCTTCCTTTCTTCATCTTCTCCTTCCGGCATCTTCTTCCATCTTCTTCTTCCATCTTCTTCTTCCTTCGATTCGCTTCTTCTTCCTCCGGTCTTCTCGTCCTTCTCGTCCGGCGTCGTCCTTCTCGTCCGGCATCGTCGTCTCTTCTCGCAGGCCGCTCCTCGCAATGGGAGGCTCCCGCTCTGTGAGGCTTCGCTCCGGGTGACAGGTCTTGTATAACGAAGGCACCCGGTGACCCCGCCCCCCCTCTGACATCATGGGGAAAGCCATAGGGAATTCCACATGACGTCCCCGTGCGTCAGAGGGGGCGGGGTCACCAGGTGCCTTCGTTATAAAAGACCTGTCACCCGGAGCGGAGCCTCACAGAGCGGGAGCCTCCCATTGCGAGGAGCGGCCTGCGAGAAGAGACGACGATGCCGGACGAGAAGGACGACGCCGGACGAGAAGGACGAGAAGACCGGAGGAAGAAGAAGCGAATCGAAGGAAGAAGACGATGGAAGAAGATGCCGGAAGGAGAAGATGAAGAAACCGAATGATGAAGAAAGAAGAAAGAAGATTTTAATAAAGGAATTGTCAAAGACCGTCTCCTGTCATTTTTACCATTTTTGACACTTTTTTGGTGAAATGGTAGGGGTACTTTTGTACCCCCTTACCATTTCACACAGGGGGGGGGGCGGGATCTGGGGGTCCCCTTGTTAAAGGGGGCTTCCAGATTCCGATAAGCCCCCCGCCCGCAGACCCCCACAACCACCGGCCAGGGTTGTGGGGATGAGGCCCTTGTCCTCATCAACATGGGGACAAGGTGCTTTGGGGGGGACCCCAAAGCACCCTCCCAATGTTGAGGGCATGTGGCCTGGTACGGTTCAGGCGGGAGGGGGGGCCGCTCTCGTCCCCCCCTCCTTTCCTGCGGCCTGCCAGGTTGCGTGCTCGGATAAAGGGTCTGGTATGGATTTTGAGGGGGACCCCACGCCATTTTTTTTTTTTTTTTTTTGGCCGGGGTTCCCCTTAAAATCCATCCCAGACCTGAAGGGTCTGGTATGGATATTTGGGGGGGACCCCACGCCATTTTTTTTATTTTTTTTTGGCTGGGGTCCCCCTTAATATCCATACCAGACCTGAAGGGCCTGGTTATTGAATTTGGGGGGACCCCTACGCTTTTTTTTTTTCTGCAAAAATGACACTTTGTCATTCGAATTCATTCGTTATATCTGCTATAATAATTTCGTTCAAATTAGTTGAAATTCGATATTGGTAGTTGGATTTACTAACGATTCGTAACTATTCATAACGATTCGTAACGATTCGTAACTATTCATAACGATTCGTAACGATTCGTAACTTGAAATTGAAATTCGATATTTGTAGTTGGATTCGAATTGTTCTCTGTGTTATGAGAACCAACAATTCATTAGCCGCGTTAACGATTCGTAACGATTCGTAACGATTCGTAACGATTCGTAACGATTCGTAAAAAAAAATTCGTATTCCGTACGGAATTCGTAAAAAAAAAAAAATTCGTACTACAGATTCGTAAATTCGTACGAATTTCGAAAAATTCGTACGAATTACGAATTCGTACGAAACGAATCGCACATGTCTAGCATATAAGCGGAAGTTCCACTTTTGGGTGGAACTCTGCTTTAACAATCGATTACTCATCCCTGCTGTTGACAGCAGGGATGAGTCACTGGTTGGTAGGGTGCCGGCAGGTACCAGCTTCTAAAAACCAGCACAAGTCCCATTGTAAAACGGATCAAAAAAGCATGCAGATGTGATCCATTGACGTTTATGGACCACAAAATCGCATTGCATCACTTCATATTTGCACAGGAACCTTTTCAAGGTTAGATCTCAGGGCTTTATAGGAACTGATGTTATTTCACTTGTCATGTGAGTCAAAGCGATCCAAATCACAATCAAATTGCATCAGTGTGAACTGGGGCTAAGTGAAGATGCTATTTTTTTTTTTTTTTAAAGGATGCCATAGTTCACCTTTATGTCAGTGTGAGCCCCAGTTCACACTTGTACACTGAAAATTCATCGGATTCTTCACCGCATGTAAATCACACTCCGTTCATGCGAATCGATGCGGGTGTGTTTTTTTAAGTTAACGACACCCCGAAATCGGTTCGCAAAGTGCAGTGCAATTTGCAGAATCGGATCGCATGGGTGTGAATACCCATGCGCTCCGTTTCTGGTGCGGCCAAAAAAAGAGTCCTGCACGAATTTGGTGCAATTTGAGCAATAAAGAATAATGGCTCAAATCTCACTGCTGAAGATTCATACGTGATTTGAACAGGAATGCGGTGCTGCTCCCTGCACTGCATAGTGTGAACCAGGGCTCAGAGCTATCTGTAACCCACCTTTTCCACCCTGGGAATGCAAGTATAAATGCAAACAGCTTTGTGAAACAACAATTGATGTTTCAGCAAGCGCTAGTCTGCTCAGATAAAGAGACAGCAAAAAGAGTGTGCTTGGATGTCCAGCCAGCCTCCCCTGCAGCTTGCCAGGCTGAAGCAGTTAATATTTCACTTATTTTTATTTATTTTTTTATAACCCCATGTACATTCTTTTGTTAGATAAACCTAAGCAGTAAATGATACTTGTTTAGTGGACCTTGCCATTAGCGAAGTTATATACTTTAGAGATGAGATAACAAAGGGTAACTCCACTTTTGTAGGGAAAAAAAAAAAAAAAAAAAGATAATATAGCATATACAATTGCTACACAAGTCATATTGTAATTGAATGTTATTAAAAATAACCTTTCAGATTTTGGGCATCCCCTGCAAACAAAATGCCATTTTTGGTGAGATACTCCCAAAAGGAAATCACGTCTAAAGGGATGCAGACCCTGCCACTTTCCTTATTAGAACCCTGCAAGTGCAGCAGCTAATTGATAATTATAAAATCACTCCCATTCACATTCACCTCGCACATGGACACAGACAAGCAAATGGCTATTTCTTCAGAATAAAAAAAAAAAAGGTAGGAATCTTCAGCAATGTTTGTTAAAATTCCTGCAATGTACATAGATCACCCAGAGTGATGTACATGTTTTTTAGTAGACGTGTGCACTTCTGAAAAAATCTGAAAAAAAATGTGGATCACTGTTATTCCTATTACAAGGAATGTATATTTTGTAATAGAAAAAAAAATCATGACAGGACCTCTTTAATGTGAGATCTGGGGTCAAAAAGAATTTACACTTAAATGCAATAAAAAAAATTATTTCAATAGCATTTATTTTCCCCTTTAGGGCCATTGGGTGGAAGTGACGTTTGACGTCGCTTCCATCATCCAATGTTATATAGCCGAGTGGGTCCATCTTTCCCTCACTCGGCTCCAGGCCTCTCAGGGGAAAGGACCTGATCGTCTCCGCCGCTACCAGCAGCTCCAGTAACCGATAAAAGTGATCTTGTGGCAAATCCACTTAAAGAGGACCACCCGCCATTTAAGAATATACCGGGGTACCATTACCATTGCACAGAGCAGGTAAGTTTAACATGTTTATTATTATAATAAAAATAAAAAATAAATACCCATTACAACCACTTTAAGATGTATGTATGTAAAAAGAACACTAGATGGCGCTAGTATACAGTGCATCTGGAAAGTATTCACTGAGATTCACTTTTTCCACATTTTGTTATGTTACAGCCTTATTCCAAAATTGATTAAATTCATTATTCTCTTCAACATTCTACAAACAATACCTCATAATTAGGGATGAGCCGAACACCCCCGGGTTCGGTTCGCACCAGAACCTTCGAACGGACCGAAAGTTTGCGCGAATTTTCGAACCCTATACGTTATAATGGACGCGAACGTTCGAAATCAAAAGTGCTAATTACAACGGCCAATATGCATGTTAATGTCATAAAACAGGTTTGGGGACCCGGGTCCTGCCCCAGGGGACATATATCAATGCAAAAAGAACTTTTAAAAACTAACGTTTTTTCGGGAGCAGTCATTTTAATGATGCATAAAGTGAAAAAAAAAAAGTGAAATTTTCCTTTAAATATGGTACCTGGGGGGTGTCTAAAGTATGCCTGTGAAGTGGCATGTGTTTCCCGTGTTTAGAACTGTCCTTGCACAAAATGACATTTGTAAAGGAAAAAAAGAAGCCATTTAAAAGCACTTGCGGCTTTAATGTCATGTCTTGTCCTGGCCGCCATATGGCTGAAAATCCTTGAGAAAAATGGCATGGCTACCCCATCACCCCCCCCCCCCCCCACCCCAGCCCCTTTGGGTCTTGTATGGATATTAAGGGGGACCCCGCACCCAAAATAAAACCCTATACATACAACCCTATATACTCTGAACAGCAGTATATAGGTGGTGCAAACAAGACACGGACTGTAGGTTTGTTCTTAAGTAGAATCTGAACAGGTACATTATGAAGTGTAGCTCCATCCCAAAAAAATCTATTTTTAAGCTTTTTGGAGAACATAGGGAGGGGTTATCACCCCTGTAACATTTGCTGTCTTTGCACATCTGTTCAGAAAATGTCACCCCACTTTCCGTCCCAATGACAAATGTTTTTGGAAAAGTGGGGTTTTAATTGAAACAAGGATTGGTGATAAAGCATCAGTAGAGAGGAAATACCTTTTTCCCAAATTAAATCTAACAGGATAGAATTTCCCTTCCTAGGGGTAGATTTCCTCTCACTTCCTGTTTTCTCTTTCCGTTTGCAAGTAGGAGTCATTTGTAAGTTGGATGTTTGAAAGTAGGGGCCTGCCGTATATACTCTGCAGAAATTTGCCCTATTAGATGTTGGTGTAGCCACAAGACTGCTGGGCACAGGAAGGGGCCCTGCTGTGAGTTATTAGATCAAGATTTGTAATTGCATTCACCTGTTGAACAGGGCAGAAAAATTGGGCCTTTGGCGGTGGTGGTGGTGGTGGACGGTGTTGCCACAAGACTGTAAGCCCTCACAGTTACTCTTGGTGGGTGCAGGAATGGGCCCTGCTGTGAGTTATTAGATCAAGATTTGTAATTGCATGCACCTGTTGAACAGGGCAGAAAAATTGGGCCTTTGGCGGTGGTGGTGGTGGTGGACGGTGTTGCCACAAGACTGTAGGCCCTCATAGTTACTCTTGGTGGGCGCAGGAATGGGCCCTGCTGTGAACTATTAGATCAAGATTTGTAATTACACGCCCCTGTTAAACAGGGGCTGAAAAATTGTGCCTTAGGCATTGGTGCTGGTGCACTGCAACCCCTCACAGATACTGTACTCTTAGCACAGCAATGAGACCTGTTGCAAAGCATTGCCTAAAAATTGTAATTACACGCCCCAACAGGGGCTGAAAAATTGTGCCTTAGGCACTGGTGCTGGTGCCACAACACTGCAACCCCTCACAGATACTGTACTTGGAGCACAGCAGTCACACCTGTTGCGAAGCATTTTTTTAAAAAATTGTAAGTACACGCCCCTGTTATACAGGGGCTGAAAAATTGTGCCTTAGGCACTGGTGCCACAACACTGCAACCCCTCACAGATACTGTACTTGGAGCACAGCAGTCACACCTGTTGCGAAGCATCTTTTTAAAAAATTGTAATTACACGCCCCTGTTAAACAGGGGCTGAAAAATTGTGCCTTAGGCATTGGTGCTGGTGCCACAACACTGCAACCCCTCACAGATACTGTACTCTTAGCACAGCAATGAGACCTGTTGCAAAGCATTGCCTAAAAATTGTAATTACACGCCCCAATAGGGGCTGAAAAATTGTGCCTTAGGCACTGGTGCTGGTGCCACAACACTGCAACCCCTCACAGATACTGTACTTGGAGCACAGCAGTCACACCTGTTGCGAAGCATTTTTTAAAAAAATTGTAAGTACACGCCCCTGTTATACAGGGGCTGAAAAATTGTGCCTTAGGCACTGGTGCCACAACACTGCAACCCCTCACAGATACTGTACTTGGAGCACAGCAGTCACACCTGTTGCGAAGCATCTATTTAAAAAATTGTAATTACACGCCCCTGTTAAACAGGGGCTGAAAAATTGTGCCTTAGGCACTGGTGCTGGTGCCACAACACTGCAACCCCTCACAGATACTGTACTTGGAGCACAGCAGTCACCTGTTGCGAAGCATCTTTTTAAAAAAATTGTAATTACACGCCCCTGTTAAACAGGGGCTGAAAAATTGTGCCTTAGGCACTGGTGCTGGTGCCACAACACTGCAACCCCTCACAGATACTGTACTTGGAGCACAGCAGTCACACCTGTTGCGAAGCATTTTTTAAAAAAATTGTAAGTACACGCCCCTGTTATACAGGGGCTGAAAAATTGTGCCTTAGGCACTGGTGTGGTGGCATGGATCATTGAGGAGGAGGAAGAGGATAGTCAGTGAACATAACAGGACAGTCACTCAGCATCAGCATAGGCAGTCTTGAAGGGATGTGACATTATAAATTATTCCGTTATATCCGCTTCAGGTGCCTGGTAGCTGGTGGTGATCCAAGACTGATTCATTTTTATGAAGGTCAGTCGATCAACCGAGTCGGTGGACAGGCGCACCCTATGATCAGTGACAAATCCTCCAGCAGCACTGAATGTGCGTTCGGAAAGAACGCTGGAGGCAGGACAGGCCAGTAGCTCAATTGCATACTGTGCAAGCTCTGGCCAGTGATCCATCCTCAGGACCCAGTAAGCCAGAGGATTTTCGGTGGGAAAGGTGTCCAAGTCTGACCTTGCCCCAAGGTATTCCTGCACCATGTATATCAGACGCTGGCGATGGTTGCTGGAACCGATCATACCTTGGGGCTGCGGACTAAAAAATTGTCTGAACGCATCGGTCAGACGTCCACCTTCCCCACCGCTCCTTCTGCTACTGACCGAAGCCTCAGCAACTCGTCGTCCAGGACCAGGAGTTTGTAACCTCCCAGTTTCTGGAAACGTGTTGCACAGACCTTTCTGCAAGGCCTCCCTGAGATGTCTCATCCTCTGCTCCCTCTGTGATGGCAAGATAAGGTCCGCAACCTTACCCTTGTACCTTGGATCAAGGAGAGTGGCCAGCCAGTAATGGTCCCTCTCCTTGATCCGAAGAACACGAGGATCCTTCCGCAGGCTTTGCAGGATCAGGGAGGCCATGCAGCGTAGGTTAGCTGAGGCATTCGGTCCGGAGTCTTCTGGGTCACTGAGGATGACATGATCGCCAGCCACCTCCTCCCAGCCACGTACAAGTCCACTGGTTTGTTGGGACTGTACATCATCCCTAAAAGACTGCTGCTGCTGATGCTGAGTGCCAGGCTCCACCTCCATGCTCACACAATCCTCCTTCTCCTCCTCCTCCTCCTCATCCTCTTCCTGTGTGATGGGTGGGACAGAAGGAACACTGTCTGGATAAAGGGGGCCTTGAGAGGCAAGGAAGTCCTACTCTTCCTGCCTCTGTTCTGCCTCAAGTGCCCTGTCCATTATCCCACGCAGCGTATGCTCCAACAGGTGGGCAAGAGGTACAGTGTCACTGATGCATGCACTGTCACTGCTCACCATCCTCGTGGCCTCCTCAAATGGTGAGAGGACAGTGCATGCATCCCTGATCATGCTCCACTGGCGTGGGGAAAAAAAGCCAAGCTCCCCTGACCCTGTCCTGGTTCCGTAGTCGCAAAGGTACTCATTGATGGCCCTCTGCTGCATGTGCAGTTGCTGCAGCATGGCCAACGTTGAGTTCCACCTGGTGGGCATGTCACATATTAGGCGGTTCTTGGGCAGGTTCAGCTCCTTTTGCAGCTCAGTCAGCCGAGAACTGGCATTATAAGATCGGCGGAAATGCACACAGACTTTCCTGGCCTGCCTCAGGACATCCTGTAAGCCTGGGAACCTGCCCAAGAACCGCTGCACCACCAGGTTGAGGACGTGAGCCATACAGGGCACATGGGTGAGCTGCCCCTGTCGCAGGGCGGAGAGGAGGTTGGTGCCATTGTCAGAAACGACCATTCCTGGCTTAAGCTGGCGTGGCGTCAACCACCTCTCGGCCTGCCCCTGCAGAGCTGCCAGAACCTTTGGCCCAGTGTGGCTCCTGTCCCCCAAACACACCAGCGCAAGCACGGCATGGCATCTTTTTGCCTGCGTACTCGCGTAGCCCCTTGTACGCCTACGGAGCACCGCAGGTTCCGAGGACAGAGCACTGGAGGAAGAAGAATAGGAGGGGGTGGAGGAGAGAGGTGTGTCACAACCAGTAGTAGCGTTTTGGAGGCGTGGTGGCGGAACAACCTCCAACACTACTGCACCTTGTCCTGCATCCCTCCCAGCTGCCAATAGAGTGACCCAATGGGCCGTGAAATAAAGATAACGTCCCTGTCCATGCCTGCTGGACCATGAGTCAGCGGTAATATGCACCTTACCGCTGACCGCCCTGTCCAGCGAGGCATGGACATTGCCTTCCACGTGCCGGTAGAGAGACGGAATCGCCTTCCGTGAGAAAAAGTGGCGTTTGGGAACCTGCCACTGAGGAACCGCACATTGAACAAACTCACGGAAGGGGGCCGAGTCTACCAACTAAAAAGGCAGCAGTTGAAGTGCTAGCAATTTAACCAAGCTAGCATTCAACCGCTGGGCATGTGGATGGCTGGGAGTGTACTTCTTTCGACGGTCCAGCAGCTGGGGCAGGGAAATTTGCCTGCTACAATCGGACGTCGGTGTACTGCAAGTACTTGGTTGTGACACACCTAATTCTACACCTTCAGTCCTCTCAGAGCAGCTTTCAGAGAGGACTGAAGATATAGTGGGGATGGAGATCCCAGCTGATGAGGAGCAAGGAGAGGTCCGCTTAGTTCTTTGGTGTGGGTCTTTTATGTGTGCTTGCCAACGAGCTGAATGGCAGGTCGACATATGTCTACTCATGCTGGTGGTGCCCAAGCGGCTGATGTTTTGGCCACGCGAGATACGCTTGAGACAAATATTGCAAATAGCAGTGGTGCGATCTGATGCACTCGTCTCAAAAAAGGCCCACACCAAAGAACTTTTCTGATAACGTGCAGAGGCAGCGCCCTGCACAGGCGGAGCTCTGCGGTGTGGTACAGTTGCTGTGCTGGCCTCTAGCTGGCCTCCAGGGGGCATCCTGCCTCGTTGGACATGTGACGCCGCATCCTCCTCCTCCTCCTCCTCCTCCTCCTCCTCTCTCCCTTCAGGCACCCACGTGGAGTCAGTGACCTCATCATCCCCTCCCTCTTCACCACTAGTGCAAACCTGGCAGTAAGCTGCAGCTGGTGGAACAGTACTGCCAGATTGCTGTCCTTCAGCATCCCCTCTCTCTGCGCGCACACTACTGACTTCCTCAAGCTGGGTATCATCATCCGAGCCTTCGAATCGTTGGGCATCCTCCTGGAGCATGTACCCAACACTGTGCTCAAAGAGTTCGGGGGACTCCTCAGGAGGACATGGTGGGTCTAGGGAAGGGGTGGCTGATGATGCCATTGAGTACGCGTTGGCAGCTGGTCTGCCAGTACCCTGAGCCTGGGTGAGAGAGGATGAGGAGGATGAGGAGGGCTTGGTCATCCATTCTACCAAGCCTTCAGCATGATGCGGCTCCACATGTCCAGCTGCCGAAAACAAAGACGAGCGTGTCCCATGGCCACATGCTGATGACGATGCACGACCACGTCCACGTCCACGGCCACGTCCACTAGAAACAGAGCCTGCATGCCCTGTGTTCTTGCCTCTGCACGCTCTGCCTCCCCTTGGCGGTCTTCCAGCCATTGTAGTCGGTAGTGTATATAGTATAAAAAATAGAGCTCCTATGTGTGCTCACAACACACTGTAGGTCCTATGGGTGCTGACACTAACACACTATAGGTACTATGTGTGCTGCTGACAAGAAAATATAGGAGCTCTGTTTGCTGCCACTAACACACTAGAAGTCCTATGGGTGCTGCTGAGAAGAAAATATAGGAGCTCTGTGTGATGCCACTAACACACTAGAAGTCCTATGGGTGCTTCTGCAAAGAAAATATAGGAGCTCTGTGTGATGCCACTAACACACTAGAAGTCCTGTGGGTGCTGCTGAGAAGAAAATATAGGAGCTCTGTGTGATGCCACTAACACACAATTGAAGTCCTATGGGTGCTTCTGGGAAGAAAATATAGGAGCTCTGTGTGATGCCACTAACACACTAGAAGTCCTATGGGTGCTGCTGAGAAGAAAATATAGGAGCTCTGTGTGATGCCACTAACACACTAGAAGTCCTGTGGGTGCTGCTGAGAAGAAAATATAGGAGCTCTGTGTGATGCCACTAACACACTAGAAGTCCTATGGGTGCTTCTGCGAAGAAAATATAGGAGCTCTGTGTGATGCCACTAACACACTAGAAGTCCTGTGGGTGCTGCTGAGAAGAAAATATAGGAGCTCTGTGTGATGCCACTAACACACTAGAAGTCCTATGGGTGCTTCTGCGAAGAAAATATAGGAGCTCTGTGTGATGCCACTAACACACTAGAAGTCCTGTGGGTGCTGCTGAGAAGAAAATATAGGAGCTCTGTGTGATGCCACTAACACACTAGAAGTCCTATGGGTGCTTCTGCGAAGAAAATATAGGAGCTCTGTGTGATGCCACTAACACACTAGAAGTCCTGTGGGTGCTGCTGAGAAGAAAAATATAGGAGCTCTGTGTGATGCCACTAACACACAATTGAAGTCCTATGGGTGCTTCTGGGAAGAAAATATAGGAGCTCTGTGTGATGCCACTAACACACTAGAAGTCCTATGGGTGCTGCTGAGAAGAAAATATAGGAGCTCTGTGTGATGCCACTAACACACTAGAAGTCCTATGGGTGCTTCTGGGAAGAAAATATAGGAGCTCTGTGTGATGCCACTAACACACTAGAAGTCCTATGGGTGCTGCTGAGAAGAAAATATAGGAGCTCTGTGTGATGCCACTAACACACAATTAAAGTCCTATGGGTGCTTCTGGGATGAAAATATAGGAGCTCTGTGTGATGCCACTAACACACTAGAAGTCCTATGGGTGCTGCTGAGAAGAAAATATAGGAGCTCTGTGTGATGCCACTAACACACTAGAAGTCCTATGGGTGCTTCTGGGAAGAAAATATAGGAGCTCTGTGTGATGCCACTAACACAATAGAAGTCCTATGGGTGCTTCTGGGAAGAAAATATAGGAGCTCTGTGTGATGCCACTAACACACTAGAAGTCCTATGGGTGCTTCTGGGAAGAAAATATAGGAGCTCTGTGTGATGCCACTAACACACTAGAAGTCCTGTGGGTGCTGCTGAGAAGAAAATATAGGAGCTCTGTGTGATGCCACTAACACACTAGAAGTCCTATGGGTGCTGCTGAGAAGAAAATATAGGAGCTCTGTGTGATGCCACTAACACAATAGAAGTCCTATGGGTGCTTCTGGGAAGAAAATATAGGAGCTCTGTGTGATGCCACTAACACAATAGAAGTCCTATGGGTGCTGCTGAGAAGAAAATATAGGAGCTCTGTGTGATGCCACTAACACAATAGAAGTCCTATGGGTGCTTCTGGGAAGAAAATATAGGAGCTCTGTGTGATGCCACTAACACACAATTGATGTCCTATGGGTGCTTCTGGGAAGAAAATATAGGAGCTCTGTGTGATGCCACTAACACACTAGAAGTCCTATGGGTGCTGCTGAGAAGAAAATATAGGAGCTCTGTGTGATGCCACTAACACAATAGAAGTCCTATGGGTGCTTCTGGGAAGAAAATATAGGAGCTCTGTGTGATGCCACTAACACACTAGAAGTCCTATGGGTGCTGCTGAGAAGAAAATATAGGAGCTCTGTGTGATGCCACTAACACAATAGAAGTCCTATGGGTGCTTCTGGGAAGAAAATATAGGAGCTCTGTGTGATGCCACTAACACACTAGAAGTCCTATGGGTGCTGCTGAGAAGAAAATATAGGAGCTCTGTGTGATGCCACTAACACAATAGAAGTCCTATGGGTGCTTCTGGGAAGAAAATATAGGAGCTCTGTGTGATGCCACTAACACACAATTGATGTCCTATGGGTGCTTCTGGGAAGAAAATATAGGAGCTCTGTGTGATGCCACTAACACACTAGAAGTCCTATGGGTGCTGCTGAGAAGAAAATATAGGAGCTCTGTGTGATGCCACTAACACAATAGAAGTCCTATGGGTGCTTCTGGGAAGAAAATATAGGAGCTCTGTGTGATGCCACTAACACACAATTGAAGTCCCATGGGTGCTTCTGGGAAGAAAATATAGGAGCTCTGTGTGATGCCACTAACACAATAGAAGTCCTATGGGTGCTTCTGGGAAGAAAATATAGGAGCTCTGTGTGATGCCACTAACACAATAGAAGTCCTATGGGTGCTTCTGGGAAGAAAATATAGGAGCTCTGTGTGATGCCACTAACACAATAGAAGTCCTATGGGTGCTTCTGGAAAGAAAATATAGGAGCTCTGTGTGATGCCACTAACACACAATAGAAGTCCTATGGGTGCTTCTGGGAAGAAAATATAGGAGCTCTGTGTGCTGCCACTAACACAATAGAAGTCCTATGGGTGCTTCTGGGAAGAAAATATAAGAGCTCTGTGTGATGCCACTAACACAATAGAAGTCCTATGGGTGCTTCTGGGAAGAAAATATAGGAGCTCTGTGTGATGCCACTAACACACTAGAAGTCCTATGGGTGCTTCTGGGAAGAAAATATAGGAGCTCTGTGTGATGCCACTAACACACTAGAAGTCCTGTGGGTGCTGCTGAGAAGAAAATATAGGAGCTCTGTGTGATGCCACTAACACACTAGAAGTCCTATGGGTGCTGCTGAGGAGAAAATATAGGAGCTCTGTGTGATGCCACTAACACAATAGAAGTCCTATGGGTGCTTCTGGGAAGAAAATATAGGAGCTCTGTGTGATGCCACTAACACAATAGAAGTCCTATGGGTGCTGCTGAGAAGAAAATATAGGAGCTCTGTGTGATGCCACTAACACAATAGAAGTCCTATGGGTGCTTCTGGGAAGAAAATATAGGAGCTCTGTGTGATGCCACTAACACACAATTGATGTCCTATGGGTGCTTCTGGGAAGAAAATATAGGAGCTCTGTGTGATGCCACTAACACACTAGAAGTCCTATGGGGGTGCTGCTGAGAAGAAAATATAGGAGCTCTGTGTGATGCCACTAACACAATAGAAGTCCTATGGGTGCTTCTGGGAAGAAAATATAGGAGCTCTGTGTGATGCCACTAACACACTAGAAGTCCTATGGGTGCTGCTGAGAAGAAAATATAGGAGCTCTGTGTGATGCCACTAACACAATAGAAGTCCTATGGGTGCTTCTGGGAAGAAAATATAGGAGCTCTGTGTGATGCCACTAACACACTAGAAGTCCTATGGGTGCTGCTGAGAAGAAAATATAGGAGCTCTGTGTGATGCCACTAACACAATAGAAGTCCTATGGGTGCTTCTGGGAAGAAAATATAGGAGCTCTGTGTGATGCCACTAACACACAATTGATGTCCTATGGGTGCTTCTGGGAAGAAAATATAGGAGCTCTGTGTGATGCCACTAACACACTAGAAGTCCTATGGGTGCTGCTGAGAAGAAAATATAGGAGCTCTGTGTGATGCCACTAACACAATAGAAGTCTTATGGGTGCTTCTGGGAAGAAAATATAGGAGCTCTGTGTGATGCCACTAACACACAATTGAAGTCCCATGGGTGCTTCTGGGAAGAAAATATAGGAGCTCTGTGTGATGCCACTAACACAATAGAAGTCCTATGGGTGCTTCTGGGAAGAAAATATAGGAGCTCTGTGTGATGCCACTAACACAATAGAAGTCCTATGGGTGCTTCTGGGAAGAAAATATAGGAGCTCTGTGTGATGCCACTAACACAATAGAAGTCCTATGGGTGCTTCTGGAAAGAAAATATAGGAGCTCTGTGTGATGCCACTAACACACAATAGAAGTCCTATGGGTGCTTCTGGGAAGAAAATATAGGAGCTCTGTGTGCTGCCACTAACACAATAGAAGTCCTATGGGTGCTTCTGGGAAGAAAATATAAGAGCTCTGTGTGATGCCACTAACACACAATTGAAGTCCTATGGGTGCTTCTGGGAAGAAAATATAGGAGCTCTGTGTGATGCCACTAACACACAATTGAAGTACTATGGGTGCTTCTGGGAAGAAAATATAGGAGCTCTGTGTGATGCCACTAACACAATAGAAGTCCTATGAATAAAGTAAAGTGATCTAGCGCATAAATACAAACACACTCTTACAAGTATAACAAATGTGTCACCACTAGTGATAGTGGATCCCTATAGGGATAAAGTGCAGTTGATGTGATAAAAAATGAATAAATATATAAATAAATCAATCAATCCACACAAACGTCCAGATGATGCTGGAACAACAAGTGAATGGTGAATAATTCAGGAAAAAAGGCTCTAATATATTGTAGAGCTAGATGAACGGTAAAGTCAATGGGTCACTCTGAAAATAACCATGAGAAGGTACACCAAGTAGAGGTTCTATACTGGATAGTCTCTCAATCGGTGTCCCCAGTATGTGAAAGAAAACTGTCAGCAAACGTAGTGTATGAAATCCAGCAATGGGCTATCTAGCCTCTCACCTCATAGGTTCTTTATTCAGCGTGTAGTCAAAGACAACCCGATTCTCCTATGCTCTTGAGGTTCCTATCCCCGTTTGGAGGAGCCTTGTCCCGGTATACTGTATCGAACGCCGTCTCTTGGGTCACTGTCCTCTAGCCTAGCAGGCTTCGGATGGATAGATATGGGCGCTCTCCAAGTGCATACACCGCCAAACGATAAAAGTGGGAAAAAGCAAAAGCAGAAAAGGAGTGCCTCCAATGGTGAAGTATGTTTAAACAAGGAGACTTTATTGGTCAAGTAAACGAAAAAATATAAATAGCTAAAATGGACTCTTACAATGTTAAAAACAGATCAAGCAAATAACAAGCACAATGGCGTCTGAACGCCGATCTCACGTCACTTCCGGTTCAAAGGGTGACTGTTTCCGATCCCTCCCTACGCGTTACGTCATGTGACTTCATCAGGGCAACCGGATTGGTTGAACCCTCATTGTTTATATATTAAAAAACCGGAAATTGTGTGGCGGCCATTTTGTTGTAGTCCATTATGTAAAATAGGCTCTGCCAGACTTTTGTTCAATAGAGATGTTTTGACAACGTGAGAGAGTTGCCATTCTATTTGTACATAGATAGATAATTTGGATAGATCTTTCTTTTCCTTATTGTATTAGGAATGAGGTAATAACCATGTACATTATATTGCGATTTAAAATAGTGTAATAAAGCTTGAATAATGTGTTGTAGCGGGCCGATATGTTTTCCTCGCTTATGTGCAAAGTAGGTGCTTAAAATTATACCTTAGCGCAGCTTTCCAAAAAATTCAACTATACGATATATTTATGTATATAACACCCCGCGGCCATTTTCTGGTGGCCTGTTGTGTTATTTTAGCCGTGCGCATAGTGCAATGAAGGCTAGTGTTATTCTACATTGTATAGAAGGCACCCCCGCGGCCATTTTCTAGTGGCCCGTTGTGTCAGTTTGAAACTTCCATTTTGGAATAGACCGCTATGTGTAACAGCATATTGGTTACTCTTCTGGACGTGCTTTGCTGACAGTTCTAATTTAGTCTGTCTCAGTGTAGGAAAACAGCTTCAGTCACATGACTAAAAGTCTGTGTGAAATTCTTGAATATTCTAAAATCAAAGCAACGTCATATACATACTATTAAAAGCTCTAACAGACTTCTTTTTAAAAACCTTATATTATAAGAAACCTTATATTCTAAAAATAAATAATTCGATAAGCACTTTTATTACCCAAAAGCGCGTATATAATTGATAATAAAGGGGACCAGTGTGTGTATCACCGCCAGTGAGTGATGCAGATGAATATAACCAATCAGAGTCCGGGTATTCAGAAAATCCCAGAAATCTAGTAGTATATAAATAATGTATATATGGAATAATGTTCCAAATATTACAATACAGAATATTAATATGTTTAAAAGTAAATTAAATACATATATTAAAGTCAACTTACAATGATAAAATTAATTAATAAGGACCTAGTCTAAAAGTATTTTATGATCAGTAATGGCCTAATTCATAAAGATATTGATAAAAATATTATTAAAATGCATATTTAAATAGCGATGAGTATTACTGATAGGTGAGGAAACTTCAGATTAAATGCATGTACCGGAAATGACCTGATATCTCATACATTCATTTCATTAATACAGTTCATGTCAGAGGGAGAAAAAAAATTAAAAATTACTCAGAAAACAATTTAAGTCAAATTCCACATTTAACCCTTCAGGTACTAAAGTCCTCATGGTAAAAATCCACATGGATTCTTTCTGGCTAATCGTGCGTATCTTATGACTGCCCCTCCATGACGGTTTGTACTTTTCTATTCCCCAAAACTGCATTTGAGAAGGGTCTCTGTTGTGTACTAAGTCAAAGTGTTTAGATAAATTGTGCTTAGGGAATCCATTAATAATGTTATTGACATGTTCTTTGATCCTGACTTTCAGTTGTCTTTTTGTCCTCCCTATGTACTGCAAACTGCAGCTGCACTGTATACAGTAGACAGCCCCCTCTGTGTGACACCCTATAAAGTCACGTATTTTATGGGTCTGTCCCGTGCTAGTTGATGTGAATTCGGTCCTTTTTCCTTGAAATTTCCTCGCTTTGCAACACGCAAAGCAATTTCTACAAGGATCGAATCCTATACCTGAAAAAAATGTGTAGCCTGGTTTGGTAGGTGGCTCTATGACCGATTTCACTACTAGATCTCTCAGAGTGGGTGCCCTTTTAAAAATGATATTAGGATTCATTGGTAAAATAGTTTTAAGATCTCTGTCGTTTGTTAGTATATGCCAGTGTCGTTTGATCAGTCTGGTAACCTCTTTATGCTGGATATTAAAGTCTAGTATAAGACATGGTGCTTGATTATGGATTCTATTTGTGTCCTTCGATTTAGTTTGTAGCATTGTGGTTCTATCCATGTCTCTTACTTGCATTATTTGTTTCTTTATCCATACATCTTTATATCCTTTTTCTTTAAATCTATTTCCTATGAGGTCTGCTTGTTTCATAAAGTCATCCGGTTTAGTACAATTCCTTCGTATCCTTACCAGCTGGCCTTTAGGTATATTAAAGAGCCAGGGTTTAAAATGGCAACTGTTGATGGACAAGTAACTGTTAGCATCCACATTTTTAAAGTGCGTTTTAGTGACTATCTTGTTATCCTCTATGGATATATTCAAGTCGAGGAAATCTATAGTTTTCTCATCTATCTTCCATACTAAATTTATGTTTTTGTCATTAATGTTTAGATTTCCCAAGAACTCCTCCAAAGATAGTTTACTTCCGTTCCATAAAATGATTAAATCATCAATATATCTTCTATATAGCGTTAGTTCTGCTGGCATATTCCGATATACTGCTTCCTCCTCCCAGTGGGCCATAAATGCATTTGCCACACTTGGGGCGAATTTGGCCCCCATTGCAATACCAATGGCTTGCCTGTAATAGCATTGATTGTGCCAGAAATAGCTGTGTTTCAAACAAAAATCAAGGCATTTGATCAGGAATTTTCTCTGTTTACACCCCAAAGTGCTATGTGCTCTCAACAGCCACTTTGTAGCTGCACATGCTTCGTGATGTTGCACTATAGTATATAGCGAAGACACATCAGCAGTCGCCAATAATGTGCGACCTTCCAAAACCGGTACTGTATTTAGTAGTTGTAACACATGCTTAGTGTCTTTCAAATAAGCCCTTGTATTTTGTACTGCTGGCTGTATGAAATGGTCTATATATTCTCCTGTTCTTGAATTAGAGAGTCAATGCCATTTACTATCGGTCTACCTGGAGGTGATTCTTTATCCTTATGTATCTTTGGAATAGTATAAATAATTGGAGTCCTGCAAGCCTCTGGGATTAAATACTTGGCTTCTTTCTTGTTTAGGATGTCTTTTTTTATTCCCAAATTGACTACTAATTCCAGCTCCTTCTTGTATGCATTAGTGGGATTTCCTAACAGTTTAATGTACGTCTTCTCGTCATACAATTGCCTTTCTAGTTCGTGTAGGTATTGCTCCTTTGATTGTATGACTACTGCTCCTCCCTTGTCCGCAGGTCTTATGACTATGTCCTTCCGTTGTTTTAATGACTTTATGCCATTTTTTATGTGAATGGGGTCAGAGACTTTTTTAATCTCTAGGGATTGTAAATCTTCAATCACTAATCTTTTAAATACCTCAATATGTTGGTTATTAGTGACTTTTGGATTATATATAGAATTGTTCCGCAACGTACTTTGTATAGGTGATTCAGCATTCCTTTCAGTAATGGTTCTAGATTTAAATGGGTTATTCATGATATACTTCTTAATATTTAATTTTCTAATATACTTTTGAATCCCAATATAGGCATCAAATTTATTAAGATTTTTGACAGGGGCATGTTTAAGCCCTTTGTCTAGTACAGCCAATTCGTCTGTTGAAATGGATTTGCCACTTAAATTGATGACTCCTTCTCCCACTACTCTCTTTTTCTCTTGGACTCTCTTTCCCGCTCTGCAGCCTCTCTTGTTTCGGGGCTGTCGGCAGATCTGTCCTCCTCTGGTTTCCTCCTCGGCGAGCGGTGTAGTTCCCGCGGGGATCTTCTGGGGGAGTTGTGTCTCCTCTCCCTGTCTAAAAAAGCCCCTTGTTGGTTCCTATCATATTGATATTGGTTCCTATCATATTGATATTGTTGGTTTGCATTCTCATGATAGTAATACTCCTGATGTTGTCTAAGAGGTTCAAACCTATTGTAGGTATGTACTGGACTTCTGTCCGATCTTGCTTGTTGGTAATAATGTTGTTGTTGTACTGGCGGTCCTCTGGAGTCCTTCTGGTTGTGTTGCCAGTTGTTATATGTTTTTTTAAAAGGTTTCTTAAATGTTTTTTTTCAAAATTTCTTTGGTGTTTGTTGCCCATATTGGCCCATATTCCGTGGGTCTTGGTGCGGTCTTGGTGTCTCATACTGATGTTGATTTCTTTGGTCATAGTTTGATCTGGCCATCGATGAATCACCATTATCATATTGATGTTGATTTCTTTGGTCATAGTTTGATCTGGCCATGGATGGATCTACATTCTCCCACCTAGATCCATTAGGTGGGTATAGAGATGTAGGGTCTTGTATCCGTACCTCCCTCATTGGGGTTGCATAATTGGATGGCTGCGTTGATGGTTCTGGTTTATTTTGCCACTTAAAGGCACGGTTGGCTTTATAATCTGCAACATCTCTCTGATACTTTTTTATCTTCCGTTGTTGCGCTTCCAAGTCTTTAGTAATGAGATCTTTATTAAGTTGTAAGGCTAGTTTCTTGAAATCTGCTGAGTCCTTGTATGGTTCCAATTTTGTTTTAGTTTCTTCAATTAGTGTCTCAACAGCCTGAGTTTTTCTTTGTTTTCTTTTCAACAACAATCTCAGACAGTCTACACTTCTGCTATTAAAAAACTCGAACCACTCCTCCATGGAATCTTTATCCACTAATCCATCATTGGGTGGTATGTCCCATCGTAAACGCCTGGGGACTATATTTTCTCTTATATACCGTTCAAATGTGTGGGTATCCCACCATAAATTAACTTTTTTCTCCATTTGATGTCCAAGTTTTTTGACTATTCCTTCCAGATCATTATTGCGTGTTTTAATTTGTGAATTAAAAACGTCATCTAAATTGACACTTCTATTTTCTAAAAAAGTGAACACATCCATAATCGCAGCAGAGGGAAAGTGTGAGGTGTATCAATAAAGTGAATAGAGGTGACCTCCGCGCTGTATTACTGGATGGTGGAATGTAGTAATCCACCCGTGTACAATCAATAAATATTTATAAGTGCATGTGCATAAATATCCCATATATAGTGAAACGTAAAAGAAATTAATTTAAAGTGTGTTATCCAATAGAGATAAAATCTTCCTCGGAATAAAAAGCAGCCAAATCTAATAGTGTTCACAAACACATAAACAAATAAATAAAGTAAAGTGATCTAGCGCATAAATACAAACACACTCTTACAAGTATAACAAATGTGTCACCACTAGTGATAGTGGATCCCTATAGGGATAAAGTGCAGTTGATGTGATAAAAAATGAATAAATATATAAATAAATCAATCAATCCACACAAACGTCCAGATGATGCTGGAACAACAAGTGAATGGTGAATAATTCAGGAAAAAAGGCTCTAATATATTGTAGAGCTAGATGAACGGTAAAGTCAATGGGTCACTCTGAAAATAACCATGAGAAGGTACACCAAGTAGAGGTTCTATACTGGTGCTTCTGGGAAGAAAATATAGGAGCTCTGTGTGATGCCACTAACACAATAGAAGTCCTATGGGTGCTTCTGGGAAGAAAATATAGGAGCTCTGTGTGATGCCACTAACACACAATTGAAGTCCTATGGGTGCTTCTGGGAAGAAAATATAGGAGCTCTGTGTGATGCCACTAACACACAATAGAAGTCCTATGGGTGCTTCTGGGAAGAAAATATAGGAGCTCTGTGTGCTGCCACTAACACAATAGAAGTCCTATGGGTGCTTCTGGGAAGAAAATATAAGAGCTCTGTGTGATGCCACTAACACACAATTGAAGTCCTATGGGTGCTTCTGGGAAGAAAATATAGGAGCTCTGTGTGATGCCACTAACACACAATTGAAGTCCTATGGGTGCTTCTGGGAAGAAAATATAGGAGCTCTGTGTGATGCCACTAACACAATAGAAGTCCTATGGGTGCTTCTGGGAAGAAAATATAGGAGCTCTGTGTGATGCCACTAACACAATAGAAGTCCTATGGGTGCTTCTGGGAAGAAAATATAGGAGCTCTGTGTGATGCCACTAACACACAATTGAAGTCCTATGGGTGCTTCTGGGAAGAAAATATAGGAGCTCTGTGTGATGCCACTAACACACAATTGAAGTCCTATGGGTGCTTCTGGGAAGAAAATATAGGAGCTCTGTGTGATGCCACTAACACAATAGAAGTCCTATGGGTGCTTCTGGGAAGAAAATATAGGAGCTCTGTGTGATGCCACTAACACAATAGAAGTCCTATGGGTGCTTCTGGGAAGAAAATATAGGAGCTCTGTGTGATGCCACTAACACACAATTGAAGTCCTATGGGTGCTTCTGGGAAGAAAATATAGGAGCTCTGTGTGATGCCACTAACACAATAGAAGTCCTATGGGTGCTTCTGGGAAGAAAATATAGGAGCTCTGTGTGATGCCACTAACACACAATTGAAGTCCTATGGGTGCTTCTGGGAAGAAAATTTAGGAGCTCTGTTTGCTGCCACTAACACACTAGAAGTCCTATGGGTGCTTTTGGGGTGCAATGCTGTGCTAACAGCACTGCTTTTGGTACTACTGCAATACTGTACTAACAGTAAGCACGCACCAGACTAATCCCCAGCAGCAGCTAATAACACACTAACCAGCAGCAATGAACGATCAATGACAGGTAGCAATGGTTTAGCAAGGAAATAGGCGATGGTTTAGCAAAGAAGAGCAAATCTTTCTGTAGCTAGCAATGAATCAAGCAAAGACACAGAATCAGCAGACTGATCTCTCCTAAAGCCGGAACTCATGTGACCGGCGCCGACGGAGTGGCGGCCTTTTAAATGGTGGGGCGTGTACTAA
Source organism: Lithobates sylvaticus (assembly GCA_028564925.1). NCBI lineage: Eukaryota > Metazoa > Chordata > Amphibia > Anura > Ranidae > Lithobates > Lithobates sylvaticus. The sequence continues at coordinate 46,490,140 of CM053029.1, forward strand.
AGCCCCTGAGCTTTAATTGGCTACAGGCGTCCTGTCTGTAGCCAATTATTGCTCTCCGAGTTTCCGGCGCTGTGATTGGCCAAGCATGCGGGGTCACAGTGCATGCTTGGCCAATCATCAGCCAGCAATGCACTGCACCGGCCGCGCCGGCCGCAATGCATTGCGGGGCCGCTAGCATCACACGAATGTGATGCGAGCGGCCAAAATAGTTCTGGGCTCGCCGAGCGAGCGAACGCCCGGTGCTCGATGCGAACATGGGTTCGCATCGAGCATCGGGCCCATCCCTACTCATAATGACAAATAGCAAATTTATTAAAAATAAAAAACAAAATAAATCCCATGTGCATAAGTATCACAGCCTTTGCTCAATACTTTGTTGAAGCACCTTTGGCACCTTTTACAGCCTCAGGTCTCTTTGAGTATGATGCTACAAGCTTGGCACACCTATTTTTGGGCAGTTTCTCCCATTCTTCTTTGCAGGACCTCTCAAGAGCACTCTGGAGCAGGTTTTCATTAAGGATGTATCTGTACATTGCTGCGTTATACAGTGATCAGAGCTAAAAATAGCAACTGATTACTGTATAAATGTCACTGGCAGAGAAGGGGTTAACACTAGGGGGCGATCAAATGGTTAAGTGTTCCCTAGGGAGGTGTTTCTAACTGTGGGGGTAGTGTAGTGACTGGGGGTAGAGAGAGATCGCTGTTCCTGATCACTAGGGACAGCAGATCCCTCTCTACTCCCCTGTCAGAACGGGGGTCTGTTTGTTTATATACACAGATCCCCACTCTGGCTCGCTATGGAGCGATTGCGGTGGACATCGCGGCTGCCGGCCACACACAGAGGCACTGGCATAATGCCTCGGGCGTGTGTGCACATGCCCCTATACCTCTTAAAGTGGCCAACGTACACCTACGGCAGTTTGCGCAACCGTGCTAACCTGCCATCGTATAATGATGGCGGCTGTTCGGCAAGAGGTCAAATAGCCCATCTGGCGCCAACATGGACTGTTTGTCTGCCCGTGCGCATTCCTGTATGCAAGTGTGCGCCTGGTCAATATTCTGCGCACATGCACAGTTCTGCGAGTGAAACGTCTGATAGGCATTCAACAGGAAAGTGCTATGAAAGTCTGTATGAAAGTATGTCTGCATTCAAGATAACGTATGTTTTGTTACTTTGTATCTAATTGTATTTCATTTCTGTTCATATTCCTGTACAGTTTTTTACGCTTCTTTGATTCGTATATCCCCTGATGAAGCTAAATGCGAAACATGTCAAAAAGCAATCTTTGTCTAAAGCTGAATATTCGCCTGTGACCACCTGTATCACCAATTGTTGATCATTTATGACCCAAGTGGTTTTGTCCTTTTTTTTAACTATATTCTCATTAAAAGTATATTAAATTTGACTCCATTCGTTGTCATTATTATTTGTCAGCACCATTAAAATCCAGTTTTCCCGCTTCTCTTTTATACAATTAATTAATTGTGATGAGGTGCTAATCTTTTGGGTGCTCTACCTTAAGCCGGACATATTCTATTTCTATAACTGTATGAAAGTATGTTTTGCTTTGAGTGATAGTACCTGGAAAGTAAACGCAGAAGAGAGGATAGTTGGAGGAACTTTAAAGGACAAGTTTGTTTAAAAAAAAACATATTTGCAGGTAAAACAAATGTGCATTTTTTAATTTTTGTTAGGATCCTGTAAAGCATTGCACCCACAATCATGGGTATAATGTCAGGCTCCAGCAGACTGTCTGTGTATCTGTCTGTCCATACCGCCAATACTGGCAGGCAGTTACACAATGACAGGAAGCTCAAAGAACTACCTAGAGTGCTCAACAGCACCACTAGGGCTGTCGGAACTTGTTGTTCACTGATTCACAGGAATCAATAACACGGCCGTGTGGGCGGAGCTCCGTAGAGCACTCTTTGAATTGATACAGCGAATGCGGGGAGAAGATCTCTGGCTCGCTGTCACAAGGAGGGGGGATTGGGGGGAGAGGGGTCAGATGCTGAACACGTTACATGTTACACTCTAAGTATGGGTGTAACATGTAACATGTTCAGAAAGGTGAACTTATCCTTTAACCACTTACCACCCTTATGTCATTTATAAATGGCCTCAGGTTGAAGTGGTTATACGGGGATCATGACTGCAGCTATAGTTATGGTCCTGGTATCTTTTCTTTGTAGCCAGCAATTATCTTTTCAGTAAGAGTAGAAATCTGAGCAGCTTTACAGCCACTAGGTTACCTTTACAGGTGGCAGAAGGGGGTCCACTCCTCACCGCCACTGATTGGGGAGTCCAGTAAGGTTGTGACCGGGGGCATTTGGTTCCTGGTACACAGTGAGAGGAACTCATGGTGTTCCTACTGCTGTGCATGGGCGGCCGCATGGGGGGGGCAAGTGCCCCCCCCCCTTTAGCAGGGTGTCTGCACATGCAGCCCTCAAAATGTCCACTCGCCTGCTCGCATACGGCGAGTTGAAATTAGCCAAGGGCGAGTGTGAAGCAGGGGCAGACTGGGCTGACAGTTTCCTGGCTGATCGCTTCTGGCAGAAGCGGTGCAGCCATAAGAGTGGCCCAGAGGGGGGCTCCCTGCCCCCAGGTCACTCTGATGGGCTATACAAAAGGTAGCACTGCTTCTGCCAGAAGCGATCAGTCAGGAAACAGTTAGAAGGATTGGGCAGCCGGATGAGACAGAGCGGGAATCTCCCGCTAAGGCATGGCTTGTATGTGAATAGCCAGCCACTGTCAAACAAAGTCCCGCCTCCTGGACCGGCATTTGACCAGTGTGCTGTCTATTAGAGTAGCCGGTCTAGGAGGCAAGACTTTGATTAACAGTGGTGGCTATTCATATACAAGCCGCACCTTCAGCGGGAGATCCCCACCCTGTGTCACCGGGCCGGCAGATCATCCTGATTCTTCCCTGATGCATTGCTGGGCACTGATGAAGCTGCACGTATGGGCAATGCTAGGCTGCATTGATGGATACTGATATGCTGCACTGATGGCCAATTATATGCTGCACATATGGGCAATGATATGCTGCACTGATGGGCAATGGTATGTTGCACTGATGGCCAATGATATGCTGCACATATGGGCAATGATATGCTGCCCTGATGGGCAATGGTATGCTGCACTCATGGCCAATGATATGCTGCACATATGGGCAATGAAACGCTGCACTGAAGGGCAATGGTAAGCTGCACTGATGGGCAATGATATGCTGCACTGATGGCCAATAATTTGCTGCAAGTATGGGCAGTGATACGCTGCACTGATAGGCAATGATACGCTGCACATATGGGCAATAAAACGCTGCACTGATGAGAAATGGTGTGCTGCACTGATGGGCAATGATATGCTACACTGATGGGCAATCATATGCTGCACATATGGGCAATGATAGGCTGCACATATGGGCAATGATAGGCTGCACTGATAGGCAACGATACGCTGCACTTATGGGCAATGATACGCTGCACTTATGGGCAATGATACGCTGCACTTATGGGCAATGATACGTTGCACTTATGGGCAATGATACGCTGCACTCAGGGCCGTCTTTACCGCAGTGCAAACGGGGCAGCTGCCCAGGGCCCTGTCACTGTTTGGGGCCCAAAGCAGAGCTGCCCATTAAGCCTGCGCACTGCCCGAAAAACGGTGCTGAAAATCCACACACACAGCCAGACAGTCTGTCACTGTCATCAGCGGCCGCGGCACACGCACAATGCAGAAGTCAGTGCCAGTGCTGTGTTTTTTCGACCGAGGAGCTGGCCGAGAGTGGGCAAGGCCTTGAGCTCCACTGACGCTCTGGCCCTGCCCTGTGCAATGCATACATTGTGCACAGTGTGCCTGATCTGAGGAGCAGAGGAGGAGTGTGAGACCACGGCGTGGAGTGAAGTGGTTCCTGCCCACGCTGGTTCCCATTAAGCTGTGCAAGGTGAGGACATACAGGGGCTGCTACAGCATTGCGATGCATAGAAAATGTATTGTGATACACTACAAAGGGGATCCAGATCAGAAGAGATCACAATAATTACAATCATTTTCTGACGGCAGTTTAAAACTTGCAGAGAAGAAAGGAGACTGGCAGAGGAACTGGACAGCTCTGACTCTTCATCCAGACAGCAAAGGTTGGTATAACTATACATGCCATGGCCCCATGTTATTCACCCTCTACTCAAAATACAGTTAAAGCGGAACTCATGGTATAATGTGTATTGCACTTACATTGGTACTTACATTGGTCCAGCTTGGCTGATCCCTGTGGGTGGATCCTAATTATCTTATAGGTCTCAGATCGGTTGCTTGGCACGAGTGCCATTCACAGGACGCCTTGCATTTTTTTTTGAATGAATACAAAGCGTTCCCTGATTGGACAAGGAGGAGAGGCCGGACGGTGACAGTTACAGAAATCAGTGTGCAGCAACTTCTAGCAACCAATGGGTGAGCAGTGATGGTCTGCAGTAACCTATAGCAACACAATCAGTGAGCAGTGATGGTGTGCAGTAACTTCTGCAACCCAATCAGTGAGCGGTGATGGTGTGCAGTAATCTCTAGCAACCCAATCAGTGAGCGGTGATGGTGTGCAGTAATCTCTAGCAACACAATCAGTGAGCGGTGATGGTGTGAAATAATCTCTAGCAACCCAATCAGTGAGCGGTGATGGTGTGCACTAACTTTAGCAACCCAATCAGTGAGCGGTGATGGTGTGCACTAACTTCTAGCAACCCAATCAGTGAGCGGTGATGTGTGCACTAACTTCTAGCAACCCAATCAGTGAGCGGTGATGGTGTGCTGTGTAACCTATAGCAACCCAATCAGTGAGCGGTAATGGTGTGCAGTAACCTATAGCAACCCAATCAGTGAGAGGTAATGGTGTGCAGTAACCTATAGCAACTCAATCAGTGAGCGGTAATGGTGTGCAGTAACCTATAGCAACACAATCAGTGAGCAGTAATGGTGTGCAGTAACTTCTAGCAACTGAATCAGTGAGCGGTAATGGTGTACAGTAACCTCTAGCAACTCAATCAGTGAGCGGTAAGGGTGTGCACTGTGCAGTAACCTCTAGCAACTCAATCAGTGAGCAGTAATCGTGTGTAGTAACCTGTAGCAACCAATCAGTGAACAGTAGTGATCTGCTGTAATCTCTCGCAACCAATCAGTGAGCGGTAAGGATAGGCTGTAATCTCTGGCAAACAATTTCAATCGCTGCGTGATCTGCTGCAGTAAACTGATTTTAAGCCGACCTGCTATTTTTTTGTATGTCTCAGAATGTAGGGGGGGGGGGGCTCCCCAAGAAAATGTTTGCCTAGGGCCCAATCAATATTAAAGACGGCCCTGGCTGCACTAATGAGAAATGGTGTGCTGCACTGATGGGTAATGATACGCTGCACTGATGGGCACTGATAGGCTGCACTGGTGGACACTGTTAGGCTGCACTGATGGGTTGGATGTTTTCAAAGGTTGGAGTTCTTCAGTAAACCATAAATGAATGACGTTTAGTTTGCTAAATCACTGTATATAATAAAGATGATATCAAATGCAATCATTTAAGTATCAAATAAAGCCAACACATTTTCCCAAATTCCCCCTTCTTCAGGGCTTGATGGTAATAAATCCATGACAGTCACAGAGGATGAAAATCCGATCATTCTGAACGTGGTGACGTTCGTTGCATACGACTGAACTACGTAGAGGCTATTAGCCAATAGGTTTGGTCTCCTAATTTGATCTGAGCATGCGTGGCACTTTGTCTGACGGAATTCTCTACACACGATCGGAAAAAGTCTGATCGGATTTTGTTGTCGGAAAATTTGAGAGCAGGATCTCAAATTTTTTCCGTCAGAAATTCAGACGGAAAAAGTCTGATGGAGCCCACACACGGTCGGATTTTCCGACAACATGGTCCGATCGGACATTTTCCGTCGGAATTTCCGACCGTGTGTATGGGGCATAAGTAAGTGAATAAGGAAAAAAAAGCTGTGTGGCCCGAGAAAAGATCCCTGGATTAGGGAGGAGGACTGTTATTATTATCCTAGGTGGGCTGCACTTAGGGAGGTGGGGGAAATACAACTTTACTACAGGTTGTCCTAGAAAAAGGTCCACTTCTGCATTATCCTATTTCCTTGATCCTAATGAAATTCACTTTAAATAGGCCAAATAATAGAATGCATTACATTTTAATTTAGCAATCATTTGAACACATTTAACAGAGTGATAAAGATAAGACTTATGTGGGAGTCCTGAGTTTAACCTTTATTCAATTTCAAACCTCCATATGAAATTTATGAAAATGTATCTATTTCTTCATCATAGTTCTGACCATTGTGAACTACCTTCAATTTTTATTTCCATGGTCTCTGCTTTCATAAAATATATAATGTGTTTGGAGTTTTCATTAGTTCTCAGTCCTAAAAGGATTTTTTAAAACACCTCTGGCGGCAAAAGGGTACTAAGCGATCATTCATACATATTTACAACTGAGCAGAGCAACCCTTTGTCTATACGTCAACTTATCAAAATCTCTGTTGATGGGCACAGAGGCTGCATATGATGGGCACAGAAGCTGCATATGATGGGCACAGAAGCTGCATATGGTGGTCACAGAAGCTGCATATGATGGGCACAGAGGCTGCATATGATGGGCACAGAAGCTGCATATGGTGGGCACAGAAGCTGCATATGGTGGGCACAGAAGCTGCATATGGTGGGCACAGAGGCTGCATATGATGGGCACAGAGGCTGCATATGATGGGCACAGTGGCTGCATATGGTGGGCACAGTGGTTGCATTTTATGTGCACAGTGGCTGCAATTGATGGCACATTGAGGCTGCAATTGATTTTATTTCCAAAAAAATTTTGAGCACCAGCCGCCACTGCAAGATGTTCATCCATAAATGGTAAACTCAAATCCTTCCACTTTACATCAAGGCTTTACCACTTTACAATCATCCCTTCTGCCTTTCCTGTGTTACACATGGCACTGGCAAAATTCCAAAGAACATGAAGGACCTTGGAGGTCCTTCACTTGAACTTACAGCCTAGTCCTTTTAACCACTTCAGCCCCGGACCAATTGGCAGCCAAAGGACCAGGCCCCTTTTTGCGATTCGGCACTGCGTCGCTTTAACTGACAATTGCGCGGTCGTGCGACGTGGCTCCAAAACAAAATTGGCGTCCTTTTTTCCCCACAAATAGAGCTTTCTTTTGGTGGTATTTGATCGCCCCTGCGGTTTTTATTTTTTGCGCTATAAACAAAATAAGAGCGACAATTTTGAAAACAATGCAATATTTTTGGCTTTTTGCTATAATAAATATCCCCAAAAAAATATATAAAAAAACATTTTTTTTCCTCAGTTTAGGCCGATACGTATTCTTCTACATATTTTTGGTAAAAAAAATCGCAATTAGCGATTATTGATTGGTTTGCGCAAAAGTTATAGCGTTTACAATATAGGGGATAGTTTTATAGCATTTTTATTAATATATATTTTTTACTAGTAATTGCGGCGATCAGCGATTTTTATTGTGACTGCGACATTATGGCGGACACATCGGACATTTTTGACACATTTTTGGGACCATTGTCATTTATACAGCAATCAATGCTATTTAAATGCATTAATTCCTGTATAAATGACAGTTGTAGTGAAGGGGTTAACCACTAGGGGGAGGGGAGGGGTTATGGGCTGTGACGTGTGTGTGTTTTTTTTTTACATTAGGGGGCGGGGCTGACGTCATTGATCGGCTTTCCCGATGACCGGGAACAGCCAATCAATGACAGGCAGAGTAGGAAGCGCGGGGAGAGGTTTGTTTACACAGACCTCTCCCCGTTCTTCAGCTCCGTAACCCGATCGCGGGACACCAGCGGCGATCGGGTCCGCTGGTCCCGCGGCCGGGGTCACGGAGCTCCCGACCGGGTCGCGAGCGCGCCGCTGGCGGCGCGCTCCCGACCCACGGGCAGGCAAATGCACGATCATGTACAGGTACGTGATTTTGCCTGCCCGTGCCATTCTGCTGACGTATATATGCAGTGGCCGGTCGGGAAGCGGTTAAAATGCACGTCAGGGCAGAAATGCAACGTATTCACAATATCTTGCAAAACAAATACATTTCCCCATGTTTTATCCTTTTAACTTGTTCTCTTTAGAACATTTTTTATCACTTGTACACATGGTAAAATATGTATTTTTGGGTATAAAATGACTTAAAGCGGTTCTGCACTGTCTTTATTTTTATTTTTTCCTGCAATGCAATGGCTTATGCAATCTAGTTTAGGTACTCACGTGTCCTTTTTTTTGAAAGAAGCTGCTGCCGGTTTTCATCAGATAAAAGAGTTGTAGAAAAACTTTCCTGCTGGGGGCCATCTTGGCTGTGGGCATTTGAACCCACACAGGCACTTCAGATGGCCCAGCATGCACCGCCGTTACTGCGCTGATCTCGCGCGTGCGCAGTAACGGCAAAGTGTAGCTCACGTTCGCAGACATCGCCCGAAATCTCGCGAGATTTCGGAAGATGTCCGCACTTACTCCTGGGATCAATGACACCAGATCCCAGGAGACAGTGCGGCGCGACGACGATCGACGCAGAGACCCCGCCCACCGCCGCAGAGACAGATGAAAGGAAGTCAGCGATTACAAGGTAAGTGGAAAAAAAAAACACACTTCATTTAGTACTCTTTGCCTGATTTGGAAGGCAAAGAGATTTACTAAATTAAATGTGTGCAGAACCGCTTTAAAATCCCCACTAAAATATTAGTGTAAGCAAAAAACATAATTTTTTTGCAAAATATATCAGAAGGGGTTTAATCAAGTAAATTCATACAAAGCGTGTCAAATCTTAAAAGGACACACAGAATTTGCAATGGGCACAGCTTTAAAAGCCTTTACAGATCATTCATTTAGAGTTAACCATGAATTATGGCTCTAAAATTGTTGCTTTCACTCTGATGTGATGCAATTGTGGTTCACGTGCACACACCGTCTGGCACTATTGCATTTACAGGTGTGTGCAGGGCAATAGAGTTATGCTTGTATATAATAATAGAAAAAAATTCTGTCTGTTAATGGTTGCTAAGAAAGCAGTTGTTGCTTAAGGGTCTGCTATGTATTTTGGGGACATTTGGAGGGATCTGTGTGCCATTTTTTTTAAAGAAGCCAGTAAGGAAATGTATCTTGCTGGCAATTAAAAATACCCAAAGATTTGAATTGAATAATAATAAAAAAAATGTAGCCATTGTAACATGTTTCCCAGGGCAGTGCCCATACCCCATGCTATTTTTTATCATTCTTTGCCTGTTAGCCCAAAATATGGAAATTGATTTGGCAGATTTGACTACCATTAATTTTGATGGGGTTCGGGTTTGGCATCTGAACTTCTTTGAAGTCCGCCAAACCCTGCTCAAACTGAACCCAGGACAACTCTACGCATCACTATTCTGTACTATAGGAACAAAAAAATAAAATAAAATAAAATAATCCTGGGACATGACAATATGGACCAGGACAACTCTCAGACATTTTAGAGTGGCCTTTTATTGTGGCCAGTCTAATGCCCCGTACACACGGTCGGAAATTCAGAGGGAAAATGTCCAATCGGACCATGTTGTCGGAAAATCCGACCGTGTGTGGGCTCCATCAGACTTTTTCCGTCAGAATTTCCGACGGAAAAAATTTGAGATCCTGCTCTCAAATTTTCCGACAACAAAATCCGATCGGCCTTTTTCCGATCGTGTGTAGAGAATTCCGACGGACAAAGTGCCACGCATGCTCAGATCAAATTAGGAGACCAAACCTATTGGCTAATAGCCTCTACGTAGTTCCGTCGTACGCAACGAACGTCACCACGTTCAGAATGATCGGATTTTCCGACAACTTCGTCCGACCGTGTGTATGCAACACCAGTGTCGGACAAATGCCGTTGGAAAAAGTCTGACGGATTTTGTGGTCGGAATTTCCGACCATGTGTACGGGGCATTAGGCACATCTGTGCAATAATCATGCTGTCTAATCAGCATCTTCATATGCCACACCTGTGAGGTGGATGGCAAAGGAGAAGTGCTCACTAACACAGATTTAGACAGATTAGTGCTCCATTCAAATTATAAAATTGTACATGATGTGGCATAGGATAAAAAACCCTAGGCAGAGCCGGAACCCACGTCCTTTTATGACATCATTACTATATTGTGTTTTGTTGCGTACTGATTGGTGGGAAACATAGCAGTGTGGCTTTTTTTGGCACGGGGCTTGAGAGAAGTTGGAGGTTTCTAGGAGTACAAACTAGGCGTTGTTTGGCCTTTCTTTATTGGGGGTCATCTGCTTTTGGTAAGCCCCCACCTTTTCAAACACTGTGCTGGTTTGCAGTCCTATTGCTGGGAAGCTTAAAGGTTGTTGGGATCCACATCTGTTCTCCTCTTTTTACATATAGAGAAAATCGCTTCATCTGTCTTCTGGCTCTTTTGCTCACCACTTTTATGCACTTATTTGTTTCACACATTTTTTTTTATTTTTTTATATTTGTGTTATATACAATTTTATTATTTGAATGGAGCACTAATGTGATTCCTAGAGCGCTGCACTGTTGTTTTGTATATTTTATGTACACCATGTTTTAGGGTATTGTGCTAGCTGCTATCTCTTATTACATATTTTGGAGTCCTATCGGGCTTCTTTCAAGTTCAGGGTTTAGATGTTGGGGGAAGTATTTTTATTTATTTTAATGTCCTTTACTTGTTTAATTTATTTGGGTGTCTGCAACATTCAGTTGTTACTGACACAGGCATAGCTTCCTTTCGTTTGCAGCTTGTCACCGAATACTTGTTCGGTAACATGCACATGCATGGAAGAGAGCACCAGCACCATAAGGCAAGGCAATATCATGCAGGAAGCAGCAGGAGGCAGTGTTGTTCCTGCAGCTGCATGTTATTGCCAAGTGGGCTTTAACACTGAGGAAGTTGATGAAGTGGCACACCCATAATTGGTCCCACTGATTGGAGAGGAGTAAACTAAGGGGGAGGCAGAACAGCAACAAAGAATAATTTTGTCCTGGACAGCACTTCCCCACAGGTATAGGCCACTGCTCTCTCCAAGGCTAGTCTATAAAGTTATTTAGTTTGGGCATTTTTGGGCAGGGGTTGTAAAGCTAAAAAATTTTTTGGCAATATCTGATCTATATGCTATATAAATAAAGCCTATTTATGTTAGATAAATAGGCTTTATCGGCACTTCCTCCTTTCCTCTCTGTATGTTCTCCTCAACTTCTGTCTTTTCGAGCGTGCTCCCTGCAGCAAAGTCACGGCTTCAAAGGAACTTCAATTCCCTTGATGCTTAGCGGAATCACGCATGCGCAGTGCTGACGAACCTGAGCTACATTTTCACTTCAGCAAAAAAGGGGGCGGAGAAGGGCGGAGTAAAGGCGGGGCTGTGCTGAGATGGTCATTCAGATTACAATAGCAAGGCATGGGAGGTGGAGCTACAGCATCTTGGACACGCCCGCTGCTCCCCTACCTCCTGTGCCTGTGAACGCACACAGCGTCTCTCCGCCGGGATGTAGTCCCAAGGGAGGGGGCGAGCATGCTGACTAACCTCCAGCCAGAATAGCTCGGATGATGGTGGCAAGCTTCTAGAGGAGGAACGGGAAATTGAATATTCACACACAGAAATAAAGCATTTACAAAGGAAAACTAAGGAAAAGGTAAGTGGACCAACAGTACACTACCTTAAAGGAACCTATTTAGAAAAATAAAAAACAAACCTTTAGTATCACTTTAACATGTCTGTTGCCAATAGCACTGTTGTGGTCTGTAGCCTCTGCCTGAAACATATCAGTCATATCAGTCATTGTAAAAGTTACATATCATTACCACACGAATGAAGAGACACATGGCTCACCACAAATCTCAGTAGGAGCAATAAGGGCTTTTGTATAAGAGCCATATAAGGGCTTTATTTGTGCTGGTAATAATTGCATGTGGAAGCAGACATTAATTTGAAGGGTAAAAAGAAAGGGAAAAAGTGTCTAAAGAGAGCCTGGGGTATATTAAGAATTTATATATGAATAAAAAATAAAAACGTGGAGACAATAGATTGGAGAAATGGTCAAAACGTGGCAAAGGGAGTAAAAAGCTGGACAATGGGGACTACGAATGTATTATTTTTATTTCAGAAAACACTGTTAATTTTATTTTCTTTGTTCAAAAACCTTAGGAGCTAAGGTGTCCAGGGTGAAGATCCAGTATGTTTTCGGCCAATACACTCTCTGGAAATGCTCTGCCGGTGGGACAGCATCTGGTATAGACTCTAGGACCTATATTTTAAGTTCTTTGGAAGACTTTTTCTGATGCTCTAAAATATGGCATGGCACACTATGCTTGGGGTTGCCCTACTCCACAAACCTGCAATGCTCTCCAAACCTTTTACGCAGGGTTCTGACAGTGCGTCTTACGTATAGCATGCCACAAGGGCAGGATAGGCAATAGATCACATACATGGTAGGGCAATTGTGGAATGCATTAAAGTGGTAGATTCTCCTGTCAATGGTAAAACAACTTCTGTCCATGCTGCAAATGGGGCATAGAGATTTTTTACAGCAAAACATGTCAATTAGTGTAATTTTTACATTCATATGAATTGGATACATTTTCGGTAGGCACTGTGGGTTTAATTTATGCGTATACTGTTTATAGGTCCTTCAAATATACCTTCTAAGCTATTTAATGTATACACACACTGGATATTGCTTTAATTAATTTATGCCTTATCCCTGATTTTTTTTTCTTACTGTATTCATAGATACGCATGAAGTCTCTTACACATCAATTTATTTACAGTATATACCATTTTACATATACCCATCTTTATGTCATATTTGTCATTTTGTTTCTTCAATTGCATTGTCTCTTGACCCACTTGATGGTTAGGCTAGGCATTGATATGTATTTCTCGTGTATACACACCCATTGTCGGCTGGTGGTCAACATGGGGGGGGGGGGGCATACAGGCTTGGCCCCCTCATTCACACACCCCCGCATGGCTCCCGATCGATTGATCAAGATGGGGAGATCCACTGGCACTACACAAACCCCCCCGGCCACTATCCTCTCGCACTAGTGCCACCCCCCGTTGCGATCTACGGCCATACCTTACTGTGGTAGAGGTGTGGGGAAGGGAGGAGAATGCGGTGGCAATGCTCTGCTTCATCTGGAGTAGGAAGAAGAGAATGCTGCTGCTGGGGCTTTGTTTCTCCTCCCGGCCGAACAGGAGGCAGGTCTTGAGACCCGTCCTAAGACTTCCAAGACTGTGAAATTAGTGAATTAATATTCGCTAATCTTTTTCTGCTTCTCCAGATCAGAAAGCGTCTCCTGAGACCCGAATATTCATTTACTAATGTCACACAAGTGGGTGGGCTCGTGGTGCAGCCTTTTTGAAGCCAATTAGAGCCTCCAACTGCAATCATGTGCTTTAAAAATTTTTTTAAATCCATGCGTCCTGCATGGAGATTAGGGGACGGGTGTATATATGGGGGGGGGGGGTCACCCCTAATTTACGGGCAGCCACTGTTTACACCACTATTTCAGCCACGGTGTCAGGAACCGTGAATCAGACGACTCAGGATCATCCGTAACGCTATGGCAAACTGATCCATGTGGTGATCCTGCTCATCCAATCTGGAAAAAACTTTACCAACAAGTGGATTGTCTGCTTTTTCTGAAATCATGGCCTTCGTCTACTGTAGGGAACCATGAATCAGACAGAAGTGCAGTAAAAATCTAACTATTTAATAAAATGGTAAAATGGTAAAATGGTATAAACAGCGCAAACATAGTCAAACCATAGCCAGAGTTCGGTAACCAGGACGGGTAGTCAGAACAAGCCAGAGAAACAGGAGTTCAGAGATCAGCAAAGTCGGGTGCAGCAAACAGGATCAGAAACCAGAAGGGAAGTCAGCCAAGCAAAAGTATTTCACAGAAAAACACAGCAGAGAGAGTCCAGATATGTTGACCAAGGCAAAGGCACAGAAGATCTGATCCATGCAGTTTAAATACGGTAGCTAGCAGAGTTAGCTGACGAGCAGGAAATGAAGACCAGGTGAGTCACTGTGAAATGAAGAGTGCTGGCAATTAACCACAGCTGAGCACAGAGCTCTGAGAAGGAAGGGCTGAGCCCAGCCCTGACACACGGTGAGTCCGAGTTCCCCTTTACAAATGATTACCTCATCCGAAGGCTGCCTCGCTGACTTTTTTCCCTATATAAGATTGACTTTCACAATAACCAATCAGGTCTGATGAAGAAACATTTTACCGCCCTTTTTACCTCAGCACAGCCTCCCGGTCAGCCATGTCCGGTCTGGCTCCATCTTGCTTCATGCTGCTATACACGAACACAGCTCCACTGTTCTAGTGTCGGTTTCATCCAGGACTGCCAGAGAGACTTCTAAGGTTGGCCAAAAGAATCTACACGTTTGTTTGATCTTTTAAAGATGTGAGTTGCCCTTTGTCTTTATTTTAATACATTTTTATACTAACAATGCTTCACTTAGTCTGGTGCCCCTCTGTGCTTTATTTTTGTATGTCTACAGAGTTGCTTGCTTCACTCTAAAGGATGCTGCCACTGATGCTGCTTTTAATCATCTCGACCATATATCCGTATCATCAAATGGACACTTGTATTTATGGACTTATATAGTTACATAGTTACATAGATGGTAAGGTTGAATAAAGACAACAGTCCACCCAGTTCAACCTGTGTATGTGTGTGTGTAAAAAAATAATTTCCCATATACCCGTTTATTGTTTTTGCTAAGATGCACATCCAAGAGACTTATGATTTATGACTATGTGATTATTATTGATTTTATTGTTTGTAAGGCTTCCCTCTACCACCACTGTTTCTCTTTCCTTTACATTATTTGGGTTCTGGCCTACCCGTATTAGAAGTTACTTGCTGTTAATTCCCCACTCTTTTTGATATGTGCCAGGGTTCTGGCTGCTGTAATGTCTGATGTGATATTTCTTGATACATTACTCCTCAATATATATGATTGAAAGTAAAAACATACATTTGCAATAAAACTTCTGCTATTAAAATATATTGTTAAACTGTACACAATGTTTTATTAGTTTTTTTTGGCGGGCTGGTAAATGTGTGGGGGGGGGGGCACAGTAGAGTACAGTGGCAGCTGGTGCTGTATATTTTGGGGGGGGGGGGGGCGGCAAACAAGATACCCATCAAACCCCAACCCCCCCCTGGTCAGGCTATCCGTCCGTCGCACTTACCCCATCTAGCAGCTTCGGCTCCTTCTTGCGTCTCCTCCTCCTCAATGGTGGCAGCTTCGTCCTCGGCAGGTTCCCTTTTCTTTCTATCGGTGGCCAATAAAATCGCTTCTACTCTCGGTCAATTGGGTCAACCCACCTCCTGATTGGCCGGGAGGAGAAGCAGGAAGACAATAGCGAATATTATTTCACTATTGTCACACAACTGGGTGGGCTCAGAGCGCAGTGCTCTGCACCTCGAGCCCACCCTTTTTTGAAACATATTAGAGACTCTGGTTCTTATCATGAGCTTCTAAAAAAAATAAAACCCATTGGAATACATGCATTAGGCACCCTGCATGCAGATTAGGGGCCGGGCGCCCCTAATGGACAGGCCGCCACTGGTAGATTGGCTACTGCAATCACTGACATTCATGCTTACTAGTTGTTGAGATAAGATATTAGTGTTGTAGACCCATGGCGTAAGATGGCTATACCCGGATCAAATTTCACCCAATTCCCCCAATCAGACAAAGTACATTCATTGGATGACCCTGTCCATACCACCCAACCTGGCAAATTTTTCAATTGACTTTTGGAGTTGGGTGGACAATTCTGGGAGTGCCAGATGTCAGCATAAAATATCCGGCATTAATGATTCCTCTATCAACACTGTTTAGCCTGGGTGGGGAAAGCAAGTGAAGTCTTAGCTTGTATAGCCAGATTTACATTATGATTATTTTTTAGAAGGGTATTTCTTAAAGTTTGTTGGAGAGATTGCATTGACTTCCTGTCCCATAACTACAACAGGAAATGAGGGGAAATCTCTCCCAAAGGAAGGGAATCCCTGGTTCTCACTATGGTCACCAGAACTAGTGTCCCCATTGGAAGATGTCCCCACTATTCCTGTTCTGGTGACAACCCAAAACTTGAGATTTTCTTTCACTTTCATTCTCTGCGATAACAGTAAACAGGGCAGATGGGCGGTGGAGCCATGAGGTAGGAGCATGAAGGACGCTCTCCAGGTGTCCGGCTCCCAGGAACCCCTGCTCTCCCTTGCCATCTCCCAGCACACCGCAGCCCGGGAGACGCAGTGAGGCTCCGTGAGTAAAGCCGTCTGGCATATGGGCTAAGCAGGCTGAGCGTGTGGAGACTCCCATGCTCCAGTCCTCCCCCTACCTTCCGCCCGAACAGGGCATCTGATCGGATTATCATACCCCGCCGCACCGCATCGCATCCCACAGCAAGTAGTGACCTTGGACGGAGACGGCAGGCTGCAGGCTCAGCTGCCCCCCACATCACCTCCCAGGAGCCAATAGCAAGCAGAGAGATGGGAACCCTGCGTCAAATTTAGAAAAAAAATTAAGTGGGGTCCCCCCTAAATATCCATACCAGACCCTTCAGGTCTGGGATGGATTTTAAGGGGAACCCCCCCAAAAAAATGGCGTGGGGCCCCCCTCAAAATCCATACCAGACCCTTATCCGAGTAAGCAACCTGGCAGGCCGCAGGAAAAGAGGGGGGGGGACGAGAGCGCCCCCCCTCCCTCCTGAACCGTACCAGGCCACATGCCCTCAACATTGGGAGGATGCTTTGGGGGTCACAGACCCCCTCAAAGCACCATGTCCCCATGTTGATGGGGACAAGGGCCTCGTCATCACAACCCTGGCCATTGGTTGTGGGGGTCTGCGGGCAGGGGGCTTATCGGAATCTGGAAGCCCCCTTTAACAAGGGGACCCCCAGATCCCGGCCTCCCCCCCTGTGTGAAATGGTAAGGGGGTACAAAAGTACCCCTACCATTTCACCAAAAAAGTGACAAAAATTTTAAAAATGACAGGAGACAGTTTTTGACAATTCCTTTATTAAAATCTTCTTTCATCTTCTTTCTTCTGGTCTTCTTCCTTTCTTCATCCTTCGGTTTCTTCATCTTCTTCTTCCATCTTCTTCTTCCATATTCTTCCATCTTCTTCTTCCTCCGATCAGCTTCTTGCTCTGGTCTTCTCATCCGGCATCTTCTTCCACGGCGTCGGCGTCTTTTCTTCTGTGTCGGACCGCTCCGCTCAATGGGTAGCTCCCGCTGTGTGAGGCTTCGCTCCATCTGACAGTTCTTTTATAACGGAGGGCGGGGGCCACCTGGTGACCCCGCCCCCCTCTGACGCACGGGGACATCATGGGGACTTTCCTATGGCTTGCCCCATGACGTCAGAGGGGGCGGCGACCCCGCCCCCCTCTGACGCATGGGGAAGTCATAGGGACTTCCCTATGGCTTTCCCCATGACGTCAGAGGGGGGTGGGGACAGCCCCCGCCCCCCTCTAAGCAGAATAAATATAAGAAAAATGATATGGATACCCTCACAATATCGAGATTTAAGCCCAAACACAAATATACTCACAAAAAATTCACTAAAGGTGTGGGACGCAATAAATAAGAGACATAAATGGGATCACAACTCACCCTTTATTCCCCTCTTGGACACAAATTTCTTCCCCCCAGGGAAGGAAGAGCACATATACTTTAGTAGGTGGGCAAACACAGATAATTTAAGACTACAGGATGCAATGGTAGGAAACAGATTATTCACGTTTAACCACTTCAGCCCCGGACCAATTGGCAGCCAAAGGACCAGGCCCCTTTTTGCGATTCGGCACTGCGTCGCTTTAACTGACAATTGCGCGGTCGTGCGACGTGGCTCCAAAACAAAATTGGCGTCCTTTTTTTCTCACAAATAGAGCTTTCTTTTGGTGGTATTTGATCGCCCCTGCGGTTTTTATTTTTTGCGCTATAAACAAAAATAGAGCGACAATTTTGAAAACAATGCAATATTTTTTGCTTTTTGCTATAATAAATATCCCCAAAAAATATATAAAAAAACATTTTTTTTCCTCAGTTTAGGCCGATACGTATTCTTCTACATATTTTTGGTAAAAAAAATTGCAATTAGCGATTATTGATTGGTTTGCGCAAAAGTTATAGCGTTTACAAAATAGGGGATAGTTTTATAGCATTTTTATTAATATTTTTTTTTACTAGAAATGGCGGCGATCAGCGATTTTTATTGTGACTGCGACATTATGGCGGACACATCGGACATTTTTGACACATTTTTGGGACCATTGTCATTTATACATCAATCAATGCTATTTAAATGCATTAATTCCTGTATAAATGACAGTTGTAGTGAAGGGGTTAACCACTAGGGGGAGGGGAGGGGTTATGGGCTGTGACGTGTGTGTTTTTTTTTACATTATGGGGCGGGGCTGACGTCTGACGTCATTGATCGGCTTTCCTGATGACCGGGAACAGCCGATCAATGACAGGCAGAGTAGGAAGCGCGGGGAGAGGTTTGTTTAGACATACCTCTCCCCGTTCTTCAGCTCCGTAACCCTATCGCGGGACACCAGCGGCGATCGGGTCCACTGGTCCCGCGGCCGGGGTCACGGAGCTCCGGACCGGGTCGCGAGCACGCCGCTGGTGGCGGGCTCCCAACCCACGGGCAGGCAAATGCACGATCACGTACAGGTACGTGATTTTGCCTGCCCGTGCCATTCTGCTGACGTATATATGCAGTGGCCGGTCGGGAAGCGGATAAAGAAATCACTCGGGAATGGGGACAGAAAGTACTAGATAAATGGAGATATACCCAGCTACAGCACTTCACACAGAACCTGCCAGGGCCATTACGAGGAAAGAGACAATTGAGACCTTTATAGAAATTAGTAGAGTCCCCGCAAAGTTTAGAGAAAAGCATAGCAAAAATGTATAAAATATTGCTACGGGAGGCAGACCATGAATACCCATCTTATTTAGAAAAATGGGAAAGAGAAATAGGCCCGCTAAGTAGTGTTGAACATAGAAACAAAATAATAAGACTTGTCCACTCTGTAGTAAAGGACTCACAAACAGTCGAAATGGCATATAAGTTGTTAGCAAGGTGGTATGTAACCCCACAGAGAGCTAACGCATACAGTGAAGACAATTCCCCAACCTGTTGGCGAGGCTGTCCGGTGGTCGGTACATTCACACATTTATGGTGGGAGTGCCCCAAAATAGGGGATTATTGGATCCAAATAATAGAAGCAATTTATACTATAACAGGAGAAAAGGTTAAAAAACAACCATGGTCATGTTTGTTCCATGATACATAAATGGGAATGAGACAATACGAGTCGACCTTAATCCCCTATTTATTGAACTCAGCTAAGGCCCTGATCCCCTGCCTGTGGAAGACTCCGAACTCCCCATCTATGACAGAGTGGATTAAGAGGGTGGAGTGGACAAGAAAGGTAGAAGAGTCAATCCACAAGGCAGAGGACACAGAGGGGAAACACCAGAAGTTATGGAAGCAATGGGAGGACTTCAGGAAAACTGAGGGATTCCTAAGGATGTGGGAAAGCGAGTGTGGAGGGGAATAGAAGAAAGTGATAGGTAGGTAGGCCCAGTCTTTGTTTTTGTTTGTTTTTTTTCTTTCTGTTCTCTGTCCTTTAGGGGGGGGGGGGGTAAGGAAGAATTAATGACTTGATTCAGTACGAATGTAAAAAAGTAATGTATGTATAATTCTATAAAATGTGAAAATAAAGAATATATAAAAAAGAAAAACAGTAAACAGGGCAAATAGAGAGGATACATCTTCCTAACAGGGCACAGACAGCAATAAAAACTTGACTCTATCCAAAATTTAAAAAAAATAAGTTTTGCCTAGGTATATTTTAGGCTGGTTTGAGTTGGATTTTAAAAATGATGAATTGTAGAAGGAGGGTTTAACTTTGCCTTGAGAGGAGCTTTGTATGAGATTTTAGTGATTGTGTTTATCTCTTTGGGTGGAATATCAAAAATACACACACCTTTATAGAACAGCCCAATGGTCAAAGAATTCATACAATGAAAATACTTGCAATCCGAAAACTGGATAATTGTGATAAGAGGCTGTGGTTGGGCCTTTCAGGAATTTGGTTGGGAAAGCATTTCCAGAGATGTCAGAGTTACTATTAGTCAATTATTTAATATTTTTCCTAGAAGGTTATTTTTATTTTATCCTTATTTTATTGAGTTTGAGGAAGTAATCCTTTGAGATATGATTTCTGTCCATTCTGAATACTTGGATATCAACGTTATCTTCCATTTTAACAGAAACAGGAAGAAAGATGACAACTCATTGATCTATACCATTGAGACATTGCCCGTGTTTAGGGTTCCCATGCTAACTTTGGCCAGCATGAATTGATATTTTGTATCTGTTATTCTTGTTATCGTGAGGAGGCTTATTAATGGTGGAACAAGTTATCTTTATTAGCGGGTTTGATCTCCTGACTGACATTATGATTAGACATTTATAATGCTGAAAATGAATTGTTCTGGTGGATAAGTGATAGTTGAAACTGACATTCTCTTATGAAGTTTTCTCACACTCTTGTGAAACTTTTTGAGCCGAGACAGTTAAACGACTGAGAGACTGAGTGCCAAGATGCCTAGATGAATCCAAGTGACTGAGGGAATCTGGAAGTCTCGGAGGAGTGAAATAGCCTGGAATTCAGGAGGACCCCTATCAAGAGGCCAGGGAGTGGGTCCGTGCAGCCAGGGTGCTGAACCTGAAACAGTTGAGAGAGACAGGAGAGCTGAGAAAGGGTCACAGAAACACAGAGGTACTGTGTGAGACAGTCTGAGGGGCCAACATGTGGCCAAGGTTTAAGGCCTAAGCAGAGGAGCTAGTGATGAGGAAGCCAAATGGCTCAGAATTCATTCATTTTCATTTTGTGTTTTGACAATGGAAATTCTTGCATGGGGAACCTAATTTTTCTTGCTGAACTTTGAGTTTATTTTTATAAAAGTGGACCATCAAGCCCTAAACCACAGTTCAGACCGGCATGGACTAAAATGATTTCTAGCACTGAGCTTCTACCAAATACTGTAATTCATTGTTTAGCCCCGCTTATCTTTAATGGCATTTCTCCTTTTTGCCCATATAAGAAGCAATACATACACTTTTTAATGTCTGTTATTGCTGCTTTAGACCATATTTACAGAATACTATCACAACAATGATGACAAGAAATGCTTTATATTGACTATTTTACTATGGTAACAACATGCATAAAGAGTTGACCAACGTATAATGGAAACATAGCTATATTGTTAACAGTACTCAATTTGATGGTTATACAGAATATCAATATATGGTCTTTAACTACTTCAGCCTCAGAAGGATTTGCCCCCTTCGTGACCAGGCCATTTTTTGCGATACGGCACTGCGTCGCTTTAACTGACAATTGCGCGGTCGTGCGAGGCTGTACCCAAATAAAATTAATGTTATTTTTTTCCCACAAATAGAGCTTCCTTTTGGTGGTATTTGATCACCTCTGCGGTTTTTATTTTTTGTGCTATAAACAAACAAAGAGCGACAATTTTGAAAAAAAAAAAAAAAACATTTTTTGTTTTACTTTTTGCTATAATACATATCCAAAAAAATATATAAAAAACAAATTGATTCATCAGTTTAGGCCAATATATATTCTTCTACATATTTTTGGTAAAAAAAAATGGTAAATAGGCGTAAATTGATTGGTTTGCGCAAAAGTTATTGTATAAAAAAGTAGAATAATACTGCGCTAGAAAAAATGTTGTAAATGAAAAAATGTACGGCAAAAGCTGCAGCGAGTAAAAATAAATATCTATCAGGCACCCAAACATACAATTTTACAAAATGCTGCGCTAAGGGTTCCCTTAGCGCAGCATTTTGTATAATTTTTTTTTTTTTTTTTTGTTTCATAAGAATAATTTTATGCAAAAGTTATTGTGTCTACAAACTATGGGATAGATTTAGGGACTTTTTTTATTTTTATTGTTTAGTTTTTTAGTTTTTTTTGTAGTAAACTAGTAATGGCGGTGATCTGCGATTTTTAGCGGGACTGCGACATTGCGGCGGACAAATCTGACCCCAAATTACACTTTTTGGGGACCAGTGACATTATTACATTGATCAGTGCTATAAAAATGCACTGATCAAAGTAAAAATTACACTGGCAGGGAAGGGGTTAACACTAGGGGATGATCAAGGGGTTAAGTGTGTTCCCTGGGTGTGTTCTAACTGTGGGGGGATGGGCTCACTGGGCCATGACAGAGATTACTGTTCCTGATCACTGGGAACAGTAGATCTCTGACATGTCCCCTATCAAAATGGGGATCCACCTTTTTTACACTGGCAGATCCCCATTTTGCCTACTATTTGCGATTGTGGGTCGCCGGCAGACATCAATTCTGCTCGATCTGCAGGCACACTCCTACAGTGTGCAGCGGGAGAGAGAGTGCACTGGTGGCGGTGCTCTCCCCACCACGCAACTGCGCCTGTGCAAGCCGCCGTACAGGTATGGAGATTTGCGCAGGAGAGCCAACCTGCCACAGTACATCTGCATGAGCCAGTTGGCTAGTGGTTAAAATACCTTTCATATATCATAGGTTTTGTATTAAATTATACTTTAAAGTTTTAAGTTAGGCTAGGAAAGGTGGTAAATAGGACACTAGAAAATATACAGGTTTGTTTATCAATGCCATGTTTCATGCCAGAAAAGGTTAAGTATATAATATTTCCACTGAGGGACTACCCACTGTCGTCTGGGGATGAAAGATTTAATTGATCCCATAGAGAATGAACAATGTAAAATACAGGCTTGAAAGGATCTGCGTATACATAAAAACCTTCACTCCATGAACATGCAGGGCTACTCCAAATATCTGTCTTCACGTCTGTCTAGCTGTCTATTTATCTATCTATCTATTTAATTATCTATCTCTCTTTAAGCTTTATTTTTCATACTTTTACTCTTTCTGTCTCTGCAGTTTGCCTGCTTATATTCTTACTCTACAGGTTTTCATGTCCAGACTCCCAGCTCCTCAAATACAGAGACTGATGTCACCACTCAAGTTGGTTCCTCATTCTCTTCATCTTTTACTAGAATAATACTAGGAGAACAGAATGGAAAAGTGAAAATGATACATAACCAAACAGGCAAGTTAAAAGGCTAAATCCTTATTTACACAATTCCAGATCAATGTTCCATCACACTGTACCCTTACCACCACTTCTAGGAATCGTAACCCTTGTCTTGTAATGAAACAGGGTTTAAAGTGGTTGTAAACCCTTACAGACCACTTTGACCTACAGGTAAGCCTAGATTAGGGTTAGGGTTTACTTCCTCTTTAATTTGCACTTTAGGGCACTTTGCACTCCACTCAATGTAGTTGGCAGAACTATAGATAGAGAGGTCACATAAGTTACATAAAAAATATAATTTACTTGTCTGGCACTCTTAGACAATCAATAACACGTTTGTTGCCCAAGGCCTGTCCTTAGATGTGGTGGCTGTATTTTTTTAAAGGTTTATTTCCCTTCATTTTTCCCTGTTACTTGTGCTAGTAACCAACCTACTGTCATAGATAACACCATGCACTCACAATACTGTGTCTATGAAGAAGCAATCTTGTCACCCTAGGGCAGGACTACAGAAATCTCACTCTTTCTTTTTCTCCATAACACAGATGGATTCTGTAGTCCCTTTTTGCACTTCACGTTTATCAAAAGGCTTTCAATGGTATGTTTAAGTGGGCAAAAGAAACCAAATAAAATAAGTTTTTGTTAGGGTTTACATACACTTGAAGACACAGTTAAAGTGGATGTCCAGGCATTTCCTAACTAAGTTTAAACCTGCCCCCACAACCCTTCTAATTCTTATGCCGTGTACACATGAGCGGATTTTCCATAAGAAAAATCTTGATTTGTAACACGTTTTGGAATTCTTTAAAGTAAACCTGTCACAAAGTAAAGCGGACCATAGATAGGTGCCATTTACTTCCCTGCAAACACAGGCTGCAGGAAAGAAAATCACTCATTTCCCCCATCAACACTGACCGCCTAGCTCTTGTGTTCTCCCAGTAGGGGGGGGGGGGGGGGGTGCGCCGACATGCTGGTTGTACCCAAGTCAATTAATGGATCGACTTGGATAAAATCAGTCTGCCCATAGATGGTTTGAATCTTGGACGGGCCCTGCTGAACCATCTATGGCTGGCTTAAGGCATAACATTAAAAAATGTGTACACAGTAGCTACCTTCAGCAAAGGAAACAATCAGTAATTACTGAGATATAGCCAAATAAAGTTCAAGTTTTCTTGTAAATGATGGTCTTGGCTTCACCACCTCCAGCCACCCAAGGCTCCCTGTCTGTCAATAAAATATATCCAAAGCCAAAACGTATCCTTTTCAGTTCAGAAAGAGTGTGGAAGTATTGAAGTCCAATTGAACCCTGGAGAGGGACAGTCCACCACTGGAGCATAGAGAGGTGGTCTTCTCCTGGGAAATCAGAGGATCTCCTAACAGTAAATGAGCAGTTAACCCATCAGTGTGGGCACAACCGCACTTCAAGGGAGAATTTTTATATTTCTCAGAATTGGGCTTTAAACTCTCCTAACAGCAATGCTTGTACTGTTTTGGAAGGACCACAACCAAGGTCCAGTATTTTTATATCTGCCCCCTGGTCTAATTATTGAATATTAAGCGTGCACGCTCTGAAGTAATCACTCTGAGTCTGTGTCCAGTGTGAAATTACTTTCGCTCTTTATTTCCTCTTTTTCTTTGAAGTTTATATAAGAATAAAAATGGGAGGACTTTCAAACAAGCAAGGCAAGACATATGCAAAGAGAATTGTGACATATTACTGTAACAAGTGTATGAGTTTTTTGCTGATTTAGCTGAATTAGCAATTAGTCCTAACTATGTTAGATAATATTAGATATTTTTGGTAACTTCTTCTTCTCTCTTCCTTCGAGACGTTGGATGTTGATGTCGTGTCTGTCTGTCTTGGGTCCAGTTCTCGGAAAGAGAGAGGCACAATCTTTTTATAATTTTTTGCGGCTCGGATTAAGGATGGGGGGGGGGGGGGGGGAGCTAGCAGCTATATGAGTTAGCATTAAGGTCAAAACAATCAAACAAAGCAATGACATAATATTACACATTGAAATAGACATTTTAGCCTTAGCATTCTACCTAATACCTTATAGATGATAATATTTCATTTTAATATTACCTTAACCACATCCATTACAGTACGATATACAGTAATGGTAAGTGAGCAGAGTGTTACCTTTTATATACATGGTCCACAGTCATATTAAAACTTTTCCATCCAGAGAATGGGACCAATGCACTTTGTGTGTAAGCAGCAGTGGTCACCCATGTTGTCTCTGATTTTTTTTTTTGTTTTAATAATTCTTTATTAAGGTTTTAACAAATACAAGAAATAATGCATAAATAAAGTTGTAGACAGCCAACAGTTGATCCGTCTTGGAAGATCAGTACATATTATGGTAAGCCTAGGTTTACATCTATGCGGCTGCGCTTGATGCATTTTTCAGGCACGTTTTACAGTGCATTTTTCATTTTCAAACCCTCCTTGTTTATGCGTTTTTGCATGCAGTTTTCATGCATTTTGCCTTTTATATTTTTTTATTTTTGCTCTTTAACCACTTCAATCCAGGGCATTTTCACCCCATCCCGGGCCATGCCAATTTTCAGTTTTCAGCGCAGTAATATTAGTGTATAAATGCAACTGGCAGGGAATGAGTTAACACTAGGGGCGATCAAGGGGTTAAATGTGTTACCTAGGTAGTGATTCTAACTGTAGGGGCTGACTAGGGGAGGAGACCGATCAGTGTTCCTATATACTAGGAACACACAATCTGTCTCCTCTCCGCTGACAGGACGTGGATCTGTGTGTCTACAAACACACAGATCCACGGTCCTGCTCTGTAACGGGCGATCGCGGGTGCCCAGCGGCCATCGCGCCACCTATATCGCCGGGAAGCCGAGGACGTCATATGACGCCCGCCCAGGATGGGAGATCCCATCTGCGGGTAGGGAAGTGGTTAAACACACTGTAAAAACACTGTATATTGCTGGTTGCTAAAGAGCGGGTCAGGAAGCCAACCGCTGTGTCCTTAAAAAACCATGAGTCCTCAGCTGTCAGCCGGGTTCTCCACTGACAGCTGAATGTAAAAAAGAAGTTGCTGGCAAAAAAAGAAAATGTGAAAAAAAACAAGGTGGGATCCCCCAGGTCCATATCAGGCCCTTTGGGTCTGGTATGGATTTGAAGGGGACACTCCCGCGCCAACATTTTTTTTTTAAATGATGCAGGGCACCCCCCAAAATCCATACCAGACCCTCCTCCAAGCATGCAGCCTGGCAGGTTGGGAAAGGGAGAGGATGAGCGAGCCCAACCCCCTCCTGAAACATACCAGGCCACATGCACTCAACATGAGGGGACCCTTGTCCTCGTGTTGATGGGGACAAGGGCCTTATCCTAACAACCCTGAGTGGTAGTTGTTGGGGTCTGAGGGCGGGGGGCTTTTTTCTGGAATCTGGAAGCACCCTTTAACAAGGAGACCCCAAGATCCCAATCCCCCCTATGTGAATGAGTACTGGGTGCTGCATAGATGTGAATGTGTACCTTAGGAAACAATGTTAAATGGACTGTAGTGTGTTTCTGCAAAACGCACTAAAAAATACATGGATGTGAACCTAGGGTCAGTCATGAAAGGATCATAGAAACAAAGGAACATGTTTAGTAGCACACAAAGGGTTGAGGCTCTAGAATGGCAAGGACGTTTTTTTTTTTATTTAAGGTTTGTTTATATACTAATATACTTTTGCTACTTAATATACAGCTTCTCAATTTATGTGTTGTCTTCTTTTGTGCCAAAATGTAGAAATGCACACAATTTAGGATTTTACATATGACATTAAAGAGTAGCTCCACTTTAGTGAGAAAAAAAACATTCCCCAGATACGTAGCACCATTTAGTGGTCAAATGTGGTATTTAACATTTTAAACTGATGAAAAACAATTGACCAGCCACAGGAACAAATGGCTTTAAAAGAGCAAAAGAGAGGGAAGGGGTATAGAACCACCCTACTATATTCCCAGTTACCTGAATACTGATGAACAGACTCTGGAACATGGAAAATCGATCTTTTGAGTTATGGAATTATGGATAATACAACAGGTAATGCACAATTGCAATTAGGCATGCACATTCAATTTCAAAATATTTGCATTGAACCCATGAACTTGAACATCTGAAAAATATACGCATTATTCAAGTGTTTTCGTATGATTTAACCAGATGTTTTTCAAGCATTTGTTCATGTAATGCTTTCCATTGGCAAAACAAAAACACCTGAAAGTTCAATACACATATAAGAGCTTGAAACATGTTTGTATACACATACAAAAATTTGACTGAACACACCTGAAATTCACTTTGCTCCGGTGTAAATACAGCCTAATGAGACATGTATAGTATAATGCCGCGTACACACGATCGGAATTTCAGCCAGCAAAAGACTGATGAGAGCTTTTCATCAGAAAATGCGACCGTGTGTGGGCTCCATCGGAATTTTGCTGGCTGAATCGGCCAACAAAAATTTGAGAGCATGTTCTCAATTTTTCCGACGGAAAAGGTATCGGAAATTTCGATTGTCTGTAGCAATTCCGACGCACTAAAGTCCTACGCATGCTCGGAAACAAATCTACGCATGCTCGGAAGCATTAAATTAGATTTTTTCTCGGCTCGTCATAGTGTTGTACGTCACCCGCGTTCTTGACGGGCAGAATTTGGTGTGACCGCGTGTAGGCAAGACTTTGGAATTCCGTCGGGAAAACCATCAGAGCTTTTTCCGGCGAGAATTCCGATCATGTGTACGCGGCATAATAGTATGATGCATTATTATATATGTGTAACCACAATGCTTCTCCTTCTCCTTCTTCTTCTCCTCTTTCTCCTTCTCCTTTTTCTTTTACTAATTTTTCTCCTTCTCCTCCTTATTCTCCTCTTTCTCCTTCTCCTTCCCCTTCTCCTCCTCGTTCTCCTTCTTCTTCTCCTCCTTATTCTCCACTTTCTCCTTCTCTTTGTTTTCCTTCTCCTTTTTACTTCACAATCTCATTCTTCTCCCTCTCCTTTTTCTCAATCTCCTTCTCCCTTTCTTGCTTCTCCTCCCCTTTCTCCTTCTAATTCTTTTTCTCCTCCTCTTTCTCCTTCTCCCTTACCTCATTCTCCTCCTTCTCCTACTTTTTCTCCTTCTCCTCTTTCTCCTTCTCCTTTTCCTCCTTCTCCTTTTCCTCCTTCTCCTTTTTCTCCACCTTCTGCTTCTCCTCCTTCTTCTTCTCCACCTCCTTTCTCCTCCTTTTCCTCCTTCTTCTCCCCTTCTCATTTTCCTTCCCATTCTCCTTCTCCTTACCCTTCTCCTTCTCCTTTCCCTTCTCCTCCTTGTTGTCCTTCTTCTTCTCCTTCTTCTCCTCTTTCTCCTTCTCTTTATTTTCCTTCTCCTTTCTATTCCACAATCTCATTTTTCTCTTTCTCCTCTTTCTCCTTCTCCCTTTCTTGCTTCTCCTCCCCTTTCTCCTTCTCCTTCTCCTCCTCTTTCTCCTTCTCCCTTACCTCATTCTTCTTCTTCTCCTTCTCATCATTTTTCTCCTTCTCTTCCTTCTTCTCTTTCTCCTTCTCCTTCTCCTCTCAATTTTTACTCGCCTACAGCACATGCAATGAATAGGACACACATTTCAGAAATAACAATTCTTGGGTTTGGAAACCTTCAAGATTTTAAGTATTTTCTTTTCTTATTATTCTTATTCATCTACCTGTTGACCATAACTGGAAATGCTGTCATTATTTTATTGGTGTCAACTAATTATCGCCTTCAATCACCAATGAACATTTTGCTGGCTAACTTGTCCTTCTCTGATATCCTGCTAACCACAAACATTGCCCCCAGCATGCTCAATGTAACGCTATTAGGGGTTAGCACCGTATCCCTTAGAAGCTGTATTGTGCAGTATTTAGTGTATGGAGGTTCAGCATGCATGGAGTGTCTTCTGCTCACTGTTATGTCCTATGACCGCTACCTGGCCATATGTAATCCCTTCCACTACACCAGAATCATGGACCTTCAACTTTGTTTATATCTGGTTTTATGTTCCTGGTTATTGGGATTTACTGCAACACTCATCCCAGTATTGATCATGCAAACCTTGTGGTTCTGTGGTCCCAATGTGATTGACCATTTCTTCTGTGATTTTATCCCTCTCTTGGAATTATCTTGCTCAGATGTATCTGTAGTAAAGTACGTGGTGTTTGCCCTATCCAGTCTAGCAACCGTTCTACCATTTGGTTTTATCACCTTCACGTATGTCTGCATTTTTTTGACCATCTTGAGGATCACTTCTATCACCGGAAGACAGAAAACCTTCTCCACTTGTAGTTCCCACCTTGCCATTGTATGTATCTATTATGGTGCACTGTTTGCCATGTATGCGGTGCCCTCAGGACAGCAATCTGTGGCCATGAAAAAGGTGGGTTCACTGATGTACACTGTGGTCACCCCATTACTGAACCCCGTAATCTACAGCTTGAGGAACCAAGAGATCAAGTTGGCCATAAAGAAAAACCTGTCTGTGTGCACGACAAGCTATAGAAATTTAATTAAGGTTAAAGCGGAATTCCAGTCATACCCTAAGTCTAAATCTACATCACCGACAGGCCACCCAGCCATCCTTAGTCCCGCCTACTCCTCCCAACTTCCAGGAACTGTTATCAGCTGGGAGGGGGGCAGGAGGGGCCCAGGGAAGGGACTGGGGTGGTCACCAACAGGAGAGATCCTGTGATAGGGATGGCCAAAGGGGATACTCTGCTAGTACTGTTATAGGGACAGACAGGAGGGATCCTCTGCTAGGACTGTGATGGGGACTACAGTCACTGTTTAGTAGTGGTCCAGCATTGTAAAAGACATGAGGTTTTGTTTGAACTCCCCTTTACTACAGACATGTAGGCATATGTAGTGGCTCATTCACATGTGCTTTGATTTCTGAAGAGTGATCCGCATCTAGATCACTCTTCTAAGAGCATTTAAGAGGCAGTGAGGCCGCGCTGTATGGCCTCAACACTGCTTTAACCCCTTGAACTCCGCAGTACATGCATTTCTGGGTGCTTACAGAGTGCTTACATTTTCTTGAATGGGTCATATGTATATATATATATATATATATATATATATCACACATATGCATGTGTGTTTGAGCTGTTAGGTGCACACCATAATGCAATAAGCTGAGCACAAAGATAAGTGTAAAAAAAGGACACTTACCTGTCCAAAGATCCAGTGCTGTCCTCACCTGGGCTGGATCATTGTCGGTCTTCAGTTCCCCGGCCCAGGCATGTTAACTGTGGGAAGCTGGCTGTGACCCATTGTGACCCATGGGTGAGTTGTTCTTTATGAATGGTCCAGCAGCCTCCTTGGACCTGTGATGTGTCCCAGAATGTTGCATGCAGGGAGGGCGGGGGCATTCCTGTTTCAACCGCCTAGGTGGTAGGAGCAGGAACCTGCTAAAACTAGGTACCCTCTCCCCCCTTCAAAGAAAAAAAATCCAAAAGTGGGAGAGGAGGTGTTAACTTCCTTTTTAGGGTGAAGTTCTGCTTTAATGTAAATAAAATGTACCTTTTCATTTCTATCTGCTGTCATCACAGTTTTCTTACAGCTGCACATTATAACTCTAAACTGTAAAAGTGCAACTTTTTAATCATTAATAAATCATTAAATCTTATTTTTAAATGCAATTAGTGTAAATTTCTGGTATCAGCCTCTTAAAGTCCCTTTTCAGTAGGGCTCAAGTGTGAAAGGAAAAATCAGCAGACGGATCCAATCAGTTCATGTGTTAATAAGGAAGAGGGCAGAGTGACAGAGAGGTGAGCACATCACTGTCTTGGTTCTCCTTTCACAAGTCCAGACACAAGTTGGGGGCTGGTCCGGGACAGTCTGGGCTCAGAGGAAGTGAATTGAATGACTGTGGGTTTTAGTTAGTAAATCATTGTTGAGTTTAGTAGGGCAGTTTCTGCGGAGTGCTGTGAGCGAAAGACAAACTGTAATGCCGCGTACACACGAGAGGACTTTTCGACAGCAAAGGTCCGACGGAACGAATCTGTCAAACAATTTGATCGTGTGTGGACTCCATCGGACTTTTGCTGTCGAAAAATCCAACAGACTTTAGAAATAGAACTTTTTTTTAATTTTCCTGCCGGAAATCCGCTGGACCCAGTTCCTATTCAAAAATCCACTCGTCTGTATGCTAGTCCGACGGACAAACAACGACGCTAGGGCAGCTATTGGCTACTGGCTACAAACTTCCTTATTCTAGTCCGGTCATACGTCATTATGTTCGAATCCGTCAGAATTTAGTGTGATTGTGTGTGGCCAAGTCCGTTCATTCAAAAAGTTTGTCGGAACTTCGTTGAAAGTCCGTCGGAAAGACCGTCGGAATTAGTCAGTCGAAAAGTCCGCTCGTGTGTATGCGGCATAAGAGTTCACGAACGTTGTTGTTAGTGAGGTAGGAGCTCAGAAGGTTTTAGACTAAGCATTCTAAAAGTTTAGAGGTAAATGGGAGCAAGGAGATAGGTCTTAGGTTATTAAGGTTGGCGGGGTCCAGTGAGGGCTCTTTAGACATTGGGGTGATCTGTGCATGCTTTAGAGGGGAAGGGAAGATACCAATAGTGAGAGAGATGGAATACGTGAGTGAGAGATCATAGGATCGAAAAAGAGGATGATAAAATAACACCAAACTTTGGTACATTATATTTTGAATAGGCAAAAGTTTAAAAGTCACTGCAGGTCATTACTTGAGTGTTATCAGTAAATAATTGCCCTAGAATTATTGTTCTCATTCGGGCGTGCTTGGTGATATGTAATATGTGTAGCGCAAAATACATTTTCGTACATAGGCTCCCCCGACAGATGTGTTTTTGCTCCTATGTGTGCATATGTGGGGGCCAGGATAGGCTCAACTTTTTTGGGGGGTTTCTAAATGCTTGGGTGTAGACATGTGCAATTAGTTTTCGGATGAATTTTTGGTTATGCAGAGATTCAGATGTACCCGAATGAAATAGTAACGAATAGTAACAAATTTTGTTGAAATCCATTACATTTGTTTTGTTTATTCATTTTCTAACGAATTCCAACTTTTCAGAACAATTAGAATTCGGATCGGTCAAAAAACGATCAACCAATTTGAATTCTGTGTGAAGAAATAGCTGGTTGTTAGGCAGCGGGTCGGATGCTGGCCGCCAGCATCCTTAACAACCATGAGTAATCATCTGTCAGCGGAAGGGCCTGGTATGGACTTGGGGGGGGACCCTACGCCATTTTTTTTTTTTAATTCTATTGCCAGGCAACAGCTGACATTCTTTATCTTTATATTCATCTGTCAGTGGGGAAGCCCGCTGACAGATGATAACTCATGGTTGTTAAGGGGAAACCCATGCCCCCCCAAATCCATACCAGACCCTTATCCGAGCATGCAGCCTTGCAGGTCAGGAAAGGGGGGGGACAAGTGAGTGTACCTGAATCATACCAGGCCACATGCCCTCAACATGGGGGGGGGGTGCACCCCCCCACCACAAAGCACCTTATCCTCATGTTGATGGGGACAACGGCCTCTTCCCGACAACCTTGAGCTGTGGTTGTCAGGGTCTGCGGGTGGGGGCTTATCGGGATCTGGAAGCCCCCCTATGCGAAATGGTATTGAGTACATTGTACCTGTACCCATTCACCAAAAAAAGTGTCAAAAAGTAAGAAACACAGGAAACAGTTTTTGACAAAACCTTTATTAAAAGAAAAAAAATATAGTGTCCGTCGATGTACATCCATCGTCCTTTGCGACGCCCACCAAACCCAAAAAATAGAAAATGTTAAAAAGCTATTTGCCTCCTAAGAGGCTACCCGCCGTCTATCCTCTCTTAGGCTTTGACAGCTCCTAGATAGGCAAGGGGCCCGGTTACATCAACGGGTATCCTCTAAGGAGGCAAAGCAATTTTTGAAGTTTTTCTATTTTCCGGGTCCTCGGGCGTCGTGATGGACATTAATGGACACTATTTTTTTTCTTTTAATAAAGAATTTGTCAAAAACTGTTTCCTGTGTTTCTTACCTTTTGACATTTTTTTTAATGAATGGGAACGGATACAATGTACCCGATACCCATGCACATAGGGGTGGTCAGGATCTAGGGCCTCCTTGTTAAAGGGGGCTTCCAGTTTCCGATAAGCCCCCCACTTGCAGACTCCGACAACCACAGGTTGTCGGAAAGAGGCCTTTGTCCCCATCAAAATCGGCACAAGGTTCTTCGAGAGCCCCCTTCAAGAGCCCCCCTACCCCAAAGCACCCACCCCCTATGTTGAGGTCATGTGGCCTGGTATGGTTTAGAAGGGGGGGCGCTTGCTCCTCCCCTTCCTGGCCTGCCAGGCTGCATGCTCGGATAAGGGTCTGGTATGGATTTTGGGGGGGGACCCCGTGCTGTTTTTTTGGCGTGGAGTTTCCCTTAAAAAATCAATACCAGAGCCAAATGGCCTGGTATGGACTGGGGGGGACCATACGCCATTTTTTAAAACATTTTTCTATTGCCGGGCAATTGCCGGTATCCTTATCCTTATATTCATCTGTCAGTGGAGAAGACCGCTGACTCATGGTTGTTAAGGATGTGGGTGGCTGGCTTCCTGGCCCGCTGCTTAACAACCAGCTATTTCCGATCTGAATTCTAATCGTTCTGAAAAGTTGGAATTCGTTAGAAAATGTATAAATTAAGCTAATTATTTTTTTTATAAATTGTTTATTTATGAAAAGTTATAAAAGTACAGTACAAACATATTTCACAATCAAATAGAAAAATAGAAGTATGGCAATAAATGGGTGTACACAAATAAAACCGTAACTTAGATCGTATACATTGCGTTCACATCAGGTAACAGAATACGTAATTTGAGTAAAAAGAAGAGAAGACGGTAGCTGCATCACTGTCACATCTAAAGCCCCATACACACGCGCGGAGTATCCGAGGACCAGGTCCGTCAGACCATGTCCGTCATACTTTGTCTGATGTTGGTTTTGCGTACACACGGTCGGACAAAGTTGTCGGAAAATCCGATCATTCTGAACGTGGTGACGTTTGTTGCCTACGACGGGACTACGTAGAGGCTAGTAGCCAATAGCGTTGGTCTTGTAATGTGATCTGAGCATGCGTAGCACTTTGTCCGTCGGACTACCATACACACGATCGGATTTGGTGTGATTGGACCTTGTTGTCCAAAAATCGAACCAGCAGGAGATAGGACTTTGTCCGTCAGACAATCTGATGGAAACTGTCCGATGGTGCCTACACACGGTCTGATTTTCCGACAACATTGTCCGATAGGACAGAATCCATCGGAAAAACCTACCGTGTGTATGGGGCTTTAGAGTCATACATATAGTAAAAACATTTAGTGCAATTTTTAAAATTAAGCTAATTTTAACAAAAATGAAACCAAATTTAACGAAAACGAAATTAAACAAATTCCAAAACCAAACTAAACTAATTCCATAACAAAACAAAATTATTAACATAACAAATCTATCTGAAACAAAACACATTTTTCCGTTCTGCACATGTCTACTTGGGTGTAACTATTTACCCATTTTTAAATATTATTTATATCACATTTTACTTTATAACATGATCTTTTTGACTTCTTGCTGCCATATCACGTACCTGTACGTCATTGTCTTCAAGTGGTACCCCGGTACCGTTTTTTTAGAGCTGGCGGTCGGTTCTCTAGTAATAACAACCGATGCAGCTAAGCAGCCTCTCGGCTGCTATTACAAGCATGTCCCCCCCTCTCGCCGCCTTCTGCTGCTCGCCCAGCCTTTCCCATCTCATCCGGAGACCCGAGTGACCATCCGGCACATCCGCTGGCTGGCCGGAGACCCGAAAAAAGCTGTAATTGCCTTTGATTGGGTCTCGGATGTAGTAACCTGGAAGCGACGTCACAACGTCACTTTCCAGTTTACTCGGAAAGTTGTCAGAATTTCCGAACGCCAATAATGCGGTGACGTACGACAAGCCAAGAAAAATTAAATTCAATAGCCAGTGCGGCCCTTGTGCTTGATTCCGAGCATGTGTGGAACTTTGTGCGTCGGAATTGTGTACACACGATCAGAATTTACGCAAATGCATTTTGTTGTCGGACAATTTGAGAACCAGATCTCAAATTTTCTGCGACAGAAATTTCCGATGGAAACTATCCGATGGAGCCTACACATGGTCAGATTTTCCGACAACAAGCTCCGATCGCACATTTGCCGTCGGAAAGTCCAATCATGTGTACGCGGCATTATAGAGCACAGATCACGCTCACGCTGGAAATTTTGACACATGAAACCAGAAGTGATGTTATACACATCACTTCCCGGTTCTTTGCAACTAGGGGAGATCAGAAAATGAATCTAGACTGGTCTCCCTCACCTCCACTCAGGGACACCTACAATGTGGGTCACGGGATGCAGGTGGGACAGTGGAGACCGAGCACCATTGCAGAGGAATCACATGGGGGGGGGGGGGGGCACAGTTTAACCACCCAATCAGTTCCATCAGAAAGTCAGCTTGTGGAGAGTGTGTAACCCCCCCCTCCCCCACTGCCACAGACTTATGACATATGTTGATGGATTTAAAAGGGTTCAAGAAGGTCCACTTCTGCATAATATTTATTCCTTGATGCTGATTACATTGAGAGGCATATAAATAAAAGCTGCCACCTCAGGGAAAACGAACATATGTAAGGAGATATCTTTCGCAGGACTCACCACCTGAGGACGCAAGAGACCAATTCTCAACTTTACGCAAACCAGGAAGAAGTGAGAAGGCAAGCAGCCGGCTAGCTGTCTTTCTTTTGTTTTTTTCCCTTTTCTTCTTTCTTTTATCCCAACAGGTACATCTCAATCCCGCTTGACATCCAATCACCCACAGGGAAGGTGAGACCTCCTCCACAGATCCACCACCTCAACCTTCTCTCGGCTAACTGACACCACAACCACCCAGTTCCTACACGCAGCAATTGACGTCAAGTGTACCACTTATCTGAGGAGGCTTTTACAGCACTATGGACAAAGGCAACAACCCAATCGGGCTCTGCCAACAAGGTTTTCTTTTTCTTTCTCTTTATTTTTATTCAGTGTATTGTATTTACTCTTCTTTTTCTTTTTTTTTTTTAATTTGCAGCGCTAGAATATCGGTAGTAATAACCATGACAGTAATACAAGGCTAAACTGCTTTCTTACTCACAAATAGCAGGGGCACTCAACCTGACAATATAACGGTCTTATGCCGAAATTAGCATGACATACTCTTGAGGAGAATGGAGGCACCCAACAATCCCATGATAACACTAACTCAAGTATACTAATCTATCCCTAACCATGTACTGGCGTACGGCGCCTAAGTATCAACCCAAATGAACCTTATTCCAGGTGTCAACCAAACTGAAATGTTTTGGTAAACTTTACTAAACTGAGACCACCTACACCCCTTATTGTGGGCCCCCTCCATCCTCCTCAATGGGTTTACACCGCCGCAAACATGGCAAAGACGTTGATGAAATGTTTATGTGTAGGATCGAAAGAGTGTAGTGCCACCAATACTCAACGACCCTAACGGTCACTTTATGACCAATCACCCTACATTTCCATGCATAACGAATCTCTCCACACCCTACTTGCTTCTTTATGGTCATACAAGGCTATTTGAACCGAACATGGATCGTTACCTATATATACTGATCAAATCACCTACAGATCTGTTGATGGCCCACAGGGCACGCACTACTCCGCTACCCTGTTAATAGTCCAGGTGACAATTGATCTACTACAGTCACAAGGTTACCACTGTTATTTAAGGTTCTTAAAGTTATTTATATGTGATTTATTTCAGTGGTCAATACACCACTTAAGTTATTGGCATTTCATTGAATGACACTTAAAACCACCAATAACCTACCCCTGTGTCCCCCTCTTCACGACACACACATGCTAAAGACGGTTAAAACTATGAACAACAATCAATCTCACAACACCCCCGGGCCTCCCGGTCTTACTATAGACCCTACCTCTAGGTAACACAGACTCCTCACTGGCAATACCTTCCTTTCCGGTGACAGACGTCCACTACCGCTCCTCCCACTTTCCCCAAAGAGTACAATCAGTACCTGATTTTCTTAGGTACTATCCGGCTCCTCACCGCCTAGGTGAGATTTGAGCATCCACTCAACAGCCCCCCCTCCACCCCAACCCCGGACCCCACGATAAACCCTCCCTCGCCTCAAACCTCCCCACCTCACACCCTCCCTCTCCCTTACCCTTGTATCATCCAACCACGCAAAATCTGTCCCCCTGAAAGTTGGAACACTAAAATCAACTGGTACATTTCACGGTCTGAACCCCACCCAAATACTACCCAGCCCATCACAACCAGTCACCCAGGGCGCTTAGACACGTCACAACATGGCATACTCCCAACTAGGGAAATCACCGACTCTTGTATCACACAACGTTAATGGCCTCAACCAGCCTGAAAAAAGATCTAAGTTACTAAGGGAACTTAAAAAAATCCGCCCGATGATAGTGTACCTACAAGAAACTCATTTCAAGACTAAGCACATACCCAAAATCACAGACAACATATACACAGAAATACACCACGCCTCTGACCCCCTAGCTAAGACGAAAGGTGTCTCAATCCTCATTAACAAAGAAGCCCCTTTCAAACTCCAGCACAAACTTATAGACCCGGAAGGTCGTTACTTGTTCCTCAAAGGAGACTGGGCCGGGACACCTGTCACACTAGCTAATGTTTACTTCCCAAACAAGACACACGTCCCTTTCTGTAGAAAACTCATAGACGAACTGAAAGGGTTTGCAGACGGATGCATTATCCTAGGCGGGGACTTCAATATCCCCCTCTCGCCCCTCAGAGACACCTCCACAGGCCACACGACAGTGACATAAAGAAAACTCAGGCGCATCAAATTACTGATAAGTTCTCTCTCTCTAGTTGACACTTAT
This sequence comes from Lithobates sylvaticus, assembly GCA_028564925.1. Taxonomy (NCBI): domain Eukaryota; kingdom Metazoa; phylum Chordata; class Amphibia; order Anura; family Ranidae; genus Lithobates; species Lithobates sylvaticus. The sequence continues at coordinate 46,528,349 of CM053029.1, forward strand.
AGAGCTGTCCATACCACAGGAAAGGACTACACCTTCTTTTCCCACCCCCACAAAAAATACTCACGTATTGACCTCATATTTGTCACACAACGAGACATCCAAAACGTCAGGTCAGCAGACATAGGCATTATATCGCTCTCGGACCATGCCCCCACAGCAATCTCTATACAACTTGATACCCCTAAACGACCATTCTTCAACTGGAGACTGAACGCCTCTCTACTAACAGACCAGAAGATAAAAGACGACATACACAACGCTATCAATGACTATTTCAGGATTAACACTAACTTAGACACTGACCCCCTGACTAACTGGGAAGCACACAAGAGCGTCATAAGAGGACACCTAATGAAATGGGGTGCAAGGAAGAAGAAAGAGAGGGAGAAGGAAATAACCAGTCTGACCACACAAATACATAAACTAGAAACGCTGCACAAACAATCACTCTCTATTCTAGTTGAGGAAGAGCTTACAAGATGCAGGACTGCACTAAAACAAATACTAGAAATCAAGGTTAGGAAAGCACTCTTCTTTAAGAAGGGCATCTACTATGAGCACGGCGACAAAAGTGAAAAATTACTGGCCAAAGCCCTCAAAGACGCACAGATGACAAACACAATACATGCAATAAAAGACGCAGACGGCACGCCCAGACACAGCCCTACTGAGATTGCGGACCTCTTCCATAAATTTTACACGAAACTCTATAACCTACTGAACCAACATAAACCCCCCCACCTTACACTTACAAAACAAGAAACAATAGATCAGTTTCTAAAAGACAGCAAACTACCCCAACTATCCCAAGAAGACGTGCAACAACTAGAGGAGCCCATATCTACTACTGAGATTTTGGGAGCAATTAAAGGACTAAAATCGGGTAAGAGCCCTGGCCCTGACGGCTTCACTTCTCAATATTATAAGACCTACGTACACCAACTAACTAAACCCTTACTAACGACATTCAACTACTTGGCTAAACACAAACACCACCAAGACCCCTTTCTAATGGCACACATAGCAGTGATCCCAAAACCAGACAAGGACCATACAGACTGTGCAAACTATAGGCCAATTTCCCTACTAAACACTGATCTAAAACTCCTAGCCAAAATATTGGCCAATAGAATGAAACCCCTTTTAGCAAAGATTATCGGTCCCGAACAGGTGGGATTCATGCCGGGTAGGGAGGCAAGAGACAATATCACCAAAGCACTTAACCTGATACATTTTACCAAACTCTCCAAGAATGACAAACTCATACTCTCCACCGACGCCGAAAAGGCTTTTGATAGAGTCTCTTGGGACTACATGATACGTACCTGTTCCCATATCGGTCTAGATAAAAATATGATGTCTTGGATATCAGCACTCTACCAGAATCCTCAGGCCAGAATCAAAGTAAATAACACACTCTCTGACCCGATAAAAATACGAAACGGTACGAGACAGGGATGCCCCCTTTCCCCCCTCCTTTTCATCATCTCACTGGAACCCCTAATCAGAATGATCAACATTAACAAGGACATAAAGGGTTTCAAGGTTGGAGATGGAGAATATAAGACCGCGGCATATGCAGACGACCTCCTATTCTTCCTTACAGAGCCACACATCTCCATCTCCAACCTTGAAAAAAAACATTTGAAACCTTTGGTTACATCTCTAATTTTAAAATTAATAGCACAAAATCCGAAGCCCTGAACATTAACCTACCACCAGACCAACTGAGATTACTAAAAGACAACCACACCTACACATGGGTAACACATACGTTAAAGTATTTAGGGATTAAGCTAACCAAGGATATAGACTCTCTATATCATCACAATTATGAACCACTACTAAAAACATTAATTAGAGATCTCCAAAAATTGCAATCGATAACATTTTCATGGTTCGGTAGAGCTGCCATACTTAAAATGACGGTACTACCCAGACTCCTCTATTTCTTTAATGCCCTCCCTATTAAAATACCTGAGACCTTTTTCTCCACCCTAACCAGAGCGCAGAGACGATTTTTATGGGCAGACAAAAAACCTAGAATACAGATTAGACTCCTGCAACTCCCCAAGAACAGAGGCGGTATAGGCCTTCCAAATTTTAGGAAATACCACCAAGCATCCCACATCACACGCATAATAGACTGGCACTGCCATAAGACAAATAAAGACTGGATACAACTGGAACAATACCTCACACCATACAACCTCTCCTTCTACCCCTGGACTAGACACTCCAAAACAGACAAAGAACTAGATCACCCACTGGTATCAACCACGCTAACTATCTGGCACAAAATAGCGGGGAAGCACAAACTTGCATCAATTCCAGGCCCACTTACACCAATCACAAACAATCCAGACTTCCTCCCAGGCCTACACCTCAAACACATACAGGCACGAACGACGACTCAATGCGTGACAAACTCACAAATAAAAACACTAGATGACTTACGTACAGAATGGGATGGTCCATTTCCTGGTTTTTGGTTCTAATTACAACTAAAAGATTTCTTGTTAAACAGTAAATATAGAGCATCATACTGCCTCCCACTACTCCCTATAGAAGAAATATGTCTCAAAGGATCCCCTGTTAATAACACTACCTCGTTAGCTTATAACTGGCTAAGCCAGACTGAGAAAACAGACAATGATAGACACAAAAAGAGGTGGGAAAGGGACCTGAATATTACAATAACGGACGCACAATGGGAGAAGGCATGTATCATAACCCACAAAAGTTCCTTGAGTTCCAGATATCAAGAAATATCGTACAAAATACTAACTCAATGGTACATCACACCCCTCCAAACCAGGAAATGGTCCTCCACAGGTACTCCTGTTGGAGATGCAACAGACACAGAGGCACCTTCCTCCATATCTGGTGGACATGCCCCCCTATCCTAACATTCTGGACAGAAGTGATAACATGGATTAAAGCCATAACAGATACCAAATTAGAACTCACACCTGCAGCCTGTCTGATAAATGTAAACAACGCCACTATAAGCAGATACAAAAGATCCCTCACCAGACACCTTTTGCTAGCAGCCAAAACACTTATCCCCCTCCACTGGAAGACCGCACACACACCCACCATCAAAGATTGGATCGACAGAACAAACTATATTCACAAAATGGAAGAAATAGCCGCAATGAAACAAGAAAACAACCCCCGCTTCAATGAAACATGGCAACCATGGTTACTATTTAAGTACTCATCTGACTACATCTCGCTCACCGACTCAAATGATTCAGATAATCCCACATCATCTAGTCCCACATCTCCTCACCACTAGGGATGGGCCCGGTGCTCGATGCGAACCCACGTTCGCATCGAGCACCGGGCGTTCGCTCGCTCGGCGAGCCCAGAACTATTTTGGCCGCTCGCATCACGTTCGTGTGATGCGAGCGGCCCCGCAATGCATTGCGGCCGGCGCGGCCGACGCAGTGCATTGCTGGCTGATGATTGGCCAAGCATGCACTGTGACCCCGCATGCTTGGCCAATCACAGCCCCGGAAACTCGAAGAGCCATAATTGGCTACAGGCAGGACGCCTGTAGCCAATTACAGCTCAGGGGCTGTAGTACACGCCCCCCCCTATTTAAACGCCGCCACGCCGTCTGCGCCGGTCACATGCTGTTCCGGCGCAGATTGAGCAGGCTGATTCTGTGACACTCTGCTGCATTTAGATAGTTAGAGAGATTCACTTACAGAGATTGAGTTAGATAGATTCAGTTACAAAGATTGATTGAGAAAGAGGGGCTTGTAGTGTGCTCGTGGCAGGCAGGCAGAGCTACTATATTTTGTTACCAGAAGCACCTATAGGACTTGTAGTGTGTTCGTGGCAGGCAGGCAGAGCTCCTATATTTTGTTACCAGAAGCACCTATAGGACTTGTAGTGTGTTCGTGGCAGGCAGGCAGAGCTCCTATATTTTGTTACCAGAAGCACCTATAGGACTTGTAGTGTGTTCGTGGCAGGCAGGCAGAGCTCCTATATTTTGTTACCAGAAGCACCTATAGGACTTGTAGTGTGTTCGTGGCAGGCAGGCAGAGCTCCTATATTTTGTTACCAGAAGCACCTATAGGACTTGTAGTGTGTTCGTGGCAGGCAGGCAGAGCTCCTATATTTTGTTCCCAGAGGCACCTATAGGACTTGAAGTGTGTTAGTCCCATTACACACACAGAGCTATATTTTCTTCCCAGAAGCACCTATAGGACTTGAAGTGTGTTAGTCCCATCACACACACAGAGCTATATTTTCTTCCCAGAAGCACCTATAGGACTTGAAGTGTGTTAGTCCCATCACACACACAGAGCTATATTTTGTTCCCAGAGGCACCTATAGGACTTGAAGTGTGTTAGTCCCATTACACACACAGAGCTATATTTTCTTCCCAGAAGCACCTATAGGACTTGAAGTGTGTTAGTCCCATTACACACACAGAGCTATATTTTCTTCCCAGAAGCACCTATAGGACTTGAAGTGTGTTAGTCCCATTACACACACAGAGCTATATTTTCTTCCCAGAAGCACCTATAGGACTTGAAGTGTGTTAGTCCCATCACACACACAGAGCTATATTTTGTTCCCAGAAGAACCTATAGGACTTGAAGTGTGTTAGTCCCATTACACACACAGAGCTATATTTTGTTCCCAGAAGCACCTATAGGACTTGAAGTGTGTTAGTCCCATTACACACACAGAGCTATATTTTCTTCCCAGAAGCACCTATAGGACTTGAAGTGTGTTAGTCCCATTACACACACAGAGCTATATTTTGTTCCCAGAAGCACCTATAGGACTTGAAGTGTGTTAGTCCCATCACACACACAAAGCTATATTTTCTTCCCAGAAGCACCTATAGGACTTGAAGTGTGTTAGTCCCATCACACACACAGAGCTATATTTTCTTCCCAGAAGCACCTATAGGACTTGAAGTGTGTTAGTCCCATCACACACACAGAGCTATATTTTGTTCCCAGAGGCACCTATAGGACTTGAAGTGTGTTAGTCCCATTACACACACAGAGCTATATTTTCTTCCCAGAAGCACCTATAGGACTTGAAGTGTGTTAGTCCCATTACACACACAGAGCTATATTTTCTTCCCAGAAGCACCTATAGGACTTGAAGTGTGTTAGTCCCATCACACACACAGAGCTATATTTTGTTCCCAGAAGAACCTATAGGACTTGAAGTGTGTTAGTCCCATTACACACACAGAGCTATATTTTGTTCCCAGAAGCACCTATAGGACTTGAAGTGTGTTAGTCCCATTACACACACAGAGCTATATTTTCTTCCCAGAAGCACCTATAGGACTTGAAGTGTGTTAGTCCCATTACACACACAGAGCTATATTTTGTTCCCAGAAGCACCTATAGGACTTGAAGTGTGTTAGTCCCATCACACACACAGAGCTATATTTTGTTCCCAGAAGCACCTATAGGACTTGAAGTGTGTTAGTCCCATCACACACACAGAGCTATATTTTGTTCCCAGAAGCACCTATAGGACTTGAAGTGTGTTAGTCCCATTACACACACAGAGCTATATTTTGTTCCCAGAAGCACCTATAGGACTTGAAGTGTGTTAGTCCCATTACACACACAGAGCTATATTTTCTTCCCAGAAGCACCTATAGGACTTGAAGTGTGTTAGTCCCATTACACACACAGAGCTATATTTTGTTCCCAGAAGCACCTATAGGACTTGAAGTGTGTTAGTCCCATCACACACACAGAGCTATATTTTGTTCCCAGAAGCACCTATAGGACTTGAAGTGTGTTAGTCCCATCACACACACAGAGCTATATTTTGTTCCCAGAAGCACCTATAGGACTTGAAGTGTGTTAGTCCCATCACACACACAGAGCTATATTTTGTTCCCAGAAGAACCTATAGGACTTGAAGTGTGTTAGTCCCATCCCACACACACAGAGCTATATTTTGTTCCCAGAAGCACCTATAGGACTTGAAGTGTGTTAGTCCCATTACACACACAGAGCTATATTTTGTTCCCAGAAGCACCTATAGGACTTGAAGTGTGTTAGTCCCATCACACACACAGAGCTATATTTTGTTCCCAGAAGCACCTATAGGACTTGAAGTGTGTTAGTCCCATCACACACACAGAGCTATATTTTGTTCCCAGAAGCACCTATAGGACTTGAAGTGTGTTAGTCCCATTACACACACAGAGCTATATTTTGTTCCCAGAAGCACCTATAGGACTTGAAGTGTGTTAGTCCCATTACACACACAGAGCTATATTTTCTTCCCAGAAGCACCTATAGGACTTGAAGTGTGTTAGTCCCATTACACACACAGAGCTATATTTTGTTCCCAGAAGCACCTATAGGACTTGAAGTGTGTTAGTCCCATCACACACACAGAGCTATATTTTGTTCCCAGAAGCACCTATAGGACTTGAAGTGTGTTAGTCCCATCACACACACAGAGCTATATTTTGTTCCCAGAAGCACCTATAGGACTTGAAGTGTGTTAGTCCCATCACACACACAGAGCTATATTTTGTTCCCAGAAGCACCTATAGGACTTGAAGTGTGTTAGTCCCATCACACACACAGAGCTATATTTTGTTCCCAGAAGCACCTATAGGACTTGAAGTGTGTTAGTCCCATCACACACACAGAGCTATATTTTGTTCCCAGAAGCACCTATAGGACTTGAAGTGTGTTAGTCCCATCACACACACAGAGCTATATTTTCTTCCCAGAAGCACCTATAGGACTTGAAGTGTGTTAGTCCCATCACACACACAGAGCTATATTTTCTTCCCAGAAGCACCTATAGGACTTGAAGTGTGTTAGTCCCATCACACAGAGCTCCTCTATTTTCTTTGCAGAAGCACCCATAGGACTTCTAGTGTGTTAGTGGCATCACACAGAGCTCCTATATATTCTTCTCAGCAGCACCCACAGGACTTCTAGTGTGTTAGTGGCATCACACAGAGCTCCTCTATTTTCTTTGCAGAAGCACCCACAGGACTTCTAGTGTGTTAGTGGCATCACACAGAGCTCCTCTATTTTCTTTGCAGAAGCACCCATAGGACTTCTAGTGTGTTAGTGGCATCACACAGAGCTCCTATATATTCTTCTCAGCAGCACCCACAGGACTTCTAGTGTGTTAGTGGCATCACACAGAGCTCCTCTATTTTCTTTGCAGAAGCACCCACAGGACTTCTAGTGTGTTAGTGGCATCACACAGAGCTCCTCTATTTTCTTTGCAGAAGCACCCATAGGACTTCTAGTGTGTTAGTGGCATCACACAGAGCTCCTATATATTCTTCTCAGCAGCACCCACAGGACTTCTAGTGTGTTAGTGGCATCACACAGAGCTCCTCTATTTTCTTTGCAGAAGCACCCACAGGACTTCTAGTGTGTTAGTGGCATCACACAGAGCTCCTCTATTTTCTTTGCAGAAGCACCCATAGGACTTCTAGTGTGTTAGTGGCATCACACAGAGCTCCTATATATTCTTCTCAGCAGCACCCACAGGACTTCTAGTGTGTTAGTGGCATCACACAGAGCTCCTCTATTTTCTTTGCAGAAGCACCCACAGGACTTCTAGTGTGTTAGTGGCATCACACAGAGCTCCTATATATTCTTCTCAGCAGCACCCACAGGACTTCTAGTGTGTTAGTGGCATCACACAGAGCTCCTCTATTTTCTTTGCAGAAGCACCCACAGGACTTCTAGTGTGTTAGTGGCATCACACAGAGCTCCTCTATTTTCTTTGCATAAGCACCCACAGGACTTCTAGTGTGTTAGTGGCATCACACAGAGCTCCTCTATTTTCTTTGCATAAGCACCCACAGGACTTCTAGTGTGTTAGTGGCATCACACAGAGCTCCTCTATTTTCTTTGCATAAGCACCCACAGGACTTCTAGTGTGTTAGTGGCATCACACAGAGCTCCTCTATTTTCTTTGCAGAAGCACCCATAGGACTTCTAGTGTGTTAGTGGCATCACACAGAGCTCCTATATATTCTTCTCAGCAGCACCCACAGGACTTCTAGTGTGTTAGTGGCATCACACAGAGCTCCTCTATTTTCTTTGCATAAGCACCCACAGGACTTCTAGTGTGTTAGTGGCATCACACAGAGCTCCTCTATTTTCTTTGCATAAGCACCCACAGGACTTCTAGTGTGTTAGTGGCATCACACAGAGCTCCTCTATTTTCTTTGCAGAAGCACCCATAGGACTTCTAGTGTGTTAGTGGCATCACACAGAGCTCCTATATATTCTTCTCAGCAGCACCCACAGGACTTCTAGTGTGTTAGTGGCATCACACAGAGCTCCTCTATTTTCTTTGCAGAAGCACCCACAGGACTTCTAGTGTGTTAGTGGCATCACACAGAGCTCCTCTATTTTCTTTGCATAAGCACCCACAGGACTTCTAGTGTGTTAGTGGCATCACACAGAGCTCCTCTATTTTCTTTGCAGAAGCACCCATAGGACTTCTAGTGTGTTAGTGGCATCACACAGAGCTCCTATATATTCTTCTCAGCAGCACCCACAGGACTTCTAGTGTGTTAGTGGCATCACACAGAGCTCCTCTATTTTCTTTGCAGAAGCACCCACAGGACTTCTAGTGTGTTAGTGGCATCACACAGAGCTCCTCTATTTTCTTTGCATAAGCACCCACAGGACTTCTAGTGTGTTAGTGGCATCACACAGAGCTCCTCTATTTTCTTTGCAGAAGCACCCATAGGACTTCTAGTGTGTTAGTGGCATCACACAGAGCTCCTATATTTTCTTCTCAGCAGCACCCACAGGACTACCGACTACAATGGCTGGAAGACCGCCAAGGGGAGGCAGAGCGTGCAGAGCCAAGAACACAGGGCAGGCAGGCTCTGTTTCTAGTGGACGTGGCCGTGGACGTGGACGTGGTCGTGCATCGTCATCAGCACGTGGCCATGGGACACGCGCGTCTTTGTTTTCGGCAGCTGGACATGTGGAGCCGCATCATGCTGAAGGCTTGGTAGAATGGATGACCAAGCCCTCCTCATCCTCCTCATCCTCTCTCACCCAGGCTCAGGGTACTGACAGAGCATCATCAGCCACCCCTTCCCTAGACCCACCATGTCCTCCTGAGGAGTCCCCCGAACTCTTTGAGCACAGTGTTGGGTACATGCTCCAGGAGGATGCCCAACGATTCGAAGGCTCGGATGACGATACCCAGCTTGAGGAATCTGGCAGTACAGTTCCACCAGCTGCAGCTTACTGCCAGGTTTGCTCTAGTGGTGAAGAGGGAGGGGATGATGAGGTCACTGACTCCACGTGGGTGCCTCAAGGGAGAGAGGATGAGGAGGAGGACGAGGAGGAGGAGGATGCGGCGTCACATGTCCAACGAGGCAGGATGCCCCCTGGAGGCCAGGTAGAGGCCAGCACAGCAACTGTACAACACCGCAGAGCTCCGCCTGTGCAGGGCGCTGCCTCTGCACGTTATCAGAAAAGTTCTTTGGTGTGGGCCTTTTTTGAGACGAGTGCAGCAGATCGCACCACTGCTATTTGCAATATTTGTCTCAAGCGTATCTCGCGTGGCCAAAACATCAGCCGCTTGGGCACGACAAGCATGACCAGACATATGGCGACCTGCCATGCAGCTCGTTGGCAGGCACACATAAAAGACCCACACCAAAGAACTAAGCGGACCTCTCCTTGCTCCTCCTCAGCTGGGATCTCCATCCCCACTACACCTTCAGTCCTCTCTGAAAGCTGCTCTGAGAGGACTGAAGGTGTAGAATTCGGTGTGTCACAACCAAGTACTTGCAGTACACCGACGTCCGAATGCAGCAGGCAAATTTCCCTGCCCCAGCTGCTGGACCGTAGAAAGAAGTACACTCCCAGCCATCCACATGCCCAGCGGTTGAATGCTAGCCTTGCTAAATTGCTAGCACTTCAACTGCTGCCTTTTCAGTTGGTAGACTCGGCCCCCTTCCGTGAGTTTGTTCAATGTGCGGTTCCTCAGTGGCAGGTTCCCAAACGCCACTTTTTCTCGCGGAAGGCGATTCCGTCTCTCTACCGGCATGTGGAGGGCAATGTCCATGCCTCGCTGGACAGGGCGGTCAGCGGTAAGGTGCATATTACTGCTGACTCATGGTCCAGCAGGCATGGACAGGGACGGTACCTTTCTTTCACGGCCCATTGGGTCACTCTATTGGCAGCTGGGAGGGATGCAGGACAAGGTGCAGTAGTGTTGGAGGTTGTCCCGCCACCACGCCTCCAAAACGCGACTACTGCTACTGGTTGTGACACACCTCTCTCCTCCACCCCCTCCTCTTCTTCTTCCTCCAGTGCTCTGTCCTTGGAACCAGCGGTGCTCCGTAGGCGTACAAGGGGCTACGCAAGTACGCAGGCAAAAAGATGCCATGCCGTGCTTGCGCTGGTGTGTTTGGGGGACAGGAGCCACACTGGGCCAGAGGTTCTGGCAGCTCTGCAGGGGCAGGCCGAGAGGTGGTTGACGCCACGTCAGCTTAAGCCAGGAATGGTCGTTTCTGACAATGGCACCAACCTCCTCTCCGCCCTGCGACAGGGGCAGCTCACCCATGTGCCCTGCATGGCTCACGTCCTCAACCTGGTGGTGCAGCGGTTCTTGGGCAGGTTCCCAGGCTTACAGGATGTCCTGAGGCAGGCCAGGAAAGTCTGTGTGCATTTCCGCCGATCTTATAATGCCAGTGCTCGGCTGACTGAGCTGCAAAAGGAGCTGAACCTGCCCAAGAACCGCCTAATATCTGACATGCCCACCAGGTGGAACTCAACGTTGGCCATGCTGCAGCGACTGCACACGCAGCAGAGGGCCATCAATGAGTACCTTTGCGACTACGGCACCAGGACAGGGTCAGGGGAGCTTGGTTTTTTTTCCCCACGTCAGTGGAGCATGATCAGGGATGCATGCACTGTCCTCTCACCATTTGAGGAGGCCACGAGGATGGTGAGCAGTGACAGTGCATGCATCAGTGACACTGTCCCTCTTGTCCACCTGTTGGAGCATACGCTGCGTGGGATAATGGACAGGGCACTTGAGGCAGAACAGAGGCAGGAAGAGGAGGACTTCCTTGCCTCTCAAGGCCCCCTTTATCCGGACAGTGTTCCTTCTGTCCCACCCATCACACAGGAAGAGGATGAGGAGGAGGAGGAGGAGGAGGAGGAGGAGGATTGTGTGAGCATGGAGGTGGAGCCTGGCACTCAGCATCAGCAGCAGCAGTCTTTTAGGGATGATGTACAGTCCCAACAAGCCAGTGGACTTGTACGTGGCTGGGAGGAGGTGGCTGGCGATCATGTCATCCTCAGTGACCCAGAAGACTCCGGACCGAATGCCTCAGCTAACCTACGCTGCATGGCCTCCCTGATCCTGCAAAGCCTGCGGAAGGATCCTCGTATTCTTCGGATCAAGGAGAGGGACCATTACTGGCTGGCCACTCTCCTTGATCCGCGGTACAAGGGTAAGGTTGCGGACCTTATCTTGCCGTCGCAGAGGGAGCAGAGGATGAGACATCTCAGGGAGGCCTTGCAGAAAGGTCTGTGCAACGCGTTCCCAGAAACTGGGAGGCTACAAACTCCTGGTCCTGGGCGACGAGTTGCTGAGGCTTCGGTCAGTGGCAGAAGGAGCGGTGGGGAAGGTGGACGTCTGACCGATGCGTTCAGACAATTTTTTAGTCCGCAGCCCCAAGGTATGATCGGTTCCAGCAACCATCGCCAGCGTCTGATATACATGGTGCAGGAATACCTTGGGGCAAGGTCAGACTTGGACACCTTTCCCACCGAAAATCCTCTGGCTTACTGGGTCCTGAGGATGGATCACTGGCCAGAGCTTGCACAGTATGCAATTGAGCTACTGGCCTGTCCTGCCTCCAGCGTTCTTTCCGAACGCACATTCAGTGCTGCTGGAGGATTTGTGACTGATCATAGGGTGCGCCTGTCCACCGCCTCGGTTGATCGACTGACATTCATCAAAATGAATCAGTCTTGGATCACCACCAGCTACCAGGCACCTGAGGCGGATATAACCGAATAATTTTTAATGTCACATCCCTTCAAGACTGCCTATGCTGATGCTGAGTGACTGTCCTCTTATGTTCACTGACTATCCTCTTCCTCCTCCTCAATGATCCATGCCACCACACCAGTGCCTAAGGCACAATTTTTCAGCCCCTGTTTAACAGGGGCGTGTACTTACAATTTTTTAAAAAAAGGCTTCGCAACACGTGTGACTGCTGTGCTCCAAGTACAGTCTCTGTGAGGGCCGTGTTGCAGTGTTGTGGCACCAGCACCAGTGCCTAAGGCACAATTTTTCAGCCCCTGTTTAACAGGGGCGTGTACTTACAATTTTAAAAAAAAATGCTTCGCAACACGTGTGACTGCTGTGCTCCAAGTACAGTCTCTGTGAGGGCCGTGTTGCAGTGTTGTGGCACCAGCACCAGTGCCTAAGGCACAATTTTTCAGCCCCTGTTTAACAGGGGCGGGTACTTACAATTTTTTAAAAAAATGCTTCGCAACACGTGTGACTGCTGTGCTCCAAGTACAGTATCTGTGAGGGCCGGGTTGCAGTGTTGTGGCACCAGCACCAGTGCCTAAGGCACAATTTTTCAGCCCCTGTTTAACAGGGGCGTGTACTTACAATTTTTTAAAAAAAATGCTTCGCAACACGTGTGACTGCTGTGCTCCAAGTACAGTATCTGTGAGGGCCGGGTTGCAGTGTTGTTGCACCAGCACCAGTGCCTAAGGCACAATTTTTCAGCCCCTGTTTAACAGGGGCGTGTACTTACAATTTTTTAAAAAAATGCTTTGCAACACGTGTGACTGCTGTGCTCCAAGTACAGTATCTGTGAGGGCCGGGTTGCAGTGTTGTTGCACCAGCACCAGTGCCTAAGGCACAATTTTTCAGCCCCTGTTTAACAGGGGCGTGTACTTACAATTTTTTAAAAAAAATGCTTCGCAACACGTGTGACTGCTGTGCTCCAAGTACAGTATCTGTGAGGGCCGGGTTGCAGTGTTGTGGCACCAGCACCAGTGCCTAAGGCACAATTTTTCAGCCCCTGTTTAACAGGGGCGTGTACTTACAATTTTTTAAAAAAATGCTTCGCAACACGTGTGACTGCTGTGCTCCAAGTACAGTCTCTGTGAGGGGTTGCAGTGTTGTGGCACCAGCACCAGTGCCTAAGGCACAATTTTTCAGCCCCTGTTTAACAGGGGCGGGTAATTACAAATCTTGATCTAATAGTTCACAGCAGGGCCCATTCCTGCGCCCACCAAGAGTAACTATGAGGGCCTGCAGTCTTGTGGCAACACCGTCCACCACCACCGCCAAAGGCCCAATTTTTCTGCCCTGTTCATCAGGTGCTTGCAATTACAAATCTTGATCTAATAACTCACAGCAGGGCCCATTCCTGCGCCCACCAAGAGTAACTATGAGGGCCTACAGTCTTGTGGCAACACCGTCCACCACCACCGCCAAAGGCCCAATTTTTCTGCCCTGTTCATCAGGTGCTTGCAATTACAAATCTTGATCTAATAACTCACAGCAGGGCCCATTCCTGCGCCCACCAAGAGTAACTGTGAGAGCTTACAGTCTTGTGGCAAAACCGTCCACCACCACCACCACCACCCCCAATTTTTCTGCCCTGTTCAACAGGTGCATGCAATTACAAATCTTGATCTATTAACTCACAGCAGGGCCCATTCCTGTGCCCACCAGTCTTGTGGCTACACCAACATCTAATAGGGCAAATTTCTGCAGAGTATATACGCCAGGCCCCTACTTTCAAACATCCAACTTACAAACGACTCCTACTTGCAAATGGAAAGAGAAAACAGGAAGTGAGAGGAAATCTACCCCTAGGAAGGGAAATTCTATCCTGTTAGATTTAATTTGGGAAAAAGGTATCTCCTCTCTACTGATACTTTATCACCAATCCTTGTTTCAATTAAAACCCCACTTTTTTCCAAAAACATTTGTCATTGGGACGGAAAGTGAGGTGACATGTTCTGAACACATGTGCAAAGACAGCAAATGTTACAGGGGTGATAACCCCTCCCTATGTTCTCCAAAAAGCTTAAAAATAGATTTTTTTGGGATGGAGCTACACTTCATAATGTACCTGTTCAGATTCTACTTAAGATCAAACCTAAAGCCGCAAGTGGTTTTAAATGGCTTCTTTTTTTCCTTTACAAATGTCATTTTGTGCAAGGACAGTTCTAAACACGGGAAACACATGCCACTTCACAGGCATACTTTAGACACCCCCCAGGTACCATATTTAAAGGAAAATTTCACTTTTTTTTTTTCACTTTATGCATCATTAAAATGACTGCTCCCGAAAAAACGTTAGTTTTTAAAAGTTCTTTTTGCATTGATATATGTCCCCTGGGGCAGGACCCGGGTCCCCAAACCTGTTTTATGACATTAACATGCATATTGGCCGTTGTAATTAGCACTTTTGATTTCGAACGTTCGCGTCCATTATAACGTATAGGGTTCGAAAATTCGCGCGAACTTTCGGTCCGTTCGAAGGTTCTGGTTCGAACCGAACCCGGGGGTGTTCGGCTCATCCCTACTCACCACCCAGACTGATATGTGGACCCCTAAAAGGACACAAAGATATACAACAACCAGACCCTCATAATCTACCAGACCTCAATTTGGCTAATTGATACTCTTGAACCAACGCCAGAGATCTCCACACTATACAATATAATGAAATGTGACCCAATCGACCTACCCCAACACCCTGAAACCCACCAATACACCCCCCCCTCACCCCTCCCACACCTCCCCCTTATAGACACTAACTCAGTGAAAATGTTTAAGTTTGCCCTATTATCCATTCATACTGCTATATTTGCAATATCATATGTATATCCACGCTGTTAATGTAACTCCATTCAATATTGTATGCCTATGTAAAACCACATGTTATATTATCTGTTCTGTTTCAATTCTTAATAAAAATTTTGATTGAGAAAAAAAATAAATAAATAAAAGCTGCATACCAATCAAGCCACAGTAGGCTTGTCTACACTTGCCCGCATATGTAGCTATCTGTTCGGTAGATTTGTCCATCTGCAACCAAAGCAGTTCATAACATTTTCTGTCATACTGTCATATACAGCCCTCAAAAATTACACTCGCACACTCGCATTTTGCGAGTGATTTTTGAGGGCTGGCGAGGAGAAGAGAGGAGAGCCGCCACTGGGAGATCACAGCAGGGAACATTCAGACTTTTGTTTCATAAGCTGTGAGTGTTCCCCCGCGGCGCGCCGTCACATAAGCCCCTACCCTTTTCCGGGACTTTGATAGACAGATCACCCGTCCAATCCTAGGACGGGTGACCTGTATCAAACTTCCCCGGACAAGGGGAGGAGCTTATGTGACGGCGCGCCGCGGGGGAACACTCACAGCTTATGAAACAAAAGTCTGAATGTTCCCTGCTGTGATCTCCCAGTGGCAGCTCTCCTCTCTTCTCCTCCACAGGTAGGCAGCACATGGGGGACACAGGCTGCAAATGGGGGGGAGACACAGGCTGCAAATGGGGGGGAGACACAGGCTGCAAATGGGGGGGAGACACAGGCTGCAAATGGGGGGGGAGACACTGGCTGCACATGGGGGGGGACACAGGCTGCAAATGGGGGGGGAGACACAAGCTGCAAATGGGGGGGAGACACTGGCTGCAAATGGGGGGGAGACACTGGCTGCACATGGGGGGGGGACACTGGCTGCACATGGGGGGGGGGACACTGGCTGCACATGGGGGGGGAGGACACTGGCTGCACATGGGGGGGAGGACACTGGCTGCACATGGGGGGGAGGACACTGGCTGCACATGGGGGGGAGGACACTGGCTGCACATGGGGGGGAGGACACTGGCTGCACATGGGGGGGGACACTGGCTGCACATGGGGGGGGGACACTGGCTGCAAATGGGGGGGGACACTGGCTGCAAATGGGGGGGACACTGGCTGCAAATGGGGGGGGACACTGGCTGCAAATGGGGGGGGGGACACTGGCTGCACATGGGGGGGGACACTGGCTGCACATAGAGGGGGACACTGGCTGCACATAGGGGGGGGCACTGGCTGCACATAGGGGGGGGCACAGGCTGCACATGGGGGGGGACACAGGCTGCACATGGGGGGGGACACAGGCTGCATATGGGGGGGGCACAGGCTGCACATGGGGGGGACACAGGCTGCACATGGGGGGGGGGGACACAGGCTGCACATGGGGGGGGGGGGGACACTGGCTGGGGGGGGGGGGACACTGGCTGCACATGGGGGGGGGGGACACTGGCTGCACATGGGGGGGGGGACACTGGCTGCACATGGGGGGGGGGACACTGGCTGCACATGGGGGGGAGGACACTGGCTGCACATGGGGGGGAGGACACTGGCTGCACATGGGGGGGAGGACACTGGCTGCACATGGGGGGGGGACACTGGCTGCACATGGGGGGGGGACACTGGCTGCAAATGGGGGGGGGACACTGGCTGCAAATGGGGGGGGACACTGGCTGCAAATGGGGGGGGGGACACTGGCTGCAAATGGGGGGGGGACACTGGCTGCACATGGGGGGGGGGGACACTGGCTGCACATAGGGGGGGACACTGGCTGCACATAGGGGGGGGGGCACTGGCTGCACATGGGGGGGGCACAGGCTGCACATGGGGGGGGGACACAGGCTGCACATGGGGGGGACACAGGCTGCACATGGGGGGGACACAGGCTGCACATGGGGGGGGGGGGACACAGGCTGCACATGGGGGGGGACACAGGCTGCACATGGGGGGGGGGACACAGGCTGCACATGGGGGGGGGACACAGGCTGCACATGGGGGGGGACACAGGCTGCACATGGGGGGGGACACAGGCTGCACATGGGGGGGGACACAGGCTGCACATGGGGGGGGACACAGGCTGCACATGGGGGGGGACACAGGCTGCACATGGGGGGGGACACAGGCTGCACATGGGGGGGGACACAGGCTGCACATGGGGGGGGACACAGGCTGCACATGGGGGGGGGCACAGGCTGCACATGGGGGGGGGACACAGGCTGCACATGGGGGGGGACACAGGCTGCACATGGGGGGGACACAGGCTGCATTAACATTAAGGTTGTTAATATTTTTATAACTTAATTGCATAAAACATTAAAGGTGTCATTTAATGAGATAATTTATGAGGGCGGGTTTAGGGGCGGGTAGGGGTTGGGCGGGGCAACTGGTGGCGAGTAACCCTTAAGGCCTGGCTAGTAGCTCAGGACTTGAAATTTTGAGCCCTGGTCATATATATATATATATATATATATATATATATATATATATATATATATATATATATATATATGGTGTTACTTAAACTTGAAAAATGTGCTCTAGACAATATTAAAACACACCACTGATTTTTAATGAGGACATATAAATGAAAGCATCAAATCTATCTCATTTTTAATAATGACCTTTTTAGGGTGGATATTTTCAGGTTCACGGTGGCAAGAGGTCATCTGCCAAACATCTAGAATTGTGACTGGTAGCTTAGAGAACATAGCCCTCATCAAAGTGTCCAGCTGCAATGATAACCAGTCACTTCCATGGAAAAACCCATAGCCAGTGTTGGCCGATTTGATGATGATCTTTGTTTCGGGGCTGCGTTCTAACAGCCGAACTACAGCTTCTCGAATGTGATGAAACCTATTGATATACACTCCAACAGGGTAAGTAACGAAGTGACTCCAGCATGTTATCACGATGATCATCCCTTTCCGGTTCCCCAATCTATCCAATTCTGAAGCAATGTAGCGCAGTTCGTGTACTCCAGTACGTTCCATGCGTACAGGTTTCTGGTGGGCTCTCCACTGGACCAAATAATTAAATTCTGCATCTGTGGCTAGAATTGGACCTGTATTATGGACAGTATGAAGATCCATCTTCTTCAGAGCTAAGATTTTGGAAATAAAATGCAAGGTAAAATTAATAAGTTAATCAAAATTAAGATACTGTCTGACTGTACACTATATTGTCAAATGTATTGGGACACCTGCCTTTACACGTACATGAACTTTAATGGCATCCCAGTCTTTTCAATAATTTTTTATTAGGGTATAACATTGTAAATTAAAGTACAACAGTAGCAATGCATATGATCATAGATAATAGTAGTAAGTTTACACTGATATTACCTGAGTATTTATCCTTTATTCAGAGGGTGCGCACATCCTACTACACAATGTGCATGCCACCCCCCCATGAACGCTCTCTAGTCACAGGTTAGCAATACGATTTCAGCACATACAAGTTGTTGCCTGAATTGTGAAGACTACCATTGCATTATCTGTGATAGTTATACAAGTTTAAAGAAAACACAAGTGTAAAGATACCAATAAAACAACAAAAAAGAAAACTGTACCAGATTACGAGAATAGTTCTTTTAATACCTATTTGTGACTTTTTTTACTGATGAGATCAATCATTTTCAGAATATCTTCATGTCCAAGGTGCCCAATGGTTATTGAAGGATTTTAGATTATTAGTTTGGGTGGCAAAGTATTTTTCATAGGAGTGTTGAGTTTTAACCCTGCGTACCACTTCCTCAGTGTTAGGGGATAAAATGGTTTTCCATTTGGCTGTGATAGTTAATCTGGCTGCTATTAGTATATGTGTTACAATACTTCTAAATTTGAATGGTATTATGTCTATAGATAGATTAAGTAGAGCTAAATGAGGGGTAGGTTTAATCATTAATCCAGTTACTGAGGTTATTAGTTTAAAGATTGCGTACCAAAAGCTTGATATATTTTTGCAATCCCATAGTATTTGAATAATAGTACCCTTTGACCCATATTGCCTCCAACATGTATTCATTACAGATGGAAAGATTAGAAGATAGTCTTGCTGGGGTGAGATATGATCGATTAAGTATTTTAAGCATTTGATCCCAGTGATTGGTGCAGTGGGAGTGGTGGAAGTTAGATTGGATGGCAGTTTGGCACTGTTTGGGGGGAGTGTACTGATCCAAGTTCTTTTTCCCAGTTAGACATATTAGATGTCTTTACAAAATTATTATTATTTTGAAGTAGGGAGTAGAACCAGGATAAGCCTTTTGGTTTATCGTATTGGGTCCTCAGGTACTGCCATAAGCTCTTGTGCATTTTGTAGTGTAAATCTGAGTGGGTAGCATGGAAATGCTTTAATTGGATCAGGGCGTACAAGGTGGGTTTTGGTTGTTTCGATAGTAGTTCTTTATATGTCATTATGTTATCTTGTAGCCAAGGGTGGATTCTAAGATTAGGAATCAGAGATGGGCGACAAGGTCAGCTTTATGAAGATGGATTTTTCAGTCCTAGGTATCCAGAGTAGGGTAAGGATGAGATTTTCTTTGTGATCCACGGGTACAGTGAAAACATGAAAAATAAACAAAATTAGAAACGGAAAACCTGAACGTAAAAAAATTGAATGGGTTCACTGCGTGAAAATTTTTTCGCAAAGGATTCAAGTTTTTTTTAGCTCCCAGTAACCTAAGACAGACATCCTAATATAAGTGTGGCCGTGGCAACTTGTACACAAGCATCGGGAGGGTAGTATTGTTTTGGAACTTATGCAGATTTCCATTCCGGAGTGGTGGGGATTTTGAGGGGAGATTGTCATTCTCCTCAGGGAGCAGGTCCCATCTCCTTGCAAGATCTTATCCACCTTCAAGTGTCCTTATGACATGAGTGTGATTCTCTCTCGTGATGAGGATTTTGGTGGGAAATCCCCATGTATATGGGATCTTATGAATCTGGAGCAGTTTGGTGAGTGTAGCCAGGCTCCAGCGTGCTGCCATGGTATGTTGAGACAAGTCAGCGAACACTGATATGTCAGAGTAGGGGTTCGGTAGTATTTTGTTCTTCCTAGCAAATTGCATGACCTCAAAAAAATGGATGCGGGCAATAACATCTCTGGGGACTTTTTCTGGTAGGAACTTTAGTTTTGGAAGGCGGTCGGCTCTGTTCACTATTACTTTCCTGTCAGGTGTATCAGGTAAAATTGTCGCTATAAACTGTTGGACATATTGCCTTAGTTCTGCTGGAGTCACCGCTTCTTCCACCCCCCGCAATTTGATATTGTTCCTTCTCGATCTATCTTCTAAATCTGCAGTTTTATCTTTCATGGCTTGCATGTCCCCCTCTGTGTCATTATGTGCATCCACCAGCTCATTATGGGCGACTGTAAATTCCCCTATCTTATCCTCAATATGGCTGACTCTGTCACAAATAGAAGAGACATTGTTTCTTAGTTCTGTTATACAGTTCATCATATCTCTATGCAGGGATTCTCTGAGGGTGATCAACATGTCTCTCATTACAGTGTCACTTACTGGTTGTCCTGTGGTGGGGAATTCGTTAAGCTGCTCTACAAATTCCCAATACTGCCCTGTGACATATTCTGATCACCAGTCGTACCTGTATTTGAATGTGCTGACAATCGTTTCTGGGATGATTTCTGAAGACTGTTGATCAGTGATGCCCCTGGTGTGGACCCTCCGTTGCTTCCTCGATAGGATGAGCTGTGCGGGGGACCTGAGCCTGCACAGTGACCGCCATGTTGCAGGCCACACCGGGGCCCTTAGGACCGCGGCCTAGGCGTGCTTTCGGCCTGATAGAAATCTGTACGTTTCTGAGGCTTCTTGTCTTTCTTTCTTTTCCCTATGTTGTCCAGGGTGATCTCCTGGGTGCAGAGAGCCAGGTAGTTGTCACGGATGGTCTCCTACATTGCATGATTAGGATCTCTCTACACAGCCATTAGCTCGGCCAGCCGGCCATGCCCCCGGCATCCCCGTCTTAGTCCGTAGGGTTCACTCCTTGCAGCTTTAACAGCTTCAACTCTTCTGGGAAGGTTGTCCACAAGGTTTAGGAGTGTGTCTATGGAAATGTTTGACCGTTCTTTCAGAAGCGCATTTGTGAGGTCAGGCACTAATGTTGGAGGAGAAGGCCTGGCTCGTAGTCTCCACTCTAATTCATCCCAAAGTTGTTCTATCGGGTTGAGGTAAAGACTCTGTGCAGGCCAGTCAAGTTACTTAACCCCACACTCGCTCACCCATGTCCTTTTGGACCTTGCTGTGTGCACTGGTGCACAGTCATGTTGGAAAAGAACGGAGCCATCCCCAAACTGTTCCCACAAAGTTGGGAGCATGAAATTATCCAAAATGTCTTGGTATGCTGACACCTTAAGTGTTCCCTTCAGGCCAAGCCCACCCCCTGAAAAACAACACCACACCATAATCCCCCCTCCACCAAATGATTTGGACCAGTACACAAAGAAAGGTCCATAAAGACATGGGTAAGGGAGTTTGGGGTAGAGGAACTTGACTAGTTCTGACATCAACCCGACTGAACACCTTTGGGGTGAATTAGAACGGAGACTGCGAGCCAGGCCTTCTTGTCCAATATCAGTGCCTGACCTCACAAATGCGCTTCTGGAAGAATGGTCAAACATTCCCATAGACACACTCCAAAACCTTGTGGTCTGCCTTCCCAGAAGAGTTGAAGCTGTTATAGCTGCAAAGGGTGGGCCAACTCAATATTGAACCTTACGGTCTAAGACTGGTATACCATTAAATTTCATGTACGTGTAAAGGCATGTGTCCCAATACTTTTGACAACATTGTGTATCTCTAGGCAAACTTTTTGCTGTTTGTTGCCCTGTTGCAAATTTTTCACTGCTCAACACAAGGACAGGAAGTAAGGGTAAATCTCTCTAACAGTCATAGAAATATATTCAAAAGAGATAGCTTGCAATGTAGGGAAAGGCTGTAACCAACATTAAAGTATAACTAAAGGCAAAACTTTTTTTTTAGCTTAGGATAGAGTGGGGAGGGATTAGAACCCTTGTCATTTTTATTGCTAGTGCTCTCTGTGCCCCCAGTAAGGAGATTCACCCTCTCTATTTGTGTTGTTTACCATTATTATTGAATGTGAAAGTAAAAGAAAATCACAAATTCTGGGTTGTCCCCAGAAAGGTAACAGAGGGGAAATCTTCCAATGGAGACACTAGTTCTGGTGATCTGGGGCCCCCAGGTAATTCCCTTAATTTGCAGAGATTTCCTTTCACTTCCTGTTTGGCTGTGGGACAGGAAGTGAAGGAAAATCTCCCCAATGGGACACAGATGGCGAAAAAAAACGGACATGAGTTATAACCCTCCCTTACTCTATCCACAATGAAAACAAAAGTTTTGCATATACTTCTACTTTAACATTTATTTGCTGCATGTGTCCCAATTGGAGATTTGCCATTGTTTTCCTTCCATAATGAAAACATTGGGGTCAATTCACTAATGCCTCGTACACACGAGTAGAAATTCCACCAGCAAAAGTCTGATGAGAGCTTTTGGTCCGAAAATCCATGTGTATGCTCCATCAGGCTTTTGCCGGTGGAATTCCAGCCAGCAAAAGATTGAGAGCATGTTCTCAATTTTTTGGTCGGAAAAAGTTCTGATCTGAAATTCCGATCGTCTGTACCAATTCCGTCACGCAATATCCCTACGCATGCTCGGAAACAATTCGACGCATGCTCGAAAGCATTGAACTTAATTTTCTCGGCTCGTCGTTGTGTTGTACGTCACCACGTTCTTGACATTCGAAAGTTCAGCAAACTTTTGTGTGACCGTGTGTATGCAAGCCAAGCTTGAGCGGAATTCCGTCGGAAAAAACATCCAAGATTTTTCCAACGGAAATTCTGCTTGTGTGTAGGCAGCATATGAGTTAAATAACGGCAAATAAAATGCAGTAAAATAACGACTGCGGTAAATCAGTTGTAAAAGTTTAAGAATTTAGCGTTAAATAATGAATGCAGTATTTTTCGATTGTTCAGTAACTACCGCATTTTCTCATGTGCTAATTTATCGCACGTGTCGTGGTTAAGGGTTGTTTAAGGTAATTTCCATAAAACGTATATTGTTTTATGGAAATTACCTTAAACATGTTT
Source organism: Lithobates sylvaticus (assembly GCA_028564925.1). Lineage (NCBI taxonomy): Eukaryota > Metazoa > Chordata > Amphibia > Anura > Ranidae > Lithobates > Lithobates sylvaticus. The sequence continues at coordinate 46,551,340 of CM053029.1, forward strand.
GTGTTTTTTTCTTTTGCAAAAATCTTTTTTTTTTAATCTAACATTTTTACTAAATTCATCATGTATGGCCTACTAGAGCTGTTGAAAGTGCTCTTTACTAGATTGTTCGATGTTTTTGGCCTGCTGCCTATGTTTATATTGTTGAAACTGAAGAAAACTTGACTATTTTTTTTAATTATTTTTTTAAACATTTTTATTTATTTTTCATGTTCCTACCTAGTGGTTACTTGTCGTAATGGTGTTTATAACCAAAGATATTACAGTGGCCACTTCAAGAGGTAACTTCTAGGTAGAGTCATTGTCATGGTTGACATACTCCATTGTTGCACTTTTGTAAACAACATTTACTTTAATAAAAAAATATATATATATAATACAGCCGATGGTTGCATTTAATTTGCACTGCACGGCATGCCTTTTTCATTTAAAAAAAAATTAAGAAATAAATACTTGTGTACTTGTAATGTATAATGCCACATTTTTGTGTGTCCACTGCTGGTGGAATAGTGTCAGTTTTCTGTGGGTCATCTGTGGGTGGAATTAGACTCCTCTCTGAGGGTAGTATTGCACCCCTTTCTGTGGGTGGAATAGTACCCCTTCCTGTGGGTCTGCTGTGGATTGAATTAGCCTCCCGGTGGGGGGAATTAGGCACATTTCTGTGGGTCTTCTGTGGGTAGAATTAGGCACCTGGTGGGTGGAATTAGGCCCCTTTCTGTGGGTCTTCTGTAGGTGGAATTAGGCCCCTTTCTGTGGGTCTTCTGTAGGTGGAATTAGGCCCCTTTCTGTGGGTCTTCTGAGGGTTGAATTAGGCTCCCGGTGGGTGGAATTAGGCCCCTTTCTGTGGGTCTTCTGTGGGTGGAATTAGGCCCCTTTCTGTGGGTCTTCTGAGGGTTGAATTAGGCTCCCGGTGGGTGGAATTAGGCCCCTTTCTGTGGGTCTTCTGTGGATGGAAATAGGCTCCCGGTGGGTGGAATTAGGCCCCTTTCTGTGGGTCTTCTGTGGATGGAATTAGGCTCCTGGTGGGTGGAATTAGGCCCCTTTCTGTGGGTCTTCTGTGGGTGGAATTAGGCTCCTGGCAGGGGGAATTAGGCCCCTTTCTGTGGGTCTTCTGTGGGTGGAATTAGGCCCCTTTCTGTGGGTCTTCTGTGGGTTAAATTAGGCTCCCGGTGGGGGGAATTAGGCCCCTTTCTGTGGGTCTTCTGTGGGTGGAATTAGCCTCCTGGCTGGTGGAATCAGGTCCCTTTCTGTGGGTCTTCTGTGGGTGGAATTAGGCTCCCGGTGGGTGGATCTAGGCCCCTTTCTGTGGGTCTTCTGTGGGGGGAATTAGGCTCCTGGTGGGTGGAATTAGGCCCTTTCCTGTGGGTCTTCTGTGGGTGGAATTAGGCTCCGGGCTGGTGGAATTAGGCCCCTTTCTGTGGGTCTTCTGTGGGTGGAATTAGGCTCCTGGCAGGTGGAATTAGGCCCCTTTCTGTGGGTCTTCTGTGGGTGGAATTAGGCTCCCGGTGAGTGGAATGCCTCTTTCTGAGGGTTTAAATAGGCCCCTCTTTCTGGTACCGCACTGGTTATTGCCACCAAAACCCTTTTTTTTAAGCTTCTGTTTAGTTTGTGAATTGGACAGATTACTGCACAATTTTTTGACGATATTTACCGCCAATTTTTTTTTTGTTTAGCGCAAATTTTTTATTTTTTTTATGAATTAGACTTTATTTACCATGTGCGATAATTTATGCAAATGAGTAACATGATACCCTTACCGAATGCGGTAAAGGTTAGTGAATTGACCCCAAAGTCACTAGGACAGGCAGCAAAGGGAAATCTTCCCAACAGGGCACCAATAAATACCTAATAGGGGTTCTACTTATTCACTGTTATGTAACATACTTGGTATGAAATCCACAAGGTATTCCCACCACTGTCGCATTGTAGAGTCTCCGAACATGTAGACAATCTTCCCAGCAAGGCATTTTGATGCCATAGTATGATTATCAAACTGTTCATTGGAGCAGACCAGAGACTTCCAGACATCTTGGTAATAGAACCCTGAGGGGTTTGGATTCTTTAGCCCAGCGATACATGGAACATTTGTACCTAGAGAAAAAATAATAATAAAGATCACCCTTCTCATACCACTAACATCAAATCTTTATTTTTAATTATGGATAATTATTATCTGTAATTATATTTTATTATGAGAAGTTGCAAAATAACTGATGAACTAAGCTGTAAGAGAGAAAGCCATACGTAGACTCCTGAAGCAATCTGAATATTCAGTCTTAAAGTGGAACTTTAGTCAGAAAACAAATAATGCTTAGTTTGCTCTCCATTTTTGGCATTGTGCTGAAAATCAGAACCACTAGGGGCCTATCTGCTGACAGCCTAAAGATCTACTGCTGCTCAGGGACTAGGGGCTTCAGCAAAATGGCTGCCTCCAGCAAGAAGAAACAGGAGGCAATTTACAGCACATACTAATTTGGGTAGCATAATTATTAATGTGGAATCCTTGCTAAAGAACATTATTTTTTATCAAGCTATTATGGGTCAAGTTCCACTCTAAATGATTATAATATTCTTATTTAGCTTTACTAATGGCTCCATTTTCTCCATTGATAAAGGCTAAGTTCACCTTTTGACATATTATGTTTGGTCAAATTGTGCTTTTTGTCCTTTTTTCTGGGCCGTGGTTGATGCTTGGTAGACATGTGCACAACAAAAAAAATTTTGTTTATTTTCGTTTCGTTTCCGAAAAAAATTTGTTTTTTATCGTTTCGTTTTTTTCGTTTCCGTTGATTCGTAACGATTCGTACATTCGTAAGTCGTCGGTGTTCGGATTCGTAACGATTCGTACATTCGTAAGTCGTCGGTGTTCGTATTCGTAACGATTCGTACATTCGTAAGAGTTATTTTTTCGTTGATTCGTTTTTTTGTTAGTTTAATTTCTGGACGCATTCGTAACATTCGTAGATTCGTAATCGGGGCATAATTCATAATTTTATGTAATGTGTATGCTATTATTACATTTTAATAATTTACGAATTGAAAAAAAAAGTTACGAATCGAAAAAAAAAAGTTACGAATCGAAAAAAAAGTTACGAATGTACGAATTTTTTTGTTCAATAGAGACACGGAAAATTACAAATCGAAATTTTTTTTTAAAAAAAGTTACGAATCGAAAAAAAAAGTTTCGAATCGAAAAAAAAAAAGTTACGAATCGAAAAAAAAGTTTTGAATGTACGAATTTTTTTGTTCAATCCATTCGAAGCACGTTTAGCAGTACCATTGTAAGGGACACGGAAAATTACCAATTCAACAACAAAAAAAAGTTCCGAATGTACGAATTTTTTTGTTCGTTTTTGTTTTTCGGATTTTCTTCATTAGTACATTCGTTGTTTCTAATTATTTTTTTTCGGATTTTCGTTGTTTTTCGGATTCGTTCGATTAGAATGATTCGTTAATTGGATTTGTACGATTCAAACGATTCGTTATTCGGATTCGTACGATTCAAACGATTCGTTATTCGGATTCCTACGATTCGAAAGATTCGTTCATTCGTACGAAAACGAACGAACGAAAATAACGAAAAAAAAAACAAAAACAAAAAAAAAACCGAAACAAATTGCACATGTCTAATGCTTGGATGTACCCTCTTTTTAATCTTCAGTACATGTCTCCTCCTTTTACTCCACTCTGCACCATGCACGCAAAAAACGAAATATAGTGTTTATCCTTTTTAAAACTTTTATTGCTATGCCACAAAACAACAACTCCACACTCACATTTTATACGTGATAAATCACACCAGATACAGTATACACAGCATTGTTTGAGAAGAGACCATGTATTGTGTATCACATACCGCACTTCCTCATTTCACTTGAGCGTCACAAAGTCATCCAAGTCCCACTCCTACGCATTTCGTCAAACCTCATGTTAATTTCTCAGAGGGGAATATTCATATAACTAGATTTTGTTCTAATATTGCATAGGTTATTTAGTTTACACCAACACTGTACAAATTGCATTGGATTCAAGGGTGCTGTTATTGTATTGGGAGATGATGGGTCTATGGGGCTTAGACTGCAAGTCAGGAAAGTCAACCCGGGGATCTCAATTTGGGTTCTGCAGAACCCTAGGATTCCGTGAGAGGTCCCCAGGGGTTCCACCGCTGGGTGTGGCAAAGAAGGGTGGGGCAAGAAGGGTAGAAAGCAATATGTACAGGAGCAAGGTAAGGAGAAGACTGGCAGAATTAAATACAGTGAAGAACATTCATGTAGCTGCCAGTGCAATTAGAACAATCCCCCACCCCGGGCATGTGAACCTAGCAGAGACAGTGGCCAGGAAGTGGGAAGGACAGAAATAAGGAATCAGTTGCATTTATCACACACTATAATGCTCAACCTAAAACTGTGGCAGCTTTGGTGCAGTTCAGGGCTTCTTTGAAGTGGGTAATGAGCTTGTGAATAGCATAATAGAAAAGCAGCCCTACCTATCACTGTCAGCCCAGGGTTTAAGAGGGTAGATAGGAGATCAGACTAAAATTAATAATGGCAGTGTGAGGATTTATTTTTGGTGGGTTACTGGGCTTCAAGTAAACATAATTTCTCCAATTGCGATGGTGACGATGATGATAGTAATAAAAACATCACTACTGACTGGCCATGTAGGAAAGACAATCACTTGGATTTTCCCATCAACGCTGACTGTGTGAATCCCTACCGTGAAGCTTTTGTGTTCTGCCAGCAGGGGGGGGGGGGGGGGGGGGGGGGGGGGGGTGAGCGGGGAGCCGATCCAGCCAGGAGAAAGCACAGTGATTATTGCTAGCTGATATCGCATGAAAACTCAACAATCTCAATGAACTCAGGAACTCTACTGCCATCTAGCGGCCATCTGTAGAATTGTTCTCATATGTCCCATTCCAGCTTTTACTACTGTTAATATTAAAGAGGAACTGCAGTATGCTCACATAATTTGTTATAAAAAAACATCTTTGCCATTCTGAAGCTTCCTGTGATTCTGTACTTGCCAAATATGAGACAACATATTGTTGTACAAGATGGGAAATCCATCAAGTTCTTTACAGTGCCTGAGGAGTCCTCCACATGGCTTGAGTCCCGGCCTGGTGGCCGTTAAATATGCCTGCAATTTGCTCTGCAGTGGTAGTCTTTACATCCTTCTACTGGTTTTGTTTAATGAGCTGTAGCGCTGAAAGAGGGTTTTAAGGGGGGTGGGCATCCTGTGTAATTTTTGTTGATGGGTGCTTCTGAAGATGAACATGCTATATTACAGTGGATCAACCCACCTACTGTTGTTGCTCCTCCATTTTGATGCATTGCTTTCCCTTAATTTTTACCTGCTAAATTATGTTAGGAGGACTCCTATTCTGTTATGGTTGTTTGCTTTTTACATGACCCCAGTGGGTGTTGTACCTTTGACTGTTCGGGGATCTAAGCACTCTCAATTATTTGGGGGGGGGGGGGGGTAGGACAGGGGGTTATTTTAGGCTTGTTTGTTGGGTTATTTATTTATGTTGGCATGCTGGAGAAGGGTTTTTCCTAGGAACTTTTGCTGTATTCCCCTGTCACACTGCCTAGGTTGCATTGTATGTAATGCCATGGTGCTCATGGCTTCACTTGTATAGATTAAAAGATCCTTAGTGCTTAACCATCTTAAAGTGTATAGCCCCCACATTAGTGTTTTGCAAAAGACCCATTTAAGGGGCAGTAAAGTACTAAGCCTTAAGAAATTGTGGGTGGGTCACATCTACCACACTACGTACTCTTCCTACACTAGATTTGAGTCAGTGTTCTCATTCGGAAGACCCTGGCATTCTCCCTTCTGAACCTTAATCTGGACCCATAGAGGAAATGTTCTCTTATATGCCGTGGTTGATACTATGGATATGAGGATTTTGGGGGTGTATCTAGAGATTAGCCAAACACCCCCCCCCAGTTCGGTTCGCACTAGAACCTGCAAACAGACCTAAACTTCACGTGAACTTTAGAAGCCTATTAAAGTCTATGGGACTCGAACGTTGAAAATCAAAGGTGCTAATTTTAAAGGCTAATATGGGGTTCATTTTTTTTTACATTTGACCCTGGGTTCCCCTTAATATCCATACCAGACCTGAAGGGCCTGGTAATTGAATTTGGGGGGAACCCCACACATTTTTTTTTATCAATGACTTTCAATGACTGATCTCTGTATTATGGGGAGCCGACAATTCATTATAGCCGCGAGTGCTTTTAAATTACTTTTTCTCCTGCAGAAATTACACTTTGTGCAGGGACAGTTCTAAGCACGGGAAATATGCGCCCCTTTACATACATACTATACACACCCACCAGGTATGAAATTTAAAGGAATATTACACTTTTATTGTTTCACTTTAAGCATTATTAAAATCACTGCTCCTGCATTTTTTATTGCATTGATACATGTCCCCTGGGGCAGGACCCGGGTCCCCAAACACTTTTTATGACAATAACTTGCATATAAGCATTTAAAATTATCACTTTAGATTTCTCCCATATACTTTTACAGGGTGTTCCACAGATTTTAGAATTTGCAGCGAACACCCCAAATTGTTTGCTGTTCGGTGAACAGGTGAACCGGCAATGTTTGAGTCGAACATGAGTTTGACTCGAACTCGAGGCTCATCCCTAGGCGTATCTTCCTCTGCCAATGCAGATCTCCCACTTTCATAAGCTGACACAAGGACTCTAGACTAGACACTAGACTAGGGCTCATGATCTGGAGCAGTAGTTTATTGATGACCCACAATCATTTTTTTTTTGATATGCAAACGGCATACCAGGAGGTTAAGCTCCTTAGAATAGAGAGTGCCTGGAAGCAACATGTGAACCAAACAAAGAGCATCTTTGAGCAGGGTGATGAGGCAGGCCATCTTCTGGTCTGGCTCTCTAAGAAACAATTCTCTGTGGTTTGTATAGCTAACATCAGGGACTCAGATGGCACCCTTGTAAATTACCCAATCAAAATCTATACTCAATTTGCACAGTTTTATCAGAATCTTTACTCCTCCAGAGCCCAGTATTCTGTGGGGGACCTCCACACTTATCTTGATGTCATAGAATTTCCTACTGTTACTAATGAGTTGCAGCAACAGTTTGAAGACCCATTTCTTTGGAGGAGGTCCAACAGGCTATCTACTCTCTGTAGTCAGGGAAAACCCACAGAGTGAAAGGTCTCCCCACTGAATTTTATAAGACCCATATTGAGATGCTTGCTCCTAAGGTGTGTGAAATGCTGAATGCTGCTTTGCAGGAAGGCTGTCTCCCAACTTCCATGTCACAGGCTATTGTTATTGTTCTTTCTAAGTTGAGTAAAGTAGTGTGCTCCTCTTATTAACCTTTATCCCCTTTGAACATGGATGCTAAACTTTTAACTAAGATCTTGGTTACTTGACTTAACTGTGTCATTTTGTCGCTGGTACACAGTGATCAGTCAGGTTTCATGCCTGGCAAGTGCCCAGATATCAACCTCCATAGGTTGTTCACTGCGCTGGCCTCTTCTGCATCTATGCAACCCCCAGGTGAAATTGCCTCCCTAACTCAAAAAGCTTTTGGCTCAGTGGGGTGACTGAATCTTTGGGCAATCCTACGGAGGTTTGAATTTGACCCTCTGTCCATCTCCTGTCTACAACTCCTGTTTGCTACCTCTACTGGCTTGGATATTTACTGGAGAATTGCTCTACTTTTGCCACACCTGTGGGATAATGGTGGATCCCTTAGAGGAGAAAGTCTTGCTATACTCGGATGACACACTTCTTTACCTGAGAGATGCTTTCTCTTCCTTATTTTTGGCCCTGGAACTGATTGACAAGTTTGGTTGTTTTTTGGGCATCAGGATGAATTGGGGAAAATCTATTTTTATCTCCCTGGGGCCCTCAGGTACTCCTCTGAACCCCGATGCTCCATTACAGTGGGTAACACATTTAAAATATCTTGGGAGTGTGATTGAAGGGGAGCTATCTGCCTACCTCTACAACCTATTCTTTCCTGGCTGACTCAGAGATGCGTTGTGTGGATATCCCTGCCTTTGACACCAGTGGGAAGGATTAATCTAATAAAGATGGCCTTCCACCCCAAATTTTTAAATGTCTTTTGACACACCCCAATCCCAAATAATTTTTTTCAGAAATTAGATCAAATAATCACATTGTTTATTTGGGCAAGTGGAACACTGAGGATAGCTAGGGCTACCCTTTCCCTATGAGGGCTAGCTCTTGCATGTTTCCAAAAGTGCTACTGGACTCCTGTATTGGTGAATATCTGTTGGTGGTGCTCCTAGGTGAAGGATAATCTGGCAGTGGACTTAGAGGCTGGTCTGCTGGGATCCTATTCTGAGTTGAGCAATTTGGTGTTTTGGGGACCTCGCTCTAACGCTAACATTACCGTCCCTATGAAGATTGCCCTACAGGTTTGGAGACACTTGTCCATACCAGGCCCAGTGTTTTGGGCAAATATGGTAAAAAAAACACTGCAGAACATTATCTCAAAGGGTCAGCTGTTAACCTTTAATAGGTGTAAAGATATATCTGATTTGCCTAACAAAATGTATTTCCAATACTTACAGCTTAGGTACGCTGCCCAGGCTCAATTTACTTTTCCACTTGAGCTGGCATCCCATGAAGCAGAATGCCTATTGATAAGCTCCTATCTTCCCTTTATCAATGATTGGCTCAGGCTGATTCTTCCAGGGTATCTTGATTGTTTAATTTAATGCAGCAAGCTTTACCCACACTCACAGGTGGGGATTGGGAAGAGGCTGTCCAACAATATATGGCTCTTATGATTTTGAATAAAGATAGATGGGTACAACTGAAATTCTTACATAAGGGCATACTATTCCCCGAGATTATCTACTACTGTTGACTCTATCTGCCCTGAATGTTGTACCAAAATAGGTATGTTTATTCATTCACATGGCTTGGTCTTGTCCTCTCCTACAGATATTTTGGAGAGATGTGATGGCTGAGTTTGGTGTAATTAGTGGGTTGGTAGTGCCTATAAACCTGCTTTTATTATTGCTGAGGTTACGTGATACAATTGATACCACCCAACACAAATGATTGTTTCTTTTTTATGTGTAATATTATGCTAGGAACACTATCCTCCTTATATGGAAGGTGTCAGATCCTGGCACAGTACAGCAGTGGCGCTCCCAGAAAACAGAGTATTACCTCTGTATAAGCATACCTATTTTGTCCGTAATTGCCCTAAGAAGGTTAACAAAGTATGGGAGGCATGGGTTAAGGCCAGAGATTTAATACTGTAGAGTTTGCAGAGCCAAATTAGCTGGTGCTTCTCTAAGGCTGGCCATAGACATAGTTCCTGCTGAACTGGCTGAGATTTAAATTGTGTGTGGGCAGATTGAGTGTACCAAGTTGATTGATCGATCAGCTAAGGTACAACCAGCCTACCATTTTACATAATATTAAAGCTAAAGGCTGCTATAGGCAGGAGGGATTACCCTGTCAGCGCTGTTTGTGCTGATGGGGGAATCATGCAAATTTATTTCCTGCAAACCAAGGCTGCAGGAAATACATTTGCTCCATCTAGAGTATGGCTGGCCTAAGGCTGTGTGTTGTAGTTTCTTATTACCAATCTCCGAGTGTGTGCCACTATTGTTTTTGTCTTTTCTATTATTGTAATTTTACATTGTGTAAAAGTTAATAAAACGTACCTGTTAAAATATCCTAGAACCAAACAATTCACAAAATCCATATAAATATTATATTTCTTAATTTATCTTGAACACTATATTCTTGTTTCTTCATGAACTTAAGTTATACATGTACAATCAAAAAATTAACCACTTCCAGTTCGCCCACCGTCGTTATACGTCAGTACTTTGAAGGAGGATATTGTTGTAATGGCAGCAGCTAGCTACCATAACCTCGGTATCCTCTTCTTCAGGTACGGGTCCAGTTTAAGATAAAAGTTGTCTCTGCAGCGGATTCGCTGCAAGATCACTTTTATCGGCGGCGGGAGAGGGGCCCCCGCCGGTTACCGGAGCCGTCGGCAGCAGCGGAGGAGATCGGATCCTTCCTGTGGCCTGACATGGAGACGAGTGAGGGGAAGATGGCCCCCACCTGTCTCCATATCATTGCAGGGCGAAAGAAACGTCAAAACATCACTTCCGCCCATAGCTCTTAAAGGGCCTTTTTTTTTTTCATTTTCTTAAATGACAAAATTATTATTTAAAGTGTAAATATGAGATCTGAGATCTTTTTGACCCCAGATCTCATATTTAAGAGGTCCTGTCATGCTATTTTTCTTACTACAAGGGATGTTTACATTCCTTGTAATAGGTATAAAAGTGACACATTCTTTTTTTTAAAAACTGTGTAAAAATAAAAAATAAAAGGTAAATCATTTTTTTTAAAATGCCCCCCGCCCCAACGATCTCGCGCGCAGAAGCGAACACATATGTGAGTAGCGCCCGCATATGAAAACGTTTTTCAAACCACACATGTGAGGTATCGCCACGATCAATAGAGTTAGAAAAATAATTCTAGCCCTAAACCTCCTCTGTAACTTAAAACATGCAACCTGTAGAATTTTTTAAAAGTCGCCTATGGAGATTTTTAAGGGTAAAAGTTTGTAGTCCTTCCACGAGCGGTCGCAATGTTGAAGCGTCGCCTATGGAGATTTTTAAGGGAAAAAGTTTGTCTGATCGCTGCATTAGTGTCGCTAGGTAATCATTTTTTTTTTTTAGGTAACCGACTGTTTATCTGTGTTGGGTTTCAAGGTCAGGTACCCCCCTATTACAACCTAAATAAAGGTTTTTAACCCCCTGATTGCCCCTAGAGTTAACCCTTTCACCAGTGATCACTGTATAACTGTCACTGGTGACGCTGATTAGCCAGTTAGTTATTTCGTTTTTCTGATCGCTGCATTAGTGTCGCTAGGTACCCCATTTTTTTTTTTAGGTAAACGCCATGTTTATCTAGGTTCATAAATAGTTTTTCTGATCGCTGCATTGGGTCGCTAGGTAACCAGTGTCACTAAGCGATCGTTTTTTTCTGATCGCTGCATTAGTGTCGCTAGGTAACCAGTTTTTTTTTGTATTAATTAGGTTTTAGGGTCAAATAAGGTCTGCGTCGCCCAGGTTAGTGCCAGTACCGCAAACACCCACGCGCAAAGCATACACCTCCCTTAGTGGTACAGTATCTGAACAGATCAATATCTGATCTGATCAGATCTATACTAGCGTCCCAGCAGTTTAGGGTTCCAAAAAAAAACGCATTGTTAGCGGGATCAGCCCAGATACCTGCGTTTTCCCTCTCCGCCCAGCCCAGCCCACCCAGTGCAGTATCGATCGATCACTGTCACAAAACACTAAGCACACATAACTGCAGCGTTCGCAGAGTCAGGAGCTTTTTTTTTTGTGGTAGCGTTTTGTTCAGTCGCTTCAGTCAGGAGCTTTTTTACTCTTATTTTTTAATTAAAAAAATTGCGCTTGCCACGTACGGTCGATCCGACCGTGTGTACACGGCATAACTTTTGCGGGATCTGTTAGGGCTTTGCTTTAACATTATATATAGTGTTTGGGGGTTCAACGTAATTTTCTTGCAAAAAAAAAATTTGTTTTCATGTAAACAAAAAGTGTTAGAAAGGGCTTTGTCTACAAGTGGTTAGAAGATGTGGGTGACGTGTGACATAGGCTTCTAAATGTTGTGCATTAAAATGCCAGGACAGTTCAAACCCCCCCCCAATGACCCCATTTTGGAAAGTAGACACCCCAAGCTATTTGATGAGAGCAATGTTGAGCCCATTAAATATTTTTTTTTTTTGTCCCAAGAGATTGAATAATGAAAAAAAAAAAAATATAATTTTTTTTTTACAAAAAGTTGTCACTAAATGATATATTGCTCAAACAGGTCATGGGCATATGTGGAAATACACCCCAAAATACATTCTGTTGCTTCTCCTGTGTACGGGGATACCACATGTGTGGGACTTTTTGGGAGCCTAGCTGCGTACGGAACCCCAAAAACCAATCACCGCCTTCAGGCTTTCTAAGGGTGTAATTTTTTTATTTCACTTCTCACTGCAATCACAGTTTCGGAGGCCATGGAATGCCCAGATGGCATAAACCCCCCAAAATGACCCCATTTTGGAAAGTAGACACCCCAAGCTATTTGCTGAGAGGTATGGTGAGTATTTTGCAGATCTCGCTTTTTGTCACAAAGTTTTGAAAATTGAAAAAAAAGAAAAAAAAAAATTTTTTTTCTTTACTTTCTTCATTTTCAAAAAACAAATGAGAGCTGTAAAATAATCACCATGCCTCTCAACAAATAGCTTGGGGTGTCTACTTTCCAAAATGGGGTCATTTGGGGGGGTTTTGTGCTATTTTGGCATTTTATGGCCTTCGAAACGGTGATAGGTAGTGAGGAGTGAAATCAAAAATTTGCACCCTTAGAAATGGGATAACTTTAATGTTGTCTTATTTTTTAATTAAAAAAATTGCGCTTGTAAGATCGCTGCGCAAACACTGCGTGACAGAAAGTATTGCAACAACCGCCATTTATGCTCTAGGGTGTTAGAAAAAAATGTATAATGTTTGGGTTCTAAGTAATTTTCTAGCAAAAAAAATGTTTTTAACTTGTAAACAACAAATCTCAGAAAGAGGCTTGGTCCTTAAGTGGTTAAAAACATAAATAAAATGTATAAAAAATATTGTTAAAAATTATTTTAAAAAATATGTTAAATTTAATATTACATAGAATTCATGAATTCTTAAAAAAGATTAAACAGAATAAATGAATTCATGAAGTATTACGTAGATAAACCAACCTTGAGAATCCCATTTCCATATCAAATAATTAAACAGGGAGTGCAAAAAAAGGGTGTCCCTATATACCTATCAGCACCTATTTCCTAATAATGGTTTATGTAACAATGCAAGTCTATTTCTATGATAAGGCCACTTTTAGAAGGAGCATTCAGTAAATAAATCCATTTGGTCTTTTCTTTGGACACCTCCCTCACTCCATTGAAACCCTGTCACTGTGGTAGGGCCCTAGCTATACCTCATCATTGCAGACATGATAGATCCCTATTATATTCCTTCCTAAGATGAAGGGAAACACTGTGCTGTTTAAATCCTTTCTGCATATGGGGGGCGGAGTCTGCCGGCATCCAAGATGGCCGCGATCTAGAGGAGCTCCGTCCACAGCGGGACTACATCGGCTAATACCGAGACTACACCATCATCAGGCCGTCCTGAAAAAGCACCCCGGAGCGGGATTCGGCCATGACCAGGCGGAAAACCGGGATACCCCGGCCCCAGAAGCTGACGGAATTCTTCCCGCCGGGGCCCAAGCAAAATGGCGCCGGAGCGTCAGCCTCACATGCCTCACAGGGTGCAGCCCACACGCCGCCGCTCTCTACAGAGCAGAAAGCACACAAACGGAGGACACAGCAGAGGGGCTCTGTATCACCACCAGCTACACCATCATCAGGCAGTCCTGAAAAAGCGAGGGTGAGGATGGATGCAGTGGACAGGGATATGGAGGTGAGCTCTGCATATGACTCTGGGGATGACACTAGGGAACTCCCTGACTCCATTGAACAGTTTCCCACTAACAACCAGCCAGTTATAGACACAGTCCTTAAAGAGATGCTAGAGTCTCTCATGTTGAGAACAAAATGGGCCAATTTGCAGCCACTATAAACGCCCTGGTTGACGCTAATGAGGACATAGAAAGCGTTAGGGCCAAGATGGCGGACATGGAGGACAGGGCCAGAAGAAACAATGTGAAAATACGCGGGATACCGGAATCGGTCCTGCAACATGATCTAAGAGACTATGCAAACCAAATGTTTTCTAAGGTCCTGCCAGAAATGTCCGCCCTGGACTTTACGGTGGATAGAATACATCGCAGCCCACCTCCCACCACTGTACCCAGAGATGTGATATTGACTGGACTCCTGGGGCATCATCCCTGAGAAGGAAACCCCACCTTCCGGCTCATTCAGCAACAACACCCAAGACACGGGCTGGCGCACTGTTAATCCTAAGAATGCCCACACCCACAAGTAACCTGGGTTGGTTACATACAGATCACCCTTCCCGCTGCGGGGAGACTCATATGTCCACTGATCGGCTCTCCTAGTTGTTGGTCAGAGAGACCACCTATCCCCCACCGAAATTTGAGCGGCCTTGTGCCGCACCAATCCTTCTTACCCAGGTTGGGCTATTCGCCCTGGTTATGTTTTACCTGTGTTTACCAGGTCACTTACTCCTTTCTTTTTACAGTCAAGAACTTTGTCACATCTACCAAGTGTTCCAGTACTCCACGCTGACTACCACCAGGAATACCGCCGCAAGAAGTACAAGAACCCGGAAGCCACCAACAGTAAGTCCCGCACTGTATACCCGCTGCACTCACCACTCACTAGACAGCCACAATGGTCGTTAAAATTCTAACTATCAACACCAAGGGTCTCAATCACCCGGCCAAACGGAGATCACTGTGGAGGGAGGCTATTCAAAACAAATGCGACATAGTGTGCGCACAGGAAACCCACTTTGACGACAGGTCGCCACCTAGATGCTCCCATCCTAAATTCCCGCACATGTTCTTTGCGAACACTTCTTCTAAGAAACGAGGAGTCCTGATCGCCATTAAAGACACAGTGGCTTTTAAACTCCAGAAAGTAATTTCAGACCAACAAGGGCGCTACATTATTCTACTTTGTGACATCAACAACATCACCTACACGGTGGTTAATGTTTATGCCCCCAACGCCAGACAAATACGTTTTTTCCACAGAGTAATGAGGAAGCTTCAGGAGGAAAGGAAAGGCAGACTGATCATCTGTGGAGACTTTAACATTACCCCAGACCCAGTGATGGACCTGACCTCTACTCCGAAACGAGCACCTCCATCATTAAAAGCAACTTTGAAATCTTACGAACTTCATGATGTCTGGAGATGCATTAATGCTACTGAAAAGGACTTTTCCTTTTTTTCTAATGTGCACAAATCCTATAGCAGGATTGACCTATTTTTAGTTGACAGATCAACACTTTTTCAATGTAAATCTGCTACTATCAATACCATTACGTGGTCAGATCACGCATCGGTATGTTTGGTGATAGAGGATCACTCCAGACAGGGTCCTCCCTTGGTCTGGAGGGTCAATCCTTCTTTGCTTCAAGACAAAGGTATTAGGGATTCTATAGAGAGCAGTATGACGGAATTCTTTTCGATTAATGCACAATCAGTCTCAAATCCTAGCATAACTTGGAATGCCCATAAGGCTTTCATTAGGGGTTTGTTGATCCAGCAGGGGGCAAGACTCAAGAGGAGAAGGCAACAACAGGTCGATAGCTTGATGCACCAAATAGAAACCCTAGAACAACAAAACAAAAGCTCCACTCCCGCACACTAACAGAGAAGATTTCTCTTGTGAGAAACGACTTGAGACGACTGTTTATGGACGACTTCATCAAAGCTAATAGAAGACTTAAACTAGCTTATTACACGAGTGGCAACAGAGCGGGAAAGCTCTTAGCCAACAAACTCAAGATCATAGACACAAAACCCAAATACAGTTTATTATCCACCCTACTACGCACGACAGGAAGTTTCACCCACAACAAATAGCAGATGCTTTTAGTGCTTATTATAGCTCACTATATAACATCAAAGAGGACCACACGACTACCCAACCTACGAAGGACTCTATACAAGAGTTCCTGAAACTCATAGATTTACCTACACTATCCACAGAGCAACTAGAATCTCTGAACACCCCAATACTGGTAGAGGAAATTAAACGAATCATCCAAACACTCCCCCCAACAAATCACCCGGACCTGATGGGTTCACGGGTGAGTACTATAGAACATTTCAAGATATCTTAGCGCCACACTTGGCGAATGTGTTCGAAGCTGCTGTTGCCTCCGCCTCCTTCCCCCCAGAGATGCTTCAGGCCATGATCGTAGCTATACCCAAGCCGGGCAAGGAACCTGACACACCTCAAAATTTTCGTCCCATATCATTGCTGAATAATGATGTTAAAATTTATGCAAAACTGATGGATGATGGACATAATGCCTTCCCTCATCAATGTGGATCAGTCAGGATTTACAAAAGGCAGGCAAACTGCGGATGCCACCAGGAGACTGGTGAATGTTATACACATGTGCGGGGTTAACCGAACGCCTTCTCTGCTCCTAGCGTTGGACGCAGAGAAGGCGTTAAATCCTTTCTGCATATTATTAATGTGTTCTGCTAAACTTTTCTTCTTTTAGTCTTCCTTACATACTGATATCCACATGGGCATTGTAATACATAAACAAGGTATGTTGTATTACAGGTAATGAGGTGTCTCAACTCATATTTTTTTCCCTGTAGCTTGGCATATAAAATAATCCCTCTTTCTTCTATTCACTTTACTCATTCTACATGCCACTCAAGGACTGCAAGAGAAGTATCCCTTGTTATCTAAAAATATGAATTGCCTAGTGAGGGGATCCAGAATTCCCTTAATAACTCGATCACCAAAATAGAGTATTTCTGTATATAAAACTAGGGATATCAGGAAAGAGTGTACATAGCTTTAGTCTATGACCAAGTATGTCAGGGAGGACCGAGTGGTTAAGAGCATAGAGGGAGAACAGAGGACTAGAGTTGAGCGGACACCTGGATGTTTGGGTTTGGCAGGTTCGGCCGAACTTCGGAAAAAAGTTTGGGTTCGGGACCGAACTTGACCCGAACTTGACCCCAAACCCTATTGAAGTCAATGGGGACCTGAGCGGCTATAATGAATTGTCGGCTCCCATCCCCATAATACAGAGAACAGTCATTGAAAGTCATTGAAAGTCACTGATTTTTAAAAAGTTATTGTCATAAAAAGTGTTTGGGGACCCGGGTCCTGCCCCAGGGGACATGTATCAATGCAAAAAAAACTTTTAAAAACTGCCGTTTTTTCGGGAGCGGTGATTTTAATAATGCTTAAAGTGAAACAATAAAAGTGTAATATTCCTTTAAATTTCGTACCTGGGGGGTGTCTATAGTATGCATGTAAAAGGGTGCACGTTTCCTGTGCTTAGAACTGTCCCTGCACAAAGTGTAATTTTTGCAGGTAAAAAAAACTATTTAAAATCACTCGCGGCTATAATGAATTGTTGGCTCCCGTAATACAGAGAACAGTCATTTATTGAAAGTCATTGATAAAAAAAAAAAAAGCGTGGGGGTTCCCCAAAATTCAATTACCAGGCCCTTCAGTTCTGCTATGGATATTAAGGGGAACCCCGCGTCCAATTTAAAAAAAAAAATTACGTGGGGTTCCCCCTAAGTATCCATACCAGACCCTTCAGGTCTGGGATGGATTTTAAGGGGAACCCTGCGCCAAAAAAAAT
Source organism: Lithobates sylvaticus (assembly GCA_028564925.1). Taxonomy (NCBI): domain Eukaryota; kingdom Metazoa; phylum Chordata; class Amphibia; order Anura; family Ranidae; genus Lithobates; species Lithobates sylvaticus. The sequence goes on from CM053029.1 coordinate 46,568,737, forward strand.
GGTGTGGGGTCCCCCTCAAAATCCATACCAGACCCTTATCCGAGCACGCAACCTGGCAGGCCGCAGGAAAAGAGGGGGGACGAGAGTGCCCCCCCTCCTGAACCGTACCAGGCCACATGTCCTCAACATTGGGAGGATGCTTTGGGAGTCTGTGACCCCTCAAAGCACCATGTCCCCATGTTGATGGGGACAAGGCCCTCATCCCCAAAACCCTGGGCGGTGGTTGTGGGGGTCTGCGGGCAGGTGGCTTATCGGAATCTGGAATCCCCCTTTAACAAGGGGACCCCAGATCCCGGCCTCCCCCCTGTGTAAAATGGTAAGGGGGTACAAAAGTACCCCTACCATTTCACCAAAAAAGTGACAAAAATTTTAAAAATGACAGGAGACGGTCTTTGACAATTCCTTTATTAAAGTCTTCTGTCATCTTCTTTCTTCTGGTCTTCTTCCTTCTTCCTTTCTTCATCCTTCGGTTTCTTCATCTTCTTCTCCCATCTTCTTCTTCCTCCGATCCGCTTCTTCTTGCTCTGGTCTTCTCATCAGGCATCTTCTTCCACGGCGTCTCTTCTTCTTTGTCGGGCAGCTCCGCACAATGGGAGGCTCCCGCAGTGTGAGGCTTTGCGTCTTCTGACAGGTCTTTTATAATGGAGGGGACTTGATGGGGACTTCCCTATGGCTTTCCCCATGACGTCAGAGGGGGGCGGGGGCCATCTTTTAGGAAGATGATTTACTTAAGTTTGGAAATCTCTGTTAAAGACCAATTCTGGGCAGTAAAAAATTACTCCTTGCAGTGGAGCTGTGCCCGCACTACAAGGGTTAATTATCTAGGGGAACAAAAAAGGCACATGGTATAAACAAGTTAGAATGTAAAAACACCTACCACTTGTGACATTCTTCTGAGGTAAGACATTAAGTGACTCAAGGTTTGATGGGATTTCTTGGTCAATCAGTGACCTGAAAGGGCCAAATAAAACAAAAGTGCTTAAAAGATGAAGTCTTGGTATACATTTATTATTAAAGCTATCGCTATCTTATGAGCAGAGCCCTCTTAATATTCCTATATTGTAATTGTACTGTCTCCCTTTTTTGGCAATGGTTGTTGGCAATCATGTTAAAAGATATAATAATCATAATAATACACTATATTACCAAAAGTATTGGGACACCTCCTTTACACGCACATGAACTTTAATATCATCCCAGTCTTAGTCTTTAGGGTTAAATATTGAGTTGGTCCACCCTATGCAGCTATAAAAGGTTCAACTCTTCTGGGAACGCTGTCCACAAGGTTTAGGAATGTGTCTATGGGAATGTTCAACCATTCTTCCAGAAGCGTATTTGTGAGGTTAGGTAGGTGAGGTTGGTGTTGGAGAGAAGGCAAGGCTTGCAGTGTCAGCTTTAATTCATCCTAAAGCTGTTCTATCGGGTTGAGGCCAGTCAAGTTCCTCCACCCGAAACATGCTCATCAATGGACCTTGCTTTGTGAACGGGTCCAAATCATTTGGTGGAGGGAGGATTATGGTGTGGGGTTGTTTTTCAGGGGTTGGGCTTGGCCCCTTAATTCCAGTTAAGGGAACACTTAAGGCATCAGCATACTAAGACATATTGGACAATTTCAAGCTTCCAACTTTGTAGGGACAGTTTTGGGATGGCCCCTTCCTGTTCTAACATGACTACGCACCAGTGCACAAAGTAAGGTCCATAAATACACAGATGAGCGAGTTTGGGGTGGAGGAACTTGACTGGCCTGCACATTCCTGACCTCAACCCTATGAACACCTTTGGGTTGAATTAGAGCGGAGACTGCGACCCAACATTCTCATAGACACACTCCTAAACCTTGTGGACAGCCTTCCCAGAAGTATTAAAGCTGTTATAGCTGCAAAGGGTGGGCAAACTCAATATTGAATCCTATGGACTAAGACTAGGATGCCATTAAAGTTCATGTGTATTTAAAGGTAGGTGTCCCAATACTCTTGACAATACAAAAAGGTGGGCAGAAGAAAGGCACGCCTGCTGAGTATTTTGGTCACTATATTAATTTAGTTATTTCCCAATATTTCTAGTACACATAAGGAAAAAACTGCTGTATGGACCCATTCCCAGCCTTTCATTCAGTATCCCCATCAAGATCTGGGGTGCCACTATTTGCCCAAGGCAACTGCCAATGCCACCATCACATTGGCTTACATATCTGGGAATCACTGGTCATGTGAGCAAAGGGGCAGGGTTAGTGGTGACATCACTGCTCAAATACAGTCACTGGCCATATTTGGTCAGTAATGTCACTACTATATCTGCCCTTTTGATATAGCTGATGACCGCTTGGGGAGGCAAGAAGTAGCACCGGGATTGGTCATGTGTAGGGATGAGCCGAACACCCCCCCGTTCGGCTCGCACCAGAACCCGCGAACGGACCTAAAGTCCGTGCGAGCTTTAGAACCCTATTAGTTATAATGGATGCGAACGTTCGAAATTAAAAGTGCTCATTTTAAAGGCTAATATGCATGTTAATGTCATAAAAAGTGTTTGGGGACCTGGGTCCTGCCCCAGGGGACATGTATCAATGCAAAAAATTTTTTAAAAACGGCCGTTTTTTCAGGAGCAGTGATTTTAATAATGCTTAAATTGAAACAATAAAAGTGTAATATTCCTTTAAATTTCGTACCTGGGGGGTGTCTATAGTATGCCTGTAAAGGGGCGCATGTTTCCCGTGTTTAGAACTGTCTCTGCGCAAAGTGTCATTTTTGAAAGTAAAAAAGCTATTTAAAATCACTCGCGGCTAATGTTAATTCACGGCTCCCGTAACACAGAGAACAGTGATTCATTGAAACTCATTCATAAAAAAAAGTCATTGATAAAAAAAAAAAAAAAATGAAAAAAAAAAAGCGTAGGGGTCCCCCCAAATTCAATAACCAGGCCCTTCAGGTCTGGGATGGATATTAAGGGGGATCCCAGCCAAAAAAAAAAAAAAAAAAATGGCGTAGGGTCCCCCTCAAAATCCATACCAGACCCTTGAGGTCTGGTATGGATTTTAAGGGGAACCCTAGCCAAAAAAAATGGCGTGGGGTCCCCCTCAAAATCCATACCAGACCCTTATCCGAGCACGCAACCTGGCAGGCCGCAGGAAAAGAGGGGGGGACGAGAGCGGCCCCCCCTCTCGCCTGAACCGTACCAGGCCACATGCCCTCAACATTGGGAGGATGCTTTGGGGGTCTAAGACCCCTAAAGCACCTTGTCCCCATGTTGATTAGGACAAGGGCCTCTTCCCCACAACCCTGGCCGGTGGTTGTGGGGGTCTGCGGGCGGGGGGCTTATCGGAATCTGGAAGCCCCCTTTAACAAGGGGACCCCCAGATCCCGGCCCCCCCCCTGTGTGAAATGGTAAGGGGGTACAAAAGTACCCCTACCATTTCACCAAAAAAGTGGCAAAAATGGTAAAAAGGACAGGAGACAGTCTTTGACAATTCCTTTATTAAAATCTTCTTTCTTCTTTCTTCATCCTTCGGATTCTTCATCTTCTCCTTCCTTCATCTTCTTCCATCTTCTTCTTCCATTTTCTTCTTCCTCCGATCCGCTTCTTCTTGCGCTGGTCTTCTCGTCCTTTCTCGTCCGGCATCTTCTTCCGTCGGCGTCGGCGTCGGTGTCGGTGTCTTCTTGGGCCGCTCCGCGCAATGGGAGGCTCCCGCTGTGTGAGGCTCCGCTCCATCTGACAGGTCTTTTAAAACGGAGGGCACCTGGTGACCCGCCCCCCTCTGACATCATGGGGAAAGCCATCATGGAATTCCCCATGACGTCCCTGTGCGTCAGAGGGGGCGGGGTCACCAGGTGCCCTCCATTATAAAAGACCTGTCAGACGGAGCGGAGCCTCACACAGCGGGAGCCTCCCATTGCGCGGAGCGGCCCAAGAAGAGACAGAGACACCGACGCCGACGCCGACGGAAGAAGATGCCGGACGAGAAGGACGAGAAGACCAGCGCAAGAAGAAGCGGATCGGAGGAAGAAGAAAATGGAAGAAGAAGATGGAAGAAGATGAAGGAAGGAGAAGATGAAGAAACCGAAGGATGAAGAAAGAAGAAAGAAGATTTTAATAAAGGAATTGTCAAAGACTGTCTCCTGTCCTTTTTACCATTTTTGCCACTTTTTTGGTGAAATGGTAGGGGTACTTTTGTACCCCCTTACCATTTCACACAGGGGGGGGGCCGGGATCTGGGGGTCCCCTTGTTAAAGGGGGCTTCCAGATTCCGATAAGCCCCCCGCCCGCAGACCCCCACAACCACCGGCCAGGGTTGTGGGGAAGAGGCCCTTGTCCTAATCAACATGGGGACAAGGTGCTTTAGGGGTCTTAGACCCCCAAAGCATCCTCCCAATGTTGAGGGCATGTGGCCTGGTACGGTTCAGGCGAGAGGGGGGCCGCTCTCGTCCCCCCCTCTTTTCCTGCGGCCTGCCAGGTTGCGTGCTCGGATAAGGGTCTGGTATGGATTTTGAGGGGGACCCCACGCCATTTTTTTTGGCTAGGGTTCCCCTTAAAATCCATACCAGACCTCAAGGGTCTGGTATGGATTTTGAGGGGGACCCTACGCCATTTTTTTTTTTTTTTTTTTTGGCTGGGATCCCCCTTAATATCCATCCCAGACCTGAAGGGCCTGGTTATTGAATTTGGGGGACCCCTACGCTTTTTTTTTTTGTTTTTTATTAATGAATGACAGCTCTCTGTGTTACAGGAGCCATCAATTCATTAGCCGCGAGTGATTTAAATAGCTTTCTTCCTGCAAAAATGACACTTTTTTGCAGGGAAAGTTCTAAGCACAGGAAACCTGCCCTCCTTCACAGGCTACCTATAGACACCCCCCAGATGTGATACTGCAATGCTGTTCTAACAGCATGCACACACATATCCCCAGAAATAAAGAACATATTGTTGTCAGCAGTCAGCAGCACACTGACACGCTGACACTGTGAGTGAAACATAATATGCGAGGCCGCCGCCGCGGCGGCCTCTTATACCGTGGGGCGTGTATTAAAGCCCCTGAGCTATAATTGGCTACAGGCATCCTGCCTGTAGCCAATTATGGCTCTCCTCGCTGCCGGCGCTGTGATTGGCCAAGCATGCGGGGTCACAGTGCATGCTTGGCCAATCATCAGCCAGCATTGCACTGCGCGGGCCGCAATGCATTGCGGGGCCGCTCGCATCACACGAATTTGATGCGAGCGGTCCCAATAGTTCTGGGCTCGCCGAGCGAGCGAACACCCGGTGCTCGATTCGAACATGGGTTCGAATCGAACACCGGGCTCATCCTTAGTCATGTGCTGCATTTGTCAGGTTTTTACTTTTGGACAGTTGGTGAGCATCAATGGTTGATGAAGAATTTTTTTGTGGATTTTCTTTTTTTTTTTCAATAAAGGACTTTTCAAATGTTTGGGTGTCTTTATTTCTTTGTTACATTTTTTGTGAATAAGTGGGGTATCCCTTAATCCTTCACATGGTGAGGGGCAGCATCTGGGGGCTCCATTATTTTTCAAGGTAGTTCCCAGATTCTGATGTGGCCTTCACAGTCACCAGGCCGGGGATGTGGGGAAGAGGCTTTCATCCTCATTAACATAGGGACAAAATGCTTTGCCAACAGTTTAAGTTGGCAGAAAATTCAATTTTGTCGCTGGCTTCTTAAAAAAAAAAAAAACAGCACCTAGGTCCCCTAAATACTGTAAACAACATAATGCTATTTTTTAGGGGAGCCTTTGGCTGGGTCTGTGTGCCATTTTTTTATTTTAAATAATCCAGCAGGGAAATGTAATTTGCTAAAACTTTTTTGCCTTTGTCTATGTCAGTGCTTAAGAAAAACACTCATCCCAGTCTGAATTATTTTGTGCATTAGGGCATTTTAAATTTGACAGATTTAGCTCCTATTGATTTCAATGGGGATACACAGTGGCGTAGCTACAGGGGTCACAGGGGTCACAACAGTGACCCCTCCCTTGCTCTGGGATGGAAGGGGGGCATGCATCTGGTAAAGAGAAGCCGTCAGACCAAATTCCCCATCATGCATCAGCACTGGAAGCCCCATCAGACAGTGAACACACTCAGAGAAGTGAAAGCAAAGGAGGAAGAGGAGTCTTCTTGAGTGCTGTGCTCTCTGCCTCCCCTACAGTGCAGTACCCGGCGTGTGATTAAAGGTACTGTACTGCTGATTGTTTTAAAGGAGGTGTGGTTGTATGTGTGTGAATTGTGATGTGTGTTTCTATAGCTGTTTTTATGTGTTTATATGTGTGCAGAACATTCCATCCACCACATGACACACTGCAGAGCATTCCATCCATCCCATGTTGCTGCAGAGCATTCCACCAATCCCATGACGCACTGCAGAGCATTCCACCAATCCCATGATACTGCAGAGTATTCTACCCATCCCGTGACACTGCAGAGCATTTAGCCTATCTGATTGAAACACTGCAGAGCATTCCACCCATACCATGACATTCTGCGGCGAGGCAGTCACACTTCCTGGTCTGGGGCGCATGCACGTGCCGCCAGCGGACCACTCCAGCTATGATTGGAGGTCGCGTCTGCTGGGACCCAGGCAGGCAGAACGGCGGTCTGCCTATGTAACCAAGGCAGGCGGCCATTCTGTGAGAGGGGAATGTACTGATCCTGTGTTTCTGCTAAGCAGGAACACAGATATTTGCCTTACCCCAGTCAAAGCACCTCCACCACAGTTAGCAAGCACTCCCTAGGAACACATTTAACCCTTTGATCACCCTGATGTTAACCCCTTCCCTGCCAGTGTCATTAGTACTCATTGATTCAAGAACATTATTGCTGTACAAAGTGAAGGTAGAAAGAACAAAAAATTACTCTGAGAAGAACGGTTTCTCTTCTTGGCTTTGGACGTTGCGGTTTTCTCCCCCTGAGTGGTCCCGGTATGAGTCACAAGGGAGCTTTTTTGGCCGTTGACACACCCACTTTTCTTGATTCTGCTGATCATAATATTCACAGACGTCCTGCCCAGGTAGATCGAAATTGCACGTAACCTCTTCACGAATTCCATTTTTCTCAAAGTAGCCTTTAAAGAGCACCTGTAAGCCAAAACTAAGCACATTTATTTCTAACAAAGTGTTAATGAGGAATTCCAGTAAAACTTGAATAATACCTACCTGACTGGTGTATCCTAGCAAAATAAAAGTATACCTACCCACTGCAACTCTAAAATAAATAAAAAAATTCTCCCATTCAGCTGTTGCATACATCTTTTAGTATTGGATAATTACCAATTACACGCAGCCATGTATTATGATTATTCAATTAGTGATTTAAATCTCCACTTTACCGGTATCTCCCCCACTTAACACCCCATGTCAACAGGTACAATTAATACTCCCCTTGGTTACCCTCTGACTCTAGCCTACACTCTCTAACCCACATATTCAATCTCTCCCTCTCTTCTGCCATCTTTCCCAACTCTCTAAAACATGTACTACTTAAAAAGCCTTCCTTGGACCCTACCAGTATTAAAAATCTACACCCCATCTTCTTGCTCCCCTTTTCCTATAAACTCCTTTAATAACTGGTCTACAACCAAGTATGCACCTATGTAGGAATAACCTTCTTGATTCCCTTCAGTCTGGATTTCACCCTCCACACTCCACTGAAACTGATCTTCTAAAACTCACAAATGACTTACTAACAGCAAAAAGCAATAGATATTATTCTGTACTCCTACTTATGGACCTTCCGGCTGTCTTTGATACAGTTGACCACCCCTCCTCCTCAAAAAACACTACTCCTTTGGTCTCCATGACTCTGCTCTTTGCTGGCTCTCATCCTACCCATCCCACCTCACCTTTAGTGTCACTTACAATTCTACTTCCTCCTCTCACTTTCTTTTCTCCATTGGAGTTCCTCAAGGTTTTGTTCTTGGACCTCTCCTATTTTCCATCTACACCTCCTCCCTGGGTCAGCTGGTAGCTTCCCATGGCTTTCAATATAATTTTTACGCTGACGACACTCAAATCTTTCTCTCCACCCCTCAACTCACTCCATCAGACTCCTCACGCATCACTAATTTAAGATAGGCAGTGGGAGGAGGGAGCAGTGCAGCGATCCTAACGAAGGGACGTTTGCCCTGCTGTGAACATAGCAGCAGGCAGGTGATCCGGCATAGGGGAGAGGAAACACAGGCAAATATTTGGCGAGGCTGCGGTTCAGGTAGCATGCCTACTGGGGCCGGAACTGGACTGCAGTACGCCATTTAGTGATGCCTGCTTTAGAAGATAGAGAATAGATGCTTCAATCTAATTGTGGGTGGGCCACAAGGTTAAAATCACTGAACATATGGGATGAGGTATATTGTTCCAGAACATTTAAAGAAGGCTGAAAAAAATGTTGCTTGTGCCGCATTGGGGGCGTACACATTTGCTATCGTAAATTCACACTTGGCCAAAATACCTTTAAGTATAAGAAATCTGTTATCTGGATCCCTGAAAACGTGCTGAACCTCAAAGGGGGAAGAGTTATTATTAATTATTTTTATCATTATGATACAGGATTTATATAGTGCCAACAGTTTGTGCAGCATTTTACAACATGGGGGCAAAGAGTACAGTTACAATACAAATCAAATCAATGCTCGTTAGAGCTTACAATCTAGAAGGGAGGGTCAAGTGGAAACAAAAGGTAACAACTGTGGGGGATGAGCTGATGGAGAAAATTAAAATACAGTTGTTAGGTGTGGGTAGGGTAGGCTTCTCTAAAGAGAAGGATTTTCAGGGATCATCTAAAAGCTAATATAGTAGGAGACAATCAGACAGATTGGGGTAAGGCATTCCATAGGATTAGCAAGGCTCTGGAAAAGTCCTGGAGGCAAGCATGGGATGAGGTGACGAGGGAGCTAGAGAAAATGGAAAATCCAGCATTTGAGATTTGTGCTGGTCAGGGCTGGACTGGGACAGAAATTTAGCCCTGGACTTCATCCAGACCGGCCCACTTTAACCACTTTTAAACACGCACAAAAACAAGTAAACAAGTGAAGTGGGAGGGCTAACGTCATGCAGGAACATTGCTACAGCCTCATTGGCTGGAATTTCAGAAACCGGCATTGGTGCACAGCCATTGGCAGTGCTGAGGCTGAGCCAGGTTGTGCACTATGAAATGAGGTGATGGGCAGTGCGGATGACAGGTCTCTCCCATACCAGCTGGCCAGACAAGCCCGCCTCCTCGGCCAGCCCTGATGTCCACCCAAGCCCCCCCACCCCTTCACTGGCCATAAGCCGTTCTACTTTATTTATCTTATAGGCAGTGCAAGACATTGTGCTGCCTGGGTCCAAGAATAAAATGCTGACCAACCCCCCAAAAAAAAAATCAATAACGCCCACTAAAAGGCCCCACATCCATTATTGTATATCATGAGAGGGTGAGACAGAGAGAAAGATGGGAGTGAGAGACAGGAGGGTTGAGGGAAAGGCGGTGAGAGGGGGTGGGTGAGAGAGTGAGAGAGAGGCTGAGAGAAAGAGGGGGAGCGAGAGACAGGGGCTAAGATACAGAGGGGGCTGAGAGACAGAGGAGAGGGGGCTGAGAGACAGAGGAGGGCTGAGAGACAGAGGGGAGGGGGCTGAGAGACAGAGGAGAGGGGGCTGAGAGACAGAGGGGGGATGAGAGACAGAGGAGAGGGGGCTGAGAGACAGAGGAGAGGGGTCTGAGAGACAGAGGGGGGAAGAGAGACAGAGGAGAGGGGGCTGAGACAGAGAGGAGAGGGGGCTGATACACAGAGGGGGGCTGAGACATACCACATAGCACTATCCTTATCTCCAGTCCCTCCTCTGCTCCCCCCGCAGGTTCTGTGTGAGGCCAGGTATGTGTAGGATGCTGGGTACTTGATGACCAGCAGTGGCAGCGCTAAGTCTTCCTCTTGTCCAGGTGCGCTCTTGCTGCTCTGCTCCTTTCAGTGGCTCCTTGGCAGCCTCTGCCTCCCGCTTGTCCTGTTCCTCCGGGCCCCCAGTCAGCCTGTCCTCTAGCCTGGGCTGCACTGTTCTTGGAGCAGAGAGGAGAAGAGGTGGACAAATCGAGGTTCTGGAAGCGCCGGGGTGGCCGGGCCTGCTCCTGTTCGCCTGTTCGGTGGTCAGGGAGCTCTTCTCCCTCCCGGGCTCTCACATCTAACTGCCCTCCTCGCTGGCCACCTTCCCCGAATCCCTGCCGCTGTTTGCTGCCATGCTCCCGCTGCCACCGAACTCTGCATAAAAACCATCCCACTGAGCCATCGGCCCACCGGGAAACTCCTGATAGTCCCAATGGCCAGTACATGCCTGGTGCTGGTATAACATTGGTTTAGGCTGCCAGAAACATAAATCTGAAACATAAGAAATTACAATATAAGGGACAAAAAAAGCCCCTAACTCCATGAGTCATATCCAGAGATATAAAGAGAAATAAGGATATGAGTGGAGTGAGGTAGCATAGACCTCTGCAGACCTAGCCTGCTGAGAGGGGGTTTTAAAGTTATAAGTTGCATGTTAAGTAATAGCTTGCAATAAAATTGCAAGGCATTGTTATAAACATACAGTATATTCATAGGGTACACTTAAAGACTAGTTTAAAATAGTCGTAAGTTAGAGCTGTATAAAGATTTGAGGGAGTAATATCAAAAGGCCACTAGGTGGCACTGCTGGTCAGTCTTGATGATTCATAGAGTAGTCTATAGTGGAAAGTCCTGACTTTCTCTTTCATCTTTCTATTCTGAGAGATAAAAGTCATTATCCAAGCAGTTTAATAGACTGCAATAAGTATAAGCCACAAAAGGCCATGAGGTGGTGCTATATAATGAATATGGAAAGTTTAGTAGCTAGTCATTGGTATAGTTTTAATATTAGAGGATAGATATAATCCTGGTTCCTGTATGGATTAGAAGAGAAGTGACCAGCTGCAGCTTCAGCCAATTTCATGTCTGCTACATCTCCTTTAGCATCATAGCGATGGGGTATGCCAGATAGAGGCCGGGGCGAGGTGTGGTGGGTGATATTTTCTTGGCACACTTTGGGCCCCCTAGTACCAATTGAGCATTGTTTAAACACCATGTATTGTTGCTGACCATGTCCATTCCTTTATGACTACAGTGTACCCATCTTCTGATGGCTGAGCATACAAGAGCATCCTCTTCCATAAGACCCCATTTTACTAGTATTTCTTGACCTTCCAATAGCGTAGTGGCCATGAATGTTGTACCATTATGGGGAATGGAAAGCTTGAAGTGGAAACACCATCTATAGTTAATATGAAGCCAAAATTGTGGTGACCTCCATTTTACGTCGTCTATCCAGAGTGGCTGGAGAGATGCCTAGGTAAATTTGTAATGGTCTACCATCCAAGGAGATTGCAGGCTGCTCTCAGGATCTCTTCTTTTAACAGAAAGTCCTTAAAGAGGAAGTAAACCCTGATGGGTTTTACTTCCTCTTTTGCTCCCTGTATAGCCTGCAAATTAAAAGCATAATCGGCTAGTATGCATCGCATACTAGCCCATTCTGTGACACTTACCTGTAAAATGTCACCTGTGTAGGCAGCATTCATCTTCAAGCCCCTCTTCATTCCGGGCCACGGACTGCGGCTCTGTGATTCGCCGGAGCCGCGTGACGTCACTCCCACACATGCGCACAGTAACGGCACACGAGAGGGAAGAAATGGCACAGAGTTTAGTTTCTTCCCCGTGCATGCGCCATTCACTTTATCGGTGGACTACAAGTGAAATATCTCCTAAACAGCACACGTTTAGGAGATATTTCCACTCTCTATAGGTAAGCCTTATTCTAGGCTTACCTATAGGTAGGAGTCCCAAAAAAGGGTTTACAACCACTTTAAAGCAGAGCACAATATCCCAAGGAGGCTTATCAGGGGGTGGTTTTGGTCGCAAGGCCCTGTGTAAGCGATCACATGTGAAATAATTAGCTTCTTGGTTTGGCAGAAGTGATTGGAAAAGCTTAAGCATAGCAGGGAAAAGATCAGTAATCGTTTCAGTGACTCCACGAATCCTCAGATTGTTTCTGCAATTGCGATTGTTGAGATCCTCAACCTGATATCGTAGCTGATCAACTGCTTGCCGACCAGCCACCACAGTTATACTGCGGCATAATGGCTCGGCTGTTCAAATTGCTTTACCAGTATGGCGGCCCCTTTAATGGCTTTACCAAGTTCCCAAAAGGGCATCGCCGGAGCAGATGCGTGTGGCCGGCGGCTGTGATGTCCGCCGGCCACCTGTGATTACTCCGCTGATAGCCAAAATAGGGATCTGTCAATGTAAGCAAACAGATCCCTGTTCTTACCAAGAAGTACAGAGTGATTGTCTGTTCCCAGTTAGAAACAGTGACATAGCTCCCAACTGTCCCCGATTTCGAAGGACTGTCCCTGATTTGGAGCATTGTCCCTCTGTCCCTCTTTCCCCCTTATTTGTCCCTCATTTTGGTCTGATCTATATAGTTGCATATAAAATGAACTTTGTATCTTTCAAAAATTGTTTCCCAGTGCTAAACCTTTCATCCAAATTCTAAATTGCTGCATTTGTCAAATTTAAAAGCCAATATAAAGGAATAGTAGTGGTAAAAAAAAGCCCTTGTGGATTAAAGTAACCTTTTTTTTTGGTTAAGTCTCCTTTAAGGGGGCGTGGCAGGAGGTGTGTCCTATACCTACATACATTTGCTAAAAGGCATCCCTCATTCCCATCTCAAAATATTGGGAGGTATGCAGCAATCTCTCTCTACTCCCAGTCAATCCCCTCCCCCCCAGTTAGAAACTCCTCCCTAAGGAACACTTAACCTCCCAGTGTTAACCCCATTCCTTGCCAATGTAATTTATACAGTAATCAGTGTCAAAAGTGTCCGATCTGTCCGCCGCAATATCGTAGTTATGCTAAAAATCGCTGATCGCTGCCATTACTAGATAAATTATAATAAAAATGCCATAAATCGATCCTCTATTTTGGAGACACTATAACTTTTACGCAAACCATTCAATGTAGGCTTATTGCGATTTTATTTTATTTTTTTACCAAAAATATGTAGAAGAATACATATTGGCCTAAAAATTTTTTTTAAATATTTTTAGGATATTTATTATAGCAAAAAGTAAAAAATATATATATTTTTTTAAATTGTTGCTCCTTTTTTATGTTTATAGCGCAAAAAATAAAAACCGCAGAGGTGATCAAATACAACCAAAAGAAAGCACTATTTGTGTCTATCCAGCATTCAACTTCCTCCCCTACCCAACACAACAGGTCCAACACCACACTCAATACTCTTCTCTTTTTGACCAGTTACCACAGATGAAGTTGATAAACTACTCTCTATGGCCCACCTCACTACCTGTTCCCTGGACCCTGCCTCACAATTACTGCGACCACCTTCCCATTCTATCCTCAACTCCCTAACCCACATCTTCAACCTCTCCCTTTCTTACGGCACCTTTCCTTCCTCGCTCAAACATGCACTGGTTACCCCATACTCAAAAAAACCCTCACTAGACCCCACCTGTTTGAATAACTTAAGACCCATCTCCCTGCTCCCGTTTGTCTCCAAGCTCATCGAACGCCTTGTCCATGACCAAATGATTCGCTACCTCATGGACAACAACCTTCTTGACCCCCTACAGTCTGGCTTCCGCCCACAACATTCTACTGAAACTGCCCTACTAAAACTCACCAATGACCTTTTAACTGCTAAAACCAACGGCCACTATTCCATACTCATACTTTTAGACCTTTCTGCTGCCTTTGACACAGTTGACCACCTGTTCCTCCTCCGCAATTTACACTCCCTTGGCCTCCGTGATTCTGCTCTATCCTGGTTCTCCTCCTACCTATCTCAGCGCACTTTCAGTGTCACTTACAACTCCATTTCCTCCGCTCCCCTTCCTCTTTCTGTTGGGGTACCCCAAGGCTCAGTCCTTGGGCCCCTCCTATTCTCGCTCTATGTCTCTTCCCTGGGCCAGTTGATAACCTCCCATGGTTTCCAATACCACCTCTATGCTGACGACACCCAGATCTATCTCTCCACTCCTCAACTCACCCCCTCGATCTCCTCACGGATCTCAAACTTACTGAATGACATATCGATATGGATGTCACACCACTTCCTTAAACACAATCTTTCTAAAACCGAGCTTGTTATATTTCCTCGTTCACGATCCCCCCCTGTGACTTCACCATTAATATCAACAACACAACCATTGGTCCCTCCACACATGCCAGGGTCCTGGGTGTAATCCTTGACTCTGACCTCTCCTTCAGCCCCCATATCCAATCACTGGCTAAATCCTGCCACCTTAACCTCCACAACATCTCCAGAATTTGACCCTTCCTGACTAATGACACCACAAAGCAACTCCTTCACTCCCTGATTATTTCCCGCCTTGACTACTGCAACTCCCTCCTTAATGGCCTACCCTTGAGCAAGCTATCCCCCCTTCAATCTGCTCTGCTATGCTATGTATTGAGTGCATAGTGAACTGTTTCAAACGGATCAGTTCACTCAGATGAATCGATTCATCCAGTTCACTGAAAAGAATCGATTCAAAAGAACGATTCGTTCATGAACTGGACATCACTATTCAGTGCTATCTAGCACTGCACACCGGAAGGCTGCTGTTTGCCCTCTCTCCTCGCTGCTACAGGTATCTAAACCAGCTTTATCTCCAATACAGACACCGGTCTGCACTACAACTTTCTTGTTCAGCCGGGTCGCCCCTGATCTCAATGCATTAGCTGTTGTTATCTGTAAATATTTCCAGCGGCCTCACCCATGCTATTCCTGTCTCTTTTTTCAGACTGCACTGCCTATTATTGTTGCTTCGCACTCTATTGCAGCTTCGGGCTCTGAACCATTTGCTATCACTCAGGAAGATTGCTCTTTGTTTGCAATCAGTATACTTATGGGAGAAAGGCTACTAATTTGCTACCATAGACAGCGCATGCATATTCTGCAAACCTTCTATTGTTATATACCGTATTTATCGGCGTATAACACGCACCCCAAGTTTTAGTAACTTACATTTAAGCGTCATTTGCAGCTTGCCCAGCGTCATTTGCAGCCTTGCCCAGCATCATTTGCAGCTTGCCCAGCATCATTTGCAGCCTTGCCCAGCATCATTTGCAGCTTGCCCAGTGTCATTTGTAGATGGCCCAGTGTCATTTGCAGCTTGCCAGCGTCATTTGTAGCTTGCCCAGTGTCATTTGCAGCTTGCCAGTGTCATTTACAGCCTTGCCCATGTTTAAATTTCCCACCGCCGAGACAGGCCGCACGAGCGCCGCTGAAAAAGACCGAAGCAACTCCGAGAAAGACCGAAGCGCTGCCAAAAAAGACCGAGCCGACTGTTCGGCTCCGCTCGTGGTCCTGCCTCCCTGCTGTTTTGGGAGCGAGCGAAGGGAGGCGGGACTACGAGCGGAGCCGAACAGTCGGCTCGCTATATTTCGGCACCGCTTGCTATTTTTGTCACTTTTTTGGGGGGGATCGGCGTATAACACGCACCCACGACTTTCCCCCTATTTTAAGGGGGGAAAAGTGCGTGTTATACGCCGATAAATATGGTACTTGCTTACCAGCAATTGAATAACTTTATACACTAAACCCTATGTTCTACATCCTCTTTTGGCCATCTACAAATCTACGGTAAGAATCTTTATTATCATGAAGGATTTACCTCTTAAGTGTTTTGCACCTTATTATATACCTTTAAACCTATAATATACTAGTTGACCCTTAATAAAGCCTATTTCAACCATACATGGTGAACTGTATACAAGATGTTTTAGCACTGGTTCACATGTTGTTTTTTCAGGTAGTTCCAATTTGCCCGCTTTGTTCCTCGTTGGTCGGTGTATGGGTTGTGGTTCTTGACGCTTTTACCAGCTGCTGCTGCTCCCCCCACCCCGCCGTGACATTTTGTATGGCCATTGCTCTGATGCATATACAGACACATTTTTATTTAATTTTTTTCTTAATGTTTTTTACAAGGATGTGCTGTTTTTGTTGTTGTTTCTTTTTATTTATGTATTAAAAACTTTGTTAATATACACCTTTATAGAATCAATCGCTCCTGAATAGGCGCTATTCCTTAAAGCGCGGAACATGTCGAGCAAGCTCTTCGAATGAAAGTGGAGCTACATACCTGCTTCACCCTTGTCCCTGAAAACTCAGCTAATTTTCTAGAACCACTCGCACATACGCAAATTGACCATGTATTATCTTGTTACTACAAATGTCAATGAGTCTCTGTCTAGGGTGTTAAAGCGGAAGTAAACCCATCGATTTAACAGTTTAAAAAAAAAAGGCATGCCGGGAATGCTAACTGCACATTGGCTGTGCTCTCAACCAAACAGTCAAACCATCCAATGGCTGGTGTCATAACGGATCACATGTGCAGCACTGTGGCAGTTGAAGATTAAACAGAGGCAAAGATGGCAGCTTCCTTGGCTGAAAACGATAGGGGGGTTTACTTCCACTTTAACTTTAGCTGTATGTGAGGTCCTTTTGTTATTACTGTTTGGTTATGTATGATGACCTTTAGCACATGCAATCGTTTTTCTATTGTGTTTTAAAAAATAACAACTTTGTTGTTACCTTTTAGACACTTTACTTATGTGCCTCTAAAGTCCACTTTTCTCTATAGTTAGTTTTTTTATTTTTATTTAACCATCAAAGCCCCTCCTACTCTTAAATTGGTTGTATACCCGCTGACATTTTTTATTTTTTTTTACATTCCTGTAAGGGAAAAGGCATAATGAGCTAGTATGCACCGCATACTAGCTCATTATGAAATACTTACCTTAGAACGAGGCCCTGACATCTCACCCGATCCATGCCCGAGGGAGCTGACATGTTCCCTCGGCGTGTCTTCAGGGTATCGCGACTCCAGTGCTGTGAGTGGCTGGACCTGCGACGTTGCCACTCCCGCGCACCCACGCGGGAGATTTCCTCCCGGCAGGGTCCGACGTCCAGCCGAGAATCCCCTGTGCACATGCGCCGCTGCAGTCAGCGGCTCATTGCGAGGGGAATATCTCTCAATGATGTGCTGTCAACACATACAATCTGTATCCCTGTATATTTATATACATAAAATGTGAAATATTGTTTCATTTTTTTCCCTGTGTTTTAACCACTTAAGGACCAGGCCTATTTTTTAAACTTGTTTTTTACAAGTTAAAATATTTACTTAGAACCCCCAAACATTTATATATATATATATATATATATATATATATATATATATATATATATATATATATATATATATATATATTTTTTTTAGACAGCCTAGAGAATAAAATGGCGGTCGTTGCAACACTTTATGTCACACCGTATTTGCGCAGCACTCTTACAAATGCAATTTTTTGGGGGGGAAATGCACTTTTTTGAATAAAAAAATAGAAAACAGTAGAGTTAGCCCAATTTTTTTTTATATTGTGAAAGATAATGTTACGCCGAGTAAATTGATACCAACATGTCATGCTTCAAAATTGCGCCCGCTCGCAAACTTTAGCACATAAAAATCTCCATTGGCACTGTTTAAAAATGTATACAGGTTACCAGTTTTGAGTTACAGAGGAGATCTAGTAAGATAATTATTGCTCTCACTCTAACGATCGTGGTGATACCTCACATGTGTGGTTTGAATACACGTTTTCATATGCGGAATGCGACTTACATATGCTTATGCGCGCAAGCTCGGCGGGACGGGGCGCTTTAATTTTTTTTTATATTATTTATTTTACCTTTTATTTTTATACTGTTCTTTAAAAAAAAAAAAAAATGGGTCACTTTTATTCCTATTACAATGAATGTAAACATCATTGTAATAGAAAAAAAACTATGACAGGACCTTTCACTGTAAATGTGAGATCTGGGGTTAAAAAAAACCTCAGATTTCATATTTAAACTAAAATGCAATAAAAAAAAAAAATGAAATGTCATCAAAATAAATAATAATAATAATTTCCCCTTTAAGAGCATTGGGCGGAAGTGATGTTTGACGTCGCTTCCGCCCTTCAATGCTATGGAGCGGAGTGGGGGCCGGAGCAGTCTTTCACCTCACTTTTTATCCTAAAGGGAACCACACGTTGTTCCGGAAATGCTATGCAGCCGAGGGGGAGGCATCTTTCACCTCACTCGGCATCCAGGCAGTGAGGGGGGTGGATGCAATTGTCTCTGCTGCTAGTCCAGTTAGCGGCGGAGACGACCGAATCGCGGCGGGGGGGCCTCTCCCGCCCCGATAAAAGTTATCTTGTGGTGAATCCGCCGCAGAGACTACTTTTATCCTAAAGGGAACCACACGTTGTTCCTGAAAATATCGGGGTTATGGCAGCTAGCTGCTGCCATAACCATGGTATTTAACGTCAAAATACAGACGTACAGGTACGTTAATTTGCGTGAAGTGGTTAACTACCACCAAAAAGAAAAGCTCTATTTGTGTGAAAAAAAGATAAAAATATAGTTTGGATAAAGCGTTGCATGACTACGCAATTGTCATTCAAAGTGTGACAGCGCTGGGCAGAAAGGGGCTAAAAGTGCCCGGTATTGAAGCCGTTAAAGTTGCTGGAATAATACCACAGTTATGGAAAATAGAAAATGGAAAATAAAAAGAGCAGCGCTAAACCAAAAATAAACACCCAATGAATGAACAGTGCTTATTACCAACCGCCGTCGGTAATATATATATATAACACCTGTGAAGAAAAAAAGAGGGGGGTATGACCCTCCTCAAATCAGAAAAAATGACCTAAATAAAGTAACATAGATCATATAACACTCTATGACTTCCCCACTCACTTGTGAATGTCACATATAAACATAAATAAGCATAAACATGAATATAATGCTAAATGCTGTGAAAGAAAAAA
Organism: Lithobates sylvaticus; assembly: GCA_028564925.1. Taxonomy (NCBI): domain Eukaryota; kingdom Metazoa; phylum Chordata; class Amphibia; order Anura; family Ranidae; genus Lithobates; species Lithobates sylvaticus. The sequence goes on from CM053029.1 coordinate 46,587,602, forward strand.
GGGGGGAACAGTCCAGAAAATATTGGGTGTAGTTAAATGATGTTTCCACCCGTGCAACATAAAATTAATTGTGAAAATAAATCAGAAGAGTAACAGTCCATCCAGCAGTCTTCAGATTTCAAGTGATCCACCACCAAGGGAAGCAAGATAGGATTTACTTCTTACCAAAACGCCATGACACACCATTACAGAGTGTCATTGTAAGCCTGAGCAGAAATGTAACACTCCTCGGATCCTGGATGGTATAGCAGACTCCCACAGCCTAGACAGACCACTACATACTCTTTGATAGCTCCCTCAGTGAAGGCTCAGCGGTGTAAGTTCAAGTTCAAGTTTTTGCAATAAAACATTAGAAAATTATACGCCATTTCTGATTACTGAACCAAGAGAGTGATTGCCATTGTTTGCTGGCTGTGGGTGCAACTACTAGGAAAGAGCCTTGGGACATAAACAACGGGCTCCTACGGGGTGAGCGTTACATTAGCATGCAGCATGTTAAATACTTGTTGCCTGTATGTACCCCAATTACCTCAACAAAGGATTTTGTCGTATGTGTCTGTTAATACCATCATTTGTTGCTTGATCGAAGAATGCTCTTCAGCCGTGAGCTGGATGTGTACTCATCTGTGGAAATGTTGACTAACCACGAGTGGTATTACTATTTTGTGTAGTGATCTAGGCAAGGCCTTCAAACTGTGATGCATGCGCCACAGAGTTAATGTTTTTTTTTTGTTTTTGTTTTTTCGTTTTTTGACACCAGCAGCTTAATGAGCAAAATTGGGATAATTTGAGTTAGCACAATTTCGCAATTGCAATATCTATTTAGCCAAAATTACTCCATAAGCAGCAAATTGTGATCAATTCTGCTTTTTCTAGGAGAACGTTTTCGTTATTATTTTAACTATCTACGTTGCATTTACATTTATCTGATCAATTGTATTACCTTGTCTGGTCGAGTATCCCTCTGCTGATGTAAAATCGCAATAAGTTCACTGGAATGCATGAGTCTAACAGAGATCTTAGTTTCTCCAGACCACTGAAGAATAAACCTTGCTGTATAGGAACCATTATAATGGTCTGTAACAGAGCCACTCACTCCGGCTTTCAGACTCAAAGAGTGAAGCTTCACAAGAAAAAAATCCCCACCATAGTTCTTTGTCCGACCTTTTTGGTCCTTAGCTATAATTAGAACCTCCAGTGATTCACCAATCACATAAGTAGCCCGAGGATTGATGATAAAATATTGAGAAGTTTTTGGGTGGGTGGAAAATTCCAAGGATACGTTGGTTGGAGCCAGGGGCCATTCAATCACCTTCAGCAGATTGTTAAGCTCTTCACTTTGAGGGCTGGTCACTGGAATGGTTGGTGTAGATGTAGGTGTAGATGTAGATGTAGTCCTCAGTGGAGCTGGATGACTGTCTGCATTGAAATAGTTTCTGAATAAAGTGTTGTAAATGAACTGGAAAGAAACAATGATGAATTAATGTTAATAATAATTGATGCTAAGTATCCATAAAGTAAAAGTACAGGTTTACTGAATGGTTTTCTAATGACGTATTTTGTATATCATACTGTATTCATTTGGTTAAAGCTCAACTCCAGGCTCGGATCCTCAGTTGTTCCTACCTCCCTGGATGCCCTCCAAGGTGTAAGTCTTTAATTTTGTTTCTACTTATCTTTTTCAGAATCTTCAACTATGTGATGCACTGGACTTTATTCTTGCACCTGGGAAAGTCCTCTGTTGATGTAGAAAGCAGCACTGACACAATGATGATCAATGGCTCTTTTTGCTTAAACAACTATAAATAAAAGGGGCCATGGTTAAGCCCCCTTTGGGGAGGGGTCATGAGACACATATTTTCATAATATGTCTTCTCCATTGAATGTAAGTTGTGTGTTGGCTTTTGAAATTGGAACAGGAGGACACCTTACAGTGGGGTAGAAGTAATGTTGCAGAGGGCAGATCTGTATTAAAGGTGAATATTGCAGTCTGAGCTGATTTTTTCGTTTTTGTCCTACCTTGGGGCCCATTTTAATAAATAAAATTGCCCACAGTCAGACTTTGATAAAAAGTTTAACAAAGCCTTCCCATACTCCTTACGGATATGGCAACCAAATGCCCAATCATCATTATCAATTTTATTTTAAAAAATGTGGTTATTACCTGTGTAATTTCTTTCACTATAGCCCTTGGTTTAAAAAAATGCTTGCAGGAGGGGGCATGGCCGGCCACGGAGCGAGATGGTTGCCTGATTTTTCTGGTTCGCTCAGCCTCGGGACTCAGTACTATCCTGCTGAGTCCCGAGGCTGCACTATCCTGCAGCAGCTCTCCCCTCTCTGTCACACCGGAGGGGAGAGAAAACAAGTGTCACTCAGGCGGTATGTCCAGAAGGCGGAACGGCAGCCTCCACAAGCCCATGCAGAACACCAAAAATGTCACCGGAACGGTGCCCTGTGCCTCCTCCTCCGACACCAGAGGACTGCAGGAACATGACGCTAAATCAGATGAGTTGGATAGCTCAGCTCCTGATCCCAACTCCTCTCAGCTATTTCCTTCTGACAGAGGTAAGCGAGCTGCACAGACACCAGCCCTCTCTCCTAATAAAGCTCCCTTAATAAAGAAGCAGCACTGGGATTCCCCTGCAGACAGCAGTTCCAAGGAGAATTACCCTGACTCCCTTGCTGCTCTCCCTGCCACAGACCAGCCAGCATCTGAACATACCCTGAAACTCATGCTGCTGTCCCTACAAAAAGACATGCGTAATGAGCTCAGGTCCTCTATCACTACATTACTTTCTAGAATTGACATAGTTGAGGAACACATTGGATGAATTGGAAAAGTTGTCAACTGAACATACCACAGCCTATAACGAAATGGCGGATGCCCATGACCACCACACTGAAGAAATGCACTTTTTGCAAGCCAAAGTGGCTGATCTGGAGGACAGCTCCAGGAGGAATAACATAAAATTTCAGGGTATATCAGAAACTGTTAAACCTTCGGACCTAGTCCCCTATCTCCAACAACTATTTCTCCTGCTCATTCCTCAACTTAGTCAAGCGGAATTAATTATTGACCGTGCCCATCAAATTGCCAAACCTAATCACCTGCCTGCGTCCATCCCACGAAATGTGCTTGCAAGTATTGACTTCCTTCACATCAAGGAACAGATCAGAGCTGCAGCATGATCCAAAGCTCCACTACCAGACCCCTATTCATCCATTTCTATTCACTGATATCTCTGCTGCCACCACTCAAAAGCAAAGAGAATTCACTCAGGTTACGGCGATCCTCAGGGATCACAATGTTCCATATAAGTGGGGCTTCCCTGCTAAACTAGTGGTAACTTTCAGAACCTAACCACACACACACCTCCTCACACCTAAAGGCGGCATCAAGAGATTGTTGAATTGGGGCCTGATCACTTCGTCTCCGCCTGATCCTCAACCACACCATCCGCCTACACGCACCCAGGATCCTTGGCACAATAACTGTCCTTGCATCCACATACTTTAAAGTTACAACGTGACCCTTGTTACTTACAATATAACCTAATAGTACTTTCTGCATACCTCCAAGTTCCACGTTGACCCTTGTTAATCAAAATGTAAGATAACCGCACTTTCTGTATACCTCCAATCTGCAAAGTGACCCTTGTTATCTACAGTATGACACTCTAGCACTTTTTCATTCCAACTAATGTCCTAAGCTAGCGTGCTACCATCTACGCTTTATTCTCTCTTCCCCAGAGAAGGAAAAGGTGCCAAGCACCTTCTTACGTTTGCTACCTTGTTTTATCTTTGTTCACAACTTTTTATATGTGATATTGTTTATTTTAGTAATTTTACCACATTTACACTAAAATTGCCTGCTGGATAATATTGTCATAGGTCTGTTTATCATTTGATTCTTTCTGTGTGCAGCTCTAGAAAGAGTAATCCTTATACTCTCCCTTTTTATCTGTTGGCTACCCTCAAATATGTCTATTATCATCACGTTCCTTAATGCTAAATGTCTAAATTACCCGTACAAACAAAATTTGTTATGGAAAGAAGCACTAGCTCAAGCTTCTAAACCTAATATGCGTACAAGAAACACATTTTCTTCTCGCAAACCCCCCTCCTGCTCCCACAAACTGTTCCCACACTGTTTCTTTGCTAATGCTACTAAAAAGAAGGCGGGGGTTATGATCGCTGTATGCTCCCCTGTCTCCTTCCAATTTTTTCATACAGAGGTAGATCCTGATGGAAGATACATAATCCTGAGCGCCTCAATCAATAATCATACCGTGACCATTGCCAATATTTACTCCCCTAATGCCAATCAAAACTGTTTCTACCAGCCTATTATGAGAAAATTGGAACCGTTCAGACAAGGTCCTTTAATCATTTGTGGCGATTTCAACCAAATAATAGATCTATGTCTTTCCTTCAACTACATTGCTACTATATGTTCCATCCCAGCAGAATCCTTACAAGCTACTATCACCACCATACCGAAAACCAGGCCAACTGTCTGATGATCCTGCCAGCTACAGACCCATATCTCTGCTTAACACTGATACTAATCTTTTAGCAACGCGCCTATCTTCTATCATTCCACAATTAGTACATACCGACAAGGTAGGTTTTGTGGCTGGTGGGCAAGCATCAGATGGTACGTGTAGATTTATTGACTTACTAAAGTGGACAGACCACTTCTCTGCTCATTTCCCTTGATGCGGAGAAGGCGTTTGATAGAGTTGACTGGAATTACTTAAAAGCAGTCCTCACGAAATTTGGCTTTTCTGGGAAGATTCTAAAAGCCATCCTGTCCATGTACTCCTCTCCGAGCGCCAGAGTCATAACATCAGGTTTGCTCTCAGACCCCTTCAGCATCTCTAATGGGGCACGTCAAGGGTGTCCACTCTTCCGTCTAATATTCGCCCTCATCGTGAAACCCCTAGCACAATCTATTCTTAACAATACCCGCATCTCGGGTATTGAGGTTGGTGATGCGACACACAAAATTGACCTCTATGCTGATGATGTCATCATATGCCTGACCGACCCTATAAAGTCACTCCCCGAATTTCACCATACCTTAGACCTATTCAGCAGGGCTTCCCTATATAAAATCAACCTCTCCAAGTCCATTATGCTAGGCATACATATTGACCAAGCTACTAAAAATAGCATTTCTGCCTGCACGTCTTTCTCATAGACCCCTAATTCAATTCTGTCTTATCTGGGTATTCAACTGATCTCTCCTCCCTCCCGCTTATTATCTCTGAACTTCACCAATTTCATCTCAAAACTTCAGAAGACAATACAAGATCTTCAACACAACCAAGCCTCATGGGCAGGCAGAATCGCATTATCCAAAATGTATTTGCTACCGCTCATACTTTATACATTCCGAACTATCCCGCTTCCTTTCCTCCAATTACAATTTCACAGGCTCCAAACCATCATCATACAGTGAAAAAAAGACGCGCTAAAGTGATAATATGAGTTAAATCACACAAAAATACTTAAACAAAGAATATTGAAAAAAATCTGTATGAGAAGATTGTTCATGAAATAAAGTCCAATTGAAACTGAAAGTGATGGTCACAAAAAAAGGTTTATAGTGACATATAATTTCCAAAAACGTGAATGTGAAAGGAACTCCACCAAGTGACCTTAATCCACCACCGCTCTAATGATGTGCTTACCAGAAGGCAAGCTTTGATAAGCCTGTAACTCGAAAGCCGTCAGGGTATGACCAAACCACTAGGCATCGCCTCTAGAACTCGTATTCAGCTGATGATAGCGACCAAAATCCTGGGACAGGCAAATCTTCCCTTATAGGGTATAAATGGGATCGGACTCCTCCAAAGGTATCAAGCCAGGGAACCATACACTCTCATCATGTGGATAGATAAAAATGAGGGATGCTCCCATAGTGTGAAACCATATATAAAATTTATTGTATCATATAAAAGTTCTACTTACATCAATTAAAAGAAATGTTCGCAGAGTACATATAAGAAAAACGCCGGCCGGCTAGCAGAACACCCGCTCACACTGCGGAACGTGATGACGTCAGTGCGTCAGCCTCCCTACGTCCGTTTCGACTAATCGTCGTCTTCTGAGGAACGGGCGACGCACTGAATCATCGCAACTTTATACAAAACTTAACAGACACGCCCTGGGATGAACACACAAGGACGGATAAACATAAATCTCATACCAAATAGCCTACAGGTAAAAACCCATAGTCCCATCGTATAATGATCCAAAAAGGAAAATTAAAATTAAAACTCAAAGACAAGAATATACTAATATTAAGTCTAAACCGAAAATGTTTAAAATAATAAAATATAGGGGATATCCACAGACATCATGTTCGCCGTCAATGTGGAGGGAAAACAGCCACTACCTCCATCTTGTGGGCAGTTATCAAACTGAGCTAACTCAATTGTAAAAAATATGATAAAAAAGGTATCCACAGACACCAAAGGTATCCACAGACACCATGTTCGCCATCACTGAGGAGGGGAACTTTTTTCGGCCGCTAGTCCATCATATAAACAATTATCTGACAGAGATGGCATATATTATAACAATAAAAATAAAAATAAAAATAAAAATAAAATAAAAATAAAAATAAAAAATAAAAAATAAAAAATAAAATAAAATATAAAAAATAAAAAAATAAAAAAGAAGGGGAGGAGAAAGAAAAAAGGCTCCTCTCCTAAGAGAGTGTGGCCATACAAAATCCAAAGAGAGGGGCGCCTCTGGGTGCAGTAGTTTTAAACAGTGCAATTTATTATGAGCATGTGTTTTAACAACTCACATTTTGGCAGTTATTTCAGGCATGTAGTAAAAAAGTGTCCAGCAGGTATCATCAGATCAGTCTCCTCTGTGCATGGGTGTCATCCTCCTCGATTGGGTGTCTCCATAGACCGCTATGATAGAAAAGCCGGCAATGGTGGGGGAGTTTCCTCAGAGCAAGGCTTGGTCCGCAGAGGGTTCAGGGCACATCCGGATGACGTCACTGGCAAGCGACGCACGTTTCGTGAGCGTACGGGCTGTGTTAGTGTGACAGCCGCGCTCCTTCATCAAGCTTGAAAAATCAGTACCCAAGAGTCAATACTTGCGTTTAAAGAGAAACTGTTCTGACCCAATAGAGTTTTCTACCCAGGCTGGGATTCTCACTAGACGCTTTTTGGAAAAGGGGTATTCAGCCCCTTCCCTAAGAGCTGTTTTGGATGAGATAACTCTGATCAATAGGAAAGATTTGCTAAAAGAGAAACCCACCAGAGAGAGTGGTATGGCCATGGTTCCTTTCATAACGACCTATTCCACCCAGCATAGGAATATAGGAAGACTGATCAAAAAAAACACTGGCATGTCCTCACCAGTGACTCCACCCTCAATACCGTCTTACCTCCTAGACCACAAATTGTGTATAAAGGGGTTCCTTCCCTTAAAACTAAAATATCTCCCAACGTTCTAGATCCACCAACAGTTAGAACATATTTTTTTGACAATCTAACAGGTTTCTATCAGTGTAGGCGGTGTAGGATCTGCTCACTGAGTGGGTGTAGCCACAGGAGGACTCACAAATTTATTTCCAACAGCAATGGTGTGGAATTCGAAATTAGACCGTTCATCACGTGTTCCACCGAGGGTGTCGTGTATATGCTCCAATGCCCATGTGGGCTCCAATACGTGGGCAGGACTAAGCACCCCCTGAAGGTTAGGCTTAATGAGCATGTTACTAACATTTTGGGTGGTTTCCCCAAACACCCAGTGTCTAGGCACTACTCAGAAGTACATAGGAGGGATCCATCCAAAACTATCTTTTTGGGGATTGATAAGTATACCCCACCCTGGAGGGGAGGTTCCCTTGTCCGTGGGATCTCTAGGCTAGAGATTTCATGGATATACAAGATCAAGAGCTATGCCCCTTTTGGGTTGAACGTTGACATTGATGTCAACGCTTTCATTGATAATGCGTGAATGATCAATCTGTCCATCATTGTCCCCTTAGTCATAGCTCTTGATGTTTGTATCCCTCCCATTCCACCCATATGGCATATTGATCTCTTTGTTGGGTATGTACCATCTTTGCATTTGATCATTACTCAGTTTATTTCTTTGTAAGGGGTGAGACCCACAATGACGGATTTCGATAACAAATTTTCTCCCCTTTCCCCCCCCCCCCCCCTGGGGGAGAATGAGGATGCACACTGTATGACCAATTCCTTCCTTTTGAACATTCTGGACTCAGAGGCCCACTAACCCTTGTGGTCACACTACCAAGGTTTGATGGTGCTTTGTTAGCATCACTGGCACATGGGGATTTTGTATGGCCACACTCTCTTAAGAGAGGAGCCTTTTTTCTTTCTCCTCCCCTTCTTTTTTATTTTTTTACTTTTTATTTTTTATATTTTATTTTATTTTATTTTTTATTTTTTATTTTTTATTTTTATTTTTTTTTTTATTTTTTTTTTTATTTTTTATTTTTATTTTTTATTTTTATTGTTATAATATATGCCATCTCTGTCAGATAATTGTTTATATGATGGACTAGCGGCCGAAAAAAGTTCCCCTCCTCAGTGATGGCGAACATGGTGTCTGTGGATACCTTTGGTGTCTGTGGATACCTTTTTTATCATATTTTTTACAATTGAGTTAGCTCAGTTTGATAACTGCCCACAAGATGGAGGTAGTGGCTGTTTTCCCTCCACATTGACGGCGAACATGATGTCTGTGGATATCCCCTATATTTTATTATTTTAAACATTTTCGGTTTAGACTTAATATTAGTATATTCTTGTCTTTGAGTTTTAATTTTAATTTTCCTTTTTGGATCATTATACGATGGGACTATGGGTTTTTACCTGTAGGCTATTTGGTATGAGATTTATGTTTATCCGTCCTTGTGTGTTCATCCCAGGGCGTGTCTGTTAAGTTTTGTATAAAGTTGCGATGATTCAGTGCGTCGCCCGTTCCCCAGAAGACGACGATTAGTCGAAACGGACGTAGGGAGGCTGACGCACTGACGTCATCACGTTCCGCAGTGTGAGCGGGTGTTCTGCTAGCCGGCCGGCGTTTTTCTTATATGTACTCTGCGAACATTTCTTTTAATTGATGTAAGTAGAACTTTTATATGATGCAATAAATTTTATATATGGTTTCACACTATGGGAGCATCCCCCATTTTTATCTATCCACATGATGAGAGTGTATGGTTCCCTGGCTTGATACCTTTGGAGGAGTCCGATCCCATTTATACCCTATAAGGGAAGATTTGCCTGTCCCAGGATTTTGGTCGCTATCATCAGCTGAATACGAGTTCTAGAGGCGATGCCTAGTGGTTTGGTCATACCCTGACGGCTTTCGAGTTACAGGCTTATCAAAGCTTGCCTTCTGGTAAGCACATCATTAGAGCGGTGGTGGATTAAGGTCACTTGGTGGAGTTCCTTTCACATTCACATTTTTGGAAATTATATGTCACTATAAACCTTTTTTTTGTCACCATCACTTTCAGTTTCAATTGGACTTTATTTCATGAACAATCTTCTCATACAGATTTTTTTCAATATTCTTTGTTTAAGTATTTTTGTGTGATTTAACTCATATTATCACTTTAGCGCGGCTTTTTTTCACTGTATAATTCTGGTTTATGTGCATATCTCACATTTATTAGCTGCTGCTTTTATTATTATTTTTTTATTATTATTTTGTTTGCATTTGGGTATATACACATAATATTTTTATTTAGGTATATTTACACATTACTCACCATTTGTTACATTTAGGGATGAGCGCGGTGTTAGCTTTTATTGTTTCCAAACCATCATCTCTGCCTTTATATGGAAAGGAAAACACTCTAGACTTAAACACAGTATGTTATGCACACCTGTCTCTTCTGGGGGAAAGGGTGCACCTGATATTCAAGCCTATTACAAAGCAACCATCCTGGACCAAACTAAAGTCTGGTGGAGACCCTCCCAACAAAATACCTGGCTCCAAATTGGGAAAGCGGTTCTTGCCACACAACCTAAGCTGATCCTTGGTGCCCTACATCTACAACATCATGGAACATGCTCTTACCATGATACCATCAATGCCACTATCAAAACATGGAAAGCTGTTCTTCCATGCTCCAAAGGCCTGCCACATTGCCTGCTATCCTACATACCCCTTGCTGTTTTGCAAATTATCATGTCTGATGTCTCCTTTTCTGAATGGACTACCGCAGGCATCTCCACTATTGGGGATTTATATGAGATTTCACTGTTTCTCTCCTTCCAACTTTTGCAATCCAGTAGGAATTTTGCCTCCAGGGACTTCTTCAAATACCTCAGGCTCCACTCAGCCCTCTCCTGGGCAATATGGTCAGTCAATCTCACATTCTGGCACATGATCAAATTCTTCGATCAAGTTTCCCCTCAACGCAGAGGAATCTTCTATATTTATAAACTCCTCATCGACACCTCACACAACTTAAAAACTACTACACTGCAACTACATCCCTAAACAATGGTACTGTTCCCTACAAATGCCTCTGAAGACCTCCCCCTGCATACTACATTGGCAATCTGCCCAGAAAATATTTTACAACTGGTATCTTACCCCTTCCAAACTTGCTCACATTTACCCTTCTTCTATGAACCTATGCTGGAGGAACTGTGGTAACTCTGGATTCTCTTTACATATTTGGTGGAACTGTTCTATAATAACTCGATTGTGGACCATTCTGTCTAAGTTTATTTTCTCTATTTTACCAATCCCATTTTCCCTTTCGCCACAGATGGTACTATTAGGCTTAGACATAGATACCTGGCCCCACTCCTCCCACACAGTCATCTCTCAAATATTCATAGACACCCGCCTGGGTTTTGCCAAAAACTGGAAATCCCCTTGCCCTCCTTCTATCTCAGAAATGATCTCCATCCTGAATAACCATTATTTGATGGAATACATGTATGCCAAAGCTCATCTCATCTTGACTTTTGGCACAAACACCATAAGTGCCTGATCCTCTCATGATTGAACTGTTAGCACGATAGCGGTATGTAGGCTTTTATATGTGCTCAATTGGAACACGACCATATGCCATATACCACTCCTAACTGGTAAGTTAGGCTTTAACCCCCCCATATGTATATTACCCCTCCTGACTTATATTTACAAATCCATAAATGTCCTCTCACTTTAAGATTTACTGTTTACTAACCCTCTTACCTAACGAGACAACCTTCAACTTGCTTTATTGCACTTTCATGTACCTCTAAAAATTGCCTTTGTTATCTTTATAGATTGTATACACGACAAGCTAATATAAGGCTTTTTACTCTGTACTTTGATACAGTTTAAAAAATGCTTGCAGGACTTTTACTATGAATGTCCCAAGTTAAGCTTAGGCTGCATCAGTAACACAATATACTGTATATCACATTGTTTTGACACTTGCCAATACAGGTTTATTGAATCTACAAAAACTCTCCAAGCATTTAAAAAGTCTAACTAACTTGGACTCAATAAACAATATATCCCATATACTGTATACTGTAACTGGAAAGAACACATTAAAAACTGTTTATAGCACAGCTCCACAATCCCTAAATGCATGAGACCCCATATAAAAGCTCAAACAGTGTTCCAAACAACAGAAAATATATATATATATTTTTGGGAGGAAATCAAGATGGTAATTGATTATTTAACTACTCAGGAATAACTTTTGAGGCCTTTAAAACATTTGCCACATACAAGGCTGATATAGTTTGTCTCCAGGACACCCATTTTGCTACTCACTCTACACCCCCGGACTACGCTACCCTGCACTTCTTCACCAACATTCCTTGCTGTAAACTTGGGGGAATGAAAACCATCAATACTAGAGTTGAGAGGACACCTGGATGTTCAGGTTCGGCGGGTTCGGCCGAACTTCGGAAAAAAGTCCGGGTTCGGGACCGAACTTGACCCGAACTTGACCCCGAACTCCGAACCCCATTGAAGTCAACGGGACCCAGACTTTTGAACATTAAAATGGCTGTAAAAAAGTAATGGAAAGGGCTAGAGGGCTGCAAATGGCAACAAAATGTTGTTAAGAGCATGGAAAGTGATCTGCAAACAAATGTGGATAAATAAAATAACATAAAAAAATTAAAAATAAAATGCTGGAGGCCCCCCTCTCAGCAGAAGAGGTACAGGAAGTCATTAAGAACCTCAGAAACTCAACGGCACAATGCCGCACATATGGTGGGAATACTCCAGAATACGCACTTTCTGGAAAAAAAATTATTAACTTTCATCAGGAGACTGGGTGGGAGACAATGTGAAGGGACCGGAGGCACTGTCAGCAACCCAATCTACTATCGCCTGTACTTGTCCTGGCCTCAACATTCGTACAGCCTCATTAGGCGTGCCAAAATACCGCTGCAGGCTCTGTCGCCTACTCGCACCTGAGGAAGGTGTTTCACTAGTGCGTGTAGCTGGCACAGATCGACCATGTCCTCTCCCTGCAACAGGAGCGCCACCAGCAGCACCACGACCCGGGCCACGTCCCCTTTTTGATGATCTCCTCATATTTTCAAAATGTATGATCTCGCCCTAAATGTGTGTTTTTGTCTATAGCAGAATACACGTACAGTGTCTAAAGCGTTTATGAAAACGCAGAAAATGCTATTGGGAAGAAAAAAAACACTGCAAAATTAAATTTTTTTGCAATGTTTTTCCAATATCAGAATACACGGACAGTATCTAAAGCGTGTATGAACACACAGAAAATGCTATTGGGGAAAAAAAAACACAGAAAAATTAAATTTTTTTGCAATGTTTTTCCAATATCAGAATACACGGATAGTGTCTAAAGCGTTTATGAAAACGCAGAAAATGCTATTGGGGGAAAAAAAAAACACTGCAAAATTAATTTTTTTTGCAATGTTTTTTCAATATCAGAATACACGGATAGTGTCTACAGCGTGTATGTATGAACATGCAGAAAATGCTATTGGGCATAAAAACACAGCAAAATTTAAATTTTTTGCAATGTTTTTCCAATATCAGAATACACGGACAGTATCTAAAGCGTGTATGAACACACAGAAAATGCTATTGGGGAAAAAAAACACAGAAAAATTAAATTTTTTTGCAATGTTTTTCCAATAGCAGAATACACACAGACTATGGTGTATCTCTTACTATATGCAGTGTTGGTCTGGTACAATGCAGGGTACAATTGATTTAGGAATCTCTTCAATAATTCTCTCTGCCTCTTTCTTTTTCTTAATAAAGAAACTCCCTACTCTACTCTAGCTATCTAGATCGCTCACTGATCTAACTAATTAGAAGAAAATTAAAGGAATGTGGACTGACTGACTGACTGACTTTATTACACTAACTCCTAAAATCCTCTCTCTTAGCAGCACAGGAGCCTGTCTATAGCAGAATGACGCTGTGTGCTGTGTGTCTGGACTATATATAGAGGCTGGGTCACATGCTGCACTGCCCAATCACAGCCATGCCATTAGTAGGCATGGCTGTGATGGCTTCTAAGGGCACACTAGTGAAACTAGTGTTGATTGGCTGCCCTGCAGCTGTTAAAAAGGCGTCAATACATCGCCGAACACCGGACCCGAACCCGAATTTACAGCCAATAGTTCGGGTTCGGGCCCCGGACACCCAAAAGTCCGGTACGGACCCGAACTTTACAGTTCGGGTTCGCTCAACCCTAATCAATACCCTTTCTACTCCCACACATTCGAGAATAGATCATATCTTCATCTCCATTGGGACTAGCCCAGCATTAATCTTGTCCTCCATACCCCTATTAGCATGGTCAGGCCATAACACATCTTATCTTGACTCCTACCTCATTAATACCTGAGTCCTGACCGATCCCGTTGTATTAATGATTTCCTACTGACTCCCCTGACTCTTGAAATGGACATACAAGGGCGCATGCACGAGGCCCTACATGGCGGACGTGTTCCACTAGAGCTCCGCACCTCCCGCCGCAACATCGGGACCATACGCTGCGCCTGAGCCACCCTGCAACCCCGCTTTTCCCGGATAGAGCCTCCGGAACGGTCACAGCATCAGGATGGTTTTAACCGGCCACCGCGGTAAAACTAAACCCAAACCGATCAAAGAAGCCCTGGCCCGCGCCTCGTCCAATATGGCGGCGAAGGCCCTGGCCAAGCAGCACGCTGCCTCACCTGACAGACCGGCACAAGCCGCCACTGAGAGCGATGATGAGGAGGATAATCCTGACTACACAAACGCCGGTTTTCCCTTCCTGCCTCCCTCAGGTATGTCCCAGGGTGATTTTCTGCAACTCATGGAGTCTATGCTACATAAGGCCCTAAAATCCACATCAGACCAAATAACCAGCAGGCTATCACGGGAGATCAGGGAGCTAGGCCAGCGCACAGCAGACCTGGAAACTAGAGTTGATGATATGGAATTTACACTGCAAGAGCAAGCCCAAGAGCAGGCAGCCCTCCGTGATGAGAACGCTATGCTACTTTCTCGTCTCGAAGACGCCGAAAATCGCTCCCGTAGGTCAAATTTACGCCTGAGAGGTATTCCAGAAAATGTCGATGACCTATTGTCCTTTTCTACAGCCCTATTCCAAGAGCTATCACCCTCTATCCCCATAGAGTGCCTGGAATTTGATAGAATACACAGGTCCCTGACCCGCCGCCAACAAGATGGAGCACCGCAAGATATTATTATCAAACTACACTTTTTCCGCACAAAGGAGCAACTCCTAGCTGCTGCTCGCAATAAGGACGCTCTCCTGTTCCAGGGCCACACATACCAACTTTTCTCTGACCTAGCTCCCTCCACAATTGCTAAACGCCGGGCCATGAAGCCGCAGCTTCAGATTCTCCTGCAGCACCAACTGAAATACACCTGGCGCTTCCCCTTTGCTCTGCAATTTTCTTACCAGGGCAAACAACACTCCTGTACATCATCGGAATCCCTCCAGCGCCTTCTTGAATCCCTACGCCTAGCTACCCCAGAGCGGCCCGCGGAGACAACACTACCTCGCACCCCTGCCCGTGCGACAACACATCCTTATGTGGCCACCCCAAAGAGGACTAACCCGGGCCCCTCAACCATCCGTAAAGGTACACCAGCTCGCTCACCCAGGGATAACTTGCCGGATCGCCAAGTATACTCACCACGCTGAACTCAAACTAGCTGCCTACATGACCATTCAATGTTTACCACCGGAGGTCTCTTGTCTGAAGCTACTTTAATTCCCACCGTTTGATGCAACTGACAATTCTTCAGTCAAGATAAAAGAGGACTGTTCTGTTATGGTTTACCCCCTACTGGTAAAAGGGGAACCTGTGCAGTCCATCTAACCCCTCCGGGGTTGCAGGGGCTCGGACCCCATGTTACCGTTATATCTCCTTTCTCACCAACAATTACGGGGAAAGATTCCCCCCCTTTTTTTTTCTCAAGGAAAGAGACACTTTTTATTTTTATTTTTTTTCCTACAGGTTATCCTTTTTCACCTTCCCTCTTTTTTGGGAAGAGGTATTGTATTTTACACATAAATTTTGTTGTGCTACACAATACTTGGCGCTGATTGTCTGGCTCGCTGCATGTCCCCAGGGCTTACCCTGGGCACATGCGGTGACCCGGACACCACTGCCAACTCATTACTCACTAACTCAGGACTGGGGTAATTTAAAATGTTATGTACGATTGCTTTTTTATTCTTTCTCACTTGCCTCTCACTCTAGACGTGTGCAACAGGACACATATACATGTATACATTTAACCTGTATATCTAATTATCCCTGGCTATGTCTCCCTAAGGCTATCCTGGAGGTCTGCACGACCCCTGGTGGACATGGGTTATACTACAATTTTAATGCAGCCAAAGACCTTTTTCCCATTGCCTTTATTTTTGTTCCTATTTCTAAGACATTTGTTATAATCCCTCTCTTGCGGCGGGAGGCTGTCATTGCCCCCCCCCCCCCTACATGGTGAGCACACTCGTGAGTCGGCTGGCCGGCTGGCGAGTCTGTTCACTATCTGGTCGGGCGACCGAACACCACTTCTACTTCTACTCATTCATTTGCCTTACAACCACTACCCACCCCTTCCTCTCCCCCCTCCCTTCCTCTCCTCTTGCCTCCTTTCCCCTCTTGATCCTTGTCGGCGGGGTTGCGGACTTTGATGTGATTCCTGTTTTTAAATAAATCCATTTGATTTTTCATCTTCGTCTGGTGTGCGGCTGTCCAGAGTTCCCCTTGTTACTTTCTAGGTGCCCTAGGTGTCAGGATACTGGGGATTTAGCACATATGGTATGGAAGTGCCCAAAGTTGTACCGTTATTGGTAAGAAATCCTTAACATTTTGAATACGGTACTGGATGTAAGGCTAGAAATGAACCCCAGATTGTGCATATTGGGATTAGATGAGGGAATAAATGGTGGCTCTTGTGTAATCAATGTAGTGACGAGATGTCTGTTCCAGGCGAGAAAGCTAATAGCGCAGGGGTGGCAGGCCGAGAAACCCCCAACGATAGAAGAATGGGCAAGATTAATCACAGAAACAGTATGGAAGGAAAGAATAGTATATATAAGGAGAGGAAACCTGAAAGAATTTGAAAAAAATGTGGAGACCATGGCTGGATAAGCTGAGATACCCACCATAGTAGATAGGTGGGGAGGATGGGAAGAGGAGAAGAATTAATAGAGAAAAGCCCCATAGAGGTAAAGTAGACAGGAATGGGGAGGAGGAGAGGGGGAAAGGGAAGTATATAGGAGAGGTGACTAGGGGTAAGAAGAGAAAAAAGGTATACGTTAGGAGTCATGAAGGGAGTGAGAGATAAAGGAGCTAAAGGCCAAAGGGTATTTTTAGTAAAGTGTGAGAAAATGGTTTTATTTAAAGCGGTTCTGCACCCATTTCATTTAGTAAATCTCTTTGCCTTCCAAATCAGGCAAAGAGTACTAAATGAAATGTGTTTTTTTTTTACTTACCTTGTATTTGATGACTTCCTGTCTTCTGTCTCTTCGGGTTGGGCGGGGTCTCTGCGTCGATCGTCGTCACGCCGCACTGTCTCCTGGGATCTGGTGTCATTGATCCCATGAGTCAGTGCGGGCATCTTCCGAAATCTCGCAAGATTTTGGCCACATCTTCCGAAATCTCGCAAGATTTCGGCCACATCTTCCGAAATCTCGTGAGATGTCGGCAGATGTGCCGTTACTGCGCACGCGCGAGTAACGGCGGTGCATGCTGGGCCATCTAAAGTGCCTGTGGGGTTTCACATGCCCACAGGCAAGATGGCCCCCAGCAGACAAGAAGAAGATGAAGAATTTTATCGGAGGAAAACCGGCGGCGATCGAGATGGAAGATGAAACAGGTAAGTCCCCCAATTGAGCTATATGCCCTTGGCATATAGCCCAAAAAAAAAAAGAGTGCAGAACCGCTTTACATTGAATCTATGTAAGTAGAGAATGTATTTTTGTATGACATTGAAGAAAATAAATACAGATTATATAATAAAAAAAAAAAAGAATACACTTAAATCTTTTGGGGACCTACAGAATGAATTTCAACTCCCAAAGCACGATTTTTACAAATATTTACAGCTCAGACATGCAATACAGACACGAGCACTCACCAGCAGAATGACACAAGTCGCACACCCAGTAGTAACTTATATTCTTACCTCGCAAACAAAGAAAGGAATGATCTCCCAGATATACAGCTCACTGCTAGACAGGGTACAAGACATGGCAAAACTCCCATGTCGACATTGATGGGAACAAGACGTGGGTGAGATAGGAGGTGATGACTGGGAATTATGCTTACAGTCCTTGCCAAATGTATCGGTTAGACATGTGCAATTCGTTTCGTTTTTTTCGTTTTTTTTTTCGTTTTTTTTCGTTATTTTCGTTCGTTCGTTTTCGTACGAATGAACGAATCATTCGAATCGTACGAATACGAATAACGAATCGTAACGAATCGTTAGAATCGTACGAATCCGAATAACGAATCATTCGAATCCGAAAAACAACGAAAATCCGAAAAAAACAAATTAGAAACAATGAATGTACTAATGAAGAAAATCCGAAAAACGAAAACGAACGAAAACGAACGAAAAAATTCGTAACTTTTTTTTATGTTGAATTGGTCATTTTCCGTGTCCCTTACAATGGTGCTGCTAAACGTGCTTCGAATGGATTGAACAAAAAAATTCGTACATTCGTAACTTTTTTTTTCGATTCGTAACTTTTTTTTTCGATTCGTAACTTTTTTTTTCGATTCGTAACTTTTTTTTTTTTTTTTTTTTTCGATTTGTAATTTTCCGTGTCTCTATTGAACCAAAAAAATCGTACATTCGTAACTTTTTTTTCGATTCGTAACTTTTTTTTTCGATTCGTAACTTTTTTTTCGATTCGTAACTTTTTTTTTTTTTTTTTTTCGATTTGTAATTTTCCATGTCTCTATTGAACAAAACAATTTGTACATTCGCAACTTTTTTTTCGATTCGTAACTTTTTTTTTCTCGATTCGTAACTTTTTTTTCGATTCGTAACTTTTTTTTTTTCGATTTGTCATTTTCCATGTCTCTATTGAACAAAAAAATTCGTACATTCGTAACTTTTTTTTTTTCGATTCGTAACTTTTTTTTCGATTCGTAACTTTTTTTTTTTTTTTTCGATTTGTAATTTTCCATGTCTCTATTGAACAAAACAATTCGTACATTCATAACTTTTTTTTCGATTCGTAACTTTTTTTTTCTCGATTCGTAACTTTTTCTTCGATTCGTAACTTTTTTTTTTTTTTTTTTTTTTTTCGATTTGTAATTTTCCATGTCTCTATTGAACAAAAAAATTCGTACATTTGTAACTTTTTTTTTCGATTCGTAACTTTTTTTTTTCGATTCGTAACTTTTTTTTTCGATTCGTAAATGATTAAAATGTAATAATAGCATACACATTACATCAAATTATGAATTAAGCTCCGATTACGAATCTACGAATGTTACGAATGTACGAATAAATACGAATGTGTCCGAAAATTAAACTAACGAAAAAACGAATCAACGAAAAAATAACTCTTACGAATGTACGAATCGTTACGAATACGAACAACGACGACTTACGAATGTACGAATCGTTACGAATCGACGGAAACGAAAAAAACAAAACGAAAAAAAAACTATTTTTTTTTCGGAAACGAAAAAAACGAAACGAAAATAAACAAATTTTTTGGTTGTGCACATGTCTAGTATCGGTCTCCCCATCGGGTAGACTGTCCCAGCTTTTTATCCTTCACAGATCCTACCGCACTGCGGTGCTGTTGCACAGGTGGGGCAGGAGGGATTCTCCGCTGTGCCCCAGGTGTGCAGCGGCTAATGGCGATCTTATACACCTCTTGTGGCGATGTCCAAAGCTTTTCAGATACTGGCAGGGGGTGACCAAATCTATTTCAATGATATATCAATCCAATTACTTGTTTATTGGGTACAGTTGACGATAGACATGTGCAATTTGTTTCGTTTTTTTTTTCGTTTTCCGTTAAAGTTCGTTATATTCGTTCATTCGTTATCGTACAAATGATTCGCTAAAAATTTTAACAAATAACGAATTATCGAATACGAAAAACAATGAAAATCCGAAATAACCAAATCAGAAACAACGAAACTACTAAAGAAGAAAATCCGAAAAACGAAAACAGGAACAACGAAAATCAAAATGAACGAAAAAATTCGTACATTTGTAACTTTTTTTTTTTTATTGGTAATTTTCCGTGTCCCTTACAATGGCGCTGCTTAACATGCTTTGAATGGATTGAACGAAAAAATTCGTACATTCGTAACTTTTTTTTTTTTTTTGCGATTCGTAATTTTCCGTGTCTCTTACAATGGCGCTGCTTAACGTGCATTGAATGGATTGAACGAAAAAATTCGTACATTCATAACTTTTTTTTTTTTGCGATTCGTAATTTTCCGTGTCTCTTACAGTGGCGCTGCTTAACGTGCATTGAATGGATTGAACGAAAAAATTCGTACATTCATAACTTTTTTTTTTTTTTGCGATTCGTAATTTTCCGTGTCTCTTACAGTGGCGCTGCTTAACGTGCATTGAATGGATTGAACGAAAAAATTCGTACATTCGTAACTTTTTTTTTAGATTCGTAATTTTCCGTGTCTCTTACAATGTAATAATAGCATACACATTACATAAAATTATGAATTATGCTCCGATTACGAATCTACGAAAACAATGTTACGAAAGTACGAATAAATCAATCTTACGAAAGTACGAATGTAACTAAATCTACGAAAATACGAATGCGTCCGAATTTCGAATAAACAAAAATTGAACTAACGGAAAAACGAATCAACGAAAAAGAAACTCTTACGAAAATATGAATCGTTACGAATACGAACACCGACGACTTACAAATTTACGAATCGTTACGAATACGAACACCGACGACTTACGAAATTACGAATCGTTACGAATCAACGGGAACGAACAGAAACAAAACTAAACTAAACAAATTTTTCTATTGTGCACATATCTAGTTGACGAGGAGTTTTTCACCCCGCCAACAAACATTGCAGTGATCAGACTGTTTTATATAGCCCGTAAGCAAATTGCCCGTCTCTGGCTCAGGTATGGCACCCCCCCCCCCCCCCCCCCCCCAGCTAGTATTAGATAGATTGTTTCAGTAATGACTAACATGCTCAAGTTAAAACTATTAATGATTTTTACCTTCTGCTTAAATATTTGGTAAATTAAGAAAGTATATGAAAGATAATTTATTTTCCCTATCCAGACCCTAGTGTGGGGGTTCCATTTCAAGGGTCATTTTGGGATATGCATGTATAAGCTAGTACCTGTGAGAAGTTCGGTTCATAGTTTTCTTCCCGTTGGAAGGAGTTAAGTTAGCACATAAATTTATATGTACGGTTGTTCCTAGGAATGTGTCAAGTTTATTTGCATAGCAGCAGGCAGACAGCATATAGCCACTGATTGAGAGGCAACCTTAGTATTTCTAATTACCTCTGTACTGAATGTCAGAATGTAAACACTCTTTCCATGTATTTACAGGGCCGGTGCTACCACTAGGCAAACTAGGCAGCCGCCTAGGGCGCCATGCTGCCTAGGGGGCGCCAGGCCACAGGTTTTCCTACTATCTTCTCTCTGCAGCAAGCAACTAAGTCTCAGCATCAGCAGGCAGCCGCCCCTCTATTCACAGATAGTGTCAGAGGTGCATCGGCGGTGAAGGACTGTGTCTGTGTCCCGACTCCTGAAAGAATGGAAGCAAGCATATTCATTGATGGGCACTGGTAGGCTGCATTTGATGGGTCCTGGTGAGGCTAAATGTGATGGGCGCTGGTGAGGCTGCATTGATGGGCACTGGTGAGGCTGCATTGATGGGCGCTGGTAGGCTGTATTGATGGGCGCTGGTAGGGTGCATTGATGGGCGCTGGTAGGGTGCATTTGATGGGTCCTGGTAAGGCTAAATGTGATGGGCGCTGGTGAGGCTGCATTGATGGGCGCTGGTGAGGCTGCATTGATGGGCGCTGGTGAGGCTGCATTGATGGGCGCTGGTGAGGCTGCATTGATGGGCGCTGGTAGGGTGCATTTGTTGGGCGCTGGTAGGCTGCATTTGATGGGCGCTGGTGGGCTGCATTTTATGGGTGCTTCGTTAAAAAGGTGGGGTTACATGGGCAGGGAAAAGGGGGTGGGGTCAGGGATGGAGTCAAGGGGGGCGGCAAAATTAGGTTTTGCCTAGGGTATCAAAAATCCTTGCACCAGCCCTGTGTATTTACCTCTCATTTATAAGATAATTTCTGCGGTTTAACTGCAATTCTTGTCTGACTGCACTTGTACTGTATATTTGTTATTTATGAGACAATAAAAACTTTTTTGATAAAAAAAAAAAAGAAATCTATGCGGGGTGTATTAGTACTACTGATGTCAGTTATTTTGGGTGAGTTACCGTATATACTCGAAGTATAGGCCGTCCCGAGTATAAGCCGAGGCCCCTGATTTACCACAAAAAAAATGGGAAAAGTTAATGACCCGTGTATAAGCCGAGGGGGGGAAATGGAGCAGCTACTGTAAGTGGAAAAGTGTGTCACCAAATGCCCATCTACATGTCCCCTGTGTCCTATACAACCCCCCCGTGTCCCCAGTGCAGCCTACCTGTGCCGATCGATCCGGTGTCCCGCTGTCCGGTGTCCCTCGGGGGCCGCTGTCCCTCGGGGGCCGCTGCCCGGTGTCCGGTGTGTGGTGTCCGGTGTGCGGTGTCCCTCGTACACGCTGAGGCGCGAGGCGCCATTGCAGGTTTGAAAGCCGCGCCTCCTCCTCCTCCTCGTCCGTGATAGGAGGAGCACTCGGTTTTCCCAGCAGTCATGTGCAGTGTTCCGCCTATCACGGATATTCTCTCATCCTCGTCCATGAGATGAGAATGAGAGAACATCCGTGATAGGCGGAACACTGCGCTGCTGGGAAAATTAGTGTCCGCCTATCACGGACGGGCGGGAGGAGGCGGCGCGGCTTTTGAACAGTGCCGTCTGTCTACATGACAAGCTGTTCATGTAGGCAGACGGCACTGACTCGAGTATAAGCCGAGAAGGGGACTTTCAGCCCTAAAAAAAGGGCTGAAAATCTCGGCTTATACTCGAGTATATACGGTACTTATTATTGTCCTAGAAAGGGATCATCTCTACATACGCTGGAGTCCTGTTCTAGGTGGAGGCACTGCCAATTATATATTCATAGTCCTTCCTTTTAGCGAAGGCTCTGGCTCCTTTGGTTACCTGCAGGTTAGCGCCATAGGCTGTGTGGAGAGGACGCCTTCATATGACCCCAGGGTTACACAGGTTTTTATTCTAATGCATTCTATGCATTCAGATAAAACTGTCCCAGTAACAGAATTGCCACTTCACCCCCCACCCCCTTAAATACTTACCAGAGTCCTTAGCCCATCCAGCACTGTGCCCATCTGTAATGTCTCTCTCCCCTGTCCCCACAGATTTTATGAGGCAGCAGGAACCATTGGCTCTTGCTAGCCTCAATCAAATCCTGTGGGGACGGAACAGGAGGCAGGGCCGAGCCATGCTGTGTGTGTCTATAGAAGCACACAGCCTGGCTCAGGAGTGAGCCCACAGGTGCACCACCATAGGAAAGGTAACTTACTATGGGGGCACACCAAGAAGAGGAGGAGCCTAGAGCGCCAGTGGGATACCCCAGAAGAGGAGGTTTGGGACCACTCTGTGCAATACCCTTACACAGAGCAGGTAAATATAACATGTTTGTTATTCTAAAAAGAAAAATCGCTGTATGAATAACATTTGAAGCCTAAACAGTTGACAGTGCTGCAATCAGATAGTGCTTAGGCTTCCAATAGAGCGTGGTAAAGCTTACTGGCATCAGATCAATAAGAATTTTGCCAGTGACAAGCTGGCATCAATGACAGCAAAGTCTATAATAAACTGAACAGGTGTTTAATATATATCTGTTTACAAAGTTCATAATGTCCTTAGAGTGAGAGAACAACACTTGTGGCTGTTCCCCTGAGAGTGAAGCAATTTTCTGGAAACAAACAAAGGAAGAGCAAGGTGCGTCAAACTAAGTGTGGCAGAAGTCAAAAGAGGATTTATTCAAAGACAGCCCAATGGCTACTTACATGAAATTGAAGATGAATGAGCATTATGAGTGAAGTTTTTGGTCAATATAGGTGCCCCATGGAGTATCACTGTGGGTTTGCCATGGCATCGGCAGGGTAGATGTCTCAACTGGCCAGGTCTCTGCCTTGCGGTGTGTGGAACCAGCATGGAACACACTCAGAGCTAGACCGGATGTGACGTCAAGACGTGTCAGGTGACGCGTTTCAAAGCATCCGCTTTTTTTCAGACCTCTACTGGCATCAGATGACTGCATTCGCTCAGCAGATAATCAAGGTACACACAGGCGGATTTTCCGTTGTAAAAATCTTGGATGTTTTTTCCCGACTGAATTCCAAGAGCCGAGAAAAGTTCAATGCTTCCGAGCATGCATCAAATTGTTTCCGAGCATGCGTAGGAATTTTGCACTTTGGAATTGGTACAGACGATCGGAATTTCCGATCAAAACTTTTTCCGACCGAAAAATTTAGAACCTGCTCTCAATCTTTTGCTGGCTGGAATTCTGCCAGCAAAAGTCCGATGGAGCATACACACATTTTCTGACCAAAAGCTCTCATCGGACTTTTACTGGCAGAATTTCTGATTGTGTGTACGGGGCATTAGGCTTGTTCACAATATTTTAGGTGGTTGCAGGTGCGAGAATTGGAGCCAATCCCACACTCGCAACCACCAGCATTCAAAACGTGGTGCTCTTTAAAAACACGCAGGGATGCCATTTATTCATAATGGCATGCCCACGCATTTAAAAACACAGCACGTTTGTGGGTGCGGAAACCACAGGGAAATTCGATATTGCTTTTTCAGCCACTGCATTTTTAAAGTGAATGGGCTGCCATGCCTGCACAGACAAGGGCCGCAAACCTACAAGACTGTGAATCTAGCCAAGCCCTAGCAGAGCTAAGTTTTTATGCACTCTGAAAATTTAAATTAAAAATAGTAATATGAAGTTGTAGATCGGCACATGTTGGTGGAATTATGATACTCCTTTATTTAGCACAGGATTAAAAAGTCAAGTGTTCTTCCTTGCCTACATGTTTCAGCCCTGTATGGGTAATCAATTCTCAGTCTAATGGTCGTTCACTCCAAAAAATGTCAGCGTAATTTCATTGTTTAAGTCATCACATGCACAATAGTCTGTTCAATTGTCAAAATTATTCAGGAACATAATACCATGAATACCATATATGAATCGCTTGGAACATTTGATAAAATGATCACAGCAATTGACAGTCAGGTGCAACTACAAATTGACTAACGAAGGAGGAGTTGGAGTTGGTCTCAGATGACCGATCAAACAGTATGTTTAGTTACCTGACAGGTGCTGTCCATGATTGTGAATGCTGCCAAACATGTATATATATAGCTTGACCATGCAGGACCAGTACAATTTCTGAACATGGAGGCACCTAACCAAGTAAATGAACAAGGGCAACTGCCTGCTCGAGGAAGAGGAGGAGGAGTAATGCCCCGTACACGCGGTCGGAAATCCCGACCACAAAATCCATCAGATTTTTTCCGACGGATTTTGTCCGACGCTGGTGTTGCATACACACGGTCCGACGAAGTTGTTGGAAAATACGATCATTCTGAACGTGGTGACGTTCGTTGCGTACAACAAAACTACGTAGAGGCTAGTAGCCAATAGCTTTGGTTTGGTAATTTGATCTGAGCATGCGTGGCACTTTGTCCGTCGGAATTACCTACACACGGTCGGAAAAAGTCTGATCGGATTTTGATGTCGGAAAATTAGAGATCCTGCTCTCAAATTTTTTCCGGCGAAAATTACACACGATCGGATTTTCCGACAACATAATCCGATCGGATTTTCCATCGGAAAGTCTACTCGTTGATAATTTTTCCCCTCTCCTTTCTGTCAAATACCCCCTGTAGTACCTCTGCATAGGGTACATGTACCCCAGGTTTGGAACCACTGGAATACTGGCCAGTAGTATACTGAACTTGTGTAGAACATAGAACATTCCTATGTAACTGTCTGTAACTGTGTCACGTACCGGGTACGGCGGGGAACAGGAGGTGGATCCCCTATGCCAATGGGGCGATAGCACGGGTTGTATTGGAAGACCGGTTCTAATGTTGCTACTGGTTTTCACCAGAGCCCGCCGCAAGGCGGGATGGACTTGTAGCGGCGGTAGCAACCAGGTCGTGTCTTCCAATAGCAACTCGACCCCACTGACAGCTGAGACAGGCGCGGTACACAAGGATTAGGCAGAGGCAAGGTCAAACGTAGCAAAGGGTCAAGGCAGGTGGCAAAGGTTCATAGTCGGGGGCAACAGCAAAGGTCTGGATACACAGAAGGAGCAAAACACACAAACGCTTTCACTGGGCACTAAGGCAACACAAGATCCGGCGAGAACAGGAAGGGGAAGTGGGTTTTTAATGGGATTGGGAAAACTGTAATTGGACCAGGCACTAATTGATAGTGCACTGGCCCTTTAACTGGGGGCGGAGTCGCGCGCGCACGCCGAAGACAGCCTGCAGGGGACAGGTGAGAGGAGCGGGATGCGATCCCCGGGCGGACCGAGGATCGCATCCCGGAAACAAAGCAGCGCCTGCGGTCAGGGGAGCTGACCGAGGCGCTGCAGGGCAGAGACCGCCGTGAGCGCTCCGAGGTGGAGGGGATGCCCGGAGCGCTCGGCGTTACAAACTGCAGTGTATGACTCTTCTGTATGACTAATTTGATGTTTTCTTGTTTTACTCTATTGTAGAGAATTATGGCATTTGAAGGAAACGAGACCTCTCACATACTCGTGTATGTGGATGAGGCTTGCTTCAACCTGGCCAAGGGCCGAAGACGTGGCCGTAATTTTATTGGCCACGGTGGATGTCCCAGGTCAGCGAGGGGGCAATATAACTATGTGTGCTGCCATTTCTGAGAATGGTGTGGCCACTCACATCCCCAGTCTTGGCCCATACAATACACAGGAGCTCCTCATCTTCTTGGACCGCCTTCATTTGGATTTGATCCCTGAAAATGAGAGGTCTCATAGGGCGTCACCTACCACGATATATAATTGTATGGGACAATGTGAATTTCCATCGTGGCCTGCTTATCATGGCCTGGTTCACTGCTCACCCAAGGATGGATATGGTGTTCCTACCACCTTACTCTCCTTTCCTCAATCCTATTGAGGAGTTTTTGTCCGCTTGGAGGTGGAGAGTGTATGAGCATCGGGCTCAAGACCAGAGGTCTCTGCTCCATGCAATGGACGCTGCCTTTGAGGATATTACAGGATATCAGTGTAGGGGATGGTTGCGACATGCACGTCGTTTCTTCCCTCGTTGCATCGCAAGGGAGGATATACGCTGCGATGTTGACGAGAATCTGTGGCCAGACAGACAGCAGCGTGTGGATGGGCAGGAGGGTGAGGATGGTGGCCAGTGAAGAGATGTTACAGTAGTTGTGAAACTCAAGCTTTATTTACAGCATTGTAGGCTAAATGTAATTTTCCTTGTTTTTTGTTTGTGTGTTTAAATTTCTGTATATTATGCTGTATACATTTTCTTTTTACTCTGATGTATGGAAGTAAAGTAATTTTTCCTTGGCAGTATGAGTGCAATGTGTGATGTCAAACCTTGAAGGCTACTCTTACCCTAAAATCTTTTATTTTTATTCAGTTTTATACACAATTTTATTCAGTTATGCTAGACCAAAACTGTACAGTAACCATTGTCAATGAAGGACTGGGCTAAGACTCAAAGGTGGACATGAGGGATATTTCAATGGTCCTCTGCCATAGAGACAAAACATCTAAACATTTTGACTTGTAGTGCTTACACAATGCCAAAGGGATGAAGCATTTTGGGGGCACTGACTATTTGAATGAGAAAGAAATTTATTTTTGACACATGAATGAACTGTTTTGGGAAAGATATGAGCTTTTGAAGGTGAACCATAGTGTTGTGCCGAACCATCCAGGTTATTTTGGCAAAAGCACCAAGAGAGTTGAGAATGTCTGGTCTGTTTCAAGAAATGAGCCAAAGCAATTGAGAAGAATCTTTGCCATTTTGGGTGCACTGACTCTTTATATGAGAAAGGAATATGGTTTTGAAGCACGAGTGAACAGTTTTGGGAGAGATATGAGCTTTTGCACGTGAGTTATAGTGTTGTGCTGAACTGTAAGACTGTTTAGCCAAATGATCTTAGAGTTTTGAGAATGTAATTTCTGTTTCAAGAAATGAGCCAAAACAATAGAGAAAAACTGTAATAATAGTGTATGCATAATTGCAGATCTGTTAAACCTTTTGTATTATTCATATTTTTATTATCTATATTCAATCTGGCCTACTATATTTATTAGACATGTACATTCATTTTCGTCCAAATGCATTTTCGTCTGAAAGTGCAGAATCCGAAAAACGAAAGATCCAACATAAACAAATGCTTTATTTTCGTTTTCATTGTGACAACAGTTCGATATAGATAGGAGATTCGACATGACGCTGACAATAACACTCTGTGTCTATCAAACCTGTGGTCGAATGTGCCTAACCTAACTCTATTAGTCCAAGATTATTCTACATAGAGAGAAAAGATTAGACGTAGAGACAAAAGATTTGACATAGAGAGAAAAGATTCGACATAGAGCGAAAAGATTTGACGTAGAGAGAAAAGATTCGACATAGAGAGAAAAGATTTGACGTAGAGAGAAAAGATTCGACATAGAAAAGATTCGACATAGAGAGAAAAGATTCGACATAGAGAGAAAAGATTGACATAGAGAGAAAAGATTTGACATAGAGAGAAAAGATTCGACGTAGAGAGAAAAGATTTGACAGAGAGAAAAGATTTGACATAGAGAGAAAAGATTTGACATAGAGAGAAAAGATTCGACATAGAGAGAAAAGATTTGACATAGAGAGAAAAGATTTGACATAGAGAGAAAAGATTTGACATAGAGAAAAAAGATCACTGCTGGAATTGGGTGGGGGAAGTAAAATAAAAATAATGATGATGATAAATGTTATTGGCTGATTGTAACCAAAGAGGAGGAGCAGTAAAATAACTAGAACTAAGTACACACATACAGCCAACTTAATTTCACTTACGATTGCTAGCAGAGAGAGACACACACACTCAATCATTTCAGAAGACAGTCAATCTTAGCTGGTCCATTTGTCAGAGAACCTGAATTATTTAGCAATTAAGCATAAGCACAGCAGCAGAACAATAGTGAAGCAAGCTACAGTTCAACCTAACTTTTTCATAATAATCTGCTGTTATTGTGTTAGTGTTGTGAACTTGATAGTGATACTAATATTGTTAGTGTTGTGATAGCCTCAGAGGCTGCCCGTGTTGTGGGGGGGGAGGTTATTGATATGGATTCTATATTATAGATTGAGATTCTATATAGATTCTATATAATCTTGTTACCTGTCTGATCAGTGATCACTATCACCAGTCCATTTTCTGTTTGAACTATATACATTCAACATGAACGACAAAGATTCGACAAAGCAGCGAAAAACATACAAACGTGGAATCTTTGGCTTATGGTGTCTGTTGAAAGTTCTAAGAAGATTTGTCAGAGCAGCTAAACTATATGGCGTCGTACAGTCTAGCTGCTCCGTCGAATCTTCTTTGAACATTCGACAGACACCATAAGCCTTCAATGACAGATTTGACCTTAATTAATTTGGATTTTCGGACGAATGCAATTTTTAATGAAAAACAAAATAAATAAAAACAAATTTTGGGAGTAACTTAATAAATTTATTTTTCGGACGAAAACTAAATTCCGAAACAAAATATTTCAGTGTGCACATGTCTAATATTTATCAGCATTAGATGCAGATGATGAAGGCAGTGCTACCATCTGAGAGTAGCACAGAAAATTCTCTGTAGAAAATATGTTAACTATTTGCCATGAATTGTGTGTGTAATATGGCATTTCTGACCCCACCCCAATCCTCCCTTCCTAAGGCCAGCTTCACACTAATGCTAATTGGAGGGTTGAAGCACATGATTAGAGCCAATAAAATGACAAAAACAGTCTGGCGCCAGGAAAATGGGACATGTGTTGCACTGGGAACCTTGTGAATGTCCAGCAAGAGCCCAAAAAACAGTTGTGTGGGTGAGCACACCAGGATGGGTGTGAATACAAGTAAAAACATTCAGGGGCAACCACAATTGGAAGCGCTGATCAGGATAGTCTTGAAAGGACAAATAATCAAAAAGCTCAATGAGATAAAATCATGTGCCTATTTAATAATGACATATACTTAGACAAACAATTATCTAAAAATCTCATTGCATAGACGGAGCGACTGAGCAACAGTCGGTATTGGACTGGCTTGGTGAACCAATGCTGCGATGGCAAAACCTTCATTTATTCCTGGATGTCACTAGGAGGAGGGAAGCCAGCATGTGCAGAGCCAGATGGACAAAATGAGGCCTCGATCGTATCCACAATGATATGTGGCAGGATATTGGAACAGCCACGGAACAAGGAAGAGACCGAGAGGCGACCGGAAAACAACCAATGACCGGAGCTGGTGGATGGAAACACCCAAGCATGACGTCTTATGATCGGGGAACACAAGTCCAAAACGAGGCTTGAAGCACAAAGGGTGGAGAGCAAGCCGAGGAGAATGGAGAGAGAGGATAGCTGTCGTCTTGACAACGCGTATCGGGCGTGGCCCTTATTTAGGTCATGTGACAAAGACAGCAAATGGGGTTTAAATAGGGGTGGACCACCGGAAGGATCACAAATTTACATTTCCGCAGCATCGAAGGAATCTGATGACAATAATTTAATCTACGTACACTGCAACTACTCAAACAAAGACAAGGGGAACAATAAAAGTAAAAGTAACGGACCTGAAAAATGGTTAGAATATGAATAAAAAATAATAAATTAAATAATTGTCACGATTGAGAAAAAAATATGTAGTAAAATAAAAACAATTCACCTAATAGTGCTTCTCCCATTGTTGACCTTGTAGTTGACTTGCCCATTCAGAAGGCCTCCCACCATGTTTCACCAGTAGGGATGAGCCGAACACCCCCGGGTTCGGTTCGCACCAGAACCTTCGAACGGACCGAAAGTTTGCGCAAATTTTCGAACCCTATTCGTTATAATGGACGCGAACGTTCGAAATCAAAATTGCTAATTACAACGGCCAATATGCATGTTAATGTCATAAAACAGGTTTGGGGACCCGGGTCCTGCCCAGGGGACATATATCAATGCAAAAATAACTTTTAAAAACTAACGTTTTTTCGGGAGCAGTCATTTTAATGATGCATAAAGTGAAAAAAAAAAAAAGTGAAATTTTCCTTTAAATATGGTACCTGGGGGGTGTCTAAAGTATGCCTGTGAAGTGGCATGTGTTTCCCGTGTTTAGAACTGTCCCTGCACAAAATGACATTTGTAAAGGAAAAAAAGAAGCCATTTAAAACCACTTGCGGCTTTAATGTCATGTCTTGTCCTGGCCGCCATATGGCTGAAAATCCTTGAGAAAAATGGCATGGCTACCCCATCACCCCCCCCCCACCCCAGCCCCTTTGGGTCTTGTATGGATATTAAGGGGGACCCCGCACCCAAAATAAAACCCTATACCTACAACCCTATATACTCTGAACAGCAGTATATAGGTGGTGCAAACAAGACACGGACTGTAGGTTTGTTCTTAAGTAGAATCTGAACAGGTACATTATGAAGTGTAGCTCCATCCCCAAAAAAATCTATTTTTAAGCTTTTTGGAGAACATAGGGAGGGGTTATCACCCCTGTAACATTTGCTGTCTTTGCACATCTGTTCAGAACATTTCACCTCACTTTCCGTCCCAATGACAAATGTTTTTGGAAAAGTGGGGTTTTAATTGAAACAAGGATTGGTGATAAAGCATCAGTAGAGAGGAGATACCTTTTTCCCAAATTAAATCTAACAGGATAGAATTTCCCTTCCTAGGGGTAGATTTCCTCTCACTTCCTGTTTTCTCTTTCCGTTTGCAAGTAGGAGTCGTTTGTAAGTTGTATGTTTGAAAGTAGGGGCCTGCCGTATATACTCTGCAGAAATTTGCCCTATTAGATGTTGGTGTAGCCACAAGACTGGTGGGCACAGGAATGGGCCCTGCTGTGAGTTAATAGATCAAGATTTGTACTTGCATGCACCTGTTGAACCGGGCAGAAAAATTGGGCCTTTGGTGGTGTGGTGGTGGTGGTGGATGGTGTTGCCACAAGACTGTAAACCCTCACAGTTACTCATGGTGGGTGCAGGAATGAGCCCTGCTATGAGTTATTAGATCAAGATTTGTAATTGCATGCACCTGTTGAACAGGGCAGAAAAATTGGGCCTTTGGTGGTGGTGGTGGTGGTGGTGGTGGACAGTGTTGCCACAAGACTGTAAGCCCTCATAGTTACTCTTGGTGGGTGCAGGAATGGGCCCTGCTGTGAGTTATTAGATCAAGATTTGTAATTGCACGCCCCTGTTAAACAGGGGCAGAAAAATTGTGCCTTAGGCACTGGTGGTGGTGCCACAGCACAGCAGTGCAACCCCTCACAGATACTGTACTTGGTGGGCACAGCAGTCACACCTGTTGCAAAGCATCTTTTTAAAAAATTGTAATTACACGCCCCTGTTAAAGGGGCTGAAAAATTGTGCCTTAGGCACTGGTGCTGGTGCCACAACACTGCAACCCCTCACAGATACTGTACTCGGAGCACAGCAATGAGACCTGTTGCGAAGCATTGCCTAAAAATTGTAAATACACGCCCCAATAGGGGCTGAAAAATTGTGCCTTAGGCACTGGTGTGGTGCCATGGATCATTGAGGAGGAGGAAGAGGATAGTCAGTGAACATAACAGGACAGTCACTCAGCATCAGCATAGGCAGTACTTGGAGCACAGCACACTCACACAAACACCACCACCACACCCCCCACCACCCCCCCCCAACTCCACAAAAAAAACACCCAAGCCCCACACACCCCAGCCACCACCCAACACCCCCCCACACTAACACCCCCTCAAAAATTGTGCCTTAGGCACTGGTGTGGTCCCACACACACCCCCCCACCCCCTCCCCCACCCCCCCCGACCCACCCCCCCCCAACAAACAACCTCACCCACCACAACCCCCACCCCCACACTACCACCCCACCCCCCCCCCATGGACACCACCACCCCCCCCAACCTGTCCCCCCCACCCACCCCCCCCACACACCACCACCCACATCCACCCCACCCCCCAACCCCCCCGACACCACCCTCCCCCCCCACAACTCCCCCACCCCCCACCCCCACCATTATTCATTATATCCGCTTCAGGTGCCTGGTAGCTGGTGGTGATCCAAGACTGATTCATTTTTATGAAGGTCAGTCGTTCAACCGAGTCGGTGGACAGGCGCACCCTATGATCGGTGACAAATCCTCCAGCAGCACTGAATGTGCGTTCGGAAAGAACGCTGGATGCAGGACAGGCCAGTAGCTCAATTGCATACTGTGCAAGCTCTGGCCAGTGATCCATCCTCAGGACCCAGTAAGCCAGAGGATTTTCGGTGGGAAAGGTGTCCAAGTCTGACCTTGCCCCTAGGTATTCCTGCACCATGTATATCAGACGCTGGCGATGGTTGCTGGAACCGATCATACCTTGAGGCTGCGGACTAAAAAATTGTCTGAACGCATCGGTCAGACGTCCACCTTCCCCACCGCTCCTTCTGCTACTGACCGAAGCCTCAGCAACTCGTCTTCCAGGACCAGGAGTTTGTAACCTCCCAGTTTCTGGGAACGCGTTGCACAGACCTTTCTGCAAGGCCTCCCTGAGATGTCTCATCCTCTGCTCCCTCTGCGACGGCAAGATAAGGTCCGCAACCTTACCCTTGTACCCTTGTTGTGGTCCCTCTCCTTGATCCGAAGAACACGAGGATCCTTCTGCAGGCTTTGCAGGATCAGGGAGGCCATGCTACATAGGTTAGCTGAGGCATTCGGTCCGGAGTCTTCTGGGTCACTGAGGATGACATGATCGCCAGCCACCTCCTCCCAGTCACGTACAAGTCCACTGGTTTGTTGGGACTGTACATCATCCCTAAAAGACTGCTGCTGCTGATGCTGAGTGCCAGGCTCCACCTCCATGCTCACACAATCCTCCTCCTCCTCCTCCTCCTCATCCTCTTCCTGTGTGATGGGTGGGACAGAAGGAACACTGTCTGGATAAAGGGGGCCTTGAGAGGCAAGGAAGTCCTCCTCTTCCTGCCTCTGTTCTGCCTCAAGTGCCCTGTCCATTATCCCACGCAGCGTATGCTCCAACAGGTGGACAAGAGGTACAGTGTCACTGATGCATGCACTGTCACTGCTCCCCATCCTCGTGGCCTCCTCAAATGGTGAGAGGAAAGTGCATGCATCCCTGATCATGCTCCACTGGCGTGGGGAAAAAAAGCCAAGCTCCCTGACCCTGTCCTGGTGCCGTAGTCGCAAAGGTACTCATTGATGGCCCTCTGCCATTGTCAGAAATGACCATTCCTGGCTTAAGCTGGCATGGCGTCAACCACCTCACGGCCTGCCCCTGCAGAGCTGCCAGAACCTCTGCCCCAGTGTGGCTCCTGTCCCCCAAACACACCAGCGCAAGCACGGCATGGCATCTTTTTGCCTGCGTACTCGCGTAGCCCCTTGTACGCCTATGGAGCACCGCTGGTTCCGAGGACAGAGCACTGGAGGAAGAAGAAGAGGAGGGGGTGGAGGAGAGAGGTGTGTCACAACCAGTAGTAGCATTTTGGAGGCGTGGTGGCGGAACAACCTCCAACACTACTGCACCTTGTCCTGCATCCCTCCCAGCTGCCAATAGAGTTACCCAATGGGCCGTGAAAGAAAGATAACGTCCCTGTCCATGCCTGCTGGACCATGAGTCAGCGGTAATATGCACCTTACCGCTGACCGCCCTGTCCAGCGAGGCATGGACATTGCCTTCCACATGCCGGTAGAGAGACGGAATCGTCTTCCGTGAGAAAAAGTGGCGTTTGGGAACCTGCCACTGAGGAACCGCACATTGAACAAACTCACGGAAGGGGGCCGAGTCTACCAACTGAAAAGGCAGCAGTTGAAGTGCTAGCAATTTAGCCAAGCTAGCATTCAACCGCTGGGCATGTGGATGGCTGGGAGTATACTTCTTTCAACGGTCCAGCAGCTGGGGCAGGGAAATTTGCCTGCTACAATCGGACGTCGGTGTACTGCAAGTACTTGGTTGTGACACACCTAATTCTACACCTTCAGTCCTCTCAGAGCAGCTTTCAGAGAGGACTGAAGATATAGTGGGGATGGAGATCCCAGCTGATGAGGAGCAAGGAGAGGTTTGCTTTGTTCTTTGGTGTGGGTCTTTTATGTGTGCTTGCCATCGAGCTGCATGGCAGGTCGACATATGTCTGCTCATGCTTGTGGTGCCCAAGCGGCTGATGTTTTGGCCACGCGAGATACGCTGAGACAAATATTGCAAATAGCAGTGGTGCGATCTGATGCACTCGTCTCAAAAAAGGCCCACACCAAAGAACTTTTGTGATAACGTGCAGAGGCAGCGCCCTGCACAGGCGGAGCTCTGCGGTGTGGTACAGTTGCTGTGCTGGCCTCTAGCTGGCCTCCAGGGGGCATCCTGCCTCGTTGGACATGTGACGCCGCATCCTCCTCCTCCTCCTCTCTCCCTTCAGGCACCCACGTGGAGTCAGTGACCTCATCATCCCCTCCCTCTTCACCACTAGAGCAAACCTGGCAGTAAGCTGCAGCTGGTGGAACAGTACTGCCAGATTGCTGTCCTTCAGCATCCCCTCTCTCTGCGCGCACACTACTGCCTTCCTCAAGCTGGGTATCATCATCCGAGCCTTCGAATCGTTGGGCATCCTCCTGGAGCATGTACCCAACACTGTGCTCAAACAGTTCGGGGGACTCCTCAGGAGGACATGGTGGGTCTAGGGAAGGGGTGGCTGATGATGCCATTGAGTACGCATTGGCAGATGCTCTGCCAGTACCCTCAGCCTCGGTGAGAGAGGATGAGGAGGATGAGGAGGGCTTGGTCATCCATTCTACCAAGCCTTCGGCATGATGCGGCTCCACATGTCCAGCTGCCGAAAACAAAGACAAGCGTGTCCCATGGCCACGTGCTGATGACGATGCACGACCACGTCCACGGCCAGCACTGTTGTCTCTAGAAACAGAGCCTGCCTGCCCTGTGTTCTTGCCTCGGCACGCTCTGCCTCTCCTTGGCGGTCTTCCAGCCATTGTAGTCGGTAGTGTATATAGTATAAAAAATAGAGCACCTATGTGTGCTCACAACACACTGTAGGTCCTATGGGTGCTGACACTAATACACTATAGGTACTATGGGTGCTGCTGACACAATAGCTGACAAGAAAATATAGGAGCTCTGTGTGCTGCCACAAACAAACACACTAGAAGTCCTATGGGTGCTGCTGACACAATAGGTAGTATATGTGTGCTGCTGTCAAGAAAATATAGGAGCTCTGTGCTGCCACTAACACACTAGAAGTCCTATGGGTGCTGCTGACACAATAGGTAAAATATGTGTGCTGCTGTCAAGAAAATATAGGAGCTGTGTGTGCTGCCACTAACACACTAGAAGTCCTATGGGTGCTGCTGAGAAGAAAATATAGGAGCTCTGTGTGCTGCCACTAACACACTAGAGAAGTCCTATGGGTGCTGCTGACACAATAGGTAGTATATGTGTGCTGCTGTCAAGAAAATATAGGAGCTCTGTTTGCTGCTCTGTGTGCTGCCACTAACACACTAGAAGTCCTATGGGTGCTGCTGAGAAGAAAATATAGGAGCTCTGTGTGCTGCCACTAACACACTAGAAGTCCTATGGGTCCTATGGGTGCTGCTGAGAAGAAAATATAGGAGCTCTGTGTGATGCCACTAACACACTAGAAGTCCTATGGGTGCTGCTGAGAAGAAAATATAGGAGCTCTGTTTGCTGCCACTAACACACTAGAAGTCCTATGGGTGCTGCTGAGAAGAAATATATAGGAGCTCTGTTTGCTGCCACTAACACACTAGAAGTCCTATGGGTGCTGCTGAGAAGAAAATATTGGAGCTCTGTGTGATGCCACTAACACACTAGAAGTCCTATGGGTGCTGCTGAGAAGAAAATATAGGAGCTCTTTTTGCTGCCACTAACACACTAGAAGTCCTATGGGTGCTGCTGAGAAGAAAATATAGGAGATCTGTTTGCTGCCCCTAAGACACTAGAAGTCCTATGGGTGCTGCTGAGAAGAAAATATAGGAGCTCTAGAAGTCCTATGGGTGATGCCACTAACACACTAGAAGTCCTATGGGTGCTGCTGAGAAGAAAATATAGGAGCTCTGTGTGATGCCTGCCACTAACACACTAGAAGTCCTATTGGTGCTGCTGAGAAGAAAATATAGCTCTGTTTGCTGCCACTAACACATTAGAAGTCCTATGGGTGCTGCTGAGAAGAAAATATAGGAGCTCTGTGTGATGCCACTAACACACTAGAAGTCCTATGGGTGCTGTTGGGGTGCAATGCTGTGCTAACAGCACTGCGGTTGGTACTACTGCAGTACTGTACTAACAGTAAGCACCCACCAGACTAATTCCCAGCAGCAGCTAATAACACACTAACTGTGCAATCAGCAGCAATGAACGATCAATGACTTAGGTAGCAATGGTTTAGCAAAGAAATAGCCAATGGTTTAGCAAAGAAGAGCAAATCTTTCAGTAGCAATCAAGCAAAGACAGAATCAGCAGACTGATCTCTCCTAAAGCCGGAACTCATGTGACCGGGGCCGACGGCGTGGCGGCCTTTTAAATGGTGGGGCGTGTACTAAAGCCCCTGAGCTTTAATTGGCTACAGGCGTCCTGCCTGTAGCCAATTATTGCTCTCCGAGTTTCCGGTGCTGTGATTGGCCAAGCATGCGGGGTCACAGTGCATGCTTGGCCAATCATCAGCCAGCAATGCACTGCGCCGGCCGCAATGCATTGCGGGGCCGCTCGCATCACACGAATGTGATGCGAACGGCCCAAATAGTTCTGGGCTCGCCGAGCGAGCGAACGCCCGGTGCTCGATTCGAACGTGGGTTCGAATCGAGCACCGGGCCCATCCCTAGTTGTGATATGCAAATCCCTTCCGTGTGCACCTTACTTCCAAAGGTTAGTTAGAAATTGATCTTTAGTGTCTACCACAACCTGAAATATCCATTTTAATTGGAATGATCATTTAACTCTGAAACCTGATATTTCTAAAAACGACATCAAGAAATAAGTTCAAGTTGCCCAGAAGATATAAAGTATATACTGAAATTTAGACATTAACCCCCATAAAAAAGCGAGGACCAATGCACAGAGAAAGACACCCGGTTTCCTCATATTCTTCAAGGGAGAATTACAAGTGTTACAAGTCTATAATAACAAACGTATCTTGGAAAATGCATTTAACATCCCAAGGGGAAAGCCAGAATAATAAAGCTTCAGTGCCGTAAATAATGAAAGCATCAATGGGTAGCTAGTTAGAGCTATGTACAAAATTCCGAGTGTATCCAACAATTTCTTGTTATCTATTACTCTTAGATCCTGGTTACAGCTGATTTATATATGGAAACTTGTTTTACCGCCTGAACCTGCTCATCTTACTTCAAACTGGTAGTCTTGTAGAATTTCCGGCACTTAGTGAAACATTTACTAAAAAAAACTGTTAGAAATTATGATTCATAATTAGTGAGGTGAAGGGGCTGCATTCCCAACATTGTACACATCAATAATAGCAAGTAGAAATGTTATGCCACGTATACGCGGTCGGAATTTCCGATGGAAACAGTCCGATGGGAGCTTTTCATCGGATTTTCCGACTGTGTGTATGCCCATCGGTCTTTTTCTGACGGCATTTCCGACGGACTTTGGATTGAGAGCCTGTTCTTAATTTTTCCGACGGAAAACCTTTCTATCGGATTTTTGGATCGTGTGTATGCAATTCCGACACGCAAAATTCCGACACATGCCCAGAAACAATTCGACGCATGCTCGGAAGCATTAAACTGCCCTTTTATAGTGCTGTCGAATGTGTTGTAAGTCGTGGTGTTATTGACCGTCTGAATTTGGTGTGACCGCGTGGTTCTCTTTAAAAAAGAGGGTAATATCCGCGCTTGGTAAAAAACAGCATGCAGCAGCTAAACACTATAACCCAGATATAAGGTATAAATAAATGTGTAGAAAAAAGTGCAGTGCTAAAATATATGGAGAAAGTTGTTGGGCACAACTTACAAAAAAGTGCAAATTAGTGACCATATAATGTGAACAGTGTTACACATATAAAACAAAAAAATGCTAAATACTGCAAAAAACTTCCATAAATCGCATATAAAATTGCATATAAAAATCGCATATAAACCAAGAAATTGCTAAATATTGCAAATAAATAAAACTTATTATAGATCAAGTATCGAGTGCTACAATAAAAGTGCAAAAAATATGGTGAGAAAAAATAAATAAATATATAGTTAATATCTAAAGGAATTCCATAAAAGTGACAAAAAAATCTTCATATGAATATGTGACTTGGTGTGCTTGCTTGACCTTGTGATACCCATCACCTCTAGTAAAATGAAGGCTTACCAGACCGCCAGCGACCCCCCTTACTCAAGGTGTTCAAAGAGCGTGAATTGGATCACAGATATATTGGCCTAAACTGAGTCAAATTTTTTTTTTTTTTTAAATGGGATATTTATTATAGCAAAAAGTAAAAAATATTGTGTTTTTTTTCAAAATTGTTGCTCTTCTTTTGTTTATAGCGCAAATAAAAATAAAAACTGCAGAGGTAATCAAATACCACCAAAAGAAAGCTCTATTTGTGTGAAAAAAAGGACATCAATTTTGTTTGGGTGCAACGTCGCACGGCCGCTCATTTGTCAGTTAAAGCGACGCAGTGCCAAATCGCAAAAAGTGCTCTGGTAAGGAAGGGGGTAAATTCTTCCAGGGCTGAAGTGGTTAAACAGAGTAAACACAGTTGATTGATAATAAATGGCTTCAGCCAAACGCTAACCATGAAAGAAATATTTTTTTGTGTTCTCATTCATATTCTCTGAACAACGGCCAAGAAATCATAAATTCTGCCAGAGTATGAAAAACTTATGAACACAACTGAATGTTTGCAAATGTGTGCTTTTAACGTAAATTGTTAGACAGGGTCAAATGTATTTATTTTTGCAGACCAACTGGTAAGTGGGCTGGGAAATCTTTTGTTTGGTTGTGATATACAAAGCCCTTCCGTGGGCACCTTACTTTCAAAGGTTAGTTAGAAATTGATCTTTAGTGTCTACCACAACCTGAAATATCCATTTTAGATGGAAAGATCATTTAACACTGAAACCTGATATTTCTAAAAACGACATCAAGAAATTAGTTCAAGTTGCCCGGAAGATATAAAGTATATACTGAAATTTAGACATTAACCCCCATAAAAAAGACGAGGACCAATGCACAGAGAAAGACACCCGGTTTCCTCATATTCTTCAAGGGAGGATTACAAGTGTTACAAGTCTATAATAACAAATAAACATGTGCAATTCGTTTCGTTTTTTTTCGTTTTTCTTTTTTTTTCATTATTTTCGTTAATTCGTTATCGTACGAATGAAACGAACGATTCGCAAAAAATTTTAACGAATAACGAATCGTTCGAATCGAACGAATCCGAAAAACAACGAAAATCCGAAAAAAATAATTAGAAACAACGAATCTACGAAAGAAGAAAATCCGAAAAAAACGAAAACAGGAACAACGAAAATCAAAATGAACGAAAAAATTCGTACATTCGTAACTTTTTTTTTTTTGTTGAATTGGTAAT
This sequence comes from Lithobates sylvaticus, assembly GCA_028564925.1. Lineage (NCBI taxonomy): Eukaryota > Metazoa > Chordata > Amphibia > Anura > Ranidae > Lithobates > Lithobates sylvaticus. Next base: position 46,628,080 of record CM053029.1, read on the forward strand.
TTTCCGTGTCCCTTACAATGGCGCTGCTTAACGTGCCTCAAATGGATTGAACTAAAAATCTCGTACATTCGTAACTTTTTTTTTTTCGATTCATAATTTTCCGTGTCTCTTACAATGGCGCTGCTTAACGTGCTTCGAATGGATTGAACGAAAAAATTTGTACATTCGTAACTTTTTTATTTATTTTTTTCGATTTGCAATTTTACGTGTCTCTTACAATGGCGCTGCTTAACGTGCTTCGAATGGATTGAACGAAAAAATTCGTACATTCGTAACTTTTTTTTTCGATTCGTAATTTTCCGTGTCTCTTAAAATGTAATAATAGCATACACATTACATAAAATTATGAATTATGCTCCGATTACGAATCTACGAATGTTACGAATGTACGAATAAATATGAATGCGTCCGAATTTCGAATAAACGAAAATTAAACTAATGGAAAAACTAATCAACGAAAAAATAACTCTAACGAAAATACGAATCGTTATGAATACAAACACAGACGACTTACGAATTTACGAATCCTTACTAATACGCACACCGATGACGTACGAATTTACGAATCGTTACGAATCAACGGAAACTAAAAAAACGAAACGAAAATAAACAAATTTTTTTGTTGTGCACATGTCTAATAACAAACGTATCTTGGAAAATGCATTTAACATCCCAAGGGGAAAGCCAGAATAATACATTTTCAGTGCCGTAAATAATGAAAGCATCAATGGGTAGCTAGTTAGAGCTATGTACAGAATGCCGAGTGTATCCAACAATTTCTTGTTATCTATTACTCTTAGATCCTGGTTACAGCTGATCTATATATGGAAACTTGTTTTACCGCCTGAACCTGCTCATCTTACTTCAAACTGGCAGTCTTGTAGAATTACCGGCACTTAGTGAAACATTTACTAAAAAAAACTTAGAAATTATGATTCATAATTAGTGAGGTGAAGCGGCTGCATTCACAACATTGTACACATCAATAATAGCAAGTAGAAATGTTATGCCGCGTACACACGGTCGGAATTTCCGATGGAAACAGTCCGATGGGAGCTTTTCATCGGATTTTCCGACCGTGTGTATGCCCATAGGTCTTTTTCTGTCGGCATTTCCGACGGACTTTGGATTGAGAGCCTGTTCTTAATTTTTCCGACGGAAAACCTTTCTATCGTGTGTATGCAATTCCGACACGCAAAATTCTGACGCATGCTCGGAAACAATTCAACGCATGCTCGGAAGCATTAAACTTCCCTTTTATAGTGCCGTCGAATGTGTTGTAAGTCGTGGTGTTAGTGACCATCTGAATTTGGTGTGACCGTGTGGTTCTCTTTAAAAAAGAGGGTAATATCCGCGCTTGGTAAAAAACAGCATGCAGCAGCCAAACACTATAACCCAGATATAAGGTATAAATAAATGTGTAGAAAAAAGTGCAGTGCTAAAATATATGGAGAAAGTTGTTGGGCACAACTTACAAAAAAGTGCAAATTAGTGACCATATAATGTGAACAGTGCTACACATATAAAACAAAAAAATGCTAAATACTGCAAAAAACTTGCATAAATCGCATATAAAATTGCATATAAAATCGCATATAAACAAAGAAATTGCTAAATATTGCAAATAAATTAAACTTGCATAGATCAAGCAAAACTAAGGAATATACAAGACCAAAAGATATATGGAGAGTGCTACAATAAAAGTGCAAAAAATATGGTGAGAAAAAATAAATATATAGTTCATATCTAAAGGAAGTCCATAAAAGTGACAAAAAAATCTTCATATGAATATGTGACTTGGTGTGCTTGCTTGACCTCATGATACCCGTCACCTCTAGTAAAAGGGAGCGTGAATTTGATCACAGATCCCCAGAAATTAACTTCCTTGATCTCCTGGGTGTCTCTTGTCAATGACCTCTGTGTCCCGGACGGTCTCTCACCCCGCCCATTATGACATCAAGTCACGGGGCATTCTGGGATTGTGACTTCATAAGGGGCAGGGTCACCGTGTGACGCCACCCGGTGACCACGCCCCATGCCTATATAAGTCGTTGCACACCTCGCACACGGTATTACAGCAGGAGAGAGCGCCATGTGAACATCGGAAGAAGAGAAGAGGGAAGAAGGACAGAGAAGGATGGGCCAACGCTAGTAAAAGAGCTGGAAGAAGATAGCGGAGGAGCCCGGCAGAAGAACCGGAGAGCGGGAGAGGAACCAGAGACCAGTAGAAGAGGCCGGAGAGCGGGAGAAGAGGCCGAAGAGTGGGAGAAGAACCAGAGAGCGCAAAGGAGTCGGAAGAGACCCCCAAAGTCAGAAGAGACCCCCGGGGCTGCCTAATAAATTACTTTAAAAACCTGTCTAGTGTGTTTGGGTTGTCGGGAAGAGGCCCTTGTCCTCATCAACATGGGGACAAGGTGCTTTGGGTGGGGGGGCCGCAGGGCGCCCCCCTTCCCAAAGCACCCACCCCCCATGTTGAGGGCATGCAGCCTGGTGCGGTTATATTGAAGAATCCATATTCTGTCCTCCATCCGTCCTATTTTTCCTTTATACCTAGACAACACTTTTTCTTTTTTTTTAAATAAAGTAACCTCAAACTAAAACTAAACAAAGCAAAACAAAACACAATAAAGAACCAAACAAGGGAGAAAAAAAAAAGGGAGAAAATAGGAAGAGGAATAGGAATGTAGGGGATATATAAAAGGAAGGAAAGATCTCGGACAAATCTAACCATCAACAGGGGAGGTGGATGGCCCAATCAGCCCCCCTTTCCCTTCCCTCTCCAATATCCTCAGGGTACAAAAAGGAGCTTCCCTTCCTCCGAAGATTTAAATATATTCCATTGGGCCCAAGTTTCTAAATAAGTCTCATGTCGGTTATGAACCAATAATAGCAAATTTTCCATCCTATTCACCTCTTCAATTTGTGTAAACCATTTTCTCTTTAACATACTCTTCCAAGTATGCTATATCCCATCTTGTGTGGACCTCAGAAATGGTTATATTCTTTAATCTCAAAAAATAACCAGGTAGATCATTCCTGGGGTCATCATTACCATCAACGACCCCAATAGTGTCTGTAATAAGCTGAGATCTATATTCAAAAACATCCATTATAGATGTGCCAGCAGCAGATATAATATATTGGATAAAAGAAATTTAAAAAGAGGGTAATATCCGCGCTTGGTAAAAAACAGCATGCAGCATCTGAACACTATAACCCAGATATAAGGTATAAATAAATGTGTAGAAAAAAGTGCAGCGCTAAAATATATGGAGAAAGCTGTTGGGCACAACTTACAAAAATTGGCATTGAAACCCCTTTGTGTCAATTTGTGTGCATGTTATCAGGCCAAAATCACCAGGGTATGTAAACTTCTGATCAGGGTCATTTGGGTACTTTCTGTTGTGATTATGATTTAACCACTTCAATACCTGCCCACTGTCAAATGACGCCCACAAGGTGGATCTCCCATCCTGGGTGGGCGTCATATGACGTCCTCCCATTCCTGGCCGTCTAGGGGGCGTGGCGTCGCTCGGGAGCCGGTGCGCGTGCCTGGCGGCCGCGATGTCTGCCGGGCACCCGCGATTGCCCGGGAACACAGCAAGACCATGGATCTGTGTGTGTACACACACAGATCCACGTCCTGTAAGTGGAGAGGAGACCAATTGTGTGTTCTCAGTACAGAGGAACACCGATCGGTCTCCTCCTCTTGTGAGTCCCCTCCCCCCACAGTTAGAATTACCCCCAGAGAACATAATTAACCCCTGCAGCGCCCCCTAGAGTGTTAACCCCTTACCTGCCAGTCACATTTACACAGTAATCAGTGCAAATTTATAGCACCGATCGCTGTGTAAATGTGAATGGTCCCAAAAATGTGTCAAAAGTGTCCGATATGTATGCCGCAATGTCACAGTCACGATAAAAATTGCAGATAGCCGCCATTACTAGTTTAAAAAAAAATCCAATAAATCTATCCCCTATTTTGTAGACACTATAACTTTTGTTATACTAGGCTGTGTGGGAGACAATACTCCACATTATATCCGTCTTAGTACGTCAGGTTGATGCATAAATTAATAAGTTGAATGATGTTATTGTGAAATCAACCCAATGTAGTGAAACCCAGTAAAAGAATATATATATGTGAACAAAGTGTACCAAAACTAAATGGAGTGGTATAAAATAAGAAGTAATAACCAAATGTGTATGTGCTTTACATAAGCTCATCCATGTGGGCTAACAATAGTCTCACAAGCTATGTAAAATGCACAAGTTGATAAAAAAGAGAGAAGACTTCTCAGGGTATGTTGAGGTACCTAGTAACAACACTAGTCACCATACGCCCTAACAGTCTATACCCCTCACTAGGGTGTGTTTCGTGGTTCCAAAGAAAAAGCTTAGTGTTATTCGTGCTTCGGTATGTATATCTATATGCGTGCTCCTGTAAACGTTTGTGATAACACTGCAAAGTCCATACATATGGGAGTGTGCCAATACTAATAGGTAGATATAAGCAATCATATGGCGTGACAAGAATGAAGTGTTAGGATCTTCAAAGTAATATATACAAAATAATGCTATTGCATGTCATACCCAATATCATTTGACGTATAGGGCACAAAAGTCTCATGTACAATGCAGATTAATACGAAAGGAAAGTCCAAACTAATAGTGACATATAAGAACTCCAGGGTAATTGTTCATATTAAGCGGGTGCCTTCTCTGTGCTCGCAGATCATTCGAGTGACTTTGGGTGCTCCCCCCCAGTGATATCCCACTCACCAGCTCCCTGCACCCCTGCAGGGGCTACAGGCTCGTAGATTGCACTTTACCCCGTCCGGGTCACAGCTCCAGCTCCTCTGTCAGATTTTTTGACGTGGTGCAGAAAAACTTCAAGTGTGCTGGTATATTGGTAGGGTAAATCCTCATATGTGGGGGAGACAGAGAAAGGAGACTCCGATAGTGTATTACTTAAAATTAAGAACTGCCTTTATTAAAAGTAAGTTCTGTGTATAAAGTAGGAAGGTAAACAGAACACTTCGCTGACAAAAAATCTAAAATTAAAAAATATATATAAAAACAAAGGATATGCCAACAAAGAACGAAGCCCCCCGCTGAGTGCTAGTGAGGCAACTCAGCTGGTGGGTGTAACGTGCACTTTCCTGGGACGGGAAACAAGAAGCCGGCACTATGGGCGTGCTGTTTGCGTATTTTATACCACTCCATTTAGTTTTGGTACACTTTGTTCACATATATATATTCTTTTACTGGGTTTCACTACATTGGGTTGATTTCACAATAACATCATTCAACTTATTAATTTATGCATCAACCTGACGTACTAAGACGGATATAATGTGGAGTATTGTCTCCCACACAGCCTAGTATAGCAAATTCTAACTAGCTGGTCCACGCACGCATCTAGCCTCCTGGTGCTCCTGTTGTGTTTAGGGTGCACAGGGTTTTCTGGACATACAAGAGTGCATGTGCATATGGACGCATACATCCATATAGGTTGACTATTGCCTTGTGATATAGGTAGCGCCTGTACCCAGTACCATTATACATCTTCCTAAAGTATAGGGGTCCCTCACTGAGGTACACCCCTCTCCTTTATTCCCTGGGTGGCGGCAACCTTGTGTTAATCCACCTAAGCGCGGCATCTAATACACAATCTCTATTAACTATAACTTTTGTGCAAACCAATCAATATACGCTTATTGCTAATTTTTTTTACCAAAAATATGTAGAAGAATACGTATTGGCCTAAACTAAGTCAATTTTTTTTTTTTAAATGGGATATTTTTTTTTTTTCAAAATTGTTGCTCTTCTTTTGTTTATAGCGCAAATAAAAATAAAAAACGCAGAGGTGATCAAATACCACCAAAAGAAAGCTCTATTTGTGGGAAAAAAAGGACGTCAATTTTGTTTGGGTGCAACGTCGCACGACCACGCAATTGTCAGTTAAAGCGTCGCAGTGCCAAATCGCAAAAAGTGCTCTGGTAAGGAAGGGGGTAAATTCTTCCAGGGCTGAAGTGGTTAAAAAGAGTAAACACAGTTGATTGATAATAAATGGCTTCAGCCAAACGCTAACCATGAAAGAAATATTTTTTTGTGTTCTCATTCATATTCTCTGAACAACGGCCAAGAAATCATAAATTCTGCCAGAGTATGAAAAACTTATGAACACAACTGAATGTTTGCAAATGTGTGCTTTTAACGTAAATTGTTAGACAGGGTCAAATGTATTTATTTTTGCAGGCCAACTGGTAAGTGTGCTGGGAAATCTTTTGTTTGGTTGTGATATACAAAGCCCTTCCGTGTGCACCTTACTTTCAAAGGTTAGTTAGAAATTGATCTTTAGTGTCTACCACAACCTGAAATATCCATTTTAGATGGAAAGATCATTTAACACTGAAACCTGATATTTCTAAAAACGACATCAAGAAATTAGTTCAAGTTGCCCGGAAGATATAAAGTATATACTGAAATTTAGACATTAACCCCCATAAAAAAGACGAGGACCAATGCACATAGAAAGACACCCGGTTTCCTCATATTCTTCAAGGGAGGATTACAAGTGTTACAAGTCTATAATAACAAATAGACATGTGCAATTCGTTTTGTTTTTTTCGTTTTTCTTTTTTTTTCATTATTTTCGTTAATTCGTTATCGTACGAATGAACGAACGATTCGCTAAAAATTTTAACGAATAACGAATCGTTCGAATCGAACGAATCCGAAAACAACGAAAATCTTTAAAAACAAATTAGAAACAACGAATCTACGAAAGAAGAAAATCCGAAAAACGAAAACAGGAAAAACGAAAATCAAAATGAACGAAAAAATTCGTACATTCGTAACTTTTTTTTTGTTGAATTGGTAATTTTACGTGTCCCTTACAATGGCGCTGCTTAACGTGCCTCAAATTGATTGAACTAAAAATCTCGTACATTCGTAACTTTTTTTTTTTTTCGATTCATAATTTTCCGTGTCTCTTACAATGGCGCTGCTTAACGTGCTTCGAATGGATTGAACGAAAAAATTCGTACATTCGTAACTTTTTTATTTTTTTTTTGTTTCGTAATTTTACGTGTCTCTTACAATGGCGCTGCTTAACGTGCATTGAATGGATTGAACGAAAAAATTCGTACATTTGTAACTTTTTTTTTTTTTTTCGTTTTGTAATTTTCCGTGTCTCTTACAATGGCGCTGCTTAACGTGCTTCGAATGGATTGAACGAAAAAATTTGTACATTCGTAACTTTTTTTTTCGATTCGTAATTTTCGTGTCTCTTAAAATGTAATAATAGCATACACATTACATAAAATTATGAATTATGCTCCGATTACAAATCTACGAATGTTACGAATGTACGAATAAATACGAATGCGTCCGAATTTCGAATAAACGAATAAACGAAAATTAAACTAATGGAAAAACTAATCAACGAAAAAATAACTCTAACGAAAATACGAATCGTTATGAATACAAACACAGACGACTTACGAATTTACGAATCCTTACAAATACGCACACCGACGACGTACGAATTTACGAATCGTTACGAATCAACGGAAACTAAAAAAACGAAACGAAAATAAACACATTTTTTTGTTGTGCACATGTCTAATGACAAACGTATCTTGGAAAATGCATTTAACATCCCAAGGGGAAAGCCAGAATAATACATTTTCAGTGCCGTAAATAATGAAAGCATCAATGGGTAGCTAGTTAGAGCTATGTACAGAATGCCGAGTGTATCCAACAATTTCTTGTTATCTATTACTCTTAGATCCTGGTTACAGCTGATCTATATATGGAAACTTGTTTTACCGCCTGAACCTGCTCATCTTACTTCAAACTGGCAGTCTTGTAGAATTACCGGCACTTAGTGAAACATTTACTAAAAAAAACGTAGAAATTATGATTCATAATTAGTGAGGTGAAGCGGCTGCATTCACAACATTGTACACATCATCAATAGCAAGTAGAAATGTTATGCCGCGTACACACGGTCGTAATTTCCGATGGAAACAGTCCGATGGGAGCTTTTCATCAGATTTTCCGACTGTGTGTATGCCCATCTGTCTTTTTCTGTCGGCATTTCCGACGGACTTTGGATTGAGAGCCTGTTCTTAATTTTTCAGACAGAAAACCTTTCTATCGGATTTTTGGATCGTGTGTATGCAATTCCGACACGCAAAATTCCGACGCGTGCTCAGAAACAGTTTGACGCATGCTCGGAAGCATTAAACTTCCCTTTTATAGTGCCGTTGAATGTGTTGTATGCCGCGGTGTAATTGACCGTCGGAATTTGGTGTGACCGTGTGTAGGCAAGACAGTTTGAGCGAAATTCCGACGGGAAAACCATCAGAGCTTTTTCCGATGAGAATTCCGATCGTGTGTACGCCGCATAACAGTGTAAGGCTGCATTCACACCTGAGCGTTTTGTCGCCTGAAGCCTGAAGCTACAAAACGCTAGAGGGGAAAAAATACATTATTCTCTATGGAGATAGTTCACATCTCCACTCCAAAACGCCCGAAGCTCAAACAAGTTCCGGACCCTTTTTTGTTGCTCGAATCAGCAGATTTGGGCATTTTTCTTCTTTTTACATTGGTGACCTTTTGCTCTGCACAAAATTGCGGCAAAACGCGGTAAAAAACGCTGCAAAAAACACAGAAATTCACGCAATTTTCTGCCTGAAAATGCTACGCTCAGGTGTGAATGCAGCCTTAGTGCCGATTCACACAGAGGCAACATGACTTCAGCGCAACTTTGCAAGGTGTCTTCAATGCAACTTCAGCGCAACTTACAACACGACTTCAAGTCGCCCTCAGGATAGGCGACTTTGGCTGTGGCCAATCAGAAAATAATCAGCTCTCTGGGAAGGAGGAGTTTGCCTGGGTAACCTAATTTCTTTTGCTGTAAAGTTGCTTCAATATAGATGGAGATCCGACTTGGAGGCGACTTTCATTGAATTCTATGGGTACAGGTCGCCTACAAGTCGGATTGAAGTAGTACGGGAACCTTTTCTGAAGTCGGAGCGACTTCAGTAGTGTATATTAAGACGCCTCTCATTGACTATAATGCAATTCCCAATGTCAAGCGACTTGGGGCGACTTGAGGGTTAACAAGTCGGATCCCAAGTCGTTGTAATGTGAACCGACCCTTACGCTGCCATATGTGTAGCATACACAACTCAAACGTGTGTAATTGTTGTATAGACCAATAATTATAACATTAACCACTTCAATACCGGGCACTCTCCCCCCCCCCCCCCCCCTTTCAGCTCAGGCCAATTTTCAGGTATCAGCGCTGTCGCACATTAAATGACAGTTGCGCAGTCATGCTATACTGTACCCAAACTAAATTTTTTGCATTTTGTTCCCACAAATAGAGCTTTCTTTTGGTGGTATTTGATCACCTCTGGGGTTTTTTTTTTTTTTTTGCTAAACAAAAAAAAAATGACCTAACATTTTAGGGAAAAAAAGTTTTTCTTTGTTTCTGTTATCCAATTTTGTAAATAAGAAAGTTTTCTCCTTCATTGATGGGCACTGATGAGGCTGCACTGATGGGCAGTGCTAAGACGGCACTGATTGGCACTAATGAGGTGGAACTGATGGGCACTGATGAGGCTGCACTGATGGGCAGTGATAAGACGGCACTGATTGGCACTGATGAGGTGGCACTGATGGGCACTGATGTGGCTGCACTGATGGGCAGTGATAAGACGGCACTGATTGGCACTGATGAGGTGGCATTGATGGGCACTGATGAGCATGCACTGATGGGCAGTGATAATATGGCACTGATGGTTACTGATGAGGTGGCACTGATGGGCACTGATGATGAGGCACTATTATGCAGCACTGATAGGCAGAACTAATGGGCACTGATATGTGGCACTGATGTGCAGCACTGATGGGCATTGATTGGTGGAACTTATGAGCACTCATAGGTGGTACTGATGGACACTGATATGCAGAACTAATGGGCACTTATAGGTGGCACTGATGGACACTTATAGATGATTCTGATAGGCAGTACTGATGAGGAGGCACCGGCAGGCATTACTGATGGGCACTGATTGGCACCTCTAATGGGCACTGATTGGCAATACTGGTGGTCATGGTTGGGCATACCTGGTGGTCCTGGGTGGGCATCCCTGGCGTGCACGGTGGGCATCCTCAGGGGGGCTGCACTTATAATCAATCAGTGCAGACCCCCCCCCCATCAGGAGAGAAGCCGATCGGCTCTCCTCTACTCGCGTCTGTCAGTGCGAGTGGAGGAAAAGCCGATAAATGGCTCTTCCTGTTTACGCTGTGGTCAGCTGTGATTGGACACAGCTGATCACATGGTAAAGAACCTATGTCCGAGATCGGTGATGCGGTGTGTCAGCTGGCGGGCACACGATCGTGGCTTATCCTGCTGGACGTCATATGACACCCAATCAGGATAATGAAATCACATGTCATTCTGCTATATGGCGGGCGGGAAGTGGTTAATCAAACACCACAAAACAAATATACCCATGTGTGAATGCAAGACATTTTCACTTAGGGGTGTACTCACTTTTGTTGCCAGCGGTTTAGACATTAATGGCTGTGTGTTGAGTTATTTTGAGGGGACAGCAAATTTACACTGTTGTACAAGCTGTACACTCACTACTTTACATTGTAGCAAAAGTGTCATTTCTTCAGTGTTGTCACATGAAAAGATATAATAAAATCTTTACAGAAATGTGAGGGGTGTACTCACTTTTGTGAGATATTGTAACATATATCTGGGGGGGAAACATAGTAGAGGAAAAAAAAATCTATAACCTGTTCTGTGGATATCAATATTATGGTGACATTAGGAATTATCTAAGGTTATTATTAACCACTTGCCTACCGGGCACTTTCACCCCCTTCCTGCCCAGGCCAATTTTCAGCTTTCTTTTTTTCACACAAATAGAGCTTTATTTAGGTGATATTTAATCACCACTGCATTTTTTATTTTTTGCTAAACAAACGAAAAAAGACCAAGAATTTTGAATAAAACGTTTTTCTTAGTTTCTGTTTTTAAATTTTGCAAACAGGTAATTTTTTTATTTCACTGATGGGCACTGATAGGCTACCCTGATGGGCACTGATAGGTGGCACTGATGGGCACTAATAGGCCGCTATGATGGGCAGTGTTGAGGCGACACTTATAAGCTGCCCTGATGGGCACTAATAGGTGGCATTGATGGGCAGTGATGAGGCAGCACTGATGGGCAGTGATGGGGTGGCACTGATGGGCACTGCTAGGCAGCACTGATGGGCAGTCATGAGGCGGCACTGATGGGCACTGATAGGCTGCACTGATGGGCAGTGATGGGGTGGCACTGATGGGCACTGCTAGGCAGCACTGATGGGCAGTGATGAGGTGGCACTAATGGGTACTGATAGGTGGCACTGATGGGCACTGATAGGTAGCACTAGTAGGCAGCACTGATGGGCACTGTTGGTGGCACTGATGGGCACTAATAGGCAGCACTGCTGGGCATTGGTAGGCTGCACTGATGGGCAGTGATGATGCGGCACTGTTGGGCACTGATAGACAGTACTGATGGGCACTGATGAGGCGGCACTGATAGGGAGCACTGATGGGCACTGATAGGCTGCACTGATGGGCCGTGATGGGGTGGCACTGATGGGCTCTGCTAGGCAGCACTGATGGGCAGTGATGAGGCAACACTGATGGGCACTGATAGGTGGCACTAATATGCAGCACTGATGGGCACTGTTGGTGGCACTGATGGGCACCAATAGGCAGCACTGTTAAGCACTGATAGGCTGCACTGATGGGTAGTGATGCGGCGGCACTGATAGACTGCACTGATTGGCAGTGATGAGGCGGTAATGATGGGCAGTGATGAGGCAGCACTGATTGGCACTGATAGGCAGCAATAGTGGGCACTGATAGGCAGCACTGATGAGGAGGCACTGATAGCAAAGTGTAATTTCTTCAGTGTTGTCACATGAAAAGATACAATAAAATCTCGCCAGACGCCCAGAACACTGCGGTAGGAAAAGAAGGAAGTAAAGCTTGCGGGGAAAGAGGAACTTTGCTTAGTGGAATATTTCTATAACAAATAAGACATTTCTTGATTAAGCAAACCTTTAATTATGCTCATGAATATTTAGTGTATGTTTTAATATGTGTTTTATGATTGGATGAGGAATGTTTGGAGTACATAGAACACCCCCCATGTATGTGGGTGGATGAATCCCTATTGGTTTAACATTTGCTGAGCATTAATAAGGTGCCATACCTTGAAGTGAAGGAGTGACGTATCAGTCTTTATCTAAGTGTGACTTTGTGTTGTTCCAACGGGTGCCCTGTGTGGGTGTGGTGACCAGAGAAGGGGCGACAAAGGTCAGTACAAGTGGGGTGTGCCTGTATTGTATAACATAATACAAAGGTGCTAAATAGAAATAGAGGTAGTACAAAGGCAGCATTCTTTTGAAACACAGTGGCAGCAGGTGCTAAAATGTTTTTTTTGTTGGGGGCGGGGGGTGGCGTCGCAAAAAAACTGAAAAATTCTATAAATAAAAAACAATCAATTGCAGCTTCACTGTGCCCATCAAACGCTGCCACTGTGCCCCATCAAATGTTGCCACTGTGCCAATAAATAGCTGCCACTGTCACCTAATGCTGCCACTGTGCCCCATAAAATTCTGCCACTGTGCCCCATCAAATGCTGCTGCCACTGTGCCCTATCAAATACCGCCACTGTGCCCATCAAATACCGCCACTGTGCCCATTAAATAGTGCCACTGTGCCCCATCAAATGCTGCCGCTGTTCCCCATCAAATGTGGCCACTATACCAATAAAATACTACCACTGTGCCCCATCAAATGCAGTCACTGTGCCCATCAAATGATGCCACTGTGCCCATCAAATGCTGCCACTGTGCCCATCAAATACAGCCACTGTGACCATCAAATAACGCCACTGTGACCATCAAATACAGCCACTGTGCCCATCAAATACAGCCACTGTACCCCACCAAATGCTGCCACTGTACCCCATCAAATGCTGCCACTGTGCCCATCAAATGCTGCCACTGTGCCCATCAAATGCTGCCACTGTGCCTATCAAATGCAGCCACTGTGCCCATCAAATGCTGCCACTGTGCCCATCAAATGCTGCCACTGTGCCTATCAAATGCTGCCACTGTACCCATAAAATACTGCTGCTGTGCCCATCAACGAGTGCCACAGTGCCACACCAAATACTGTCACTGTGCCACATCAAATGCTGCCACTGTGCCTATGAAATGCTGCCACTGTGCCCATCAAATACTGCTGCTGTGCCCATCAACGAGTGCCACAGTGCCACACCAAATGCTGCCACTGTGCCCCATCAAATTCTTCCACTGTGCCCATCAAATGCAGTCACTGTGCCCATCAAATGCTGCCACTGTGCCCATCAAATACAGACATTTCTTGATTAAGCAAACCTTTTATTATGCTCATGAATATTTAGTGTATGTTTTAATACGTGTTTTATGATTGGATGAGGAATGTTTGGGGTACATAGAACACCCCCATGTATGTGGGTGGGTGAATCCCTATTGGTTTAACATTGCCCGGTCATATGTTGTTTTGTACACTGTCATTAATAATGTACCATACCTTGAAGTGAAGGAGTGGCGTACTCTTTATCTAGGTGTGATTTTGTGTTGTTCCAACGGGTGCCCTGTGTGGGTGTGGTGACCAGAGAAGGGGCGACAAAGGTCAGTACAAGTGGGGTATGCCTGTATTGTATAACATAATACAAAGGTGCGAAATAGAAATAGAAATAGAGGTAGAACAAAGGCAGCATTCTTTCAACATTGACCTTTTATACACAAGCAAACAGATCACAGGTGAGGATGGTTACCTTCAATAGCCATTCAATCCCCTTTGTGTCAACGTGTGTGCATGTTATCAGGCCAAAACCACCGGGGTATGTAAACTTTTGATCAGAGTCATTTGGGTAGTTCCTGTTGTCATTATGATTTAAAAAGAGTAAACAGAAAGTAAAAATGGACACTTTTCTGCAGCAGAGAATGACATTTTCCGACCCAACTTTGGGGCCCCGTATTAGACATGTGCACAACAAAAAAATTTGTTTATTTTCGTTTCGTTTTTTTCCGTTTCCGTTGATTCGTAACGATTCGTAAATTCGTAAGTCGTCGGTGTTCGTATTCGTAACGATTCGTATTTTCGTAAAAGTAATTTTTTCGTCGATTCGTATTTCCGTTTAATTTTCGTTTATTCGTTTATTCGAAATTCGGACGCATTCGTACATTCGTAACATTCGTAACATTCGTAGATTCGTAATCGGAGCATAATTCATAATGTTATGTAATGTGTATGCTATTATTCCATTTTAAGAGACACGGAAAAATTACGAATCGAAAAAAAAAGTTACGAATGTACAATTTTTTTCGTTCAATCCATTCGAAGCACGTTAAGCAACGCCATTGTAAGAGACACGGAAAATTACGAATCGAAAAAAAAAAAAAAAAGTTACGATTGTACGAATTTTTTTCATTAAATCCATTCGAAGCACGTTAAGCAACGCCATTGTAAGAGACACGGAAAATTGCAAATCGAAAAAAAAAAAAAAAAAAGTTACGAATTTACAAATTTTTTCGTTCAATCCATTCGAGGCACGTTAAGCAGCGCCATTGTAAGGGACACGGAAAATTACCAATTCAACAAAAAAAAAAGTTACGAATGTACGAATTTTTCCGTTCATTTTCATTTTCGTTGTTCCTGTTTTCGTTTTTCGGATTTTCTTCATTCGTACATTCGTTGTTTCTAATTTGTTTTTTCTGAATTTTTCGTTATTTTCGGATTCGAACGATTCGAACGATTCGTTATTCGTTCAAATTTTTAGCGAATCGTTCGTTCATTCGTACAAAAACGAATGAACGAAAAAAACGAAAAAAAAAAAACGAAACGAATGGCACATGTCTACCCTGTATCTCGGGGACACTTGGTGCTAGGAACCCCATCAACATTGGATATGTTGTAGTGCTGGTTCCACTGGGTTTGCACACCACATTTGGGGTTTCTAGCACCAAGTGAGCCCGAGATGCGGGGCCCCAAAGTGTCCATCTGCAGCAATTCGGGACCCTTTGGGTCTGAGACTCCAAATTTTGGCTGCAGCTATGGGGCATCTAGGAACCCTTAACTACCAAGTTTGAAGTTCGGGGGACCTACGACTGCAAATGGGCACAGTGAGCCATGCAAAGGGGCACAGTGAGGTATGCAAATGGGCACAGTGAGGCATGCAAATGGGCACAGTGAGGCATGCAAATGGACACAGTGAGGCATGCAAATGGGCACAGTGAGGCATGCAAATGGGCACAGTGAGACATTCAAATTGGCACAGTGAGGCATGCAAATGGACACAGTGAGGAATGCAAATGGGCACAGTGAGGCATGCAAATGGGCAGAGTGAGGCATTCAAATGGGCACAGTGAGGCATGCAAATGGACACAGTGAGGCATGCAAATGGGCATTGTTGACCCTCTTTTCCACTTACAGTAGCTGCGCATTTCTCACCCTAGGCTTATACTCGAGTCAATAAGTTTTCCATTTTTTTGTGGCAAAATTAGGTGCCTCGGCTTATGTTCGGGTCGGCTTATACCAGTGTTGCCAACCGTCAGTATTTTTACTGGCAGCCAGTAAAAAATGGGGAATTTTCTCCTGCCAGTAAATGCCAGCAAGAGGAAAAGTTTGCCAGTAAGAAATATGGCTGTGACGCTTGGCTCGGAACTGGGCATGCGCAGCTTGGGTCCAGAGCCGGCCAAGACCATCAAAGTGTCTGCTAAAGTGTGTTCGGGCGGTACCGCTGGGGGGCTGGTCTGGTGGAGGCAGTGCCTGAGCGTTTTGTGTGATGTCATGGTGCAAGGGAGCCGAGCGGCCAGAGCCTTGTGTGCGGGTCTGTGGGACAGGAGCAGGGCAAGCCGGTGTAGTGTCATATTTTGCTCCCCATCATAGAATGCTCCGGAAGTGACGTTGCGGCCAGAAATTTAGCACTGCGCATGCGCGATGCGTTCCACACACTTGCACCGTGCGTTCCAAAGGATTTTCGGCAATACAGTTCAGTGAAACCATCAGATAATGGCACGGAAGTGACATTACAGACAACACAAACACTGGGCTGTGCGTTCCAACACTAAGGGCTCTTTCACACGGGGCGGATCAGTGCTGATCCGCCCCGTGGATATCCGCTTGCTCAGCGGGGATCGCTGGAGCGATCTCCGCTGAGCAGGAAGATGACAGGTCCGTCTTTGCACTCCATGCAGGGACGGACCTGTCAGAGCGCCACTCTCCCCTATGGTAGATCGGGTGACGACGGACCGTAGAGTCCGTCGTCATCCGATCCGCTCTGCAGACGGATGGAAAAATAGGGTTTTCCTCTGTCTGCAGAAACGGAGCATAGCGGGCACGGACGAGATCGGGTGTCAGCGGATGCTCATCCGCTGACACCCGCTATCCCATAGGGATACATGTATGTCCGTTTTTCATCCGAATACGGATGGATGAAAAACGGACATACGGACCGTCCGTGTGAAAGAGCCCTAATACTTCCCTTGTTACCTAGTATCTACAGAACTACCAGCTGTCCATGTACAACCCAACCTGTGGTGTTAGGTTCTGCATTGCTGGGACTTGTAGTGCCTATAGTAGATCCTGCAATGCTGGGACTTGTAGCGCCTATCCCAAGCTACCTGTGGTGATAGATCCTGCAATGCTGGGACTTGTAGTGCCTATCCTGATCTACCTGTGGTGATGGATCCTGAAATGCTGGGACTTGTAGTGCCTATAATAGATCCTGCAATGCTGGGACTTGTAGTGCCTATCCCAATCTACCTGTGGTGATAGATCCTGCAATGCTGGGACTTGTAGTGCCTATCCTGATCTACCTGTGGTGATAGATCCTGCAATGCTGGGACTTGTAGTGCCTATAGTAGATCCTGCAATGCTGGGACTTGTAGTGCCTATCCTGATCTACCTGTGGTGATGGATCCTGCAATGATGGGACTTGTAGTGCCTATTATAGATCCTGCAATGCTGGGACTTGTAGTGCCTATAGTAGATCATGCAATGCTGGGACTTGTAGTGCCTATCCTGAGCTACCTGTGGTGATAGATCTGGCATTGCTGGGACTTGTAGCGCCTATAATAGATCCTGCAATGCTGGGACTTGTAGTGCCTAGCCTGATCTACCTGTGGTGATAGATCCTGCAATGCTGGGACTTGTAGTGCCTATAGTAGATCCTGCAATGCTGGGACTTGTAGTGCCTATCCTGATCTACCTGTAGTGATAGATCCTGCAATGCTTGGACTTGTAGTGCCTATCCTGATCTACCTGTGGTGATGGATCCTGCAATGCTGGGACTTGTAGTGCCTATAATAGATCCTGCATTGCTGGGACTTGTAGTGCCTATAATAGATCCTGCAATGCTGGGACTTGTAGTGCCAATCCCGAGCTACCTGTGGTGATAGACCCTGCAATGCTGGGACTTGTAGTGCCAATCCCAAGCTACCTGTGGTGATAGATCCTGCAATGCTGGGACTTGTAGTGCCTGTAGTAGATCATGCAATGCTGAGACTTGTAGTGCCTATCCTGGCTACCTGTGGTGATAGATCCTGCAATGCTGGGACTTGTAGTGCCTATAATAGATCCGGCAATGCTGGGACTTGTAGTGCCTATAGTAGATCCTGACATGCTGGGACTTGTAGTGATAGATCCTGCAATGCTGGGACTTGTAGTGCCAATCCTGTGGTGATGGATCCTGAAATGCTGGGACTTGTAGTGCCTATAATAGATCCTGCAATGCTGGGACTTGTAGTGCCTATCCCAAGCTACCTGTGGTGATAGATCCTGCAATGCTGGGACTTGTAGTGCCTATAGTAGATCCTGCAATGATGGGACTTGCAGTGATGGGACTTGTAGTGCCTATGATAGATCCTGCAATGCTGGGACTTGTAGTGCCTATCCTGAGATACCTGTGGTGATAGATCCTGCAATGCTGGGACTTGTAGTGCATATAGTAGATCCTGCAATGCTGGGACTTGTAGTGCCTATCCCGATCTACCTGTGGTGATAGATCCTGCAATGCTGGGACTTGTAGTGCCTATAGTAGATCCTGCAATGCTGGGACTTGTAGTGCCTATCCCAAGCTACCTGTGGTGATAGATCCTGCAATGCTTGGACTTGTAGTGCCTATCCTGATCTACCTGTGGTGATGGATCCTGCAATGCTGGGACTTGTAGTGCCTATAATAGATCCTGCAATGCTGGGACTTGTAGTGCCAATCCCAAGCTACCTGTGGTGATAAATCCTGCAATGCTGGGACTTGTAGTGCCTGTAGTAGATCATGCAATGCTGAGACTTGTAGTGCCTATCCTGAGCTACCTGTGGTGATAGACCCTGCAATGCTGGGACTTGTAGTGCCTATAATAGATCCTGCAATGCTGGGACTTGTAGTGTCTATCCTGAGCTACCTGTGGTGATAGATCCTGCAATGCTGGGACTTGTAGTGCCTATAATAGATCCTGCAATGCTGGGACTTGTAGTGTCTATCCCGAGCTACCTGTGGTGATGGATCCTGCAATGCTGGGACTTGTAGTGCCTATGATAGATCCTGCAATGCTGGGACTTGTAGTGCCTATAGTAGATCATGCAATGCTGGGACTTGAAGTCCATCATTTTTCTGGACCGCTGTTTCTGACGTTTAACCATCTCTCCGCCTTCACCCGCCTGCTTGAGAGCATAATATTTCTCGCCCCAGCATTGCAGGATCTATCACCACAGGTAGCTCAGGATAGGCACTACAAGTCCCAGCATTGCAGGATCTATCACCACAGGTAGCTCAGGATAGGCACTACAAGTCCCAGCATTGCAGGATCTATCATAGGCAATACAAGTCCCAGCATTGCATGATCTATTATATGCACTACAAGTCCCAACATTGCAGGATCTATTATAGGCACTACAAGTCCCAGCATTGCAGGATCTATCACCACAGGCAGCTCAGGATAGGCACTACAAGTCCCAGCATTATAGGATATATTATAGGCACTACAAGTCCCAGCATTATAGGATCTATCATAGGCACTATAAGTCACAGGATTGTAGGATCTATCACCACAGGTAGCTCAGGATAGGCACTACAAGTCCCAGCATTGCAGGATCTATCACCACAGTTAGATCAGGATAGGCACTACAAGTCCCAGCATTGCATGATCTACTATAGGCACTGCAAGTCCCAGCATTGCATGATCTACTATAGGCTCTACAAGTCCCCAGCATTGCAGGATCTATCATAGGCACTACAAGTCCCAGCACTGCAGGATCCATCACCACAGGTAGCTCAGGATAGGCACTACAAGTCCCAGCAATGCAGAACCTAACACCACAGGTTGGGTTGTACATGGACAGCTGGTAGTTCTGTAGATACTAGGTAGTATTATAAGGGAAGTATTAGTGTTGGAACGCATAGCCCAGTGTTTGTGTTGTCTGTAAGGTCACAGACCGTGACATTATCTGATGGTTTCATTGAACTGTATTGCCGAAAATCCTTTGGAACGCACGGCGTAAGTGTGTGGAACGCATTGCGCAGTGCTAAATTTTTGGCCGCAACGTCACTTCCGGAGCATTCTACGATGGGGAGCAAAATATGACACTACACCGGGAGCGGGACTGTCAATGCTGTTTGGACTGGAGGGGACTGAAGGGACCACCTGGCATGGAGAGAGACTATCACTGTGACTAAGAAGGGGACGCGTTGTGTTAGTGATCTATGCTGCTGCACACTGCTGTCGGTGTCTCTATGAGAATTTCATGTGTGTGCCTCCCATTCTAAGTTCCTGTCCCTGAGCCACTTACTTACTATATTGAAAATAAAATAAGAAATATGCTTTTTGCCTGAATAGCTAAATCACATTGCATATTCTACTTATTGGTAGCCCACATAATGAAATTTGCATTTAAAACTGTAATTTTGTAACTTTTGGAAATGCCAGTAAAAACTTGGCTGTGCCAGTAAATTTCAATCTGTTAGGTTGGCAACACTGGCTTATACTCGAGTATATGCGGTAGTTATAAATTGATCTTTAGTGTCTACCACAAGCTGAAATATCCATTTTAATTGGAATGATCATTTAACACTGAATCCTGATATTTCTAAAAACGACATCAAGAAATGAGTTCAAGTAGCCCAGGAGATATACAGTATATACAGAAATTTAGACTTACCCCCATAAAAAAGACGAGGACCAATGCACAGAGAAAGACACCCGGTTTCCTCATATTCTTCAAGGGAGGATTACAAGTGTTCCCGGTCTATAATAACAAACGTATCATGGACAGTTTTGAAGGACAAACAGTATAGCCCTTCACCTTGTTGTGATAAATCAGAGAATACAGTGAAGTAATAAAATGCATTTAACATCCCAAGGCGAAAGCCAGAATAATAAAATTTCAGTGCCGTAAATAATGAAAGCATCAATGGGTAGCTAGTATGTACAGAATGCCGAGTGTATCCAACAATTTCTTGTTACCTATTACATCTTAGATCCTGGTTACAGCTGATCTATACATGGAAACTTGTTTTACTGCCTGAACCTGCTCGTCATCTGCTTCACTTCATACGTGGCAGTCTTGTAGAATTACCGGCAATTAGTGAAACATTTACTAAAAAAAAGGATTAGAAATTATGATTGATAATTAGTGAGGTGAAGCGGATGCACTCACAACATGGTACACATCAATAACTCAAACGTGTGTAAATGTTTGTGATACGAGTGTGACAAGTAGGGATGAGCTTCGAGTTTGAGTCAAACTCATGTTCGACTCGAACATTGCCTGTTCACCGAACAATTTGGGGTGTTTGCGGCAAATTCGAAAAGCCGCGAACACCCTGTAAAAGTCTATTTGAGAAATCTAAAGTGCTAATTTTAAAGGCTTATATGGAAGTTATTGTCATAAAAAGTGTTTGGGGACCCGGATTCTGCCCCAGGGGAAATGTTTCAATGCGAATTTTTTTTTTTTAAACGGCTGTTTTTTCGGGAGCAGTGATTTTAATTTTCGTACCTGGGGGGAGTGTATAGTATACCTGTAAAGGGGCGCATGTTTCCCGTGCTTAGAACTGTCCCTGCACAAAGTGTCATTTTTGCAGGAAAAAAAGTCATTTAAAAGCACTCACGGCTATAATGAATTGTCGGCTCCCCGTAATACAGAGAACAGACATTGAAAGTCATTGATAAAAAAAAAATAAAAAAATATCCATGGGGTTCCCCCCAAATTCAATTACCAGGCACTTCAGGTCTGGTATGGAAATTAAGAGGAACCCCGGGTCAAATAAAAAAAAAATGGTGGTGTGGGGTTCCCCCCAAAAATCCATACCAGACCCTTTATTCGAGCACGCAACCTAGCAGGCCGCAGGAAAACGAGAAAAAAAAAAAAGACGAGAGAGGGCCCCCCCCCCTCCTGAACCGTACCGGGCCACATGCCCTCAACATTGGGAGGATGCTTTGGGGGTCTGTGACCCCTCAGAGCACCATGTCCCCATGTTGATAAGGACAAGGGCCTCATCCCCACAACCCTGGCCGGTGGTTGTGGGGGTCTGCGGGCGGGGGGCTTATCAGAATCTGGAAGCCCCCTTTAACAAGGGGACCCCCAGATCCCGCCCCCCCCCCCGTTTGAAATGGTAAGGGGGTACAAAATGACCCCTACCATTTCACAAAGAAAGTGTAAAAAATTGTTAAAAAACACACAGACACCGTTGGGAAAAGTCCTTTATTAAAAATAAAAAAATAAAAAAAAGATTCCAGCGGTGGTAATCCATTCTTGCTATCCAGCGTTGGGTGATCTCTTCTCTGGGGTCCAGCGATGGGTGATCTCTTCCGATGGTCCAGCGCAGCGCATCCTGTCTCCATGGAGACACTGCGGGAATCCCGACAGCCTGATAAGGTCTTAGTTGAGGAGGATAGGGCCACCCGTCACCTGACCCCGCCCCCCTCTGACGCAAGGGGAAACCCAGGCTTCCCCAGTGATGTACGGGTGACCCGCCCCCTCTGACGCAAGGGAAAAGCCGGGCTTCCCCAGTGATGTACGGGTGACCCCGCCCTCCTCTGATGTAACGCAGGTTTCCGTTACATCAGAGGGGGGCGGGGTCACTCGTACGTCACTGGGGAAGCCCGGCTTCCTCCTTGCATCAGAGCGGGTGGCCCCGTCCTCCTCAACTAAGACCTGGGATTCCCGCAGTGTCCCCATGGAGACAGGATGCGCTGCGCTGGACCATCGGGAGAGATCATCCATCGCTGGACCCCGGAGAAGAGATCAGCCATCGCTGGATAGCAAGAGTGGAATACCACCACTGGAATCTTTTTTTAATTTTTTTTATTTTTAATAAAGGACTTATCCCAACGGTGTCTGTGTGTTTTTTTAACAATTTTTAGTAGTCCATTATGTGTCACTTACCTGACACAGGAGCCAGCAAAGTCACGGCTGTCCCCTTGTGTACGGAGTCTCCATCTTCTTGGTGGGTATTGCGGCTCCCTCGCTGTCATTCGACGGCGCCGCGATGATGACGTCACTCCCGCGCATGCGCACGGGAGCCACCACTCGCGGCATATCGCCGTTGAGAGCGGCTTGTTCAGTGCGCCTGCGCGCCGCTGTCTACGGAGCATGTACCGTAGACAGCGGTGCCTGTTTTTTGGCAAATATCTCCTAAACCGTGTAGGGTTAGGAAATATTTCTTTGACCTATAGGTAAGCCTTAATCTAGGCTTACCTGTAGGTCCAAGTGGTTTGTAAGGGTTTACAACCACTTTAAGGTAATACAATGTTGTATAAACCAATAATTATAACATTAACCGCTTCAATACCAGGCTAAACAAATACAAAATTACCAACATTTTTGAAAAAAAATGTTTTTCTTTGTTTCTGTTCTAAAATTTTGTAAATAGGAAAGTTGTCTCCTTCATTGATGGGCACTGATGAGGCTGCACTGATGGGCAGTGATAAGACGGCACTGATTGGCACTTATGAGGTGGCACTGATGAGGCTGCACTGATGGGCAGTGATAAGATGGCACTGATGGGCACTGATGAGAATGCACTGATGGGTAGTGATAAGACGGCACTGATTGGCACTGATGAGGTGGCAATGATGGACACTGATGATAAGGCACTATTATGCAGCACTGATGGGCACTGATAGGCAGAACTAATGGGCACTGATAGGTGGCACTGATCGGCATTGATTGGTGGCACTTATGAGCACTCATAGGTGGTACTGATGGGCACTGATATGAAGAACTAATGGGCACTGATAGGTGGCACTGATGGGCACATAAAGGCAGCACTGATGGGCACTTATAGATGACTCTGATAGGCAGTACTGATAAGGAGGCACTGCCAGGCATTACTGATGGGCACTGATTGGCACCTCTAATGGGCCCTGATTGGCAATACTAGTGGTCATGGGTGGGCATTCCTGGTGGTCCTGGGTGGGCATCGTCAATGGGGCTGCACTTATAATCAGTAAATGCAGACCCCCCATCAGGAGAGAAGCCAACCGGCTCTCTTCTACTCGCGTCTGTCAGTGCGAGTGGAGGAAAAGCCGATTAATGGCTCTTCCTGTTTACGCTGTGATCACCTGTGATTGGACACAGCTGATCACATGGTAAAGAAAATATGGAAAAAAGCCGCGCACAAAATAAAATAGAAAATAAATTATATAGTGATAATATAAATTAATCATGTATAGTGACAATATAATTAATCACCCAAATAAACATGAATACACAGTGATGATAAATAGTACAAATATGGAATAATGAATAAAATTATTAACCGCTTCCCGACCGCCTCACGCAGATATACTGCGGCAGAATGGCACGGGCCGGCAAAATCACGTACCTGTACGTGGCCCTTTAATTGCCTGCCCGTGGGTCGCGCGCGCCGCCAGCGGCGCGCTCACAACCCGGTCGGGAGCTCCGTGACCCCAGCCGCGGGACCAGCGGACCTGATCGCTGCTGGTGTCCCGCGATCGGGTCACAGAGCTGAAGAACAGGGAGAGGTTTGTGTAAACAAACCTCTCCCTGCGCTTCCTACACTGACTGTCATTGATCGGCTGTTCCCGGTCATCGGGAAAGCCGATCAATGACATCAGACGCCAGCCCCGCCCCCTAATGTAAAAAACACACACACGTCACAGCCCATAACCCCTCCCCCTAGTGGTTAACTCTTTCACTACAACTGTCATTTATACAGGAATCGATGCATTTAAATAGCATTGATTGCTGTATAAATGACAATGGTCCCAAAAATGTGTCAAAAATGTCTGATGTGTCCGCCATAATGTCGCAGTCACAATAAAAATCGCTGATCGCCGCCATTACTAGTAAAAAAAAATATTAATAAAAATGCTATAATAAAACTATCCCCTATTTTGTAAACGCTATAACTTTTGCGCAAACCAATCAATAATCGCTAATTGTGATTTTTTTTACCAAAAATATGTAGAAGAATACGTATCGGCCTAAACTGAGGAGGAAAAAAAAAAAACATTTTATATATTTTTTGGGGATATTTATTATAGCAAAAAGCAAAAAATATTGCATTGTTTTCAAAATTGTCGCTCTATTTTTTGTTTATAGCGCAAAAAATAAAAACCGTAGGGGCGATCAAATACCACCAAAAGAAAGCTCTATTTGTGGGAAAAAAAGGACACCAATTTTGTTTGGGAGCCACGTCACACGACCGCGCAATTGTCAGTTAAAGCGACGCAGTGCCGAATCGCAAAAAGGGGCCTGGTCCTTTGGCTGCCAATTGGTCCGGGGCTGAAGTGGTTAAACAATAAAGTCCAGTGATTGAAGTGAAATGAATCTCCTCAATATTTCTTCTGTGCAGAAAAACAAAACACCACCAATATTAGTGAGCTGCCACCACACAACCTATGCGCTTACCAGAAGGCAAGCGGTGTAAAGCCTGTAGTATCAAACAGCATCCAGACCTCAGATCACAAATGGTAGGAATTCACTGCGAGTGTAATGAGAGCAAACCAAGGGGATCCAACTCAAAAGGCAGTCCAGCAGGCAGCAATCACGGTCTCAGTGAGAAAAGAAAGCTCACCATAGTGTGAATCAATTTAAAAAAATTTATTTAGATCAAAAAGTATTGCACTTACATTTAAAAAAACTTTGTAAAAGCTCATAGGAAATAGATATGCCGGCCGGCTTGCAAACACCCGTCCTAGACAGCGATGACATCAGCATGCCTCCCTCCCGACGTACGTTTCGTCAATGTGTCAGTGACTTAGTCATGGGGAATTTTATTCATTATTCCATATTTGCACTATTAATCATGTATGTGTATTCATGTTTATTTGGGTGATTTAATTATATTGTCAATATACATAATTAATTTATAGTGTCACTATATAATTTATTTTCTATTTTATTTTGTGCGCAGCTTTTTTCCATATTTTCTGTTAGTGATTGTGTATATCTTGCAATTAGAAGCTGCTGCCTGTTTATTTTGTTTATTTTATTATTTTTTAGGTTAGCGCGGTATACACCTTTTTTCCACAATAACCTACGTCCGAGATCGGTGATGCGGTGTGTCAGCCGGCGGGCACGCCATTGCGGCTTATCCTGCTGGACGTCATATGACACCCAATCAGGATAATGAAATCACCTTGCACACGTCATTCTGCTATATGGTGGGCAGGAAGTGGTTAATCAAACACCATAAAACAAATATACCCATGTGTGAATGCAAGACATTTCCCTTAGGGGTGTACTCACTTTTGTTGCCAGCGGTTTAGACATTAATGTAACATATATCTGGGGGAAAAAAAACATAGTAGAGGAAAAAAATCTATAACCTGTTCTGTGGATATCAATATTATGGTGACATTAGGAATTATCTAAGGTTATTATTAACCACTTGCCTACCGAGCACTTTAACCCCCTTCCTGCCCAGGCCAATATTCAGCTTTCTTTTTTTTCACACAAATAGAGCTTTATTTAGGTGATATTTAATCACCACTGCGTTTTTTATTTTTTCCTAAACAAACGAAAAAAGACCGAGAATTTTGAATAACACGTTTTTCTTCGTTTCTGTTATCAAATTTTGCAAACAGGTAATTTTTTTTCTTTCACTGATGGGCACTGCTAGGCAGCACTGATGGGCAGTGATGAGGTGGCCCTGATAGGTGGCACTGATAGGCTGCCCTGATGGGCACTGATAGGCTGCCCTGATGGGCAGTGATGGGATAGCACTGATGGGCACTGCTAGGCAGCACTGATGGGCAGTGAGGAGGGGGCACTGATGGACACTGATATGCTGCACTGATGGGCAGTGATGGGGTGGCACTGATGGGCACTGCTAGGCAGCACTGATGGGCAGTGATGAGGTAGCACTGATGGGCACTGATAGGTGGCACTGATGGGCATTGATAGGTGGCACTAATAGGCAGCACTACTGGGCATTGATAGGCTGCACTAATGGGCGGTGATGAGGCGGCACTGATGGGCACTGATAGGCAGTACTGATGGACTCTGATGAGGCGGCACTGATAGAGAGCACTGATGGGCACTGATAGACTGCACTGATGGGCAGTGATGGGGTGGCACTGATGGGCATTGCTAGGCATCACTGTTGGGCAGTGATGAGGCAACACTGATAGGTGGCACTACTATGCAGCACTGATGGGCACTGTTGGTGGCACTGCTGGGCACTGATAGGCAGCACTGATAGGGAGGACTGATAGACTGCACTGATGGGCAGTGATGAGGCGGTAATGATGGGCAGTGATGAGGCGGCACTGATGGGCACTGATAGGCAGCACTAGTGGGCACAAATATATATATATATATATACAAATAGGTGAGGGGTGTACTTACTTTGGTGAGATACTGTATAGTGCAGAGAAAGAAATCTGGCCAGACGCCCAGAACACTGCGGTAGGAAAATTAGGAAGTAAAGCTTGTGGGGAAACAGGAACTTTCCTTAGTGGAATATTTCAAACCTTAAACCTTAAATTATGCTCATGAATATTTAGTGTATGCTTTAATACGTGTTTTATGATTGGATGAGGAATGTTTGGTGTACATAGAACATGTATGTGGGTGGACGAGTCCCTATTGGTTTAACATTTGCCGAGCATTAATAAGGTACCATACCTTGAAGTGAAGGAGTGGTGTATCAGTCTTTATCTAAGTGTGACTTTGTGTTGTTCCAACAGGTGCCCTGTGTGTCTGGGTGTGGTGACCAGAGAAGGGCCAACAAAGGTCAGTATTGTATAACACAATACAAAGGTGTTAAATAGAAATAGAGGTAGAAGAAAGGCCGTATTCTTTCAGCGTCAACACACAGTGGTGGCTGGTGCTCAAATATTTATTTTCGTTGGGCGGGGGCGCAAACAAACTGAAATGTTCTGAAAAGAAAAAACACCAATTGCAGCCTCACTGTGCCCCATCAAATTCTGCCACTGTGCCCCATAAAATACAGCCACTGTGCCCATAAAGCTGTACAGAGCTACGTACCTTCTTGGCTTAATGGAAATAAATGATCATCGACCATAAGGATCCGCACTCTACAGTCTGGAATTATATTAGTTGCTTTGATCTTTTTATAGTTAAGGCATAAATTAATAAGTCCTAAAGGATTGCTAGCAAAAGGTCCTTCTGTGCATAATATTATTAGGTGGGTCTTCATCTCTAAGGCTGGGCAATTACCAGTAATGACGGTTAAAAACAATTCCAAAGAAGTCGCGGGAGATTTAGGATAAAATACAATAAATGGAATAGCTAGTTACATAGTATGTAAGGTAAAAAAAAAAAAAAAATGACAAGAGGTATATCTAGTTCAATCAATAGAAAATAATTAATTTGTTAATTAAAAAAATAAAAAGAATAAATACATAGAAAGCCTGTGTATACAGAACCACCGCTTATCCAGAGGAAGGCAACCCCCCCCCCCCCCCAAAAAAAACTCTTAAAAACCATGGTCCAATTTGCTCTAGCAGGGGAAAAATAAATTCCTGACTATCAGATGGTCATAGTTATATAGTTACATAGTCGGTAAGGCCGAAAAAAGACAATAGTCCATCCAGTTCAACCTGTGTAGGTGCACGTGTATCAGTGTCTATAATTATTTCCCATATTCCTGTATGTTGTATCCTTTAAGATGTACATCTTATGCTTCGTACACACAGTCAGACTTTCCGACGTAAAATGTGTGACCGGAGCTTGTTGTTGGAAATTCTGACCATGTGAAGGCTCCATCGGACAGTTTCCATCGGAATTTCCGTCGCACAAAATTTGAGAAATTTTCCGATAACAAAATCCGTTCGTATAAATTCTGATCGTGTGTACACAATTCCGACGCACAAAGTGCCACGCATGCTCGGAATCAAGCAGAAGAGGCTATTGAACTTCCTTTTTCTCAGCACGTCGTAAGTGTTGTACGTTACCGCGTTCTTGACGTTCGGAATTTCCGACAAGATTTCTGTGACCGTGTGTATGCAAGACAAGTTTGAGGCAACATCCGTCTGAAAAAATCCATGGATTTTGTTGTCGGAATGTCCGATTGTGTGTACGCGGCATTAGAGTCTTTTAAAAATATCCCCACAGCCACCACCAGTTGTGGGAGAGAGTTGTACATCCTCACTGCCCTAACAGTGAAGAACCTCCTACGCAGTTTAAGGTTAAACCGCTTCTCCTCCAGTCTCATTGGGTGGCCCTGTGTCCTTTTACACTCCCTAGGACTGAATAGTTTATTTCCTATGCTGGGATCCCCATCGAGATATTTATAGAGCGCTATCGTATCCCCTCTCAAGTGTCTCATCTCCAGGGAGAATACATTTAGTGTTTGCAGCCAATCCTCGCAATTGAGGTCCTCCAGTCCCCTTATTAGTTTTGTTGCCCTTTTTTGAACTCTTTCTAGCTCCAGCACATTGGAGGACCGGTAACCAGAAGTAGACAGAAAACTCCAGATGAGGCCTAACCAGAGTTTTATAAAGTAGCAGAATTATAGTTGTGTCCCTAGCGTATATCCCCTTTTTTATGCATACTAATATTCTGCCTGTTTTGGTAGCTGCATCTTGGCACTGCATGCTGTTGATCAATCTGTCATCTATTAGTTGCCCTAGATCCTTCTGCATCCTTGATTCTCCCAGCTGTTCTCCACCTAGTGAATATTTTTAATTTATGTTTCTTGAGCCCAAGTGCATTACTTTACATTTCTACACATTAAACCTCATTTGCCATTTGTCTGCCCACTCCATTATTATATTCAGGGCTTTCTGCAAAATTTCTATGTCCTAATGCAAGTTTATTACTCTGCTTATCTTTGCAAAAACTGAGACTGAACTAGTTATCCTGTCCTCTATATCATTTATGAATATGTTGAATAGAATTGGTCCCAAGACAAACAAGACAAAACCTTGGGGTACCCCACTCACCACTCCAGACCAGTCTGAGTACATGTTATTTATCCCTAATCTTTGGACCCGTCTCTGTAACCAGTTTTTTACCCAAGCACAAACCCTATGGTCCAAGCCTGCAGACCTCAGCTTGTAAATTAGGCGTTTCTGGGGGAGTGTATCAAATGCTTTTGCAAAGTCCAGATCACATCCACTGGCCTCCCCCTATCTAGAAGGCTGCTCACTTCCCCGTAGAATGTTAGCAGATTGGTCTGGCAGGAACGTCCTCTCATACACCCATGCTGATTACCACTAACGATATTATTCTCCTCAGTAATACTTTGGCTTATGTTTTAATCATCCCCTCCAATAATTTACCCACTATTGATGTTAGGCTGACTGGCCTATAATTGCCAGGAATATGTCTCTGCCCTAATATTTGTACCACGTTGGCTTTTCTCCAATCAGCTGGTGCCAATCCTGTCATTATGCTGTCCACAAAGATCAGGAATAATGGCCTGGCTATAACTTGACTGAGTTCTCTGAGGATTCTCAGGTGTAAGCCATCTGGTCCTGGTGATTTATTTGTGGTAAGTTTAATAAGTCTTTCATTGACTGCCATCCTGATTGCAATTTTACATTTCTTATTGCCTTAATTGTAGTGCTGGAATGCTGATGGTGACCCATTCACTTTATATTTTTTAAAGGCTATACCTTTCTCCTTGATGAGGCTACTCACATTACGGTTTAACCACCCAGGTTTGATTTTCGCTCTTCTATATTTATTCCTCAATGGAATGCACTGTTTTATATCTTTGTTTAATATGCTCCTAAAGCATTCCCATTTCTCTTCTGTGTGCAGTGATTCCAGAATCTGGTCCCAATTAATGTCATGTAGCAATGACCATAGTTCAGGGAAATTGGCTCATTTGAAATTCAGTGCTAAACGTGATCATCCTATGATCGCTAGATCTTTTTTTTTTAATACAAACAATTTTATTGAAGAAAATAGACATATACAGAAATGTGGCACATAAGGAATAGTACAAAGAGAAGTACAAATATTTGTAAAGCAAGCTTGTGTTCAATTTACATAAGTTAATGGTAACTGGGTGGATGTCACGTGGGGAGAGTGTCTGAAGTGGAAAGTCTCGCCTAATATTGAGACGCATATTATCTTGCCACGTAACGCCCATCAGTATAGTTCACAAATATAGGTAAACCATAGGCAAAAATAACAAACATAAGAACTAAAACATATAAAACTGGAAACCAGGGATGCTACGGGACATCCAATAGAGAGGTGCGGGTAGTTGAGCATCGTGACACAGGGGAATACATATGGGAGGGGGGGGGAGGGGAGATCACGAACCAGGGGACCAGGACTTCCATTTCAGATCATAAATGGGAGTTGTGTCCATGATTATGTGGAACACCTTTTCCATTAGCTGGATGGCCACCATGCACTTAAGGACTTGGTCCCAAGGGACCCCTGGGGTGTGCCAAAACAGGGCGATAGACCAATGGACCGCACTAAATAAAGTGTGGGCGAGCTTTTGGTCAGGTAGAGAAAGTTTGGTCAGGTCAGGTAGAGAAAGTTCAAAAGCCACGGGATTGATTTTCCGTTTGATCTTGAAAGGACCGATGAATTTAGGTCCTAATTTTCGTGTGGGAATGGCCAACTTGAGGTTGACTGAGGATAACCAAACTTCGTCTCCTATCTTGAAGTCTGGGTTTTCCTTCCTTCCCCGATTGAAGTATCTTTCATACCCCTCCTGAGCTTTTTGCATGGCCTCTTGTATTTTCTGGAAGTTCTGCTGAAGGGACCTTATTCCGTCTTGGACAGCTGGGACGGAGATTTCAGGAAGGAACCCCGGTAGGAAGGAAGGGTGGAACCCATAGTTGGCCCAAAAAGGCGTTTGATTGGTGGCGGTATGGACCACGTTGTTGTAAGCAAATTCTGCATACGGTAGGAGGCTGGACCATTCGTCTTGGGAGTCTGAACAAAAACAACGGAGATATTGCTCCAGTGACTGATTTGTCCTTTCTGTTTGACCATTACTCCGAGGATGGTAGGCCGAAGAAAGGCATATTTTAATTTCAAGGGCTTTGCATAACTCTTGCCAGAATTTAGAGGTGAACTGAGGGCCTCTATCAGACAGTTGCAGGTAAGCCGTGGAGTCGGACAATCTCCTTGAGGAATATATCGGCTGTAGCAGAAGGGGTGCCGGTCATCGGAAGGAAATGTGCCATTTTTGACAGTCGGTCAACTACGACCAGTATGGTGGTGAACCCCTCTGAGGAAGGTAATTCTACAATAAAGTCCACTGATATCTCTGCCCATGGACGCTCGGGGATGGACAAAGGTCTCAGCAAGCCCCAGGCTTTCGAGTTAGTCCCCTTGTTCCGTTGGCAGACCACACAGGAAGTCACATAATCCCGACAATCTTGTCTCCATCCAGGCCACCAAAAGGAGCGAGAAATTAATTTGGTTGTTTTACGAACCCCAAAGTGTCCTGCGAGCTTATGGTCATGTAGAGTCTTGAGTGTCAAGGGTCTTACTTCTGTGGGGACAAAGACCCTCCCTCGGACCCAGTGTAGACCGTCATGTACCTCCATTGAGGGAGTTCCCTGGTTGGTAAGTTGCCCGGATGCTGCCTTAATGGCGGGGATCAGATCGGGTTGCAATATGATAGAAAGGAAATTCTGTGAAGAAAGAATGGTGCTAGGTTCTGATTCCTGGGGTGTCTCGTGGAACATCCTGGAGAGGGCGTCTGCCTTTCCATTTTTTGAGCCGGGTCTGTATGAGATATGGAAATTAAATCTTGAAAAGAAAAGGGCCCATCGGGCTTGCCTAGGCTTTAGGCGTTTGGCTGTCCTAAGATATTCCAAATTTCTGTGGTCTGTCCAGATCATGATTGGATGAGAAGCCCCCTCTAGGAGGTACCTCCATTCCTCCAAGGCAAACTTGATGGCCAATAATTCTCTGTCCCCCACATCGTAATTCCTCTCTGGAGGACTTAACTTCCGAGATGCGAAAGCCACGGGATGTAAGAGGGCCTTGGGACCCAGTCTTTGGGACAGGATAGCTCCCGTAGCCGTCTCCGATGCATCCACTTCCAGCACAAAGGGTAGGGCTGGATTTGAATGCATCAGGATGGGAGCGGACGAAAATAGTTTTTTCAGCGTGTCAAAGGCCTCTTGAGCCTCCGGGGACCAATGAAACTGGGTGCCTTGATGGGTCAACTTGGTGATGGGCGCCACTATGGAGGAAAAGCCGATAATGAATCTTCGGTAAAAGTTTGCGAATCCTATGAATCGCTGTACCCCTTTCTTGTTCACCGGAGCTGGCCACTCCAGTATGGCTTTAACCTTCTGTGGGTCCATGGAAACCCCACCTGTAGAAATGATGAACCCCAAAAACTGCACTGTAGATTTTTCGAATTCGCACTTCTCAGCTTTGAGGTACAGTCGGTGGCTTCGAAGAATGGTAAGGACTTGTTTCACGTGCACTCGGTGAAGTTCAAGGGTGTCTGAAAAGATAAGGATGTCGCCTAGATAAACGACAAGGAAGTTGTCGAGATGCTTACGGAAGATATCATTGACCAGGTGCTGAAAGGTTGCTGGTGCGTTACAGAGCCCGAAGGGCATCACCAAGTATTCGTAATGCCCGAATCTGGACCTAAAAGCTGTTTTCCATTCATCTCCTGCCCGGATTCGTTGGCACAAAGCCTCAAGGGGTGAACGCACTCTGTCGGCCTCAGACATGGCTGGCTTGTACTATCAGGTGAGTACTTAAATGCCGAGAGTGGTTCACCCTTGCAACTGAGCGCAGTCCGCCCCCTGGAGGTGAGACAGGGGGTGAATGGCACAAAGAGACACAGGCTACCCAACCAGAGGATCAGGACTGAAGAGGGAGCCAGGTGCTGGGGTCAGGAAGGCACTGGGAAGTTCCAGAACACAGGTGCAGGTACAGGACTGAAGACAGGTAGGTCCGGGTCACAGGCAGAGGTTCAGGGCAGGAGACAGCAAGCAAATCCGGGTCACAGGCAGAGGTTCAGGGGCCAGAGGCAAGCAAGCGGGTAAGTCCAGTATACAGTCCAAAGGTCAAGGGCAAGAAAAGGCAGCAAGGTCAAAAGGCAAATCCGGGTCAAATCAGGTAATCAGGCAATCAGGATACAGGAAGCAGGAACAGAGCTTTGGCAGGAAGCTGAAGACAAGCCAGCGCTGGACTGATCCCATGCACTTCCTTAAATGGGCAGTGTGAGTGGTCATGTGACGCTGTCACGCACTGGGACGCTCAGGCGTGCGCTAGTGCGCATGCGCGTGCGTCGGAGCGCCGAGCCGCGAATGCGCATGCGTCGGAGTGCCGTTCCGCCGCACAAGCGCACAGGCACTCGGCGCACAGCGCTAAACTGAAGGTTTTCCTGACATATAGGGTCCAGTAGGAACATTAGGACGTCATCTGCATATAGGTTTAACTTGAATTTGTGTTCTCCCTTAGTATATCCCTTAATGTTATTATCTAATCGGATTGCTTGGGCAAGGGGCTCGATGTCAAGGGCAAACAAAAGAGGTGACAAAGGACATCCTTGTCTCGTACCTCTGCCTAATGTGAAGTAATCCGAGTTGCAACCTGGGAGTCTAATTCGAGTGCGGGGATGGTGGTACAAGGCCCGGAACCCATGAACAAATGCCCCAGAAAAGCCAAACTTTGCTAGTATCTGTTCCAGGAATGGCCAGAGGATGCTGTCAAAGGCCTTGTGTATATCCAGGCTCAGGAGGAGGACCTTACGGGAATGTAAATCAGCATCTTGAATAATGTTGGATGCAAGTCTAATATTATCAGTGATTTGTCTGGAGGGGATAAATCCTGTCTGGTCAGGGGAAATTAGGGAGGTGATAATGTTTGACAGTCTGTCTGCTAATATGCGGCCGAAGATCTTCAGATCTGTATTGATGACTGAAATTGGTCTGTAATTTTGGGGGAGGGAATGGTCCTTATTGGGTTTTGGAATCGAGGACATGTTCGCTAGGAGCATGTCATCTGGGAATTTATTACCTTCGAGGACAAAGTTAAAGAGTTATTTTAAGTGTGGGATCAGGATGCCTAGGAATTTGTTTAAATAGGGGGCTGAATATCCATCTGGCCCAGGGGTTTTGGAGGGTTTCAAGGACTTGACAACACTGATTATTTCCAGGTCTGAGCAGGGGGCGTTAATTTCTTGAATTTGTTCTAGGGTAAGCACGGGAAGGGGAAGATTATCTAACCAAGTGCTAAGGGCAGGGTCTGGAGGTGAGGCCAGGGGGGAGAGTAATTCTGAATAAAATTTAGTGAAGATTTGTAATGTTTCAGAGGGGTGAGAGACTATGTTCCCATTATGGTTCTTAAGTTTATATGTGTGTGGGGGTTGGAGGGATTGGTTGAGCTTTCTCGCGAACATGGCTGAGGCCGAGTTGCTGTGGAGGAGGAATTTGGCTTTTGACCACCTTAATGCTTTCTCTGTCTGGTCTGATAGGATTTTGTCGAGTTTGAGTCTAAGGCTATTGATTTGTTTGAATACATCTGGGGAGTGGTTCTGTGTGTGTATGTGGTATAGTTTGTCGAGGTTAGTGGTGAGTCTGGTTATGTCTGGTTATGTCAAGGGTGATGTTGGGGGTGTTGCGGGAGGCTCTAAGAATTTCCTCCTTTATCAGATAGTCCTTGAGGCATAGAATGATATCCCTGGGAGGTTTATCTTTGGGAGGTTTGGGGCGAATGGCCCTGTGGAGCCTATCACAGGCAAACAAAGCCTCCGGGGTTGCTGGTAACAGGGACTGGAACAACTTGTAAATGGCCGGGGTCAAATCAGTGACTACCTCAGGGACCCCTCTGATTCTTAAATTGTTCCATCTGTTTCTGTTGTCCAGGTCCTCTAAATGATCCTGGAGATGGGAAACAGAGCCTGTAAGTGCCTCATGGTCCCTGCGGAGATCTGGGTATGCGAGCTGCAGCTCATCATGCTTTGTTTCAAGCAGGGCAGTTCTGCCTCCTAATACCACTATCTCCTGTTGCAAAGTGCTGGTGGATTTGTGAAGTTCTGTCTGAAACTTCTCAGCCAGCTTGACATACATAGCAGTTAGGCTGTCATCTAAATCAGCTTTGGTGAGTTGCAAGGGGTACTCACTTTCGCCCGATGAGTAGACTGGAGAGGCCGCTGGGCTGCATGATGGGGTTGGAGCATGCTGGAGCTCGGCGCCATCTTGAGATTTCCCTGCCAGCTCGCGGACCCTGAGAAGGTAATTCGTAAGGGACCTTTGCACTGGTTTCCCACGACGGGACCTGGAGGACGGCATGCACCGGACTTTTCCTCGGGGGTGCTGATATGTTTCGGGTTGATTTGAGGGGTGATCAAGTCCCGCTGTGTTAGGATTGACCTAGTCAAAGCCCAGACCTCAATCTAATAGAAAATCTGTGGTCAGACTTAAAGATTGCTGTTCACAAGCATCCAACTTAAAGGAGCTGGAGCAGTTTTGCAAGGAGGAATGGGCAAAAATCCCAGTGGTAAGATGTGGAAAGCTCATAGAGACTTATCCAAAGTGACTTGGAGCTGTGATAACCTCAAAAGGTGGCTCTACAAAGTATTGACTTTAGGGGGGTGAATAGTTATGCACATTGACTTTTTCAGTTATTTTGTCCTATTTGTTGTTTGCTTCACAATAAAAAAAAAAAACATCTTCAAAGTTGTGGGCATGTTCTGTAAATTAAATGATGCAAATCCTCAAACAATCCATGTTAATTCCAGGTTGTGAGGCAACAAAACACGAAAACACTTAAGCCCCGGACCAATTTGCAGCCAAAGGACGAGGCCCCTTTTTGCGATTCGGCACTGCGTCACTTTAACTGACAATTGCGCGGTCGTGCGACGTGGCTCCCAAAAAAAATTGGCGTCCTTTTTTTCCCACAAATAGAGCTTTCTTTTGGTGGTATTTGATCACCTTTGCGGTTTTTATTTTTTGTTTTTACCCATCAGTGCCACCCATAAGTACCCATCAGTGCCGCCTATGAGTGCCCACCAGTGCCACCTATGAGTGCCCATCAGTGCCGCCTTATCATTGCCCATCAGTGCAGCCATATCAGTGCCCATCATTGAAGGAGAAAACTTACTTATTTACAAAAAAAATTTACAGAAACAAAGAAAAACTTGTTTTAAAAAAAAAAATTCCGGTCTTTTTTTATTTGTTGCACAAAAAATAAAAATGCCAGAGGTGATAAAATACCACCAAAAGAAAGCTCTATTTGTGGGAACAAAATGATAAAAAATTAGTTTGGGTACAGTGTAGCATGACCGCACAATTGTCATTCAAATTGCGACAGCGCTGAAAGCTGAAAATTAGCTTGGGCAGGAAGGTGTCTAAGTACCTGGTATTGAAGTGGTTAAGGCAGCTGGTCCTAGCTCTCAGAGAGAGAGAGTGTGTCTCCATGTGAGGAGACATCTAGGAGCCTGGCTGCTCATCCCTGATGTTGGATATAAAGGATCTGCTTTTGTAAGGACGCTTACTACAAGACCAAGGACTGGTCAGTCTATGGACACAGTAAGGCTTGGTAGAGCAGAAGTTTATTGTCGTTTTCTGGAAGAGCTGGTGGTTTGAGGGACCAGTACCTGTAGCAGCAGTACTGTTGAAGAGTAGCCAGGTGGGCTTGTATTGTCAGTTGTGTCTGAATGACGTTTAAACCCTTGTGTGGGATTCCTGAGTGAACTTTTGTTTTCGTTTTTATCATTTAATAAACGTGGGCTGAAGAGTGGGGGGTGTGACCGGATGTGCAAGATGGGAGAGCAGAGAGCGATGAGAGTTGAGTAGGGACGGGTGTGTGTCCTCTCGCCCTCTGTCCCGCTGAGATGCCTTGCTGATTTGCCGATACCTCAAGGATTGATACACAGCTTGACATCCTGAGACAGCCTGAGATATCCCAGCGGAAGGAGCGGCTCGGTCGAATGGTGCGCGCTTTATGATTGCCAGTTCCTTTCTCTCTGCTCTCTGCTCTCTGCTGTGAAGGATCGGCGTACATATCTACGTGGGGGCACTGAGAGGAGCAGCGGGTGTCGTGACCGGAGACTGCCGAAAGTGGCGTGACGTCACACGCTGGATGCGGGGCACGTTGCTGGGGAGACTCAGTGTGGAGGCGGAGGAGCCGCCGCAGCAGACCGGAGATCGCACTATATCATTATAGTGATCCAGTCAACGCGAGACCCCATATGCCTGGCTGCCTGGCTACCTGGTTGTTTGTCTATAGACCTAAAAAACGTATAAAACTTGGTATCGATACCTGGAAGTGCTTGAAGCTCACGGACACATCTGAGAGACATCTACAAACCCTGATGCGGTCAAAGTACCGGTAAGAAAAAGAAAATAGAAACTAGCTTGTTTTAAAATAACTCACTGAAACTGCTGATCCTGCTGATCCTCGTTTGTACTGCAAATCTGTTTAAAAATCCATCAAAGCGTTTGGACTGTGCAATGAAATATATAGGCAGGATTTAGGAGTAAAAGAAAAGTAAAGTAAACTGGAGGAGACAGAACCCTAAGGTACTAAAGCCGTTAACGGTACTAAGGGGGAAGAGGGAGAGGGGGAAAGGGAAGGAGAAGGAAGAAAGTAAGGGGGGCCACATTAATTAAATGCCTAGTAAAGGTTTGAGCTGCGGGACTGTTATCTGGTGAACTGTGGTGACTCTAAGAGCTATAAGAACTGTTACCCTTTGTCGCCCCCAGGCAGCCACCGGTATTTGTGTTCCTAAGAGTAAACAGGCCTATAACATATGAAAGACTCCCCCCCCCACTTCCTAAATACTCCCAGGATTTAAAGTAAAATCTTCCACTGTAATTTATACTATACTTGCGCTGTGCTGGTCCTTGTTTGAAAATAGACTGAAACTTAGCAAATACCTGGAATAGTATTTTATCTTTATTTCCCTGTCTACCTCAACCGCCATCATTGTTTTATCAACCATGCAACATTTACGCTCAGCCAAGGAGAAAACCTCTCAACTAACTCAGCAACAGACAGCGGCTGCACCTGCATCAGCTGCAGCGAGGCTTGAGCAGTATGCGCACACTCCAGTACAGACACCCCCCAAAAAGGGGGTTCAGGCCAGAACACAACAAGGTGCACCTACAGAGAGGAAAAGTCTAGGGCA
Source organism: Lithobates sylvaticus (assembly GCA_028564925.1). Classification (NCBI taxonomy): domain Eukaryota; kingdom Metazoa; phylum Chordata; class Amphibia; order Anura; family Ranidae; genus Lithobates; species Lithobates sylvaticus. The sequence continues at coordinate 46,666,731 of CM053029.1, forward strand.
ATCAAACAGTGCTTTGACTTCTGGGGTAGCCAAAGGTGCGAATCTTAAAAATACAACAGGAGGGGTGGTTTTAGCAGATACGGTGGGCCTGGACGGAAAAGCAAACCCTAATGCAACTGCAATCGCTGAATCAGGTCTAGCCTCTGAAAGAGAACCAACTCTAAAAGATGTATTGCTGGCGGTAAACATATGTAATGGCTCAATTAAAGAACTATGTGATGAGATAAGGGGAGTGAAGGAGGATATAATTATAGTTAAACAAGAGCTGGGAAAAATTGGGCAAAGGACAGCAGAGCTGGAAGGGAGAATAAGTCAACTCGAAGATGATACTTCCCCTTTAATGGTTGACGTAAAAAATATGAAAGAACAAATTATAAGACACTCATTAAAATTGGAAGAGATGGAAAACAGGCTTCGCAGAGACAACGTAAGGATGGTTGGTCTCCCAGAAAAGACCGAGGGGTTAAACCCCGTGGAATTTGTGGAGAAGTGGCTTATTGAACTCTTTGGTAGAGAATTTTTTTCAGCAGCGTTTGCCATCGAAAGAGCCCATAGAATTCCCTTCAGAGCATCTCCAACTGCAAAGTTCCCTAGGCCACTGCTGTTTAAATTTCTTAATTATAAAGATAAGGTGTCCCTACTGAGGAAAGCAAGAGAAATGGGAAATATCCTCTTTAACGGAACTAGAATCTTGTTCTATTCTGACTTTTCTCCAGAGCTTCAGAGACAGAGGGCGGAATTTATACAGGTCAAGCGTTCTCTCCAGAGGGTTAAAATACCCTATGCTCTTATGTATCCGGCAAGATTACGGGTGACAGTATGGGGAGAGTCGCAGATTTTTAATTCCCCAGAGGCAGTGCAGAGATGGATGGAAACAAACAAAGAAAGACTTGCAACTATTTGAGGACGAAGGGGAGGGGGGGGGGGGGGAATGTTTAAGAATTGTTGTGTAGAAACATGAGGTGCTGTTTTTTGGGGGTGGGGGGTGGGAGGATACACAGGGGATACACAGGAAGTAAGAAAGGGATATGTGTGAAAGGGAAAGTGTGATGTTAGAATGGGTACTGGTCACCTATAGCCTCTTAGGGGAGCACCTAGCTAGGTGGAAAAGAAAGGTGGGAGGGTGTGGGAGGCGGGGAGGGAAGTGGGTAGTTAGGTTCATAAAAACTTATTATAAATTTGAAGAAAGGTGCACAACACAAAAGACAAAGACACTAAACAAAGGAGTGGCACAAATTTCACTAAAAACTAAGAAAGAGAATACCTATACGATAGGGTACATAAACGGAAGATCTTGTTGGGGAGGGTGGATCTGTATGGTCCTCCCCCCTCCCCTTCTCTTCCTCTCTTTTTTTTTTTTTTTTTTTTACTTTTTTTTTATTTTTTCTTTTTCCTTTTTTTAATCTTTTTTTCTTTCTCCCACTATAAGATAACGGGGATAAAAATGCACGAGAGTAACGGTTGTATAATAAGAATGGGAAGTAGGTATGTGGGAAGTATATGCGTATAACTTTTATTGCTATGATATGAAGGTTAGATCACGTACTGGTGGTGGTTTTCTGGTAAGGGAAAGTGAAAGTACTAGAGTAAGGGCTGAGATGATAATAGTTGTAAGGGCTGGCCCAAATAAGGGCAATAGGGCGAAATGACAGTGATTAATATAGGAACATGGAATGTTAGGGGCCTGGGGACTCCGGTCAAGAAAGCAGCAGTGCTTGCCGTAATGGAGGGGTGGGGAGTAGAATTGATCTGTCTGCAGGAGACTCATTTAACTAAGCAATCTATCCGAGTCTTACAGAATAAGAAATACCAAGTTCAATATCACTCAATGTACTCCACATATAGTAGGGGGGTTAGTATACTGATAAGATCTGGAATAAATTTCTCCTGCAGACAGATTGACATTGATGAATATGGAAGATATATTTTTTTGTATTGTACGATTGAAAGTGGAGCATATGTGATTGCTAATGTTTATATTCCCCCGCCTTTTAAAATGGATGTGTTGTTCAAACTGAACGAATTTTTACAAGATAAAGGGGAAACCCCAGTATTAGTAATGGGTGACTTTAATGAGGTTTTAAATAATAAATTAGATAGGTTCCCTATAAAGATATCCTCCGATACTGTGGAGAAAAGTAAATTGAGCCAGTTTATAGAAGAAGTGGGTTTGGTGGATATATGGAGGGTTCGTAATCCTGAGGTGCAGCAGTATTCATGCTACTCTGCTACGCATTCCACGCTCTCCAGGATAGATGTGGTCCTGGGGAGTGTGGGTGCGGTGCCGAGAGTGGAAAAAGTTAATTACTGCCCAAGGGGGATATCGGATCATTCCCCAATAGTTATGTCAATGAAGGTGGGGGAGAGAAGAGTACGGGGGGAGTGGAGGATTAATCCAGGATGGTTAGACCTGATTAAGGAATCAGATGAGATCTTGCCCAAAATAAAGGAATTCTTGGTATTTAATAAAGAGTCAGCACCACCCAGTATAATATGGGATACATTGAAAGCATTTCTAAGAGGAATTTTGATACAGCAAGTGGCTAAGTTTAATAAAAAATCTAGAGTAGTAGAGGAAAAAGCGCAGAGAGAAATGATGGAAGCCGAAAACTATTTCATAGTAGACCCAACAGCGGAGAATAAAAAAATCTGGATAGATAGGCAAAGACCTGTCAGACGGACCGGAGCCTCACACAGCGGGAGCCTCCCATTGCGCGGAGCGGCCCAAGAAGAGACAGAGACACCGACACCGACGGCGACGCCGACGGAAGAAGATGCCGGACGAGAAGGCCAGTGCAAGAAGAAGCGGATCGGAGGAAGAAGAAAATGGAAGAAGAAGATGGAAGAAGATGACGGAAGGAGAAGATGAAGAAACCGAAGGATGAAGAAAGAAGAAAGAAGATTTTAATAAAGGAATTGTCAAGACTGTCTCCTGTCATTTTTACAATTTTTGCCACTTTTTTGGTGAAATGGTAGGGGTACTTTTGTACCCCCTTACCATTTCACACAGGGGGGGCCGGGATCTGGGGGTCCCCTTGTTAAAGGGGGCTTCCAGATTCCGATAAGCCCCCCGCCCGCAGACCCCCACAACCACCGGGCACGGTTGTGGGGATGAGGCCCTTGTCCTCATCAACATGGGGACAAGGTGCTTTGGGGGTCTTAGACCCCCAAAGCATCCTCCCAATGTTGAGGGCATGTGGCGTGGTACGGTTCAGGCGGGAGGGGGGGGGCGCTCTCGTCCCCCCCTCTTTTCCTGCGGCCTGCCAGGTTGCGTGCTCGGATAAGGGTCTGGTATGGATTTTGAGGGGGACCCCACGCCATTTTTTTTGGCTAGGGTTCCCCTTAAAATCCATACCAGACCTCAAGGGTCTGGTATGGATTTTGAGGGGGACCCTACGCCATTTTTTTTTGGCTGGGGTCCCCCTTAATATCCATCCCAGACCTGAAGGGCCTGGTTATTGAATTTGGGGGGACCCCTACGCTTTTTTTTTTTTCATTTTTTTTATTTTTTATCAATGACTTTTTTTTATGAATGAGTTTCAACGAATCACTGTTCTCTGTGTTACGGGAGCCGTGAATTAACATTAGCCGCGAGTGATTTTAAATAGCTTTTTTACTTTCAAAAATGACACTTTGCGCAGAGACAGTTCTAAACACGGGAAACATGCGCCCCTTCACAGGCATACTACAGACACCCCCCAGGTACGAAATTTAAAGGAATATTACACTTTTATTGTTTCAATTTAAGCATTATTAAAATCACTGCTCCTGAAAAAACGGCAGTTTTAAAAAAAAAAAATTTGCATTGATACATGTCCCCTGGGGCAGGACCCAGGTCCCCAAACACTTTTTATGACATTAACATGCATATTAGCCTTTAAAATTAGCACTTTTAATTTCGAACGTTCGCATCCATTATAACTAATAGGGTTCTAAAGCTCGCACGGACTTTAGGTCCGTTCGCGGGTTCTGGTGCGAGCCGAACGGGGGGGTGTTCGGCTCATCCCTAATGGCTAACCAGAAAACACCGGGCCCTGATGGATTGCCTGTCGAGATGTATAAAAGGTATGGAGAAATTTTGCTCCCTACACTGTTAAATACGTTGGAGGAAGCCTATAAAGAAGGAAGGTTACCCAACTCAATGCGGGAGGCTACCATCATAATTTTACAGAAAGAAGGGAAAGATCCCCTAGACACCTCGGCATATAGACCAATCTCCCTACAGTGCTCCGACATAAAAATATTGGCCAAAGTGTTAGCGGGCCGGCTGAGAAAGGTTATTGCAATGCTGGTGCATCCGGACCAGACCGGTTTTATAGCCGACAGATCAACAAGCATTAATATAAGGAGAGCTTTCCTGAATGTACAAGATCCGGTGGTGAGCGAGGGACCAGGAGCGGTTTTGGCACTCGATGTAACAAAAGCATTCGACAGTGTGGAGTGGGGATACATTTGGAGAGTGCTGGAGAAGTTTGGGATGGGTCCCTCGTTCGCCAGATGGATAAGATTGCTTTATGATAAACCAAAGGCCAGGCTGAAAATTAATAGTGAACTCTCAGAAGAATTCGAGTTGGAGAGGGGGACGAGACAGGGGTGTCCCCTGTCACCCCTCCTCTTCGCGCTCGTAATGGAACCTCTCGCCATTGCTATTAGAAATAGCATAGATATAACAGGCTTCCAAAAGAAGGGGGGGAGGGAGGAAAAAATCGCTTTATATGCGGATGACGTCTTATTGTTCTTGGGGGATTTAAATTGCTCGTTAACCAGTGCAATGAGTATAGTGGAGAAATTCGGCAGGTTTACAGGGCTCGAAATAAATTGGAAGAAATTAGAGCTACTCCCAATGAACTCAAATGTGCAAGGTAGAATATCAGGAATGCCCCAGTTGGAAGTGGTTAACGCATTGAGGTATTTTGGAGTGGTTCTGACGAAAGATCCTAATCAATATGTGAATCTTAATCTGGTACCATTGCTGATTAAATTTAAAAAGAAGATAGCTGTCTGGAAACACCTTCCTCTTTCAGTTGCGGGACGATGTGCTTTAATAAAGATGATCTGGATGCCGCAACTCCTGTATGTGCTACACAATTCCCCGGTGTGGGTATGCAGGAGTTGGTTCCGGAAAATCGAGACCCTTTTTAGGGAACTTATTTGGAAAGGTGGTCAAGCTAGAATCCCTCTCTCTACCCTCCAGTTCCCAGTGACAGAGGGAGGTCCCCCACCCGGAGCGGTACTTCCTGGCGGCTCAGATGCAGCAGCTGTTGGGCTGTGGGGTTCCGGGAGGAGGCACCCGAACCTAGAATTAATACTGGCGGAAGCGGGTCATGATACATTAATAGAAACATTAGAGGCGGGCTCATTCGGGAATGAATACCCTACTATAAAAATGATAAGAAAAACCTGGGCAACGGTTAAAAAACAATTACATTATAAAGGTACGATTGAACAAACGCCCCTTTGGAATAATAAAAACCTTAAAGAGATCTATATGATTGGTAAAATAAGGGACTGGGAAAGAAATGGGATCACTAGACTGTGCCATTTATATAGAGGTAATACACTGAAAAAATTTACGGAATTAAAACGAGAGTTTAATGTAGCACAATACTCCCATTTCTCATACCTACAAGTGGAGCATGCATTGGGGGTACAGTTTTTTGAACAACCATTAAGATGGCAAAAAATGCCACTCTTCCAAAAGATCCTGCAGATAGGTTCAACTAAAGGGCTGATATCAGGCTTATATGAATATATGGGACAGTATATAGATCCGAAGGGCAGACTTGAAAAGGTAAAAGTGCAATGGGAAAAAGATCTTGGCTCAATACCGGATAAACAATGGAGAAGAATTTTGGAGAAAGGGTCAAAGGTTTCAGTATCCCCCCAGCAGAGAGTGTCACATTTAATGCTAATTAATAGAGCATATCATACCCCCAAGCGGCTGTAGATTTGGCAGAAGGGTTGATGATAAGTGTCCCAGATGTCAAATAACAGGAGATCTTATCCACATGTTGTGGAATTGTCCCAAACTAGTTCACTACTGGAAGGAGGTGACTAACAGTATAAGTATGATATTTGGAGTGAAAATAGAGCTGGAACCCAAAGGATGTATACTGGGGTATAGAGAAGAACAGGAAGAGAGTAAATGTAAGACTACGGCAGTGTTGAGATGTTTATTTCAAGCTAGAAAACTAATAGCAGGTAAATGGCACTCAAAGGAACCTCCCACAGTGGAAAACAGGATGGGGATAGTGAATGAGACCTTATATAGAGAGAAGGCGGTATATATGAAGAGAGATAATGTTCAAGAGTTTAATAGAATGTGGAGCCCATGGTTAACTAAAATGAACCCACCAGAAGTTGTAGATTAGAGAGGGAGGAGAGAGAATACTATATGGTTGTTAGAATAGATAAAAGGGGTGTTGGCGCTGTTCAGAGTAAAAGATGTATAAATATATATATATATAGGTGATAAAACCTAAAAACTTCGGTGAATATAAAACGTGAATAACAATTCCGTGAAATAAAAGTACGTGAGAGAAGGTGCTTATAAAAAATAGAGTGAGATAAAACGCACATTGGTTTAGGGGTGTCCCAAACAACAACAACTCAGGATAAGATAAAATAAAAAGCACATGGGTTTAGAGGTGTCCCAAACAGCTCAATATGTACAGTGAACCTGAGTATTGACAAGTGTTTATAAAAATGGCATCTATTAAAAATAATGCTTATAAACAAAGTGCATGTGCATACATATAATCTTTGCAGCAAGGTGCATGTGCATACATATAATCTTTGCAACAAAAGAAAATAAAACGGCTCAGAATAAAATCAATTAAATATGCTACCACTATAAGAAAGTCGGTGGCAAGATAAAACATAGGAGTGTGGAAATAGAGATCCAGTAAATTCTCGTATTGCTGGGTACTATTATGTGGAGTGGATAAAAGTCAGTAAATCTATATTGGTCATGTATACACTACTTCACATCACCCAAACTATCATAAAGTCCACCATATAGTGTATATGGGACAGTGTAGAAAAAAAAAAAAAGTCCGTGGTTGAATGCAGTATATGAATTCCAATCTGATGAGAAAACCATATATATGTGTGATTGGTCTCGATGGGTTATCCTGTATCAGCAGCTGTGGGGGTCCCGTACTCCCCTCCTTCCGATCGAGCCCCTAATGTGTTTGCACTCACCGGAGTGCCCAACCCCTGCAGGGGTAGTGGGCATAAAAGTGGAGTTCCAGTTGTCCTTGTTTGATCGTCCTCCGTCCGTGGGGGGTTACTGTCAGCTGGACCTTTATTCCTCCGTGTTGTGTTTGTTCAGGGCAGATAGGAAAAGATATGGGGAAGGGGTGTATTCATAGCGTGACTCCGTTTTTGTAAAAAAATACTAATTTATTTAAAGGGTATTAAAAGCGATCAAATACATAAAGGGGGTTATCCACCAAGTGGATTAACCTAAAAAACAAAGGGCTAGTAAGCCCATGCAGGAAGTAAGGCCGGCGTGTCACCACCGCTAAACCGGGACTAAGCGTGCGTTCCACGGCCGTGGTAAGCTGAAAACCGGAAGTGGCAGTGGGCCGGAAGTGACGTGTTGCGTACCAAGTTAGACCCGCCTTACGCGTTTCGTCATAGGACGTCGTCTGAGGCTCGGCCATCTTGGTACACCGCACGTCTGATATACAAAAGGTGTAGCCGCGCCGGCCAATCAGAGGGGATGGTGCAGCAGGGGTGACGCCCCTAGGGAAGGTAATTAACCATACCACGGAAACAGATAATGGGCATACACACTACCCTCCCCCCTCTAGTGGCTAAAAGGAAGAATGACATGGCGCGGCAACTAATATTGACATTGTAAATACATACATGGAAAAAAAGTACACAGAGAGCCCTAATGGGAGAGGGAAAAAACCCCGTGATCCGGCTCATCATAAAATATGCAGAAGGACGATTAGTGATTATTGGGAGTGCCAGTGAGAAGAAAAAAGGCTAAATAAATAAGAATAAATATATAAAAAATATATATTGTGCAATATATGGAAAGGTTGGAATATTAAAAGTGATAAATCCATGGGTGCTGGACGAAAGTGAGTGAACACATATTATGAGTAATACATAGAAAAGTGTAACTCATAGGGATATTAGTGCGATTATCTTGAAGACACAGGAAGTAAGAGTTATAAGATGTAATGGGAAAGACACACCAAAATATGATATAGAAAGCGAACAGGTGTTCACTATTCAGGGAAGATATAAATAGGTGGTGTGTAAAAATGATTATATAAAATCTTGAATGGATAAAATTATTGTATGTATATGGCAAGTCCGTATAAAATTATTATTAGTGCCAGCGGTACCATAATATTTTCCTTATGTGTATCGTTTTTTGTACTTCATGTATAAAAATATATGCATAAAAGCTGAGAATAGGACCTAGAGATAAAATATATAAAAGCCTGAAAATAAACCATATAAAAGTGAATGGGAGGTAGATAATTTTTTAATTTTTTAAAATATAAATTTCTATATGTGATGTTTTCCCAAAGAAATAGTGGCTAGGGTATGGTACTAAAATATGGTATTAAAAATGGGTGGTCAGGAGGTGTGATCCAATACCGTTCAAGGAGTTTCTAAAAATTGGATAAGAAGCAGTTTAAATCAATGTCCACATTTAACCCTTTTGGCACAAGAGAGTCTAGGAGATATATCCATTTTGTTTCATTTTGAGAGATTAGGATCTTCTTGTTTCCTCCTCGCCAATGGTCGTTCACAATATCTATACCGTAAAAAATGAGGCCTGTGGGATCCCTATGGTGGTACTCATCAAAATGCCTGGACAGATTGTGTTTGGGGAAACCCTTTTTTATATTATTTACGTGTTCCCTAATCCTGACACACAATGGCCTTGTGGTTCTGCCCACATATTGTAGTCGGCAAGGACACTCGATCACATAGGTGACATGTGTGCTGTTGCATGTGATTAGTTCTTTAATGGTGAATTCTTTTCCTGTCCTGGATTTAAAAGTAGTTTTCCTCCTTGGCTGTTTTTTGGTAACTCGACATGCCAAGCATTTCTGACATTTATAGAAACCCTTCAGTTCTGAGAACAGTTTTACAGGTTTGGGAGGATCTATGACATTTTTCACCAAGTGGTCTCTGAGAGTAGGGGCTTTACGATAGATGAATCTTGGTTTTTTGTCTAGTATTTTGACTAGAGTTCTGTCAGATTTCAAAATCGGCCAGTATTTTCTTATTATGTGCTCAATTGACTTGAATTGATTACTATACCCCGTAATGAAGGAAACATTAGTATGTTGTTGATAGGGTTGCCTCTCTTTTGGTCTCAATAATGTGGCTCGATCCAGTTCCCTGATGTTTTCTTTTAGTCTTTGTAGGGGTTCAAGTTCGTATCCCTTATCCACAAATTTTCCTATTAGAGTGTCTGCTTGTGTCAAGAAATCTTCCAGGTTACGGCAGTTTCTGCGTATCCTAAGGAGTTGGCCTTTTGGGATGTTGTTAATCCATTTCGGGTGGTGGCAGCTTGAAGTGGGAATATACCCATTTCGATCTGTACTCTTAAAAAAAAGTCCTGGTATGTAGCTCATCTCCATTTTTAAAAATCTGTAAGTCCAGATAATCTACCTGGTTCGGATCACATGTCCCTGTGAATGAGATTCCAAATTTGTTGTGATTGAGTTCTGTCAAAAAGGTTTCAAAAGATTCCGCGCTACCTTCCCATAGGATAATTATGTCGTCTATATATCTGCGGTAGAATTTAATTTCAGGTCTTATTTTCTTGTATACATACCGCTCCTCCCACATATCCATAAAAAGATTAGCCACGCTAGGGGCGTATTTGGCACCCATTGCAACACCTTTCGTCTGTACGTAGTACTCTTTTTTGTACCAGAAGTAGTTGTTCTCCATTGCTAGTTTCAAACATTCTAGTATATAACCAATTTGCTCCTGTCTTAGGTCTGTGCCTTCGTGTAATGCCTTTTCCACTCCTGATATGCCATCCTTCTGTACGATGCTTGTGTAAAGGGAGTTTACATCTATTGTGGCTAGAAGGCAATGCTGGGCATTGTTGACTTGCTGTAATTCATTGATGAGTTGTGTGCTGTCCTTCAGATAGGATCTCCCCCTTTTTACTAGTGGTTTCAGAAATTGATCTACATATTCCCCAAGTCTTGAAAACAAAGAGTTTATGCCACTAATAATCGGTCTTCCAGGGGGTTTAACAAGTCTCTTGTGAATTTTCGGTAAGTGGTAGATGACTGGGGTTCTAGTAGAGTCAGATACCAGATATTTTGCTTCCTTTTTATTGAGGATCCCTAAATGTTTGCCTTTATTCACCAAGTTTTTGAGCTTCTTTGTATATTGGGATTTAGGGTTATTCTTGAGTTTTCGGTATGTATCGGCAGTTTTAAGGAGGTTGTCCATTTCGTCCTCATAGTCTTTCTTCTTCAGGATGACAAGTCCTCCTCCCTTATCGGCAGGACGGATGACTACCTCCTTCTTCTTTCCTAACTCTTTGATAGCCTTCCAGGCATGCCCACTCTTCCCTTTCTTCATCTCCAACTTCCTTATGTCATTTTCTACCATCTTTTGAAAGGCCCCTATACATTGGTCCCCTGGGACTTTGGGATTCATGATTGAATTGTTTCTTAAAGAGGTATGTGCATATTCAGATGTTTCTTCTCCTCGATCCTCTTTTGTGTTCAAGGCAAAATGTTTCTTTATCTTAATTTTTCTTATAAATTTCTGTAAATCGATGTAAACCTCAAATTTATCGATATTTTTCTCTGGTGCGTACTTAAGTCCTAAATCTAAAATGCGCATTTCTTCATCACTAAAAATAACATCTGTTAGATTAAAAATTCCCAATCCTAGTATTCTCTTCTTCGTTTTCTTCTTCCCTCCACCCAGAACCAACGAATGAACACCGGGAACGGATGGACCAGAAACACAGAACCACCCTACAGAGGTTCCGACAGAAACGGACCCGAGGGAGACGTGGAGGGAAGAAGAAAACGAAGAAGAGAATACTAGGATTGGGAATTTTTAATCTAACAGATGTTATTTTTAGTGATGAAGAAATGCGCATTTTAGATTTAGGACTTAAGTACGCACCAGAGAAAAATATCGATAAATTTGAGGTTTACATCGATTTACAGAAATTTATAAGAAAAATTAAGATAAAGAAACATTTTGCCTTGAACACAAAAGAGGATCGAGGAGAAGAAACATCTGAATATGCACATACCTCTTTAAGAAACAATTCAATCATGAATCCCAAAGTCCCAGGGGACCAATGTATAGGGGCCTTTCAAAAGATGGTAGAAAATGACATAAGGAAGTTGGAGATGAAGAAAGGGAAGAGTGGGCATGCCTGGAAGGCTATCAAAGAGTTAGGAAAGAAGAAGGAGGTAGTCATCCGTCCTGCCGATAAGGGAGGAGGACTTGTCATCCTGAAGAAGAAAGACTATGAGGACGAAATGGACAACCTCCTTAAAACTGCCGATACATACCGAAAACTCAAGAATAACCCTAAATCCCAATATACAAAGAAGCTCAAAAACTTGGTGAATAAAGGCAAACATTTAGGGATCCTCAATAAAAAGGAAGCAAAATATCTGGTATCTGACTCTACTAGAACCCCAGTCATCTACCACTTACCGAAAATTCACAAGAGACTTGTTAAACCCCCTGGAAGACCGATTATTAGTGGCATAAACTCTTTGTTTTCAAGACTTGGGGAATATGTAGATCAATTTCTGAAACCACTAGTAAAAAGGGGGAGATCCTATCTGAAGGACAGCACACAACTCATCAATGAATTACAGCAAGTCAACAATGCCCAGCATTGCCTTCTAGCCACAATAGATGTAAACTCCCTTTACACAAGCATCGTACAGAAGGATGGCATATCAGGAGTGGAAAAGGCATTACACGAAGGCACAGACCTAAGACAGGAGCAAATTGGTTATATACTAGAATGTTTGAAACTAGCAATGGAGAACAACTACTTCTGGTACAAAAAAGAGTACTACGTACAGACGAAAGGTGTTGCAATGGGTGCCAAATACGCCCCTAGCGTGGCTAATCTTTTTATGGATATGTGGGAGGAGCGGTATGTATACAAGAAAATAAGACCTGAAATTAAATTCTACCGCAGATATATAGACGACATAATTATCCTATGGGAAGGTAGCGCGGAATCTTTTGAAACCTTTTTGACAGAACTCAATCACAACAAATTTGGAATCTCATTCACAGGGACATGTGATCCGAACCAGGTAGATTATCTGGACTTACAGATTTTTAAAAATGGAGATGAGCTACATACCAGGACTTTTTTTTAAGAGTACAGATCGAAATGGGTATATTCCCACTTCAAGCTGCCACCACCCGAAATGGATTAACAACATCCCAAAAGGCCAACTCCTTAGGATACGCAGAAACTGCCGTAACCTGGAAGATTTCTTGACACAAGCAGACACTCTAATAGGAAAATTTGTGGATAAGGGATACGAACTTGAACCCCTACAAAGACTAAAAGAAAACATCAGGGAACTGGATCGAGCCACATTATTGAGACCAAAAGAGAGGCAACCCTATCAACAACATACTAATGTTTCCTTCATTACGGGGTATAGTAATCAATTCAAGTCAATTGAGCACATAATAAGAAAATACTGGCCGATTTTGAAATCTGACAGAACTCTAGTCAAAATACTAGACAAAAAACCAAGATTCATCTATCGTAAAGCCCCTACTCTCAGAGACCACTTGGTGAAAAATGTCATAGATCCTCCCAAACCTGTAAAACTGTTCTCAGAACTGAAGGGTTTCTATAAATGTCAGAAATGCTTGGCATGTCGAGTTACCAAAAAAACAGCCAAGGAGGAAAACTACTTTTAAATCCAGGACAGGAAAAGAATTCACCATTAAAGAACTAATCACATGCAACAGCACACATGTCACCTATGTGATCGAGTGTCCTTGCCGACTACAATATGTGGGCAGAACCACAAGGCCATTGTGTGTCAGGATTAGGGAACACGTAAATAATATAAAAAAGGGTTTCCCCAAACACAATCTGTCCAGGCATTTTGATGAGTACCACCATAGGGATCCCACAGGCCTCATTTTTTACGGTATAGATATTGTGAACGACCATTGGCGAGGAGGAAACAAGAAGATCCTAATCTCTCAAAATGAAACAAAATGGATATATCTCCTAGACTCTCTTGTGCCAAAAGGGTTAAATGTGGACATTGATTTAAACTGCTTCTTATCCAATTTTTAGAAACTCCTTGAACGGTATTGGATCACACCTCCTGACCACCCATTTTTAATACCATATTTTAGTACCATACCCTAGCCACTATTTCTTTGGGAAAACATCACATATAGAAATTTATATTTTAAAAAATTAAAAAATTATCTACCTCCCATTCACTTTTATATGGTTTATTTTCAGGCTTTTATATATTTTATCTCTAGGTCCTATTCTCAGCTTTTATGCATATATTTTTATACATGAAGTACAAAAAACGATACACATAAGGAAAATATTATGGTACCGCTGGCACTAATAATAATTTTATACGGACTTGCCATATACATACAATAATTTTATCCATTCAAGATTTTATATAATCATTTTTACACACCACCTATTTATATCTTCCCTGAATAGTGAACACCTGTTCGCTTTCTATATCATATTTTGGTGTGTCTTTCCCATTACATCTTATAACTCTTACTTCCTGTGTCTTCAAGATAATCGCACTAATATCCCTATGAGTTACACTTTTCTATGTATTACTCATAATATGTGTTCACTCACTTTCGTCCAGCACCCATGGATTTATCACTTTTAATATTCCAACCTTTCCATATATTGCACAATATATATTTTTTATATATTTATTCTTATTTATTTAGCCTTTTTTCTTCTCACTGGCACTCCCAATAATCACTAATCGTCCTTCTGCATATTTTATGATGAGCCGGATCACGGGGTTTTTTCCCTCTCCCATTAGGGCTCTCTGTGTACTTTTTTTCCATGTATGTATTTACAATGTCAATATTAGTTGCCGCGCCATGTCATTCTTCCTTTTAGCCACTAGAGGGGGGAGGGTAGTGTGTATGCCCATTATCTGTTTCCGTGGTATGGTTAATTACCTTCCCTAGGGGCGTCACCCCTGCTGCACCATCCCCTCTGATTGGCCGGCGCGGCTACACCTTTTGTATATCAGACGTGCGGTGTACCAAGATGGCCGAGCCTCAGACGACGTCCTATGACGAAACGCGTAAGGCGGGTCTAACTTGGTACGCAACACGTCACTTCCGGCCCACTGCCGCTTCCGGTTTTCAGCTTACCACGGCCGTGGAACGCACGCTTAGTCCCGGTTTAGCGGTGGTGACACGCCGGCCTTACTTCCTGCATGGGCTTACTAGCCCTTTGTTTTTTAGGTTAATCCACTTGGTGGATAACCCCCTTTATGTATTTGATCGCTTTTAATACCCTTTAAATAAATTAGTATTTTTTTACAAAAACGGAGTCACGCTATGAATACACCCCTTCCCCATATCTTTTCCTATCTGCCCTGAACAAACACAACACGGAGGAATAAAGGTCCAGCTGACAGTAACCCCCCACGGACGGAGGACGATCAAACAAGGACAACTGGAACTCCACTTTTATGCCCACTACCCCTGCAGGGGTTGGGCACTCCGGTGAGTGCAAACACATTAGGGGCTCGATCGGAAGGAGGGGAGTACGGGACCCCCACAGCTGCTGATACAGGATAACCCATCGAGACCAATCACACATATATATGGTTTTCTCATCAGATTGGAATTCATATACTGCATTCAACCACGGACTTTTTTTCTACACTGTCCCATATACACTATATGGTGGACTTTATGATAGTTTGGGTGATGTGAAGTAGTGTATACATGACCAATATAGATTTACTGACTTTTATCCACTCCACATAATAGTACCCAGCAATACGAGAATTTACTGGATCTCTATTTCCACACTCCTATGTTTTATCTTGCCACCGACTTTCTTATAGTGGTAGCATATTTAATTGATTTTATTCTGAGCCGTTTTATTTTCTTTTGTTGCAAAGATTATATGTATGCACATGCACCTTGCTGCAAAGATTATATGTATGCACATGCACTTTGTTTATAAGCATTATTTTTAATAGATGCCATTTTTATAAACACTTGTCAATACTCAGGTTCACTGTACATATTGAGCTGTTTGGGACACCTCTAAACCCATGTGCTTTTTATTTTATCTTATCCTGAGTTGTTGTTGTTTGGGACACCCCTAAACCAATGTGCGTTTTATCTCACTCTATTTTTTATAAGCACCTTCTCTCACGTACTTTTATTTCACGGAATTGTTATTCACGTTTTATATTCACCGAAGTTTTTAGGTTTTATCACCTATATATATATATATTTATACATCTTTTACTCTGAACAGCGCCAACACCCCTTTTATCTATTCTAATTTATCCCTGCTACATTTAGGTGTAGTTCCCTTAGGGGGGCAGCAGTTCTTATATTCCTAAGCGCGGATACCTTTGTTTTCACTATATGGTTGTTCTCTGGTTTGTTTAATGGAAGTGTAGCTACTAATGAACGGTATGGGCAATAGCAGAATGGCAGGGGCGGGAAAGGGGGTTGGGGAGAAAAGAGGCGAAGAAATTCTGCACGGTGTTGAATAGATCCTATGAAATGAAGAATACATAATCCTGATGTGATTGGTCTTTTGTTTTGCTTATTGTTACTTCTGTATACATGAAAATAAAGAATAAATTTAAAAAAAATAAAATAAACGTGGGCTACCAGGCCCTTAACTATAAACACCTTCACTACATGAAAACGCATCTACCACTAAGCTGAACAATCCCCCATGTTACAAGACATAAAAATCTTCATATATATGTACACAATAAGTCGTATGGACATGTAACAGATGGACATATATATTAAGCCTAAGTATCAAATATGTGAGCATAGCATCATATAAATATAAAGGTAGGTGAGAACAGATGTAATTAGTATATAAAAAGGAATAAGGAGAAAACAATGGAACCAAATAGAACTGAGTAGAACTGGCACCATGAATACTAAAGTAAAGCTTACATAACATCAGACATTGCGATACACTATGAATGATGAGCATTTATCTTTGAATCAAGACACATTCCCTTTGAACAATAGTCCCATATTTTTGTAATTTTTGGCAATAAGCCATCTATCAATTCTGTCACGTGTTCCATCCTGCGTATGTCAGCTAAAGTAGAGATAAATTGTGTAAAAGTAGGGGGGGCGAGGTTGAAAGCCAGCAGCGTGGAATAACCTGTTTTGCCACGAGCAATACAAAAGACATTAACCTCCTAGCAGCTTTGGAGATTCATGGGAAAGGAAGACCTATTAGGTAGTGTATGGGATTTAGAAGAACAGGAACAGTCAATAGGGTTTGCAGGAGAGTTTGGATCTGAGCCCAAAAAGAGGTAATTCAGGGACATATGGTAATGAGTGCCTATATCATTATTACATCTCCAGCACTGCTGAGAAACCTCTGGGTTACATGTGTGTAGAACTTCTGGGGTCCTAAACCAGAAAAGAAGACACTTATAAGCAGGCTCTTTTTGTGCTACACAACATGAGGATTTAGATGTGCATTCCCAGATTTCCCCCCATTCTACTAAGGAGATAGTTTTTTGTAAAATATGGGACCATTTCCTCATATAGTTATGGCAAGTGTCAGTTACAGGAGTAGCTTCATGTAAAGTTTTATATATGGAGGATATTAAGTTGGGCTCATATGGGCCTCTAGTACACACTAGTTATAAATCAGTCGGTTTATCCAGAGACAGGGATAGGAAATTAGCAGAAAAGAAGTGTTTAATTTGCAAATATGAGAAGAAAAGTGTTTTCGGAATTTGATGCTTAGATTGCAATTCTGCAAAGGACATGGCTACACAAGTCACTGGATTTACCAAGTGTCACGATTGGAATATCCCTGCTTGGGTCCAGGGTAGCATATGGTTGTAGGATAAGCTATCAGGTGTGTCAGGGTTGAAAAGTGTATTTAATAGTGGAGGGCATGAAGAGGAAAGGGAATATTTTTCAGAGCTATGTTTCCATATTAAAGTGTGAAGAGCATCGGAGCCAGGCTTCTTAACCACTTGCCTACCAGGCACAAACACCTCCTTCCTGACCAAGCCATTTTTCAGCTTTCAGCGCTGTTGCATTTTGAATGACAATTGCGCGGTCATGCAATGATGTACCCAAATAACATTTTTATAATTTTTTCCCCACAGATAGAGCTTTATTTTGGTGGTATTTGATCACCTCTGCGGTTTTTATTTCTTGCGTTATAAACAAAAGAAGAGGGATAAGTTTGAAAAAACGCAATATTTTTTACTTTTTATTATAATAAATATCCAATTTTCTTTTTTTAAACAAAGTTTAGGCCGATACGTATTCTTCTACATATTTTTAGTAAAAAAAAAATCGCAATAAGCGTATATTGATTGGTTTTCACAAAAGTTATAGCGTCTACAAAATAGGGGATAGATTTATAGCATTTTTATTATTATTATTTTTTTACTAGTAATGGTGGCGATCTGCGATTTTTATCATGACTGCGATATTGCGGCGGACATATCGGACACTTTTGCCCCCTAGTGGCCGCAAAGCTAGAGCCGTCATATGACGGCGTGCCGCCACAAGAGCCGCACCGCTCTGCCGTCATATGATATGGTCAGCAACAGGTTAAAGTGGAAGTAAACCATCCTATCGTTTTCAGCCTAGGAAGCTGCCATCTTGGCCTCTGTTTAATCTACAACTGCCATGATACTGCACATGTGATCCGTTATGAAACCAAACATTGGATGGTTTGACAGTTTGGTTGAGAACACAGGCAAATGTGACAGCTAGCATTTCCGGCATGCCGGGAATGTTAACTGTTTTTTGAAACTGTCAAATTGATGGGTTTACTTCCGCTTTAATTGGGGCATCAATTTATCAGAAGTGGGTCATAACATTGAGCACTTCCATTTCAATTTCAGACCATCGATTTAGCGCCATTCCTGATGTCCAAGTGGTGTTTGCCCTTCAATGTGTTGCATAGTAGTATTTAACAAGGTCTGGGACTCCCAAACCCCCCCTAGTTCTTAAGGCTTGGAGAAGCATTATTTCAAATAAATCTAAGGCACTTCCTTTGAAGGTTTTTCAAATGAGGCATTGGAATCCGTATTGGAAGTGTCTCAAACAAATATAGCAATTTAGGAAGTATTGACATTTTAAGAACATTAAGGCCTCATGCACACAGACGTTTTTACAGCTGCTTTTTTGAGCGTTTTTTGCAGCTTAAAAACACCTGTCCATGTTAGTCTATGGCTTCATGCCCACCTTGGCATTTTTGAGCTGCAAATGGCATAGGCGTTTTTAAGCTGTAAAAAAAAAAAACAGGACCAGTGCGTTCTGAGCCTCCAGCGTTTATCGCTGTAAAAATGTCAGATGCCGGCAAAAGGTGTTAAACGCGAATTAACAAGGCTTAACACTGTTTCTATTCAAAATCAATGGTTCCCTATGGGAGCCCATTGATTTGAATAGAAGTCATACCAGAAGTCGGATCAAGATGATCCGACGTGCGGTGCGACTTGTGTGCTGAGAATCTTGAAGGGGAACCCCGCGAAAATTGAAAAAAAAATTTGCATGAGCCCCCCCCCCCCAAGATGATACCAGACCCTTCAGTCTATGGATCTAAAGGGGAAACCCCCACACAAAAAAAAGGCGTGGGGTCCCCCCCACGATCCATATCAGGCCCTTATCCAAGCACGCAGCCCGGCCGGTCAGGAAAGGGGGTGGGGACGATCTGATTGAGTTTTGTAGATGAGCAGTCACAGGATGGAAACTACGTCTCTTTCCCAAAGTGATGGGCGACAGATCATTAAAGATTTGAATCTTGGTTCCCTTAAAGTCCACATGGGTTTTATTGCATGTGGCTACAGTGAGAGCTTCTTTACTCTCATAATAATGAAAGTGGACAATAATATCTCTTGGATTAGTCCCTGGAGGTTTAGGAGCCAAGAATCTGTGGGCTCTGTCAAGGCGCCAATCTATATCTGGAATGTGAGGGACCAGAATGACAAACAGGCCCAGAAGATACGGACGTATTTCTTTGTCACTAATGGATTCAGGGACCCCACATATCCTTAAATTTTGACGACGCTCCCTGTTTTCCAGGTCTTCTTGTTGTAATTGGATTTGGGATACTGTATGTTTAAGGGCAGCATTATCTTCTTATAGGACATGTACATAATGAACAAGTTCATCAAACTTATTTTCCAGGGTTTCAGTACGTTCCCCTAGTTGGTTAGTTTCCCCTCTAAGCTCCTGTGCAATTTTCCCCACTTCCTTGGTGATGTTATGGGTTGGTTCCTGTAAAAGGGTATGCAACTTTAAATCCAATACCCATTGTCACTATTGCGGTGGGCTCTGGCAGTTGTAAGGATTGTTCCCCTTCAGGTATATCCTCTGGGAACGCGAGCGAGTAGGTAGGCTCCGGCGGGAAGTCTGAATTACGCAAGGCCGGGGATTGCGGCCTAAGCAGGAAGTGCTACATGAGCAGGGAGGGCCGGGGCTTGGTATGGAAAAACAGGTCGTGCCTTTGGTATATGTGCTTTTGATAGCCAATCTTACCCATGGGCTTCACAGGTGTCTCCCGAGTAGAGTGGTTCAGCTCCTGATGCAGTGGATGCTGTTGTAGCGGAATAAGAGCATCGGAACGAGAGACGGGAACTGGAGCTAAGGTCTCATGCATCCTCCATCTTACATGCACCCCCCTATCAAGTCTGTATTTTACATAATTAGACTATGTACTTACCTGTAAAATCCATTTTTTTGGAGTACATCACAGGACACAGAGCAGGCTATAAATCATGGTACATGAGTACGGGAGTACATGTGGTGATATGTTTTAACATGTTTAAGCACATTTATTTACATGTTTGCTGTTTTTAGTGTTACGGGATTACACTATTATATGCATTTTGTTTTTGATTGATACATTTGGAGTACTAAAGAATTTGGAGAACATTTGGGTTCATAGGAGGTATGTATTGATGGATGCTTGAAAGAATTATTAGTCTGGTAAGAGTATTTTGGCATGTGGATGCAAAAGGGTGGAGAACACTGGGGGATGAACAATATACACTCACGGCCACTTTATTAGGTACACCTTGCTCACCTTGCTAGTACCGGGTTGGACCCCCTTTTGCCTTCAGAACTGCCTTCACTCTTCTTGGCATAGATTCAACAAAGTGTTGAAAACATTCCTCCGATTTTGGTCCATATTGACATGATAGCATCATGCAGTTGCTGCAGATTTGTCGGCTGCACATCCATGATGTGATTATCCCATTCCACCACATTCCAAATGTGCTCTATTGGATTGAGATCCGGTGACTGTGGACGCCATTGGAGTACAGTGACCTCATTGTCATGTTGAAGAAACCAGTGGTGAGATGATTTGAGCTTTGAGACATGGTGCTTTATCCTACTGGAAGGAGCCATCAGAGGTTGGGCACACTGTAGTCATAAAGGGATGGACATGGTCATCAACAATACTCAGGTAGGACGTGGCATTTAAACGATGCTCGATTGGTACTAAGGGGCCCAAAGTGTGGCAAAACATATCCCCTATGCCATTACACCACCACCACCACCAGTGGTGTATTTTGGTTTTGTGCTGCCCTAGGCAAGACTAAAATTGAGCGCTCCCCATCTAAATTTGCAGCACCCCTTCATCTGTAGACCCCACTCCTTCATCTTTAGACTCCACCACTTCTTATTAGAGCTCCACCTCTAATAGGAAGAGAGAGGGGGAGAGAGGCTGGTGAGAGAGGGGGGGGGGGGGGGGGGTGATAAAGAGTTGGGTAGGTGTCCATAGTGCAATAGGTAGTATATATAGAGAATGGTAGGTGTCCATAGTGCAGTAGGTAGTATATATAGAGAAGGGTAGGTCTCCATAGTGCAGTAGGTAGTATATATAGAGAAGGGTAGGTGTCCATAGTGCAGTAGGTAGTATATATAGAGAGGGGTTGGAGCTGATAGGGCAGTAGAGTATATAGCTGTCCAGGGAATATATGTATCTGTACACATGGTCAGGTAGATGTTCCTAGGATTCTAGTGTGCTGTTCAGGTACTGTAGGTAGGTGTCCCTGGAATTGAGGTGACACCAGCTGGTCGGTCTCTATTCTCCAGGCTTGGAATGGGACATTGTAGGTCCCCACTTACCTACAGCAGGAGGCAGTCCCTCGTCTTCCTCCCCATTGTCAGTAGCCTAGAAATGACTAAGCAATGTGACATCCCCTCCGCTCTCCTCTCATTCTCCTCTCTGCTGGGCGGGGCGATCTCACATGCGGCACCTAGAAGGGGCAGTATCGGCGGCTGCAGCTTGGTCACCAGGAGAGGAGCTTAACTATGAGATTGTCAGAGGGTCAATGTGAAGTGCGATCGGCACCCCACACACCAACACTACTGCTGGTACAGTGTTCCTCCTGCCTGGGGGGTGGTGCAGCCCCCCTGTAAAATGCTGCCCACGGCAAACGCTGTGTTTGCCTCATGGCAGATACGCCCCTGATCACCAGCCTGAACCGTTGATACAAGCCAGGGTGGATCCTTGCTTTCATGTCGTTTACGCCAAATTCTGACCCTACCATCTGAACGTTTTTACAATCTTTTATTGTCCAATTTTGGTGAGCCTGTGTGAATTGTAGCCTCATTTTCCTGTTCTTAGCCGACAGGAGTGGCACCCCATGTGGTCTTCCGCTGCCGTAGCCCATCTGCATCAAGGTTTGATGTGCTGCCCATTCAGAGATAGTATTCTGTATACCTTGGTTGTATCGAGTAGTTATTTGAGTTACTGTTGCCTTTCTATCATCTCGAACCAGTCTGCACATTTTCTCTGACATCAACAAGGTATTTTCCTCCACGCAACTACCGCTCACTGGATATTTTCTCCTTTTCAGACCATTCTCTGTAAACCCTAGAGTTGGTTATGCGTGAAAATCTCAGTAGATCAGCAGTTTTTGAAATACTCAGACCAGCCTCTCATCAAATCAGCCTCAGGCCAGGTATATGACAGATTATATGGGGGACTCCCTGTCTGTATTTTCTGCCAATGTCCACTCATTTATAGGTGGTGCACAACCCAGGTAGTCATGATTTATACAACTGTCCAAAAAAATGGCCACCACCCCAACCTATAACTGGCCTCTGCAGCAAGGTGTGCATGAAAAGGCAATACACATCACAAACGAACAAAAGATTTCTTGGCACACCTGCAAAACAAACAAAGCCAGCCTGCAAAACAAACAAATTGGCCCTGTCTAACTGTTTACATAAAACAGAGGGTTTTGTTTGCACACATTTGCAAATATATGCGTAAGCCCCAGTGCCCACACCAAGGAAACTCTGTATATATTGCGGTCCTGACTCAAAATTTCCAAAGCCTCCATAGTAGGGGCAGATAAATTGAGGGCAGGTATGCCTGGAGGGAACCCACCTCTCCTTAAAGGCATAGGGATGCATGTGACTCCCAGCAAGAGCACAATGGGAGTGAAGGGATCCAGTGTGTCCCTACACCCAATTCATCCAACTGAACAAAAAAGTGGCAACCTCCTCAACCTATAACTGGCCTTTGCAGCAAGATGCACATGGAAGGCCAATACACATTAGAAAACAAACAAAAGATTTCCTGGCACACTTACCAGCCAGCTTACAAAACAACCAAATCAGCCTTAACAGTTTATGTTAAAAACTGCGTGTTTTGTTTGCACATATTTTTATTATTATACAGGATTTATATATTTGCAAATATATGCGTAAGCCAAAGTGCCCATGCCAAGGGACCTCTGTATATACTGTGGTCCTAACTCCAAATTTCCAGAGCCTCCATAGTAGGTCGACCAGTGGTGGCCGCTCCACTAGGGGGGCAGGGGCGCCTCCCCCAAATCCATGCGTCTGGCCCCCTAATCTACATGAATTTTATTTTTTTTTTTCTGAAGCACATGATTAGAGCCTATAATATATAATTATTATAATATAATAATTATAGAGGCTATAATTGGCTTCAAAAAATGGTGGGGCTCGGCGGGCAGAGCACTGCGCCCTGAGCCCACTTAGTGAAAATAGCAAATTAATATTCACTATTGTCTTCCTGCTTCGCCTCTCAGCCAATCAGGAAGCAGGTCTTGAGACCCGATTGGCTGAGAGGAGAAACGATCTTATTGGCCAGGAACAGGGGGGGAGGTGCCGAGGAGGAGTTGACGGGGAAGCCGCCAAAGCTGCCAGCGGCCTGAATGGGGTAAGTGCGGGGCTGATGGGCGGAGGGATGGACGGGGGAGTGACCAGGGGGGGGTGAGGGGGGTTTGACTAGCTGAACAAAATGGGCGGGGTCGGGTAGTTTGTTTGCTGCCTCCCCCCAAAAAAATAGAGCATTAGCCGCCACTGAGGTCCACATATAAGAATGTATAATTTAAGGGCATGTATGCCTGGAGGGAGTGCCACTCTTCAAATGCAGGCCATACACGGGTCGAATTCTGAACAAATTTTCTTTCGAAAATCAGAAATTTAGAAATTCTAATGGCTGATCGCCTCCATGCCACGCCACACTGATGCAGTAATTCATGCAAAAGGAGCCCCAATCAAGTATTGAGTGCACACTATACTGTACTTTTTTTCAGTAAGCCAACATATCTGTATTAAAAAATCCTTATTTTTTTTTAATCGGTCTTATTTAATATTTTAATTAGGTTTTCACTAGCTATAAACCATAATCATCAAAATTAAAAGAAAGAAATGCTTGAAATATATCGCTATATAAGATATATGAGTTTCACTTTTTGAATTGAATTTCTGAAATAAATTAACTTTTGAAAATATTCTAATTTTATGAGATGCACCTCTGTGTATATTGCATTTGTGTATTTACCTACATATTGGAGTTTAGCTTCAAATTACTGTTCTACTCACCGTTTATGATGTCATATCTTAAGAACAAATTATATCTATTTCTCAGTACTTGCAATTTATTATTCCCACAAGGAATTTGATTCACATTATTTTTTCTTTTGGGAATTGCTCTAATCACTCTATACATACTATAAAAAACTCTGGGATTTGATTCTTTTAGCAATGTTGCTCAAGTCTGCAGATAAGAAATGCTCTTTGTCTGAACAGCCAGTATTGTCAAGGAGATGCTTTGGAACATCTGTTAATGGTATAGTCATTTTTTCGTTTTTATTATTATTTGCATACAGGATTACATTATAAAATAGGGCATAATTCAATAATCTGCAAGAGTTTCCCTTCCATTCAGTAATATAGCCTTAGAGGACACTTTAGCATGTTGTTAAAGCTGAACTCCAGTCACATATAAAAGACAAAAATTCATAATTTTTTTTTGTTCATTTTTCAAACGTATTTTTTAAGAAAGCAATGTATGTCGCTGAAATTGATCTGGCATGAGGGTGAGGTTTGGGTGAGGAATCTCCTTGGGTTTGAAGTGGATCTCACAAATTCATGGTTCAAGGAAACGCCAAATTTATGGAAAAAATTTGCACCTGAACCCGTGATTTAATGCATAATCTTTGTCTCTGTTCAGAGTAGCCATGTGAGTCAATAATTTTTAAGAATGGACATGTCTACCATCTTCCTTTAAAGCAGGGGTCTCCAAACTTTCTTAACAAAGGGCCAGTTTACTGTCCTTCAGCCTTTAGGGGGGCTGGATTTTGTTGGCCATCGGGAGTACAAAATGTCCCATCATTGGTGTGATATGAAGGAATTGTGCCCCTTCATTGGGCCCCATTGTTGGTGTCATTAGGAGAACTGTACTACATTATTGATGTCATTGGTAGGAATTGTGCCCCATCGTTGGTGTCATTGGCAGGAATTGTGCCCTTCATTGATGTCAGCAAAATAAATAATGCCTTAAGGGCCAGATAAAAGCAAGGAAAGGCCACATCTAGCCCAGCGATCATGCCGTTAGTGGCGGAACCAGCGTGCATGCGCATGAGTGACGCTGTGACTGGCCAGAGCCGCGATACCTGGAAGTCACTCCGAGATAGATGGCGGCGTTGGAGGAGGGGAACAAGGACCGATTTGGGGGCTTCGATCTCAGGTAAGTATGCATACTAGCTCATTAATGCCTTTGTCTTGTAGGAGTTATTTATTTTTTTATATATTTCTGAGGCTTCTTTAAAGGATAGGCTCCCAGCAGCTACAGAATCTCACAAAAGTGAGTACACCCCTCACATTTTTGTAAATATTTTATTCTATCTTTTCATGTGACAACACTGAAGAAATTACACTTTGCTACAATGTACAAATAGTGAGTGTACAGCTCGTATAACAGTGTAAATTTGCTGTCCCCTGAAAATAACTCAACACACATGTCTAAATGTCTAAACTGCTTTAATGTCTAAACTGCTAGCAACAAAAGTGAGTACACCCCTAAGTGAAAATGTCCAAATTGGGCCCAAAATGTCAATATTTTGTGTGGCCACCATTATTTTCCAGAACTGCCTTCACCCTCTTGGGCATGGAGTTCACCAGAGCTTCACAGGTTGCCACTGGAGTCATCTTCCACTCCTCCATGATGACATCACAGAGCTGGTGGATGTTAGAGACCTTGCGCTCCTCCACCTTCCGTTTGAGGATGCCCCACAGATGCTCAATAGGCTTTAGGTCTGGAGACATGCTTGGCCAGTCCATCACCTTTACCCTCAGCTTCTTTTGCAAGGGAGTGGTCATCTTGGAGGTGTGATTGGGGTTGTTATCATGTTGGAATATTGCCCTGCGGCCCAGTCACCGAAGGGAGGGGATCATGCTTTGCTTCAGTATGTCACAGTTATGCCCCGTACACACGGTCGGAAATTCCGACCACAAAATCTTTTCCGACGGATTTTGTCCGACACTGGTGTTGCATACACACGTTGGACAAAGTTGTCGGAAAATCCGATCTTCCTGAACGTGGCGACGTTCGTTGCCTACGACGGGACTACGTAGAGGCTAGTAGCCAATAGCTTTGGTCTTGTAATGTGATCTGAGCATGCGTGGCACTTTGTCCGTCGGAATTCGCTACACACGATCGGAAAAAGTCCGTTAGGACTTTGTTGTCGGAAAATTTGAGAGCAGGATCTCAAACTTTTTCCGTCGGAAATTCCGACGGAAAAAGTCAGATGGAGCCCACACACGGTCGGAGTGTGTACGGGGCATTAGAGGTCGACCGATATATCGGCCGATATTTGGCATTTTTTAATTAATCGGCAGTCAGTTGTAATAGAAGTCAATGCAAGTTGCCAGAAGTCTTCCCATGGAGACTTGTCTCTCCTATCTGGGCAGCCTGCCAAGTCTGAGAAAAGAAGCTAAAGAGATACAATGTTTATACTTATCAATGGACTGAACTCCTATGAGTTCTCAGTATAACCATTTAAAGAGTAAATCTTTTCTGACACTTATTGCTTACAAGTAAAAATCCTGTATTTTCTTCTAAAATAGCGTTTTTTGCAATATTTTATGTCACATGGTATTTGCGCAGCGGTCTTTTCGTCCAAAACTTTTGATTACCTGTTTTCCTGTATTTAATATATATATATATTTTTTTTTTTAATCTAAATTATACATACAAGTGAACTGATTTGTTTTGTTTAATAAATGTTTAAATGTAAGAAATTTTCTATATCACTTAATACTTAAGGCTGCTTTCACACTGGAACGGGCAGGCGTTGACGGTAAAACGCTACTAGTTTTAGCGGCGCTTTACCGTGATTTTAGCGATGCTATTCGGCTGCTAGCGGGGCGCTTATAGCCCAGCTAGCGGCCAATGAAGGGGTTAAAGGCGCCCGTGTAGCGCCGAAACGCTTTGCAGGTGCTTCGGCAGTGGTGCCCATTAATTTCAATGGGCAGAAGTGGTGGAGGAGCGGTATACACTGCTCCAAAGATGCTGCTTGCAGGACTTTTTTGTAACATCCTGCCAGCGCATCGCCTCAGTGGGAAAGCACTCAGGCTTTCACACTGAGACTGCAGGGGAGCCTTTTTGCAGGCCCTTTACAGGCGCTATTTTTAGCCCAAAAGTGTCTGAAAAAGGGGTCTAACTTTTAGATTTTATGAGATGAAGGGAGAAAAAAAATCTGGAGCAGCTGCCCTTGCAGAGTTCAACTGCACTTTGCAAAGTGCACAGTCTGTTTGCCTTTAGTAAATTAACCCCTAAGTGTAGCCTCTGATGTCACCAAAGGCCCATACATTATATTTTGTGAATGTATTGATATAGAAAGGTGTCAGAGACTGCAAATGTGCAACAGGAGATGACCAAAAACTGCAGG
Organism: Lithobates sylvaticus; assembly: GCA_028564925.1. Taxonomy (NCBI): domain Eukaryota; kingdom Metazoa; phylum Chordata; class Amphibia; order Anura; family Ranidae; genus Lithobates; species Lithobates sylvaticus. The sequence goes on from CM053029.1 coordinate 46,694,177, forward strand.
AATTATATAGAAGTTGTTGAAGACTGGGGAACTGCTTCAGGAGACAGTTATGGGTTGTAGATACACCACAGGGGACATCCATAGATCACTTCTGGTACAGGCCCTTTACATATAAACCCTTTCACATGTGTGCTTCCTACAACCACCTAAAAAATTACTTATGCCACATTTGATATTCCTTTCAGCAAGATTCATTATAAAAGGAGAAAAAAACATAAAAAAAGGAAAGGGAGGGACATCAAATAAAAAAGGAAGAAGGTGTGAAAGAAGTGAACCAAATAATTAACTATTAGTATCAAATCTTAAAGCGTTTAGGTTTTTTTTATTTATTTTTTCTAAATCGGATAGAAATATAAAACAAAGAAAACACAATTCACTTGCTTTGAATTTTTTTTTTTCAATTTTCATCTTCATAGCTTGCTTTTTTTTATTGCCCTCTGACCATGCCACTATATTCCCATTGCATTATCTTTGCCCACTGGGCCACAAGATCCTATTGTGAGTCTCTGAAGTCATAGCCAGAATGAGAGGGACATTGCGAAAAAGTGATACCTCCCTTCCACAGTGGTAGTTGACAGTGTCCTACTCATACTGGCTGCGTATGAGGAGCTGTCAGGACCAGGATCTGAAACCACAACCTTGGCTGCATCCAGCAGTAACTCCTCTTGCTGAGCCACCTGAGATACTGGACAGCACCCTGTCTGGGCGAATACTGGTTAGCGCTTGGACTCTGCACCAGTATTTGCCAGAGCTTCTGATGGTGGGGTAGGGTATTGATGCATGTTAGTAACAGATCACGGTCCTCAGGATCACCCCACCAGGAGGTGAGCAAACCAGTAGCAGATATAGCAGGTAGGGATCAAGCAGAAGCATATTCAGTAAATAAGTCAATGATTGGTAACAAGTGGTTGCAGGTAGGGATCAAGTGGAAGCGTAGTCGATGAACAAGCCAAGGTCAGTTTACTGTTTACTGTTATAGCTACTGGTCTCTGAGCCTTACCACTGACTGTGACAGGAGCGCTGAATGGCTACATCTAGAATTTTAGTACAGAGCAGGAGCACATACCATATATACTCAAGTATAAGCCAACCCGAATATAAGCCGAGGCACCTAATTTTACCACAAAAAACTGGGAAAACGTATTCACTCGAGTATAAGCCTAGGGTGAGGAATGCACAGCTAATATAAGTGGAAAAGAGGGTCAACAATGCCCATTTGCAGCCTCACTGTGCCCATTTGCAGCCATAGGTACCCCAAACTTCAAACTCAGCAGTTAAGGGTTCCTAGAGGACCCCTAGCTGCAGCCAAAATTTGGGGTCTCTGGACCCAAAAGGTCCCGAAATGACATTGCTGCAGATGGACACAGTTGACCGAATTTGAGGCCTCCTATCTCGGGGCCACTTGGTGCTATGAACCCCAGCTTTGGATATATTATAGTGCTAGTTCCACTAGGTTTGCACTCCAAATTTGGGGTTCCTAGCACCAAGATATGGGGCCCCAAAGTCAGTTCGGAAAATGTCATTCTCTGCTGCAGAAAAGTTCTTGACTCGAGTATAAGCCAGGGGGGGGGGGGGGGCATTTTCAGCACGAAAAAAATGTGCTGAAAAACTTGGCTTATACTCGAGTATATACGGTATGTTGTGGAGCCTCACAAAGGAATCCATAGGTGGCACAGGGAGCATGAGAATATAGTGGTGGGGATTTTAAAAAGAAAACTCACAGTTGTAATTAAAAAGAAAATCAAATGCATGTGAGTTTTGTTGATTTTATCTGATTTTGGAAAATAAATTGACTTTAATATCACTGTAAGGATATATGTTCTTATTTGGCCTGAGAACCTAGCTGAGAAAAACAGATGCCCCGATGGACACAGAATAAGTCACAAAGGGCTGTATGCATCCCCCAGGCAGCAGGTTTGGCACCAAACGTTTTAGATACTTAAGTGCTCCACTATTAAATATCTAGAATAGTTCACTAAATCATCAGCAGAGCAATTAAGCAACAAAGAAATGGCAATCTTTACCAGAATGACGGTTGCCATGCCCCTTTCCAAAGTCCAGAACTTTTAGAGGGAGGTTGTGACAGAACCAAGTACATACATACACTATGAGCATTAGATTCATCAGTCGGCAATAACTGCTTTCTGTTACAGGACCTGCAAAACTATCTCTCTAGTAATATGTATGGTCAAAACCAGACAAGAATTACAGAAATTCTGCTTCTAGGTTTTCAGAACACTTATCATCTGAAGGTTTTGCTCTTCGTTATCTTCCTTCTGATCTACACTGTGACTATAACGGGAAATTTTCTGATTGTAGTATTGGTGTTCGTTAATAGCCGACTGCACACTCCTATGTATTTCTTCCTCAGCCTCCTGTCTTCTTCTGAAGTCATTTCCACCACCAACATTGTGCCCAAAATGCTTTCAGTCATCATGAAAAATGGTGACTCCATGTCTTTTTCTGCTTGTTTGACTCAGTTTTACATCTTCTCAGCTTCGACGAATTCTGAATGTTTTCTTCTCACTGTAATGTCTTTTGACCGATACTTGGCCATTTGTAACCCACTGAGATACATCTCCATCATGGACTTCAAGCTTCAATTCAACTTGGCATTATGGCCGTGGTTAACTGGCCTCCTGGTAACTTTGCTTATCACCATTCTGGTTTATAACTTGCAGTTCTGTGGACCCAATGTAATAGACCACTTCTTCTGTGATCTGTCCCCCATATTACAGCTTTCTTGTTCGGACACAACCCCAGTAAAAGCTCAGGCCTTCATATTTTCAGTTCCTGTCATCGTCTTGCCATTTATTTTCATTGTCTTTACCTATGTCTTCATATCCTTTGCCATCTTGAGGATATCATCACACAACATGCGACAGAAGGCCTTCTCCACTTGCAGTTCCCACCTGGCTGTTGTATGTATGTATTATGGGACTCTAATTATTGTGTACCTTTTTCCATCAACAGGTCATTCTCCAAGTGTGAGCAAAGTTCTATCTTTACTATATGTAATAGTGACCCCACTTTTTAACCCAATCATATACAGTTTAAGGAATCGGGAAATTCTAGTAGCTCTGAGGAACTCAATATGTAAGACAAAATATGACATAAATGGAGGCTTACGGTAACTCCTCTTGCTCCCCAGGCCAAGTTTAATCATTTCAATACCGGTCACTTTTACCCCCTTCCTGCCCAGGCCAATTTTCAGCTTTCAGCCCTGTTGCACTTTGAATGACAATTGTGCGGACCCAAACTAAATTTTTATTATTTTGATTACTCAACTAGAGAATTCTCTTGGTAGTATTTAATCACCATTGGGTTTTTTATTGGTAAGTAAATGGACAGGGATAGGGACAGGGGATTATAGCGGTACTCATTTAAGAAGAAGAACACTCGCAACTTTTTGTAAAGGAGTTTTTACAACGTTATTTATTGAAATAGTTTCAAACATACAAACAAAGAAAAAGGAAAAAAATATACACAAGAAATAGCTAAAAATTGGTCCGTCAGTCCGACCGAGGCCCACTTGATAATGGGGAAGGAGGCCTCTGAAGTGACTGAGGAACCAAGCACATACAATTTGGCTAGAGAGTAGATTGAAAAGGTCTATACTACTGTATACTACAATGGGGCTGTTAGATGGAGATGACCGACATGTTTCGCCAAACAATGGCTTCTTCAGGGTCACTGAGTCACTTTGTACCGACAAAAGGTAAGTCTATTGAAATGCAAAAGAACAGAAGTTATTATGTATAATGAAAAAAATATAACACTGTGGCTTGAAGGCACTCTAAACGCATGTCATCTTTAGGCTATGCCGGTACCCACACCCACACACAGGACTGAACCGACCAGTCTCGGCAGAGGATAGCGATACATACCACAGAGCAGTAACAACACCAAGTCAAAGTTGCAAAAGTGGTCATGTGCAAATACCAAAAAAGCGAGGGACTGCCGAGGGCTTATAGGGAGCCTGGTGGAGAACAATAGGTAAAATAAATACGTATTACAGAATGGCTTCAAACTAAGTTGATTGCCATACATGGCTAGCATAGCCTAAAATTACCAAAACTTACCAATATGTATGATGTAATTAATCATGAATGGGGAGCGCCAGATAGTAAGGATCGCGATGGGGTCTATATGGCATAGTTGGGGAACCGCTATTAGAGCAAAAAGACAGTGAAGAGTGAATAGTTTAAACAGGTCCAGACACGGAACCAGATGGCTAGAGCTAATTGCACAAATTGTATGTGCTTGGTTCCTCAGTCACTTCAGAGGCCTCCTTCCCCATTATCAAGTGGGCCTCGGTCGGACTGACGGACCAATTTTTAGCTATTTCTTGTGTATATTTTTTTCCTTTTTCTTTGTTTGTATGTTTGAAACTATTTCAATAAATAACGTTGTAAAAACTCCTTTACAAAAAGTTGCGAGTGTTCTTCTTCTTAAATGAGTACCGCTATAATCCCCTGTCCCTATCCCTGTCCATTTACTTACCATTCAAATCGGGATGAGGTACAACTAAACTAGAGTATTCCAAGCCTTCCTCTCCACATTGGGTTTTTTATTGTTTGGTAAATAAATGAAAAAAAGACTAAAAACTTGTTTTTCTTTGTCTCTTTTATAACATTTTGTAAATAAATAATTGTTCCTCATAAAACTACCCCAAAATGTATTCTGCTACATTTCCTTGGTGAAAATAACCCACGTTATCGTATATTATTTAGTCCATAAGAAAAGTGAAGTCCACAAACTATGTATCTGAAAATTGATGAATCCTGATGTACCGATGGACTATCTCCTTTCATGAGGCCCTAAAATGTCAGGACAGTACAAATACCCCCCAAATGACCACTTTTTGGAAAGTAGACAGTCCAAGGTACTTAGTAAGTGGCATGGTGGGTTTTTTGAAGTTGTCATTTTTTTGTCACAATTTTTTGGAAAATTAAGAAATTAAAAGAAATATATTCACATTTTTTTTCTGTTACATACTGTCACCAATGCAGTACAGCATCATCATATAACAGGCAGCTGAATGGAATAGGAATGGGGGCTAAATATGCCCCAAGTGTCTCGCAAATATATTTATGGCTGACTGGAAGGAAGAAGCCTTATATCTAAACTATCCAACAGAGCTGACCCTATATAAAAGATTTATAGACGATTGTATTATAGTGTGGAAAGGTGATAAGAACAGCTTGGAAAACTTCTTCCAGGAACTCAACAACAACCAAAGAAATATTAAACTAACTTTTGATATCAGTGATACAAATATCAAGTTCTTAGATCTAGACATTACACTAAAAAATGGAGGATTTCACACTAAAACTTTTTTCAAAACCGTAGAAAGGAATAGCTATATTCCCACGGATAGCTGTCATCACAGTCCATGGCTAATAAATATTCCAAAAGGACAGTTAATCAGACTTAGGAGAAACTGCAGCGACAAAGAAGGGTACCTGGAACAAGCTATGGAAATTGGCAAAAAATTCAAACAAAAAGGCTATAGTGAGGATTTCATAAATGAAAAAATAGAAGAAGTATCACAGATTCCCAGAGAAACACTCATAAAGGATAAGGACCGTATCACACAAAATTATGCAGAAATTCCCATGATCTTTAATTTCAACATACAGCATAAAAAGATCGAGGGAATAATAAAAAGACACTGGTCAGTATTACAAGCAGACAAACAATTGAAAGAAATCTTACCTGCAAAACCACGTTTTATTTATCGGAAAGCCCCAACACTGCGTGACCTAATAGTAAAAAATGTTCCAGATCCACCTAAAAATAATCATAACATGTCGTTCTTCCAAGGAAAAGGCTTTTATCCCTGTAAACGATGCCATGCGTGCACAAACACAAAACAAGGAGGAAGAAAATGTAACAAGTTCATGTCCTCAAGTAGCAAAAAGGAATATGAGATAAAGGATTTTATTACATGTAGAACAGAAGGGGTAGTGTATATGCTTGAGTGTTCATGCTCCCTTCAATACATAGGAAGAACCAAAAGACCTATGTGGAAGCGCTTAAGGGAGCATGTACAGAATATAAAAGCAGGCTTCCCAAAGCACAGTGTATCCAGACATTTCGCACAAGTACACAACAAAGACCCCTCAGAGATGCAGTTTTGGGCAATTGAGAAATATAAACCCAACTGGAGAGGTAGCCATAAAGTCAGAGAACTTAGCAAAAGTGAGTCCAGATGGATATATGAGATTAATAGCTTTGCGCCAGCAGGATTAAACATCGATTTTGATTTAAACTGCTTCATATCTGACTTTTAAAAATACTCACCTTTTTAGTATTTTTATCCTCCATTTTTATCCTATATACGTGTATCTTCCATATAAATATTTTTTTATATATTTTTTATAATATATTTTTTATGGTCTTAATATATTTTAGATACACCCTTGACAAATCGTTTTATTGCATGTGAGTTGAAGAAACCCTAGTGCTCACACTTCAAAGTATTCCTGGCATTCCACCTATATATAGCATAGGAACTCGGTCCAAACCATAATATTACTCCTAGCTATATAGCACCATTTCCTTACAAATGGAGCGGCTTCAGTTATATCAGAATAACACATCTCTATATTTTTCCTGTTGTCCTAACCAAGCATTTAGTACTGTTTTTTTATCACCACCCACTTCTCCATTTTTTAAATACATATTTTAATTTCCATTTTAATTTATTTTATTTCATTGTATTTTTATATTCATATTTATTTTTATTTTTATTTCTATTTTTATTTCTATTTTCACATTTATATTTATTTTTATTTTTATATACATTTTTTCCATCTTTATTTTTATATTTTCACATTCACATGGCACACATACACATATAATCACTTGTCATCAATTTTAACCATTTTTTATTTATTCTTCTTTATTAAAGCTTAGCATACACATACAGATCTTTTTTTGTTGGCCAATCAATACTGTACATCCACAGAGTGCTTGTCCGTAATCCTCTCGGGCACACAACTAGTTAAGTGCATGATCTCCGCAGCACCCGGTCACAGCGGTATGCTGAATGTGGATGATGAGCACTAATTTGTTACTATGGCAACCCGCACGCTATCAGTTGTCCTATAAATATCCTCGGCCGTCACAGGGCTCATTATCCCTTGAAAAAGTCACGTGATCGTGACGCAATGTGTCGGGAGGAGGAGCCTAGTGACGTCACCGAAGAACGCAGAGTGTGGACGAGCAGGGCATCCAGCCCTGAAACAAAGCCTGACAAGTGTTCGGCTACCGCACAACTATTACCGTGTGCATGTGAGTAGATCACCACTCACAGGCTACAGCACACATACATTTTTTCCGGTAGTACTGCGCAATGTTGTATATCTTTCTCTCCTTATATGCAAACTGATTGGAAGTATCTGTAAGAACAGCGAAAGGATAGAAGACGAAATCACCTGGAGGTGTCAGCAGTCCAAAAAGGAAAGTGACAGCTTACTTCTTTTCCTTTTTTCTGTGTGTCATTCTTACTTCTGAGCAGCAACCTCCTGTATTTATTTTTCTTTATGGCATGTAATACAAAGTAATAATTCAGCCAAGGAGGATTGTAGGTACTGCATATGAGTATTTTCACTAAACAAGGAATTAGCGGCTGTATGCCATTCATTACAGCGGCTAATATTTAACCCCATTCATATCAATATATTTGAATATTTTCTTGTTCATTTGTTGGCACCAGCTCCATATTGAGCAACAGGTAACTGACATCTATTGACAGCGTCAGTGGCCACTTGAGTGCCCCATTCAACCAATCAAGGATAACCATCAAAGGATGTTTTCTTTCTAACTAGATCATTTTGACACATTTATGTCAATTAACCAATCCTCTATTTAAAAGACCACCTGGGGTTTAAATACACATTTTAAACCACCGCACTACACGGTTTTATATATATCACGTTCACATTTTCACGGTCTATATACCATATACACAAAGTGTTGTACAGGTCTATCGAATTTGTTATAAGGTTGATACAAGCGCACTCATTACACATCTATTGTGTACTTTTTAATATATCACTCACGTGTGGGAACACTTTTTTATGGGTTTGCAGCTATATCATTTGGCCATCTTAATACATTAAGGGTCCCCTGATTTTAATCCTCACTAGCGCTTAAGTATTTATATTTTTATCATCATATAACAAGTGTGGTGGTGATCAGGGACACTGCCTGGTGACAGGACGAAAAAAAAAAAACAATAAATCATTTAAATATATATATATTTTTTTTTTTTACGCTTTATTTTTTTAACACACTGTGACCAGAGCAAGATTATTTTACCATGGTAACCTTGTACTACTCTGGGGAAGTGATCAGGATTTTTTCTAATATACACATTATGATTGCTTATAGCAGTGAATGCTATTGCTATATACAAGCATTTTACTGAATTAAACTGACTCATTCAGTTTGTTCTGTTGTGATTAGCTGTGATTGGTCAAAGCTAATCACATAGTACAGATGAGCTGTGAATGGCCCTGTCTGTACCATGGGATCCCATTGACCAATCACAGCTATCAACACAATTGTACACAATGGATGGCATGAAAGGAAGCTCTCCATTACTTACAACTGTCATGTGACCTGTTCTGATTGGTCACATGGTATCAGCAGCGAGCCGGTACATTGATCAGTCATTGGCTGTGTTCGGTGGACACGACCGGTGACAAACAGTGCCGCTGTGCAGTCCAGTGGCCACTCGGCAGGGGCGTACCTAGAGCGTTTGGCACCCAGGGCAGATCCTATATCTGGCAACACCCAACTTTAAAATGGAAAAACTTAAATTGCACATGTCTGGATTCTGCACACTGTAAATCGCACTTGTCTGCATTCTGCACACTGTATATATAGCACATGTCTGTATTCTGCACACTGTATATATAGCACATGTCTGCATCCTGCACAATGTATATATAGCACATGTCTGGATTCTGCACACTGTAAATAACACGTGTCTGCATTAGGGATGCACTTCGTGTTCGAGTCGAACCCATGTTCGACTCGAACATCGTGTGTTCGCCCGTTTTGTGAATTCCGAACATTATGGTCCGTTCGCGCCAAATTCGAGTGGTGCGTCACGGCCCATAATTCACTGCGGCATCGCAGTGCATTGCTGGCTGATGATTGGCCAAGCATGCACTATGACCCGCATGCATTGGCTAATCACAGCGCGGAAAAAACAGAGAGCCGTAATTGGACAAAGCCAGGGTGGCTTTGGCCAATTATGGTTTAGGGGGTTTAGTACACGCCCCACACTATATAAGGCCGCCTGCGCGGCGGCCTTGTGTAGTGTGTTGCGGTGGCGGAGCGAGATAAACAGAGAGACAGTGTGATTTCATTTCATTTTGAAGCTGCAAATACAGTGGGTGTATTGTGCCATCTGCACAGTGTACACGCCTGAAGCTACCCCAAATGCTGTTGTTGTGCTCATCCTATCCGTAGGCAGCTGTTGCAAATACAGTGGGTGTATTGTGCCATCTGCACAGTGTACACGCCTGAAGCTACCCCAAATGCTGTTGTTTTGCTCATCCTATCCGTAGGCAGCTGTTACAAATACAGTGGGTGTATTGTGCCATCTGCACAGTGTATACGTCTGAAGCTAACCCAATTGCTGGTGTTCTCATAATAATAATAATACTACAGGCAGGCAGTTGATTCTGCTAGCTGCAGTATCAGTATATACGTCCCAGCTTTGTGCAGCTACATCTCCCTGCAGGCCATTAGTATGTCTGGAAGGCCAACAAGGAGACACAGACAGTCACGAGCCAATAAGAAGGCAAGCTGTGTCTAGAGGCAAAAGTGCTGGTCGTGGACACGGTGCATCCTCATCAGCACGTGGCCATGGGACACGCTCGTCTTTTTTTTCGGCAGCTGGGCGCGTTGAGCCGCAACATGCCGAAGACTTGGTAGAGTGGATGACCAAGCCGTCCTCATCCTCCTCAGTCCTCATCCTCTCTCACCCAGAATCAAGGTACTGGCAAAGCAGCTACCAACGCAGCCTCTTCCCTAGGCTCAATGGCATCAGTCTCTCCTTCCCTAGCCCCACCATGTCCTCCTGAGGAGTCCCCCGAACTGTTTGAGCACAGTCAAACACTGCAATACCTCACAGAAACTCTAGTTGGAGTGCAGGAATGAGCCCTGCTGCAAAGTATGGCATCAAAAATTGTAATTACATGACTGAAAAATTGTGCCTTAGCCACTGGTGGCAGTGCCCAGAACCAAAAATGTTCTTACAAGCTATCAGCATGATCATTGAGGAGGAAGAGGATTGTCACTCAGCATAACAGGATAGTCACTCAGCATCAGCATAGGCAGTCTTGAAGGGATCTGACATTTAAAAAAAAAATATTCGGTTACATCAGCATCAGGTGCTTGGTAGACTGATGTCAAGACTGATTTATTTTTATGAAGGTCAGTCGATCAACCGAGTCAGTGGACAGGCATACACTGTGATCGGTTACAAATCCTCAAGCAGCACTGAATGTGCGTTCCGAAAGAACGCTGGATGCAGGACAGGCCAGTAGTTCAATTGCATACTGCGCAAGCTCTGGCCAGTGACCCATCCTCAAGACCTAGTAACCCAGAGGATTTTCGGTGGGAAAGGTGTTCAAGTCTGACCTTGCCCCTAGGTATTCCTGGACCATGTAAATCAGACGCTGGCGATGGTTGCTGGAACCGATCATACCTTGGGGCTGCGGACTAAAAAATTGTCTGAACGCATCGGTCAGATGACCAACTTCTCCACCACTCCTTCTGTGACTGACCTAAGCCTCAGCAACACGTTGTCCAGGACCAGGAATTTGGAACCTCCCAGTCCCTGGAAACGCATTGCACAGACCTTTCTGCAAGGCCTCCCGAAGTTGTTTCATCCTCTGCTCCCTCTGCGACAGCAAGATAAGGTCTGCAAAATATTCGGTTACATCAGCATCAGGTGCTTGGTAGACTGATGTCAAGACTGATTTATTTTTATGAAGGTCAGTCGATCAACCGAGTCAGTGGACAGGCATACACTGTGATCGGTTACAAATCCTCAAGCAGCACTGAATGTGCGTTCCGAAAGAACGCTGGATGCAGGACAGGCCAGTAGTTCAATTGCATACTGCGCAAGCTCTGGCCAGTGACCCATCCTCAAGACCTAGTAACCCAGAGGATTTTCGGTGGGAAAGGTGTTCAAGTCTGACCTTGCCCCTAGGTATTCCTGGACCATGTAAATCAGACGCTGGCGATGGTTGCTGGAACCGATCATACCTTGGGGCTGCGGACTAAAAAATTGTCTGAACGCATCGGTCAGATGACCAACTTCTCCACCACTCCTTCTGTGACTGACCTAAGCCTCAGCAACACGTTGTCCAGGACCAGGAATTTGGAACCTCCCAGTCCCTGGAAACGCATTGCACAGACCTTTCTGCAAGGCCTCCCGAAGTTGTTTCATCCTCTGCTCCCTCTGCGACAGCAAGATAAGGTCTGCAACCTTACCATTGTAACGTGGATCAAGGAGGGTTGCCAACTAGTAATGATCCCCCTCCTTGATCCGACGAATACTAGGATGCTTCCGCAGGCTTTGCAGGATCAGGGAGGCCGTGCAGCGTAGGTTAGCTGAGGCATTCGGTCCTCTGGGTCACTAAGGATGACATGATCCGCAGCCACCTCCTCCCAGCCAGGTACAAGTCCACAGGTTTCTTGGGACTGTGAATGATCCCTAAAAGACTGCTGCTGATGCTGAGTGCCAGGCTCCACCTCCATGCTGACACAACCCTCCTCCTCCTCTTCCTGTGTGATCAGCAGGCCAGCAGGAACATTGTCTGGATAAAGGGGGCCTTGAGAGGTAAGGAAGTCCTCCTCTTCCTGCCTCTGTTCTGCCTCAAGTGCCCTGTCCATTATCTCACGCAGTGTGTGCTCCAACATGTGGACAAGAGGGACAGTGTCACTGATGCATGCACTGTCACTGCTCACCATCCTCGTGGCCTCCTCAAATGATGACAGGACAGTGCATGCATGGCCCTGTGCATGCATCCTGATCATGGCCCACTGGCGTGGGGAGAAAAAAACAAGCTTACCTGACCCTGTCCTGGTGCCGTAGTCGCACAGGTACTCATTGATGGCCCTCTGCTGCGTGTGCAGCCGCTGCAGCATGACCAACATTGAGTTCCACCTGGTGGGCATGTCACAGATTAGGTGGTTCTTGGGCAGGTTAAATTCCTTTTGGAGGTCAGCCAGCCAAGCACTGGCATTATATGACCGGCGGGAATGCACACAGACTTTTCTGGCCTGCCTCTAGAAACATCCTGTAAGCCCGGGTACCTGCCCAAGAACCGCTGCACCACCAAGTTAAGGACATGAGCCACACAGGGCACATGGGTCAGTTGTCCCCATTGTCGCAAACCACCATTCCTGGCTTAAGCTGGCATGGCGTCAACCACCTCTCAGCCTGCCCCTGCAGAGCTGACAGAACCTCTGCCCCAGTGTGGCTCCTGACCTCCAAGCACACCAGCACAAGCACCGCATGGCATCTTTTTGCCTGAATACTTGCGTAGCCCCTTGAACGCCTATGGAGCACCGCTGGTTCCGAGGACAAAGCACAGGAAGAAGCCATGGAGGAAGAAGAAGAGGAGGGGGTGGAGGAGAGAGGTGGGTCAGAATCACCAGTAGTAGCATTTTGGAGGCGTGGTGGCGGAACAACCTCCAACACTATTGCACCTTGTCCTGCAAGTAATTGGCTGTGACACAACTAATTCTACACCTTCATTCCTCTCAGTGCAGGTTTCAGAGAGGACTGAAGGTATAGTGGGGTTGGAGATCCCAGCTGATGAGGAGCAAGGAGTGGTCCGCTTTGTTCTTTGGTGTGGGTCTTTTAGGTACGCTTGCCAACGAACTGCATGGCAGGTCGACATACAGTGGTGTGAAAAAGTGTTTGCCCCCTTCCTCATTTCCTGTTCCTTTGCATGTTTGTCACACTTAAGTGTTTCGGAACATCAAACCAATTTAAACAATAGTCAAGGACAACACAAGTAAACACAAAATGCAATTTGTAAATGAAGGTGTTTATTATTAAAGGTGAAAAAAAATACAAACCATCATGGCCCTGTGTGAAAAAGTGATTGCCCCCTAAACCTAATAACTGGTTGGGCCACCCTTAGCAGCAACAACTGCAACCAAGCGTTTGCGATAACGTGCAATGAGGCTTTTACAGCGTCCTGGAGGAATTTTGGCCCACTCATCTTTGCAGAATTGTCCTAATTCAGTTACATTAGAGGGTTTTCGAGCATGAACGGCCTTTTTAAGGTCATACCACAACATCTCAATAGGATTCAGGTCAGGACTTTGGCTAGGCCACTCCAAAGTCTTCATTTTGTTTTTCTTCAGCCATTCGGTGGTGGACTTGCTGGTGTGTTTAGGATCATTGTCCTGCTGCAGAACCCAAGTTCGTTTCAGCTTGAGTACACGAACAGATGGTCGGACATTCTCCTTCAGGATCTCTTGGTAGACAGCAGAATTCATAGTTCCTTTTATCACGGCAAGTCTTCCAGGTCCTGAAGCAGCAAAACAGCCCCAGACCATCACACTACCACCACCATATTTTACTGTTGGTATAATGTTCTTTTTCTGAAATGCAGTGTTCCTTCTACGCCAGATATACTTGGACACACACCTTCCAAAGAGTTCCACTTTTGTCTCATCGGTCCACAGAATGTTGTCCCAAATGTCCCAAAAGTCTTGGGGATCATCAAGAGAAATTGAGACGAGCTTTGATGTTCTTTTTGCTCAGCAGTGGTTTTCTCCTTGGAACTCTGCCATGCAGGCCATTTTTGCCCAGTCTTTTCCTGATGGTGGAGGCATGAACGCTGACCTTAACTGAGGCAAGTGAGGCCTGCAGTTCCTTGGACGTTGTTGTGGGGTCTTTTGTGACCTCTTGGATGAGTCGTCGCTGCGCTCTTGGGGTAATTTTGGGCGGCCGGCCACTCCTGGGAAGGTTCACCACTGTTCCATGTCTTCGCCATTTGTGGATAATGGCTCTCACTGTGGTTCGCTGGATTCCCAAAGCTTTGGAAATGGCTTTATAACCCTTTCCAGACTGATAGATCTCAATTACTTTCTTTCTCAATTGTTCCTGAATTTCTTTGGGTCTCGGCATGATGTGTAGCTTTTAAGGATCTTCTGGTGGACCTTACTGTGTCAAGCAGCTCCTATTTAAGTGATGCCTTGATTGTGAACAGGTGTGGCAATAATCAGGCCTGGGTGTGGCTAGAGAAATTGAACTCAGGTGTGGACAACCACAGTTATAGTATGTTTTAACAAGGGGGGCAATCACTTTTTCACACAGGGCCATGATGGTTTGTATTTTTTTTCACCTTTAATAATAAACACCTTCATTTACAAATTGCATTTTGTGTTTACTTGTGTTGTCCTTGACTATTGTTTAAATTGGTTTGATGTTCCGAAACACTTAAGTGTGACAAACATGCAAAGGAACAGGAAATGAGGAAGGGGGCAAACACTTTTTCACACCACTGTATGTCTGGTCAAGCATGTGGTGCCCAAGCGGCTGATGCTTTGGCCATGCAAGATACGCTTGAGACATATGTTGCAAATAGCAGCGGTGCGATCTGATGCACTCATCTCAAAAAAGGCCCACACCAAAGAACTTTTGGAATAATGTGCAGAGGCAGCGCACTGCACATGCACAGCTGTGCGGTGTGATGCAGTCAGTGTGCTGAACTTAAGCTGGCCCCTGGAGGGCATCCTGCCTCATTGGAGATGTGCCTCCTCCTCCTCTCCCCTATCAGGCACCCACGTGGAGTCAGTGACCTCATCATCCCCTCCCTCCTCATCACTGGAGCAAACCTGGCAGTATGCTGCAGCTGGGGGAACATGACTGCCAGATTGCTGTCCTTCTTGGGCATCCCCTCTCTTCGGGCTCACGTGACTGCCTTCCTCTAGCTGGGTATCATCATCAGAGCCTTCAAAATGCTGGGCATCCTCATGGAGCATGTACCCAACACTGTGCTCAAACAGTTCAGGGGACTCCTCAGGAGGACATGGTGGGGCTAGGGAAGGAGTGACTAATGCCATTGAGCCTAGGGAAGAGGCCGCGTTGGTAGCTGCTTTGCCAGTACCCTGAGCCTGGGTGAGAGAGGATGAGGAGGATGAGGACGGTTTGATCATCCACTCTACCAAGTCTTCGGCATGTTGCGGCTCAACGCGTCCAGCTGCCGAAAAAAAAGACGAGCGTGTCCCATTGCCACGTGCTGATGAGGATGCACCGTGTCCATGACCAGCACTGTTGCCTCTAGACACAGAGCCTGCTTGACCTCTTTTATTGCCTCGTGACTGTCTGCCTCTCCTTGTTGGCCTTCCAGACATACTAATGGCCTGCAGGGTGATGTAGCTGCACAAAGCTAGGATGTATATACTGATATACTGCAGCTAGCAGAATAAACTGCCTGCCTGTAGTATTATTATTATCAGAACACCAACAATTGGGGTAGCTTCAGGTGTACACTGTGCAGATGGCACAATACACCCACTGTATTTGCAACAGCTGCCTACAGATAGGATGCGCAGAACAACAGCAATTGGGGTAGCATCAGGCGTGTACACTGTGCAGATGGCACAATATACCCACTGTATTTGCAACAGCTGCCTACGGATAGGATGCGCAGAACAACAGCAATTGGGGTAGCTTCAGTTGTACACTGTGCAGATGGCACAATACACCCACTGTATTTGCAACAGCTTCAAAATGAAATGAAATCATCCTGTCTCTCTGTGTATAACTCTTAAATGAAATCACACTATCTCTCTATCTCTCTGGCCGCTGCAACACACTACACAAGGCCGCCACGCTGGCGGCTTTATATAGTGTGGGGCGTGTACTAAGCCCGCTGAGCCATAATTAGCCAAAGCCAGCCTGGCTTTGGCCAATTACGGCTCTCTGTACGGACAGCGCTGTGATTGGCCAAGCATGTGGGTCATAGTGCATGCTTGGCCAATCATCAGCCAGCAATGCACTGCGATGCCGCAGTGAATTATGGGCCATGATGCGCCACTTGAATTTGGCGCGAACGCCCCATAACGTTCGGGATTCGCCGAACGGGCGAACAGACGATGTTCGAGTCGAACATGGGTTTGACTCGAACGCGAAGCTCATGCCTAATTATGACATCAAAAAAAAAATTTTTTTTTTTTTCGGGTTTACATCCACTTTAAGTTCCATTCAAGTGATAGTAAGTGCTTTGTCGCCATCTAGTGGTAAAAATTGATATGAGAAGTTTTAGTAGGAAATTGTGTGACATGTGTATGCCCAGAGTTAAGTACTTTAATATAACCATCTAGAACTCAAGGAAACAATAAAAAAGTACCAAACTGTTTTTTTCAGTAACTTAGAACAGTATAGCAAAACTTGCCGAAAGAAAAAGGTTACTGGAAACGTATCACGTAAATGAAGTTGAGGGAAAGAACAGTATTTAGGTCAGCCGAACAGTGGTTGATAGGTGATCCATTACAAAGGCATATTCTTGGAATAGAGGGCACAGAGGGTTCAGTGGCTTTGAGTAGTGTGGTAATCTTGTGGGTAATTCCACAGTGCATCTGCCCTGGGGGTCGCCATTCTCAGGGAGTAGGCACCATTTTTTGAGGAGTTCCAGGCCATTCTCCAGCTAATTGATCGAATGCAATACATTGCACAGCAGTTTAGCTGGGAAGCCCCACTTGTATAGAATCTCGTGGTTACCCAAGATACCTCTGAATTTAACATTGTTCCTGCGGGCCCTGTCTTCGATATCCGCCATTTTAAGATGCATAACTTTGAGTTCCTCTTCCACATCAAATTGAGCATCTACTAGCTCATTATGTACCAGAGTAAATTCCTCCATTTTCTGCTCCACATATTCAACCCTGCTGCTGACCATTTTCATTTCTCTCTGAGTGGAGTGTATAAATGATGCCATGCCATGTTGGAGCCCCCCCCCCCTGCTGTGTTTGCAACATTTCCTTCATTGTTGTGTCTAAGATGGGCTACCCTGTGGTGGGGAACGTGTCAAGGTGCTGAGTGTATGTGGAGGATTCCTCCATGTTTTCCCCTCCGTGCCCTGTGTCCTCCCGGGCCTCCCCTTCTTCCCCAAGCCTCCTTTTTCGTTTGACCGGGCTACTAAAGGGAGAGAATTGTTGTGGCTGGTCTTTAGGTTGAGACTCACCCGTGCATGGCGATAGATGGCCGAGCGCGCTGGCTGTGGGTGATGATGAGCTGCTCCCTGGCGCCATCTTGGATTTCTCGGCCCACGGCTGGAGAGAAGAAATCGGTAAGTTTCCTCGGTCCCTCCCTTTCTTTTCATTTGTGTATGGTGGTTGCTGTGTGCCCCTCGGTCTCTGCTCTCAGTTTGAGCTGTTTGTGCATCTGTATATGGGCTGTGGGCCACGATATGTTGTCCGTTGTGCCAGAGCTCCTCACTCACACCACCATCTGCTCTGGCCGCCAGTTCTGCCCCCCTGGGGGGGAGGAACTTGACTGGCTTGCACAGAGTCCTGACCTCAACCTGATAGAACCTTTGGGATGAATTAGAGCAGAGACTGTGAGCCAGGTCATCTCGTCCACATCAGTACCTGACCTCACAAATGCACTTCTGGAAGAATTGGCAAACATTCCCATAGACACACTCCTAAACCTTCGGGACAACCTTCAGAGAAGAGTTGAAGCTGTTACAGCTGCAAAGGATCGGCCAACTCAATATTGAACCCTACGGACTAAGACTGGGATGCCATTAAAGTTCATGTGCGTGTAAAGGCAGGTGTCCCAATACTTTTGGTAATATAGTGTATATATGATGCAATATTGGAACCATTATAGTTAATATTTCATAAAGAGGGAATATCACATGCATAATCAGAGACCCCAAATGCGTTTTAACTTGCGGATAGCTTATGTCTTCTTGAGGGGGTTTATTCTCTATGATGATTTCTGCAATACATATACAGTACATATCAATATTTATCATCATGGAAAAACCTAAAAAATAAAATAAAATACCTCAAAGGGTCAAAAAAAATTCCAGCAAGCAATACTCCAAGACATTGGCAACTCACATCAGTCCTATACATCAAGAAACATATGAACAATCTCGTGCTCTCGTGCTTTCTGTGTGCTTATTGGAGAGCATTCCCTGAAGACATTCAATCTCTCATGCATTTTTTGATGTATAGGACTGATGTGAGTTGCTTATTTCTTGGAGTATTGCCTGCTGTTATTTTTATGGACCCTTTGAGGCATTTTGTTGTTTGTTTTGAGTTTTTCCATGATGATAATTATTGATATGTATGTATATTACAGAAATCATCATAGAGAATAAACCCCCTGAAGACATACGCTATCCTCAAGTTGAAACATGGTGGGGTCTCTGATGATACATGTGGTATTCTCTCTATATGTAACATTAACTATAATGGTTCCAATATTGCATCATATATAAACTATATTGTCAAAAGTATTGGGACATCTGCCTTTACACGCATGTAAACTTTAATGGCATCCCAGTCTTAGTCCATATTGGTTGAATATTGAGTTGGCCCACCTTTTGCAGCTATAACAGCTTCAATTCTTCTGGGAAGGCTGTCCACAAGGTTTAGGAGTGTGTCTATGGCAGGGGTCTCAAACTGGTGGCTCTCCAGCTGTTGAAGAACTACAAGTCCCATCATGCCTCTGCCTGAGGGAGACATGCTTGTAACTGTCAGCCTTGCAATGCCTCATGGGATTTGTAGTTTTGCAACAGCTGGAGGGCCGCTAGTTTGAGACCCCTGGTCTATGGGAATGTTTGACCATTCTTCCAGAAGTGCATTTGTGAGGTCTGGCACTGATGTTGGATGAGAAGGCCTGGTTCACAGTCTCTGCTCTAATTCATCCCAAAGGTGTCAGGTTGCTGTTATGCTATGCATCAGTAATTGCCTGAATGATTAATTATTTTGAGTAATTTTTGACCCGTAGAATTTGTTTAAGAACACAATGAGGATCAATGTGACTATGGACTGGCTATTTACAATAAACTAATATTTATTAAGTAAGACATGTATTCACGATAAATAGTTAAATTAGTGGATGGACATAGACACAATAATTCTACATAAAATAATAAAATCGTATATAACACTCGATAATATATATATTGCTAGGTGTTGAATAAAACAAAATAATTCAATTCTCCCTGTGGACAAAATAACCATATATATATATATATATATATATATATATATATACCCTGTTTCCCCGAAAATAAGACCTAGCGTGATTGTCGGTGTTGGCTGCAATATAAGCCCTACCCCCCAAATAAGCCCTAGTCAAAGTCCTTGTAGGTCTTGTTTTCAGGGTAGGGCTTATTTTCGGGGAAACAGGGTAGGGCTTATTTGGTGGGTAGGGCTTATATTGCAGCCATCACCGACAATCACGCTAGGTCTTATTTTAGGGGAAACAGGGTATATATATATATATATATATATCCATAATAGTCTGCGTTTTACAAAGTCCAATAGTTATTCCCCTGCAGAAGGAATAAGCGTTAAACTAGGTAAAAATAGTACACAACTATAATGCAACAACAGAAAATAATTAATATTGGAAAAACAAAAAGAGAATTAAAGAAAAATCAAAATATATAATATCAGGGCAGAACAATCTAGGTGTCACAAGAAATAAATCAATAAGCTTATCAAGCTAAACAACTAATCAGTAAATTGTCAATGAATTATAGTTACCCTTTTAAAATGGCTGCTGGCTTACATGGTTGTTGCCAGAGTCTCCTAAAATGTCTGCCTTTGCAAAATGGAGTCTCGTTAGGTTAGAGCTGCGTCTTGGCGTCCCTGAGGTGTCAGATGCTGAGGCGTGTTGATAGTTACATAGTTACATAGTTAGGTTGAATAAATACACCAGTCCATCCAGTTCAACCTGAGTGAGTGTGCGTGCGCGTCTACAATTATCCCTATTTATTTAAGGTACCCATATAGCGCCGTCAATTTACGCAGCGCTCCACACATACATCGCACACTCACATCGGCCCCTACCCTAAAGGCGCCCACAATCCAAGGTCCCCAACTCACATTCATATAATAGAGCCAATTTTGGACAGAAGCCAATTAACCTACTAGCATGGGCGTCCACAGGTAGGGGCAATGGGGGGGCAAGTGCCTATGGGTGATTACCCCCATCACCCCCCTCTCTCTCTCTCACCCCTCTGTCTTTTTCACCCCAGTCTCTCTCTCTGTCACCCCCCCCCCCCTCTGTCTCTCTCTGTCACACTCCTATCTCTCTCACTGGTTCTTCTGGTTAAACATTGACTCGTTGTTTGTTTACACATTGCCTCTCTGAGCTACCAGGTGTGTTCTAAATTAATGTTATAAATCATCTTTATAAGAATGTTCACTTCCTCATGATAATGTGATGTCCATGTGATATTTCTAATAAATATTTGTAATATTTAGGAGATCTGGTAACTGCCAATGTTTGAGCACCAGGGGCATTGCTAGGTCTACAAAAGATCTGGGGCTAGAGCCCATAGCAGCGAAGTAAAGAAAGTCATACACTTGGGAGGGCATACACATGTATATAATATATGTGTGTGTGTATGTATATATATATATATATATATATTTATATATTATATTATCATTACATTAGGGTCCCCAGAGAGCCCCCTCATTAAATCAGGGTCCCCAGAGAGCCCCCCTCTTACATCAGGGTGCCAAGAGAGCATCCTCTTGCATCAGGATCCCCAGAGAGCCTCCCCTTACATCAGGGTCCCCAGAGAGCCTCCCTACTTACATCAGGGTCCCCAGAGAGCCTCCCTACTTACATCAGGGTCCCCAGAGAGCCTCCCTACTTACATCAGGGTCCCCAGAGAATCTCCCTACTTACATCAGGGTCCACAGAGAGCCTCCTCTTACATCAGGGTCCCCAGAGAGCCCCCCTTACACCAGGTTCCCCAGAGAGCCCCCCCTTACATCAGGGTCCCCAGAGAGCCCCCCCCCCCCCTTACATCATGGTCCCCAGAGAGCCCCCCCTTACATCAGAATCCTCAGAGAGCCCCCTCTTACATCAGGGTCACCAGAGAGCCCCTTACATCAGGGTCGCCAGAGAGCCCCCTCTTACATCAGAGTCCCCAGAGAGCCATCCTCTTACATCAGGGTCCCCAGAGAGCCCCCCCCCCTTATATCAGGTCCCCAGAGAGCCCCTCCTTACATCAGGATCCCCAGAAAACCCCCTTACATTAGGGTCTCCAGAGAGCCCCCTCTTATATCAGGGTTCCCAGAGAGCACACCTTACATCAGGGTACCCAGAGAGCCCCTCCTTACCTCAGAGTCCCCAGAGAGCCCCCCTCTTACATCGGGGTCACCAGAGAGCCCCCCCTTACATCAGGGCGGGCAGTGAGAGATGATGCAAACTCTCTGCTGCCCGCAGCTTCATAGTGACGGCGGAACATCTGTGATGCAGGGCAGGCGGTGAGAGATGATGTCATTTCGTCGGCTCTCCTGTGCTGCCTGTCCGCTCTCCGCTCTCCCGTGCTACCTGTTCTGCCCGCCGACTCTCCCGTGCTGGCCACCCACCTTTTGGCTGGCTCTCCCGTCCAGCCCATCTGCTCTCTGCTCTCCTGTGCACCCCATCCACACTCTGCTCTCCTGTGCAGCCCGTTCTGCCCACCGGCTCTCCCGTTCTGCCTGCTGGCTCTGTCATGTGACGTAGCTGCAGAGAGATTGGGGACCCCTGCAAAGACTCGGGGCTATGGCCCCAGTAGCCACCCCCTAGCGACGCCACTGATGAACACACTTTTCTGATGCAGCAACATTTTCAGGAAGAATTTTTGATTATCAGGAGTTAGAATTCCATATATAGAAATTGTAATACATAAAATGCTTAGAACGCTTTAAACTATTCATTTAATAGAGTTAGGTCACAACACTCATTTCCCTAACAGTATTGATTACAAATAAACAAACTGTGGTCATATGAACAATCTTTTTCCGCTGATGGAGTATCTTGCCAGGATAACATATCTGAGGCACAGACAACATTGGGTGCGTATTATTACCTTTAGTAGACAGAAGCCCTTATTTGCTCTCCCCCTGCTCTAATGGTCACATTGTAAATCATTTTATTTCCTGACTTGCAGTCTAAGCCCCATATACCCACCCTCTCCCAGTACAATAACAGCACCCCTATTGGCCATTGAGGTGCTCTTATTAGACCAAGGTAGTAAGTAGTTTGAATTTATATCCAGTTGGTTAGAGCTAGTCACAACATGACTAAAGAATCAAACATAAAAGTATGGTACAGTGTTGCATGACAAAGCCACTGGCATTGAAATTGCAACAGCGCTAAAAACTGAAAATTGGCCTGGGCAGAAAGGGGGGGAACGTGTCCAGTATTGAAGTGGTTAAAGTGGTTTAAACTCCTATTGATTAATTGTACCTATAGGTAAGCCTATAATAAGGCTTACCTATAAGTACTGTAAATATCTCCTAAATGTGTCGTTTAGGGAATATTTACTGTATATGCAGCCAATAACATCATTGGCGCATGTGCTCTGAAGGAACGGCCACTTGTGCCATTTTTTTGTGCCAGTCCAGTGTCGTGAGCGGTGGCTCCTGTCTGGAAGTCTCTGGTCTGCTCCAATAAACAGTTTGATCATCATACTATGACAGGGGTATTGCTAGGTAGAAGGTCTACATGTTCGGAGGCTCTACACTGCAACAGTGGTGGGAATAACTTGTGGATTTCATACCAAGTATGTTACATAACAGGGAATAAGTAGAACCCTTATCAGGTATTTATTGGTGTCCCGTTGGGAAGATTTCCCTTTGCTGCCTGTCCTCCTAGTAACAATGTTTTCATTGTGGAAGGAAATACTGTATATACTCGAGTATAAGCCGACCCGAATATAAGCCGAGGCACCTAATTTTACCACAAAAAAATGGGAAAACTTATTGACTCGAGTATAAGCCTAGGGGGTGAGAAATGCGCAGCTACTGTAAGTGGAAAAGAGGGTCAACAATGCCCATTTGCAGCCTCACTGTGCCCATTTGCATGCCTCACTTTGCCCATTTGCAGCCATAGGTCCCCTGAACTTCAAACATGGTAGTTAAGGGTTCCTAGATGCCCCCTAACTGCAGCCAAAGGGTTCTGAAATGACATTGCTGCAGATGGACACAGTTGACCAACTTTGGGGCCCTGTATCTCGGGGCCACTTGGTGCTACCAATTTGTTAAATTTTCTAGCACATCTAACACTACCCCCCCTCCCCCACAGATTAACAATGCTGCTGTCCATTAGTGCCCCGGTGCTCCTTCATCCACTAGACATGTGCGATTCGTTTCGTACGAATTCGTAATTCGTACGAATTTTTCGAAATTCGTACGAATTTACGAATCTGTAGTACGAATTTTTTTTTTTACGAATTCCGTACGGAATACGAAATTCCGTTTACGAATTTCGTCGCCGAATGATTCGAATGAATTCGAATGAATTCGAATGGATTCGAATGAATTCGAATGACAAAGTGTCATTTTTGCAGGAAAAATTCCGTTTACGAATTTCAGCTCCAAATTATTCGAATCCAACTACCAATATCAAATTTCAACTAATTCAAACGAAATTATTATAGCAGATATAACGAATGAATTCGAATGCATTCGAATGAATTCGAATGAATTCGAATGCATTCAAATGAATTCGAATGACAAAGTGTCATTTTTGCAGAAAAAAAAAGCTATTTAAAAAACAGTCATTCATTGATATAAAAAAAAAAAAAAAAAAGCGTAGGGGTCCCCCCAAATTCAATAACCAGGCCCTTCAGGTCTGGTATGGATATTAAGGGGGACCCCAGCCAAAAAAAAAAAAAAAAAATGGCGTAGGGTCCCCCCCCAAATATCCATACCAGACCCTTCAGGTCTGGGATGGATTTTAAGGGGAACCCCGGCCAAAAAAAAAAAAAAAAATGGCGTGGGGGTCCCCCTCAAAATCCATACCAGACCCTTTATCCGAGCACGCAACCTGGCAGGCCGCAGGAAAGGAGGGGGGGACGAGAGCGGCCCCCCCTCCCGCCTGAACCGTACCAGGCCACATGCCCTCAACATTGGGAGGGTGCTTTGGGGTCCCCCCCAAAGCACCTTGTCCCCATGTTGATGAGGACAAGGGCCTCATCCCCACAACCCTGGCCGGTGGTTGTGGGGGTCTGCGGGCGGGGGGCTTATCGGAATCTGGAAGCCCCCTTTAACAAGGGGACCCCCAGATCCCACCCCCCCCCTGTGTGAAATGGTAAGGGGGTACAAAAGTACCCCTACCATTTCACCAAAAAAGTGGCAAAAATGGTAAAAATGACAGGAGACAGTCTTTGACAATTCCTTTATTAAAATCTTCTTTCTTCTTTCTTCTGGTCTTCCTTCTTCATCTTCTCCTTCCGTCATCTTCTTCCATCGTCTTCTTCCTTCGATTCGCTTCTTCTTCCTCCGGTCTTCTCGTCCTTCTCGTCCGGCGTCGTCCTTCTCGTCCGGCATCGTCGTCTCTTCTCGCAGGCCGCTCCTCGCAATGGGAGGCTCCCGCTCTGTGAGGCTCCGCTCCGGGTGACAGGTCTTTTATAACGAAGGCACCTGGTGACCCCGCCCCCTCTGACGCACGGGGACGTCATGTGGAATTCCCTATGGCTTTCCCCATGACGTCAGAGGGGGGCGGGGTCACCAGGTGCCTTCGTTATACAAGACCTGTCACCCGGAGCGAAGCCTCACAGAGCGGGAGCCTCCCATTGCGAGGAGCGGCCTGCGAGAAGAGACGCCGATGCCGGACGAGAAGGACGACGCCGGAAGAGAAGGACGAGAAGACCGGAGGAAGAAGAAGCGAATCGAAGGAAGAAGCAGATGGAAGAAGATGCCGGAAGGAGAAGATGAAGAAAGGAAGACCAGAAGAAAGAAGAAAGAAGATTTTAATAAAGGAATTGTCAAAGACCGTCTCCTGTCATTTTTACAATTTTTGACACTTTTTTGGTGAAATGGTAGGGGTACATTTGTACCCCCTTACCATTTCACACAGGGGGGGGCCGGGATCTGGGGGTCCCCTTGTTAAAGGGGGCTTCCAGATTCCGATAAGCCCCCCGCCCGCAGACCCCCACAACCACCGGGCACGGTTGTGGGGATGAGGCCCTTGTCCTCATCAACATGGGGACAAGGTGCTTTGGGGGGGACCCCAAAGCACCCTCCCAATGTTGAGGGCATGTGGCCTGGTACGGTTCAGGCGGGAGGGGGGGCCGCTCTTGTCCCCCCCTCCTTTCCTGCGGCCTGCCAGGTTGCGTGCTCGGATAAGGGTCTGGTATGGATTTTATGGGGGACCCCACGCCATTTTTTTTTGGCTAGGGTTCCCCTTAAAATCCATCCCAGACCTCAAGGGTCTGGTATGGATTTTGAGGGGGACCCTACGCCATTTTTTTTTTTTTTTTTGGCTGGGGGTCCCCCTTAATATCCATCCCAGACCTGAAGGGCCTGGTTATTGAATTTGGGGGGACCCCTACGCATTTTTTTATCAATGACTTCAATGAATGACAGTTCTCTGTATTACGGATCCAACAATTCATTTGCCGGCAATAGCCGCGACTCGATTTTAAATAGTTTTTTTTTTCTGCAAAAATGACACATTGTACAGAGAAAGTTCTCTATATTAGATATACTGAATCTCGAAGCATTCGAAGCATTCGTTATATCCGCTATTATAATTTCTTTCATATTAGTTGAAATTACATATTTGTTAGTTACATTACAACATTCGAATTGTTCTCTGTATTACGGGAATCGGCAATTAGCCGCGAGTGATTTTAAATATTTTTTTTTTCCTGCAAAAATGACACATTGTACAGAGAGAGTTGTAAACACGGGAAACATGACCCCCTTCATAGACATACTATAGAGTATATAGTATTTAGAGGGGCGCAGGTTTCCCGTGTTTACAACTCTCTCTGTACAATGTGTCATTTTTGCAGGAAAAAAAAAATATTTAAAATCACTCGCGGCTAATTGCCGATTCCCGTAATACAGAGAACAATTCGAATGTTGTATTGTAACTAACAAATATCTAATTTCAACTAATATGAAAGAAATTATAATAGCGGATATAACGAATGCTTCGAATGATTCGAGATTCAGTATATCTAATATAGAGAACTGTCTCTGTACAATGTGTCATTTTTGCAGGAAAAAAAAACTATTTAAAATCACTCGCAGCTATTTGCCAGCAAATGAATTGTTGGATCCGTAATACAGAGAACTGTCATTCATTGAAGTCATTGATAAAAATATGCGTAGGGGTCCCCCCAAATTCAATAACCAGGCCCTTCAGGTCTGGGATGGATATTAAGGGGGACCCCAGCCAAAAAAAAAAAAAAAAAAAAATGGCGTAGGGTCCCCCTCAAAATCCATATCAGACCCTTGAGGTCTGGGATGGATTTTAAGGGGAACCCTAGCCCAAAAAAATGGCGTGGGGTCCCCCATAAAATCCATACCAGACCCTTATCCGAGCACGCAACCTGGCAGGCCGCAGGAAAGGAGGGGGGACGAGAGCGGCCCCCCCTCCCGCCTGAACCGTACCAGGCCACATGCCCTCAACATTGGGAGGGTGCTTTGGGGTCCCCCCCAAAGCACCTTGTCCCCATGTTGATGAGGACAAGGGCCTCATCCCCACAACCGTGCCCGGTGGTTGTGGGGGTCTGCGGGCGGGGGGCTTATCGGAATCTGGAAGCCCCCTTTAACAAGGGGGCCCCCAGATCCCGCCCCCCCCCTGTGTGAAATGGTAAGGGGGTACAAAAGTACCCCTACCATTTCACCAAAAAAGTGGCAAAAATTGTAAAAATGACAGGAGACGGTCTTTGACAATTCCTTTATTAAAATCTTCTTTCTTCTTTCTTCTGGTCTTCCTTTCTTCATCTTCTCCTTCCGTCATCTTCTCCTTCCGGCATCTTCTTCCATCTTCTTCTTCCTTCGATTCGCTTCTTCTTCCTCCGGTCTTCTCGTCCTTCTCGTCCGGCGTCGTCCTTCTCGTCCGGCATCGGCGTCTCTTCTCGCAGGCCGCTCCTCGCAATGGGAGGCTCCCGCTCTGTGAGGCTTCGCTCCGGGTGACAGGTCTTGTATAACGAAGGCACCTGGTGACCCCGCCCCCCCCTCTGACGTCATGGGGAAAGCCATAGGGAATTCCACATGACGTCCCCGTGCGTCAGAGGGGGGCGGGGTCACCAGGTGCCTTCGTTATAAAAGACCTGTCACCCGGAGCGGAGCCTCACAGAGCGGGAGCCTCCCATTGCGAGGAGCGGCCTGCGAGAAGAGACGCCGATGCCGGACGAGAAGGACGACGCCGGACGAGAAGGACGAGAAGACCGGAGGAAGAAGAAGCGAATCGAAGGAAGAAGACGATGGAAGAAGATGGAAGAAGATGACGGAAGGAGAAGATGAAGAAGGAAGACCAGAAGAAGAAAGAAGATTTTAATAAAGGAATTGTCAAAGACCGTCTCCTGTCATTTTTACCATTTTTGCCACTTTTTTGGTGAAATGGTAGGGGTACTTTTGTACCCCCTTACCATTTCACACAGGGGGGGGGCCGGGATCTGGGGGTCCCCTTGTTAAAGGGGGCTTCCAGATTCCGATAAGCCCCCCGCCCGCAGACCCCCACAACCACCGGCCAGGGTTGTGGGGATGAGGCCCTTGTCCTCATCAACATGGGGACAAGGTGCATGGGGGGGACCCCAAAGCACCCTCCCAATGTTGAGGGCATGTGGCCTGGTACGGTTCAGGCGGGAGGGGGGGCCGCTCTCGTCCCCCCCTCCTTTCCTGCGGCCTGCCAGGTTGTGTGCTCGGATAAAGGGTCTGGTATGGATTTTGAGGGGGACCCCACGCCATTTTTTTTTTTTTTTTTTTTGGCCGGGGTTCCCCTTAAAATCCATCCCAGACCTGAAGGGTCTGGTATGGATATTTGGGGGGGACCCCACGCCATTTTTTTTTTTTTTTTGGCTGGGGTCCCCCTTAATATCCATACCAGACCTGAAGGGCCTGGTTATTGAATTTGGGGGGACCCCTACGCTTTTTTTTTTTTTCTGCAAAAATGACACTTTGTCATTCGAATTCATTCGTTATATCTGCTATAATAATTTCGTTCAAATTAGTTGAAATTCGATATTGGTAGTTGGATTTACTAACGATTCGTAACTATTCATAACGATTCGTAACTATTCATAACGATTCGTAACGATTCGTAACTTGAAATTGAAATTCGATATTTGTAGTTGGATTCGAATTGTTCTCTGTGTTATGAGAACCAACAATTCATTAGCCGCGTTAACGATTCGTAACGATTCGTAACGATTCGTAACTTTACTAACAATTCGTAAAAAAAATTACGATTCGTCCGAATTTCGTATTTCGTACGAATTCGAACGGAATTTCGTACACGAATTACGAATTACGAATTTTTTTATATACGAAACGGGACGAAACGAAACGAAACGAATTTTTTGACAGTTCCCATGTCTATCATCCACAGTGTAGGCACTCCAATAAAGGAAGGGTGTTACTGATCAGATTAACAGGTGAAGACAGGGGGGAAAGGCCTAAAAAACTTGGTGCTAGGAACCCCAAATTTGGTGTGCAAACCAAGTGGAACCAACATTACAACATATCCAAATTTGGGGTTCCTAGCACCAAGTGGCACCGAGATACGGGGCCCCAAATTCGGGTCGGAAAATGTCAAGCACTTTTCTGCAGCAAAAAATTACATTTTCCAACCATACTTTGCGTATCTCGGGGCCACTTGGTGCTAGGAACCCAACATTTGGATATGTTGTAATGTTGGTTCCCCTTGGTTTGCACACCTAGCACCAAGTGACCCCGAGATACGGGGCCGCAAAGTTAAGTCGGAAAATTTCATTTTTTGCTGCAGAAAAGTGCTTGACTCGAGTATAAGCCGAGGGGGGCACTTTCAGCGCAAAAAAATGTGCTGAAAAACTCAGCTTATACTTGAGTATATACGGTAATGGCAAATCTCCAATGGGGACATATTCAGCAAATAAAAGTTAATGTTGGGTCAAACCTTTCCCTACACTAAAATCTACGTCTTTTTATTTTAGTTGCATGCCTCTTCGAGAGATTTACCCTTACTCCTTGTCCTTTTTGGTAGTGGTGATAAATTTGCCAAATGGTGTAAGAGGGGCTTCATGGTTGGCTAGAATGCAAGTCCCTACCCACGCTCCAGTCCTCCCCATTAAATTACATTGACCCTTACATTCACAAAGGAAGGAATGTCCACACATAACATAGTTTGCTGCACTTTACTGATGGAATTCAATCTGGAGTCACTTGACATTACACAGTCAACTACATTTAGTGAACAGTCTGCAGTAGTCACATGTGAAAGCATCCTTTGTCAGCCATCTCCCTCTAACAGCCCCTCCTCCCACCCAGAGTCATTCTCACAGAACTATAGTCACCTCCTCTTTAGGTATATCTCTCCAGGGACCCTCCTGCGTCAAGATCTGGGCTCAAACCTGGGACCTCTTCTGTGTCTGGCGTTGACTCTTCTCACTGAGCTATCTGGAAAGCTGGACAACTTGCTGCATGATCTATTGGACAACCCTGCCTTGTGTCTTGATTGCTGTTGAATCTTGAACTCCTTGCTCCTCCCATGAACTTTCTCAGCCAATGCCTTGCTCTTGTCATCCCTGCTGCAGTCCATATTTTGCTACCACTTGTTATTGACCCTTGGCTTGTACCTTGACTACTCTTCTGCCTGATCCCAACCTGCAACTACTAGTTACTGACCTTTTGGCTTGTTTACTGACCACGCTTCAGTTTGATCCTTATCTGCTCCGCTACTGGACCCCAGCTTCCTTACATTCTGGTGGGGTGATCCTGAGGACCGTGACCTGGCACTAACACGCAGCTAAATCCATTTCCACCATCAGGAGCTCTGGTGAACACCAGTTAGTACTCAGACTCCGCACCTCAGGTGAGCCTGCATCATCTGTCAGGGTGTACCTATCCTGCTGGTCGGTGGTAGTCTTGCAACTGCTATAGCAACTAGTCTTCATGCCTGACGCCTGACGCGGTCAGCTCAGAGAAATAAGGGCTGAGCCCAGCCCTGACACATGAATGCTTGCCATCTCCTAAGGAAGCGTTTATTAGAGGGAGCCAAGGAAGCGTCCAAGAGAGATTTTTCTCGATACATGAGCAGCAATAGTTCTCATTTGAGTTGGTTGCAAGGTTGTCCATTGTTTCAAGATGGTTCTCTGGGTAACTAAGAGGCAGATAAGAATCCAGGGTTTGTAATGGAGGGTCATTATGGCAAACAGTTGTGTCTGAGGAGAGGGATTCCAAAATCCAAAAGAGTTGGAGTGAGGTGACCCCTGATATAAAAGAGAGGACTTGGTCCCTGAAAATTGAAATGTGTGTGCAGGACCATATACGATGAGCCAAGGAGGGTTTTGGTTGAGAATATAGAGGGCAAATGGTGGATTGAGGGCTGGATTTGTCGGACAAAAAGGGAATATATGCTCGATGAATCACTTTTAGTTGCGTTTCTCTCCAGGATTCATTTGGGATCAGGCGTAATATGCTGTTGTATCCTTTGAGCGCCTGGGTAATGATCTTGTCATCCGGGAAGTCTTTGCCCCAGTTAACAACGGCTGAGTAATGAAAAGAGGGAAGCCACTTGCATATCAAGGGTCAATTGATGTCTGAGATGGAGTGAGAACCTTAATTCAGTAGTTATGCAAGTAAGGAAAGTTTAAATCTTTTTTCCATTTGACCCTATATTGAGCGGTGATGAAACATATGCTTTGCCAGTAGTTGAATATGTGAGATGGTGGTAGGGAGTATTTTTGAGCAATGTCCATGAATGCGAGTGGAAGACCAGATTCCAAACTGAATAATGAGGAGAATGATGCCAGGCCTTGGTGCCTCCACTTTGTGCTCAACGCCTGGAGGAAAGTTAGGATTTCCTAGAATAGGTAAGTGTCTGGAGAAGAAGGGAAAGAGGCCTAGTTTCTTTTGAGTATCCCTCCAAGCAATGCCGGTGTCCCTTAGGAGTAGGTTGTGTTGTAGAGCCAGCTGTAAAGATTTCCACTTACAGTGCAGCAGGGCTCCCAGAGAGAAATGGTAAACCATCTTATAGGGAGATTTGCACCCCCTTTGCTTCTGGGGACATGCAAATTTGTAGATTCAATACAAGGAAGTTTTTTATACCAGATAAATTTGGTGACTGCTCTCTTTTATTCATTGAGTATCCTTGTGCTTTACCCACCTCAGCCCCGGAAGATTTTACCCCCTTCCTGACCAGAGCATTTTTTGTGATTCGGCACTGTGTCGCTTTAGCTGACAATCGCGCGGTCCTGCAACGTTGTACCCAAACAGAATAAACGTCCTTTTTTCCCCACAAATAGAGCTTTCTTTTAGTGGTATTTGATCACCTCTGTGGTTTTAATTTTTGCACTATAAACAAAAAAAGAGAAACAATTTTAACTTTTTGCTATAATAAATATCCCCAAAAATATATAAAAAACATTTTTTTCTTCTCAGTTTAGGCCGACATGTATTCTTCTACATATGTTTGGTGAAAAAAAAATGCAATAAGCGTATATTGATTGGTTTGTGCAAAAGTTATAGCGTCTACAAAATAGGGGATAGATTTTTGGCATTTTTATTATTATTATTTTTTTCTATTAGTAATGGCAGCGATCTGCGATTTTTATCATGACTGCGACATTATGGCGGACACATCGGAAACTTTTGACACTATTTTGGGACCATTGTCATTTTTGCAGCGATCAGTGCTATAAAAAATGCACTGATTACTGTGTAAATGACACTGGCAGGGAAGGGGTTAAACACTAGGGGGTGATCAAGGGGTTAAGTGTGTCCTAGGGAAGTGTGATAACTGTAGGGGGGATTGGCTACCACTGACATGACAGCGATCACTGCTCCCGATGACAGGGAGCAGTGGATCTCCGTCATGCTGCTAGGCAGAACAGGCAAATGCCTTGTTTACAAAGACATCTCCCTGTTCTGCCTCTCCTTACTGCAATTGCGGGCCACTGGCGAACATTGAGTTCCCAGGACCCACGGGCAAGCTCCCGCGGCCGGCGTGCGCACGTGCCCGATAGGAGGCAAATTCAAAGGGACATACAGGTACGCCCATTTGCCTGTGCCATTCTGCCGATGTACATCTGTGTGCGATGGTCGGTAAGCGGTTAATAGTAATGGAATAGTTTGAAGAGAATACAATAGGCGAGCAAAGCTGACCATTTTAAATAGATGAAACCTCCCCAGAAGCGATAAGGGTAGATCCATCCAGTTCTTCAATTCCTGCAATATTTCCAAAATTTCTGAATTAGAGGAGGTAGTTTAGAGAGTACAAATTTCTATGCCTATATAAGTGATGCTAGATTTTTCTATGGAGAAAGTAGAGGAGGATAGCCATGAGGGGTTGGAGGGAGTGCTGAGGGGTAAAATTTCCCTTTTACTGTAGTTGATGCGAGGGTCTGAACAGGACCGGAATTTGTCAAAGACGTCCTTAATGGTGGCCATGTCAGAGAGTGGGTTCCCTGTGAGTACATCATCTGCAAAGAGTGCAGTGCAAAGTTCCTAATCCCCAATATGTATCAGGTGTAGTGCGGCCAATTTAGAGAGGAACCTGGAAAGGGGTTCTATGGCTAAATGAAATAGTAGAGGAAAGAGGGGACACCCCTGCCTGGTGCCCTTGAAAAGGCAAAAGTTCTCTGATAGAAGACCTGCAGCCACCAGCCTGGCCGACAGAGAAGCATACATAGTCTTAATGAGATGGCTAAAAGGTCCAGAGAAGCCCAGCCTGGACAGGACTAATGAGAGCCACTTGAAACTGATGCTTTTAAAAGCTTTCTCTGTGTCCAGGGTGATGATGGCAAAGTTCTTCCCTGGGTTGGCTTTGGTATGCTCTAGGACTAATAATACCTTGCGAATGTTGAGGGAGGTTCTACCCTTTACAAAGCCAGATTGTGCTGGGTGAATTAGTAAAGGAAGTATGTCTGCGAGCCTTATTGTAATGATCTTGGACAAGATTTTGACGTCTAAGTTTAGAAGGGATATAGGCTTGTAGGAACCTGGTTCTAGTGGATCTTTACCCTTTTTTGCTAAAAGTTTGATAATGGCTTGATTGTCTGTAGGAAGATAGAGTCCTCCAGCCCATATCCCATAGTACACTTCTAAAAGAGGGGGGGGGGGTGTAACAATATCCTAAAATGTTTTGAAGAATTCACTTGTGAAACCATCAGGGCCTGGAGCCTTGTTGGGGGCTAAGTGTTTGATGGTGTTGGATAGTTCTGACTCTGAAATGGGTAAGTTCAGATAATTAAGTTGGGAAGAGGAGATTGTGGGGAGGCGTAGTTTGCCTAGAAAGCTCTGTGCAAGGTGCTTATTTATAGGTTCATGAGTATATATTGACGTGTAACATTGGAGCATGACTCTATTGACTTCTTAGGGAATGGTCTTAGTAATGCCATTGGAGTCCCGCAGAGAGATGATGAAGGTGGGGTGATGGGGGCCTCTACATAGCCTGGCCAATATTTTACCTGATTTGTTACCAAATTTATGAAGGGTGGCATCTATATGAGCGTGTTTAATCAATTATAGCTTGTCTTCAGAGAAGTCAAAGGCGCATTTAGTTGCCTGCCATTCGGATCTATTTTCAAGGGTATTAATACAGGCTAGAGAGCGCTGTGCTAGATTAAGGTGGGAGCTTGCTTTACGGTAATTTGGCATGACTTATTTCCTATAAGAGGTGGCATAAGAAATAATCTGGCCTCTAAGGAAGGCTTTGCCAACCTCCCATAAGAGATTAGAAATGTCCTTGTGAGGAGAATAGGCAGCTATGTATTCCTCCCAGGCTGACCCCATGTAGGTTTTAAAATCGGCATTGTTAGAGAGAAAAGTAAGGAAACCCCATAGGTGGGGGTTGTTTTGGGAGATAGGGTCTTCAAGCAAGACAGATATCTGGGCATGATTTAAGATGGCAATATCATAGATCTCCGCTTCTGTTATTTGTGAGAGGAGACTGTCAGTGCTAAAGATGTAGTCTACTCTGGTAAGGGTTTTATGTGGGGAGGAGAAAAAAGTGCATTCTCTGTCAGCTGGATGAAACAGGCGCCAAACGTCGGTAAGATGCAGGGAGTCCATGGTGGAGGCAAGAGGTGTCTGCTGTGGGTCTACAGACTTCCTAGAAGAGTTTCTAGTGGTGGACCTGTCATCACTGGGGTGCAATGACAATGTTGAAATCACCTCCTATAAGTTGTAAAGCTTGGGGGAGTTTTTGAAGATTTGTGGATAACTCACAGAAGAAAGGTGGGCCTGGGTTGTTGGGTGCGTAAACTTTGGAGATCTGAGGCATAGCCGGCAGTTATAAATTATCCTTGACTGTCGGTGTCTACAGCGATTATTTAACATGAAAGGTTCTTGTGTAGTAATATGAGTACCCAGGCCTTTACCCCAACTGCCTCAGACCCAAGCACTGTGCCCACCTATAACTTTTTTATACATAGGAAATCAGTAGATGTGTTTCCTGCAATAGGGCGATATCGGTTTTCATCCGTTTGAGATGGTGAAGGATTTTCAGTCTTTTTATGGGGGATCGGAGCTCTTTCACATTCCAAGATGTGATTCTCATGGGGATTTTTTAGGGTGGTGATGTGAGGAAGCAGGTGTAGTTGCTAGGGTGGCTCCTAATGAGGGTAAAGCCTCGTACACACGCTTTGATTTTCTGACGACAGAACATCCAATTTTTGTGGCATGCTAGTCTCATGTCGAAAGTGAGGAGGTTACTAATAATACGAAAATTTTTGTATAACAGAATACGATGTCAGAAGTGACGTAACGTGTTGAATAGTTTTGTATGTATTCTGTCGTTTCTGAGCATGCGTAGTCTTGCTCTTATGATTTTTTTTCTTCCGAAAACCATACTAATGAAACGGAAATCAGAAGTTGAGTTCACATCCGACAAACATTTAATAGTCTGCACATCCAGCTTTTGTCTGATGAAAAAAATAAAATTGGCTGTCAAAAGCACCATACTAACGATCCGAAAACCCACAGACAGCTAGTCGTACTAATTTTTCCATCTGATTTTCATATCGTGTGTACGGGCCTTAAGAATGAATGTGATAAGAGGCCCAAGGGTTTCATCCAGTTGAATGTAGTAGTGTAAATGGAGGTGACCAACTTTTAGGGGATCTGCAGTATAACTAAAGAAAGGAGTATAGGTAGGGTGTAAATAAACCAATTCAACATACCCATGGGTGATTTTCTCCACATTGGTGCAATGAGAAGTACCAACTCCCAAGAGGCCATCCAAAATCAGGAGCGGGAGTGGGAGCTCATCTAAGCAGTACCAAGCAAAAACCCATATGCTGGCATAGACAGGTGTGGAGACTGATGAGAGCAGTCAGGGAAGTCCATGGGAAAAAAAACAGGAAGCAAAGTCCTACAGAGTGTAGAGTCAAACATAATACATTACAGGAGAAAATAAAGAGCAATGGTACACCCTGAGTAGCTTAAGATGCTGACTGTTACTCGTTTACCAAATAGAGGAATAAGGCTGAACGGGTCAGCGGAAGTTGTAGCCATTGTTTGATCCAGATGCTTTGAGGCATTTTGATGGATCCTTCCTGGGACTCCATTGGTCCAGAGGATGGGTAACAGTTGGTGCCTTGGGAGAGAAATTGGAATGAGCTTCTGGGTGGATTGATGGTAGGCTAAGTGAATTTGATTTGGTTTAAGAACAGCACTGAACAGTTGTGTTGGAAAGCCTTCCTTTTTTTGGACACCTCTACAGAATATTCAGCAAAAATTAAAATCTTAATTCCATCAATTTGCAGTGATCATAGTTGTCAGTATTTCTGTAAAATGGCAGCTTTTTCCATATAATTAAGAAATTTGGTGATTATTGGGCGAGGTGATTTGAAGTCAGCAGAGTACGATCGGAAGCAATGAGCCCTTTCCACTACACACGTGGAGTTAAGGCCCAGCGTCTCAGGAATTTGTGTGACACAAAACTCCAGAAGCGCAGAAGGGTGCAAGGATTCCGGCACTTCCACAAATCTGAAGTTGTTACTCCTCAATAGCGCCTCAATAGGGATGAGCCGAACACCCCCCGGTTCGGTTCGCAGCAGAACATGCGAACAGGAAAAAAATTTGTTCAAACACGCGAACGTTAAAGTCTATGGGACACGAACATGAAAAATCGAAAGTGCTAATTTTAAAGGTTTATATGCAAGTTATTGTCATTAAAAAATATAAAATAAAACTGTCCCACGAAGTCTTCTTCTCTTGCTCTGCCGATGGACCAAAAAAAAAACAAAAAAAAAACGCCACGACCTGCCTCCATGGGAGGTACCCATCGTAATGACCGTCTCTCAGCTCTTTTATAACTGAGGGCGGGGCCATACGCTGAAATCGCCAGGTGACCCCGCCCCCCCTCTGATGCATGGGGACATCCCCATCCCCTTTCTTTTCCGTCGGTGGAGCAAGAGAAGAAGAAGAAGACTTCGTGGGACAGTTTTATTTATTTTTTTAATAAAGGACTTGTCCCCAAGCCATGTCATGTCATTTTTACCATTTTCACACTTTATTATGAAATGGTAGGCCATTTCACACAGGGGGAGAGGCCGGTATCTGGGGGTCCCCTTGTTAAAGGGGGCTTCCAGATTCCGATAAGCCCCCCACCCGCAGACCCCCACAACCACCAGGCAAGGGTTGTGGGGATGAGGCCCTTATCCCCATCAACATGGGGACAAGGTGTTTTGGGGGGCACCTCAAAGCACCCTCCCCATGTTGAGGGCACGTGGCCTGGTACTATTCAGGAGG
Organism: Lithobates sylvaticus; assembly: GCA_028564925.1. Classification (NCBI taxonomy): domain Eukaryota; kingdom Metazoa; phylum Chordata; class Amphibia; order Anura; family Ranidae; genus Lithobates; species Lithobates sylvaticus. The sequence goes on from CM053029.1 coordinate 46,731,110, forward strand.
GGGGGCGCTCTCTTGTTCCCCCTCTTTTCCTGCGGCCTGCCAGGTTGCGTGCTCGGATAAGGGTCTGGTATGGATTTTTGAGGGGACCCCACGCCATTTTTTTTTAATTTTGGTGCGGGGTTCCCCTTAAAACCCATACCAGACCTGAAGGGTTTGGTATGGATTTTGAGGGGGACCCCCATGTCATTTTTATTTTACATTTTGGAGCAGGGTTCCCCTTAATATCCATACCAGACCTGAAGGGCCTGGTATGGAATTTGGGGGGACCCCCAAGCTATTTTTTTTTTTTCATTTTGGTTGGGGGCTCCCCTTGATATTCATACCAGACCCGAAATGACTTTTATGTGTATTGCCGGGACCGACAATTCATTATAGCCGCGAGTACTTTTAAATTACTTTTTTTCCTTTAGAAATGTAATTTTGCTCTCGGGCTGTTCTAAACACGGGAAACATGCGCCAATTTACAGGCATTCTATAGACACCCCCCAGGTACGAAATTTAAAGGAATATTTCACTTTTATTTGTTTCACTTTAAGCTTTATTAAAATCACTCCTCCCGAAAAAACGCCCGTTTTTAAAACTTTGTTTTGCATTGATACATGTCCCCTGGGGCAGGACCCAGGTCCCCAAACACTTTATGACAATACCATGCATATAAGCCTTTAAAATTAGCACTTTTGATTTCTCCCATAGACTTTTAAAGGGTGTTCCGCGGCTTTCGAATTTGCCACGAACACCCCAAATTGTTCACTATTCGGCGAACAGGCGAACACCCGATGTTTAAGTCGAACTTACGTTCGACTCGAACATCAGTCTCATCCCTACACCTTAAACCTTTTTTCCAAATCCTCAAGTTTTTGGAGGATAAGTTCATTTGTTTTGTCCTGGGATTGTTCAAAAACTTGTGCCTGGTACAACTCCTCCTCCACTGAGGAAATCCTTGTCTCTGCCTCATTAAGGCGTTAATGAATGATCAGCCAGCTCTCTTCTAATTAGCTCCATGCCTGTCTGTATGACCTTCTCCACTGTGGATGTTAAATTGGGGACCAGGAGCGCAGCCATTGCCTGCGCTATTTTCTCCTTCTGCTGATCTGATGGCAGGGGGGAATAGAAGGGGGACCTCCATGCCTGGCGCCTCTGCCATATTAGTGAGCGGGGCCGCGAACGATGGGCCTGACGAGTGTACTGAAGCCTGGAAACGAGAGTCGCTTTTGTCCAGGTATCGCTCCATGGCTGCAGGGGGAGCCTCACAGGGTGTCAGCGGTCTGATCCGATGTTGTGGGCGGGTGTTTTAAGCAGATTTAGTGGCGGTACAGTGGGAGCGGAGGAGCAGGACGGATCCTCCATGCAGCGCCGTAACTAGTCACATTCCAGTCTTAGTCCTTAGGGTTCAATATTAAGTTGGCACACTCTTTGCAGCTATAATGGCTTCACCTCTTCTAGGAAGGCAGTCCACCAGGTTTAGAAGTGTGTCTATGGGAATTTTTTTTTATTTGTGTCTATGGGAATGTTTGACCATTTTTCCAGAAGCGAGGTCAGGCAACGTTGTGGATGAGAAGGCCTGGCTCGCAGTCTTCTCTCTAATTCATCCCAAGGGTGTTCTATTGGGTTTAAGTCAGGACTCTATGCAGGCCAGTCAAGTTCCTCCACCCCAAATTCATCCATGTCTTTATGGACTTTTGGGATGGAGACTGTGGAGTGGAGACTGTGAGCCAGGCTTTCTCGTCCACATCAGTGCCTGACCTCACAAATGCACTTCTGGAAGAATAGTTAAACATTCCCATAGACACACAGAAACATTGTGGACAGCCTTCCCAGAAGAATTGAAGCTGTTATAACTACAAAGGGTGGGCCAACTTAATATTGAACCCTATGGACTAAGACTGGGATGCCATTAAATTTAATGTGCGTGTAAAGGTGTCCCAATACTTTTGGTCAGGACTTCTCAGAGAATAGGTGCATATATTTATGCTTTCCGAGTTACACCTTGGCTCCGCCCACTACCCACCTCCAAGCACCATCCACTGTTCTACCCTTTACCTAGAGAATACAGAAAAGTATAATTTTTTTGTACAAAGTGGTTTGTATTGAATTGGCTAATGAAAAACAGTAAAATAGTCCCCCTGCAGCCAGCAACAATAGAACCCTCACAGCAGAAATAGATCCCACACAGCAACAATAGATCCCCTGCCAACAATAGATCCCCTGGCAACAATAGAACCCCAACAGAAATTACACCCAGCAACAATAGATCCAACGCAGCAACAATAGATTAGCCAGTATCCAGCATAAATAGACTCTCTAGCAGCCAGCAACAATAGACCCCTCCCTCAACATTAGACCTTTCACATCAGCAATTGACCCCCCAGAAACAATAGATTCCCCCCACCAACAACAACAGAGCTCCCTAGCAACAATAGATCACTCTAGTGACAATAGAATCCTCAGCAACCAACATCAATAGATCCCCAGCACATCCTAGCACCCTTGGCATATGCATTCAGTGCTGAAGGCGCTGGAACTGCGTTCCCCCACGTTCCTGCTGAAAAAAATGCCCTGCTTTTGGTAATATAGTATATGTACTGTACAGTATATATGCTTACTTATTAGCAAGTTTCTCTAGATTGTACACTGAGCCATGCATGGAGCAGCTCAATATACAGTATAATCCTGGGGTTTCTTGGTGCCAAGATAGGTCCCTCCCATGAGTAGATAAAATAATCATTCCAGGCCAGCCAATCAAAATGGCCAAAAACGCAAAGATGGACGCATATGTCAACAGCGATGGTGAACCTTGCAGATGTCAATTCAGACATAAAGTGGATGGCAGCACACTGTTATAAGCTAGCTCCAAAAACTTTTATTATACAAAAACTCACACATAAGACAAGGAGCACTTACTCATAACAGTGCTCCTTATGCGTACTTTCTGGTGGGATTGTCTGCCGGACCTAGTCCAGCGGACAACCTGCCGGACTTTACAGCGGAGGTCCGCCGGACTTTCCGAACGTGTGGACTTACCCACACACGGCCGGACTTTTCCAGCGGACAATCCGCCAGAGTTTTAGCCAAAGTCCGTGGGACTTTTGAAATGAACGGACTTGCCCACACACGGAGGAAAGTTTGTTCATTTAGAATGTGACTCCAGGTAGATGGGACTAGCGAAGAAGGTGAATGCCGCCGCCTCGATCGGCGACATTGACACCTCGCTAGCCCCGTTGCCTGGTATGGATTGGTTGTCGGGGTCTGCGGGTGGGGGGCTTATCGGAATCCGGGAGCCCCCTTTAATAAAGGGGGCCCCCAGATACTGCCCCCCCACCCTATGTGAATGAGTATGGGGTACGATGTACCCCTACCCATTCACCTAAGGAAAAAAGTGTAAATAAAAAAAACAACACGATTTTTTAAAATACTTTATTGCACAGCTCCGGGGGTCTTCTTCCGTCTTGGGGGGACTTCTCGCAGGACTCCTCCGCTATCTTCTGCTCTTTTACTAGCTCTTTCACTAGCGGAGGAGCCCGGCTTTCTTCTTCGTCGCCGCCGCAGTCTGGGGGTCTTGTTCCGACTTCGGGGGTCTTCGGGGGTCTATTCTGTTCTTCTTGCCGGGCCTCCACTTTCTTCTTCCAGCTCTTTTACGAGCGGTGGCCTGGGCTTGTGTTGCCGTCGCTGTCGCCGCCTGCTTCTGCTTCTTCTTCTCCTGCTTCTTGTTCTTCTTTCTTCTTCCGATGTTGACTTGTCGCTGTCTCCTCATCTAATGGCTCAGACGTGTTGCGCTGCCAGTTATATAGGGACAAGGGGCGGGGCCACCGGCTCATGTCACATTGTGACCCCGCCCCCATATGATGTCACAGTCCCAGCATCCTCCGGGACTGTGCGACAGCAATGGCAACACAAGCCCGAGCCACCGCTCGTAAAAGAGCTGGAAGAAGAAAGCTGGGCTCCTCCGCTAGTGAAAGAGCTAGTAAAAGAGCAGAAGATAGCAGAGGAGATCTGTGCAATAAAGACACTTTTTTCCTTAGGTGAATGGGTAAGGATACATCGTACCCCATACTCATTCACATAGGGTGGGGGGCCGGTATCTGGGGGCCCCCTTATTAAAGGGGGCTCCCGGATTCCGATAAGCCCCCCGCCCGCAGACCCCGACAACCAACAGCCAGGGTTGTCGGGAAGAGGCCCTTGTCCTCATCAACATGGGGACAAGGTGCTTTGGGGTGGGGGGCCACAGGGCCCCCATGTTGAGGGCACGCGGCCTGGTACAGCTCAGGAGGGGGGCGCTCGTTCGTCCCCTCCCCCTTTCCTGACTGGCCGGGCTGCGTGCTCGGATAAGGTTCTTAGAGGGATTTGGGGGGGACCCCCACGCCGTTTTTTTGGCGTAGGGATTTGGCGTAGGGATTCCCCTAGCGCGGCGGCATTAACTTCCTTTGCTAGACCCGTCTACCTGAAGTTACGTTCTAAATGAACGGACTTTCCTCCGTGTGTGAGGCAAGTCCGTTCATTTCAAAAGTCCCGCGGACTAGCACACAGACGGCAGGATCGTCCGCCGGACTCGCGAGTCCGGCGGACAATTTTAAGTCAAAACTTAAAACTTAGTCCGCCAGACTTTTGGGAACAAAAAGTCCGCCGGAGCCCCACACACGGTCTGAATGTCCGGCGGACAATCCTGCGGGAAAGTCTGATCGTGTGTATGCGGCCTTAGTGTAAAACACGTCAACACATCTCCCTGAAGTTTGCTGTGATGTCTTACGTGTGGATTTTTGTTTTTTGAAGGTTTTTGGAGCTACCTTATAACCGAGTGCGGCCATCCACTTTGCTTGAAGCTTCCTTGATTGGCGACACCTTTTGTAAAGCTTTTAGGAGCAGATGATGGGCAAACTGACTTGGAACAGTGCTTTACTATCTTTGGACTTGCAGACATTGGGGGTTATTTACAAAAGGCAAATACACTTTGCACTGAAAGTGCACTTGGAAGTGGAGTCGCTTTAGATCTGAGGAGGACATGCAAGGAAAATAAAAAAAAGCAGCATTTTAGCTTGCACATGATTGGATGATAAAATCAGCAGAGCTTCCTCTCATTTCAGATCTTCCCCTCAGATCTACAGCGACTGCACTTGCAGTGCACTTGTAGTTCAAAGTGGATTTGCCTTTTGTAAATAACCCTCATTGTGTCAAAGGATGGGAGGTAAGTGCAATGGACTTTAGTTTCAGTTTGAATACCCATTCAAAGTTTGGGGCTAATTCTAAACCAATTTTCCTTGTTCAAATACAGTGTAGTCTACAGGAAGGTCCCATGGATTCAAGGACCTAGCAACGTTATCTGACAGAGAAACCTAAACCACAAGATTGCCAGAGTGAATCAAATGATCAGGTACAGGCAGGTAAAACAAGTTTATGTAGATTAGCTGTCGTGCTGGATCAAGTCTGTAATATATTACAAGAAACAGCTGGATACACTCGGCATTCTGTACATTGCTCTTGCTAGCAGAACATTGATGCTTGCAATATTTACAGAACTGAAGCTTTATTGTTCTGGGAATGCTGAAGGCATTTTTTTTAACTTCACTGTATTCTCTGATATATCACAACAAGGCAAAGGGCTATACTGTTTGTCCTACAAAGCTGTCCAAGATACGTTTGTTATTATAGAGTGGTAAGCATCCCTTGAAGAATATGAGGAAACCGGGTGTCTTTCTCTGTGCATTGGTCATCATCTTTTTTATGGGGGTAAGTCTAAATTTCTGTATATACTGTATATCTTTCAGGCAAATTGAACTAATTTATTGATGTAGTTTCTGAAATATCAGGTTTCTTGTCAAATTTGTTTATTGAATTGTAACAATTAATATAAATAAGTACATATGGTGGCAGAAAAAGAAAAGATCACATATATGGTAATAATATTGAGTTGTAGTTCCAACATAAACTAAAACAATTTTAGCATGGATCTAACTACTCAAAAGATTATGTCATACATTGTATAAGAAAGGATAAAACCAACTTAGACCACGTTAATAAAAGGTGACCTCAGATAAAAAAAAAATGTCTTAATTATTATCAATATAGTTTTTAAATAACAAAAAAAAAAAAAAAAAATTATTATAGAATCTAAAATTGTATACTACATATTGGAACTATGTACAATTGGTATAATGATAACCAAGGAAATAAAAGTTCTGCTATATAAAAAGTAAATTGAAAGAGGAGAGAGAGAATAGGGGGAAAAAGTTGAAAAGAGAAAGAAGCTACAAGTGTTTGGCCCGATGGTCCACTACCCCCGATAAAGCACACGAATGTCAAAATGAAACATCGCAATACTGCTGGCGAGGGTGCAAAGAAATAGGGACTATGGCCCACATATGGTGGCATTGTCCAAAAAAAAAAAAAAAAAAATATTGGGCAGAGATTAGGCAGATAATTTGAGAAATAACTAATATAGAGGTCCCTGATGACCCATGGGGGTGCCTATTCTATGGGATAAGAATGCAAACTAAACAATATATGAGAACATTGCTCCCACAGCTTTTAAATGCGGCTAAAAGCCTGATACCCAGACATTGGCAGGAACCAAAAAGACCCACGGTGAAGAACTGGTATAATAAAATAAATGAGATTCAAAACTTAGAGTATCTTAGGTTTAGTGATTGAGAAAGTTTAGAGGAGTTTGAGGAGAAATGGCGGGAATGGGTTAACTACAAGCTAACAATAAGATTTGCTGAAGCTATGGGAGCATACAAAAGATAAAAAACTATAGTAGAGGAACGATTAAGCTAGACACATAGAGGGATACGAGGAATAGTGGAATAGAAGTTGGTAATTTGGAGTGAGAATGATAGAATGGAGGGTACTGGGATTGTGTGGGTGGGGGGGAGGTTAGGTGGGGTGGGGGGTTGAGGACGGAGTTTTTTTGGTTAAGAATGTATTAAGCACATGTGTATATGGATGTTATTGTGGTTGTACCATGTTAAGCGTGATATGTTTTGCTACAGACAAAAATAAATAAAGAAATTGAAATAAAAAAAAAAAAAAAGAAAGGATAAAACCAACTTAGACCAGGTTAATATAAGATGACCTCAGATAAAAAAAAAAAAGGTCTTAATTATTATTAAGAGTATAGTTTTTAAATAAAAAAAAAAAAAATAATAATTTATTATAGAATCTAAAATTCTATACTACATATTGGAACTATGTACAATTGGTATAATGATGACCAAGGAAATAAAAGTATAGAACTATATAAAGAGTAAATTGAAAGAGGAGAGAGAGAATAGGGGGAAAAGTCGAAGAGACAAAGAAGATAAAAGAAAAAGTAATCTTAGGTAGGAAAAAAAGTAGATAGGGAAGAAAGAAATGAGAGGTAGTAAGTGTCCCCGGGGTAGTACATGGTAATAAACACATACCATGAATGCAGATAATGAAAGTAAAAAATCGAAATTATCAAGATCTTAGTAGGGAAGCATCAAAATTAGAAGGCAAAAAGTGAGTCACCCAGGGATTCCATATATTCTCAAAGTTGGATATTTTATCTTGAGTTTTGGCATGGATCATTGCTTGATTGACGCTATTTTTAGTTTCAGCAATTATTAACCACTTGCCGACCGCTGCACGCCGATACACGTCGGCACAATGGCAACGGTGGGCAAATGGGCGTACCAGTACGTCCCCTTTAATTGGCGGGGCTAGCGTGCGAGTGATCGTGTCACAGAGCCGCAGAACGGGGAGATGCCTATGTAAACAAGGCATTTACCCGTTCTGCCTTGTGTCATGACAGAGATCTACTGCTCCCTGTCATCGGGAGCAGTGATCGCTGTCATGTCCTTGGTAGCCCATCCACCCACAGTTAGAAACACTCCCTAGGACACACTTAACCCCTTGATCGCCCCTAGTGTTTAACCCCTTCCCTGCCAGTGTCATTTACACAGTAATCAGGACATTTTTATAGAACTGATCACTGTATAAATGACAATGGTCCAAAAATAGTGTCAAAAGTGTCCGATGTGTCCGCCATAATTTCGCAATCCCGATAAAAATTGCAGATCGCCGCCATTACTGATAAAAATTATAATAAAAATGCCATAAAAATATCCCCTATTTTGTAGACGCTATAACTTTTGTGCAAACCAATCAATATACACTTATTGCAATTTTTTTTTTACCAAAAATATGTAGAAGAATATATATCTGCCTAAACTGAGGAAAAACAATTTTTTTTATATATTTTTGGGGGATATTTATTATAGAAAAAGTAAAAAAATATTGCTTTTTTTCAAAATTGACGCTCTTTTTTTGTTTATAGTGCAAAAAATAAAAACCGCAGGGGTGATCAAATACCACTAAAAGAAAGCTCTATTTGTGGGAAAAACAGGACTTCAATTTTGTTTTGGTGTAACGTCGCACGGCCGCACAATTGTCAGTTAAAGCAACGCAGTGCAGTATCACAAAAAATGGCCTGGTCATTGAGCAGCCAAATCTTCCGGGGGCTGAAGTGGTTAAAAAACCTAATACACTATTTAAGATGGTCGCTAAGACTTTCGCTAGAAACCTAATGTCAAGGTTGAGTAATGATATGTGTCTATAGTTAGAACAAGATGTATCGTCTGACTGAGGTTGGGGGATCATTGAAATTATAGCCATTAATGTTTCAGCGCAAAAGGATTGATCATTAAGGAGAGAATTAAATGCGTCTGTTAACATTGGAGCAAGGATATGAGAGAATTTCTTATAGTATAGAGCAGAGAAGCCATCTGGGTCTGGAAGTTTATTTGGTTTAAGAGAGTTAATTGCTAATTTAATTTCGATAGCTGTAATAGGGCTTTCAAGATAATCGCGTTGGGCTAAAGGAATAGTAGAAAGTTTGATTTGTGAAAAAAAATATTCTGCTAAAGTTTGGTCAAAAGATGCTTCCTTTTTATATAAGGAGGTAAGATGTTTTTGAAAGGTGTGGAGGATCTTTATTGGATTACTAGTAAAAAAAAACTAGTAAATGATTTCGTTTTTTAAGTGCTCGGGCTAAAAAAGTGTCTGGTTTATTCGCTTGCATAACATTTTATCGACAGATTCTGATAAAAAGAGGTCAAGGTTTAAACGTGCTTTATCAAGCTGTAATTTAGTCGCAGGGTAGGGGCAACAGGTGGCGAGTAACCTTTAAGGCCTGGCTAGTAGCTCAGGATATGAAATTTCGAGCCCTGTATATATATATATACTGTATATATATATATATATATATATATATATATATATATTTATTATTATACAGGATTTATATAGCACCAACAGTTTGCGCAGCGCTTTACAACATGAGGGCAGATAGTACATTTACAATACAAATCAATACAGGAGGGACCAGAGGGCTCTGCTCGTTAGAGCTTACAATCTAGAAGGGCGGGTCAAGTTGAAACAAAAGGTAATAACTGTGAGGGAAGAGCTGATGGAGAAAATGACAATACAGTTGTTAAGTGTGGGTAGGGTAGGCTTCTGAAGAGAAGGGTTTTCAGGGATCGTCTAAAAGCTAATAAAGTAGGAGATAGGCGGACAGATTGGGGTAGGGCATTCCATAGGATTGGAGAGCCTTTGGAAAAGTCCTGGAGGCAAGCATGGGGGGAGGTGATGAGGGAGATAGAGAGCAGGAGGTCTTGAGAGGATATATATATATATATATATATATATATACACACACACAGGCTTGTATAAATATAGTCTAGTGAAGCCTATACCTGACTGTAGGCCATTCCTGGAGTGCGTGTTCAAATACACTTTCAGGCAGGCAGGCACGCAGGTGACTCAGTGAGCTGCAGTTCATAAAATATATATCCACTGCATTGTAGTCCAGCCAAGCCTATACCTGACTGTAGGCCATTCCTGGAGTACGTGTTAAAAGACACTTTCAGGCAGGTGACTCAGTGAGCTGCAGTTAATTTTATATATATATATATATATATATATATATATATATATATATATATATATATATATATACACAGGCTTGTATATAAATAGTCTAGCCAAGCCTATACCTGACTGTAGGCCATTCCTGGAGTGCGTGTTCAAAGACACTTTCAGGTAGGAGGACAGGTAACTCAGTGAGCTGCAGTTCATAAAATATATATCCACTGCATTGTAGTCTAGCCAAGCCTATACCTGGCTGTAGGCCATTCCTGGACTACGTGTTCAAAGACACTTTGCTTACAGCCAACAGTGCTGGTCATGGACACGGTGCATCCTCACCACGTGGCCGTGGGGCACGCTTGTCCTTTTTTTTGGCAGCTGGCCGTGTTGAGCCACAACATGCAGAAGAGTTGGTAGAGTGGATGACCAAGCCGTCCTCATCCTCCTCATTCTCTTTCACCCAGGCTCAGGGTACTTTGTCTGCCAATGCAGCTGCCAAAGCTGCCAAAGCGGCCTCTTCCATCGGCTCAATGTCATCAGTCACTCCTTCCCTAGCTCCACAATCTTCCACGGACGAGTCCCCCAAACTGTTCGACCACAGTGTAGGGTACATGCTGCAGGAGGATGCACAACATTTTGAAGGCTCTGATGATGGTACTCAGGTTGAGGAGGAAGGCAGTAACATGAACCCAGAAAGAAGGGGTGCCCACGAAGGACAAGAAACTGGCAGTTATGTTCCCCCAGCTGCAGCATACTGCCAGGTTTGCTCCAGTGGCGAGGAGGGAGGGGATGATGAGGTCCATGACTCTACGTGGGTGCCAGATAGAAGAGAAGAGGACAAGGAGGAGCTGGCACATCTCCAATCAGGCAGGATGCCCTCCAGGGGCCAGCTTAAGGGCAGGCAACCAACTGCATCACACGGCAGAGCTCCGCATGTGCAGGGCACTGCTGACTCCGCCCGTTTTTCCAAAAGTTCTTTAGTGTGGGCCCTTTTTGAGACATGTGCAGCAGATCGCACTGTTTCTGTTTGCAACATGTCTGAAACGTATCAAGCGTGGCCAAAACAGCAGCCGCTTGGGCACCACATGCTTGACCAGACATATGGCGACCTCCCATGCAGTCCGTTGGCAACAGTACTTAAAAGACCCACACCAAAGAACAAGGCGGACCTCTCCTTGCTCCTCATCAGCTGGGATCTCCAACCCCACTATAAATTCAGTCCTCTCAGAGACTTGCACTGTCGGTGTAGAATTAGGTGTCCCATGCACTTCCGGGCAATCTGCTAGCGATACACCAACATCCGATTGTAGCAGGCAAATTTCCCTACCCCAGTTGCTAAAACGGCAAAAGAAATTCGGTCCCAGACATCCACATGCTCAGCGGCTGAATGCTAGTTTGGCTAAATTGCTAATACTCCAACTGCTGCCCTTTCAGCTGGTAGACTCTGCCCCCTTTCGAGAATTTGTGGAATGTGCGGTACCTCAGTGGCAGGTTCCCAAACGGCAATTTTTTTCTCGGAAGGCCATTCCGGCTCTCTACCGACATGTGGAAGGCAATGTCTTGGCCTTGTTGGACAGGGCGGTCAGCGGTAAGGTGCATATTACTGCTGACTCATGGTCCAGCAGGCCACCACGCCTCCAAAATGCTGGTAGTGGTGATTCTGCCACACCTCTCTCCTTCACCCCCTCCTCTTCTTCTTCCTCTATGGCCTCTTCCTGTGCAGATTTGTCCTCAGAACCAGCGGTGCTCCGTAGGCATTCTAGGGGCTACACAAGCACTCAGGCAAAAAGATGCCATGCAGTGCTTGAGTTGGTCTGCTTAGGGGACAGAAGCCACACTGGGGCAGAGATTCTGTCAGCTCTGCAGGGGCAGGCTCAGAGGTGGTTGATGCCACGCCAGCTTCAGCCAGGAATTGTGGTTTGCGACAATGGCACCAACCTCCTCTCCGCCCTTCGACAGGGACACTTCACCTATTTTCCCTGTTTGGCTCACGTCCTTAATTTGGTGGTGCGGTTCTTCTGCAGGTACCCAGGCTTACAGGATCTCCTGAGGCAGGCCAGGAAAGTCTGTGGGCATTTCTGCTGGTCATATAATGCCAGTGCTTGGCTGGCTGACCTCCAAAAGGAATGCAACCTGCCCAAGAACCGCCTTATCTGTGACATGCCCACCAGGTGGAACTCAACGTTGGCTATGCTGCAGCGGCTGAACACGCAGCAGAGGGCCATCAATAACTACCTGTGCGAGTATGGCACCAGGACATGGTCAGGGGAGCTTGGCTTTTTTTTGCCACACCAGTGGCTCATGATCAAGGATGCATGCACTGTCCTGTCACCATTTGAGGAGGCCATGAGGATGGTGAGCAGCGACAGTGCATGCATCAGTAATACTGTCCCTCTTGTCTACCTGTTGGAGCACACGCTGCGTGGAATAATGGACAGGGCACTTGAGGCAGAACAGAGGGAGGAAGAGGAGGACTTCCTTAACTCTCAAGGCCCCCTTAATCCAGACAGTGTTCCTGCAGGCCCGCCTATGACACAGGAAGAGGAGGAGGATTGTGTCAGCATGGAGGTGGAGCCTGGCACTTAGCATCAGCAGAAGTCTTCAAGGGATCGTTTTCAGTCCCCAGAAACCCATGGACTTGTACGTGGCTGGCAGGAGGTAGCTGTAGATCAGGTCGTCCTTAGTGACCCAGAGGACTCCGGACCGAATGCCTCAGCAAACCTACACTGCATGGCCTCCCTGATCCTGTAAAGCCTACGAAAGGACCCTCGGATTCGTGGTATCAAGGAGAGGGATCAGTATTTGCTGGCAACCCTTCTTGATCCACGTTACAAGCGTAAGGTGGCGGAACTTATCCAGCTGTCGCAGAGGATAAAACATCTTCGGGAGGCCTTGCAAAAAGGTTCGCACAATGTGTTTCCAGAGCCTGGGAGGTTACAATTTCCTGGTACTCCTGGACAGCGTGTTGCTGAGGCTTTGGCCAGTCACAGAAGGAACTATGAAGAAGGTGGCCGTCTGACCGATGCATTCAGACAATTTTTTAGTCCGCAGCCCCAAGGTCTGATCGGTTCCAGCAACCATCGCCAGCGTCTGTTGATGCAGGAATACCTAGGGGCAAGATCAGACTTGGAGACCTTTCCAACCGAAAATCCACTGGGTTACTGGGTTTTGAGGATGGATCACTGGCCAGAGCTTGCACAGTATACAATTGAGCTACTGGCCTGTCCTGCATCCAGCATTCTTTCGGAACGCACATTCAATGCTGCTGGAGGCTTTGTAACTGATCACAGAGTGCGCCTGTCCACCGACTCAGTTGATCGGCTTACCTTCATAAAAATGAATCAGTCTTGGATCACCAGCTACCAAGCACCTGATGCTGATGTAACCGATACATTTTTTTATGAATGTGAGATCCCTTCAAGACTGCCTATGCTGATGCTGAGTGACTATCCTGTTATGCTGAGTGACTATCCTATTCCTCCTCAACGTTCATTTTTGGTTCTGGGCACCACCACCACTGCCTAAGGCCTAATTTTTCTGCCCCTGTTACAGGGGCATGTAATTACAATTTTTGATCTAATATTTCACAGCAGTGACTGTTCCTGCGCTCAACAAAAGTATCTGTGAGGCTTTACAGTGTTCTGGTACCACCAACACCCAATTTTCCACAGAGTGTATAGGGCAGGCCGTATAGTATATACAGGCGGTCCCCTATTTTCAAAAGTCCGACTTACAAACGACTCCTACTTACAAACAGAGGGAAACAACAGGAAGTGAGAGGAAATCTACCCCTAGGAAGGGAAATTCTCTCTTTAAGAGTTAATATGGGAAAAATATGTCTCCTCCACTGATTTATCACCCATCCTTGTTTCCCTTAACCCCAAATTTTCAAAATCCAATTGTTATTGGGACATAAAGTGAGGTGAAATCTTCTGCACAGGGGCATAGACAGCAAAACAAATGTTACAGGGGTGATAACCCTTCCCTATGTTTTCCAAAAAGCTTTAACCACTTACCTACCAGGCACGAACACCCCCTTCCTGCCCAAGCCATTTTTCAGCTTTCAGTGCTGTCGCATTTTGAATGACAATTGTGTGGTCATGCAATGCTGTACCCAAATAAAAAAATATATATATTTTTCCCCCACAAATAGAGCTTTCTTTTGGTGGTATTTGATCACCTCTGTGGTTTTTATTTCTTGCGCTTTAAACAAAAGAAGAGGGATAAGTTTGAAAAAACACAATATTTTTTACTTTTTGCTATAATAAATATCCAATTATTTATTTTTTTTAACAAATTTTTTTCCTCAGTTTAAGCCGATACGTATTCTTCTACATATTTTTGGAAAAAAAAACCGCAATAAGCGTATATTGATTGGTTTGCACAAACGTTATAGCGTCTACAAAATAGGGGATAGATTTATAGCATTTTTATTATTTTTTTTTTTTTTTTACTAGTAATGGCGGCGATCTGCGATTTTTATCATGACTGCAATATTGCGGCAGACATATCGGACACTTTTGGCACATTTTTGGGACCATTCACATTTATACAGCGATCCGTGCTATAAAAATGCATTGATTACTGTATAAATGTGACTGGCAGGGAAGGGGTTAACACTAGAGGGTGATCAAGGGGTTAATATGTTCCCTATGGGAGTGATTCTAACTTTGGGGGGAGGGGACTGACTGGGGGGGGGTGACAGATCGGTGTTCCTATGTACAAAGGACACACCATTGGTCTCCTTTCCTCTGACAGCACGTGGATCTGTGTGTTTACACACACAGATCCACGTCCTGCTCAGTTACTGGGCAATCGCGGGTGCCCGGCGGATATCGCGCCCCTAGTGGCCACAGAGGAAATCACGTCATATGACGGCAGCCCGGAACAACAGATGCTTCTTGCCGCTGTCATATGGGAAGAGGTTAAAATAGATTTTTTGGCTGGAGCTACACTTACAAAATGTACCTGTTTTAAATTACAAACAGATTCTACATAAGAACAAAACTACAGTCCCTGTCTTGTTTGCACCGCCTGTATACTGCTGTTCAGAGTATATAGGGCCTGGGGGCCCAACGCCTTTTCTTTTTTTTTAATTTGGGTGCGGGGTTCCCCTTAATATCCATACAAGACCAAAAGGCCCTGGTAATGGGCTGGGGGGGGGGGGGTTACCCATGCCGTTTGTCTCACTGATTTTCATCCATATTGCCATGACCCGACATTACATTACAGCCTCAAGCAGTTTTAAATGTCGCACGGGAAACACGTGCCACTTCACAGGCATACTATAGACACCCCCAGGCACGATATTTAAAGGAATATTTCATTTATTTTTTCACTTTAAGCATCCACTTCCAGGTTTCTCCAGAGATACCAGCCTTGCGTTCGGTCCTCTCTTGGTGAAAGTCCTTCCCTGGATCCTCCAGTTTCTGGGCCTCTCTTACAGGCGAGACAGCACCAGACCATCCCTGGATCAGTAGGCCCCAAGACTGTTCTGGGCCAACTCCCTCAGTCGCGTAGCCTCGGGTCAGTCGACCCCGAGGCACAGGATACATGGGTTGCGCACCCCAGGCCAGGAGGGCCATGAGGTCTGGATAACGGAAACTCAGCACACCCTAAGTTACCCTAGGACTCTCTCCAAAAAAAATGGTGCCTGTACCTTAAGTACTCTTACCCAGAATGCACAGCGGGCAGACCACTCCCACCGGCTATTTCTGAGTAAAGGGGTACCCAATGCATTCAGCCTGTTGCATTTCCACACCTACCGTTGGTGACAGCGACACCCACAGTCAAGGAGAAACCAGTGCACCTCAGCTGAACTGGTACGGAAACCAGAACTTTAGAATAATTAGTCTGAAGCCCAACTGTGGCTTCAGAAAATGTAATTTTGAAAAACAATAGTGCCTGCTCATCAGGAGCCAGCGCTACAGGAGTATGATGGATGAGATAGGATTGAGTCATTAATATGCCATGTAGAATCTTGTGTTTTGGGAATTAGAGAAGTGAAAGTTGAAAGTACAGCACAGTGGTCAGTCCATGTAAAAGGAATAATAGATGAAGAAAGGAGTTCAGGGGTCATGCCTATTGAGATCAAAATGTGGTCAATACAGGAAAATGATTTATGGGGATGAGAATAAAAAGTAAATTGGCGCCTAGCAGGATTGATTTCACGCCAAGAATCTAATAAAGAGTGTGGTTGAAGAAGTTGTTGGAACTTACGAGATTGAGAACTAGATGCAACAGAAGTTAGGGATTTATCTAAAAAAGGATAAAGCACTTGATTCGAATCTCCACAGATTAAAAATGTGCCCATTTTATGACTATCAATTACCTGTAATAAATGGGAGAGGAATGAGGATGGAGTTTGTTAGGAACATAGTAGGATACCACTGTGATTAGAGAATTTAAAGTGGGATTCCACCCTAAAGTGGAACTCCCGCTTTTCGGAACCCTCCCCCCTCCGGTGTCACATTTGGCACCTTTCAGGGGGGAGGGGGGTGCAGATACCTGTCTAAGACAGGTATCTGCACTCACTTCCGGCATAAACTCCCACGGGAGTTTACGCAAGTTCCTGTCCCAGCGCGCTGTCTGCCGGGACACACACGTGTCCCGGCAGACAGCGCTGAAGATTCTCATTGCGCCGCGCGACTCGCGCATGAGCAGTAGGGAATCGGGAAGTGAAGCCACTTCCTGATTCCCTCACCGAGAATGGCGCCGGCTACAGCAGAGAGCCGAGCGATCGATCGGCCTCTGCTGCTGCTAACTGGACCCTGGAACAGGTAAGTGTCCGTTTTTTAAAAGTCAGCAGCTGCAGTATTTGTAGCTGCTGGCTTTTAAAAAAAAAAATTCAGTACAGTCCCGCTTTAATACAGTCAGGTTCATAAATATTGGGACATTGACACAATTCTAATCTTTTTGGCTCTATACACCACCACAATGGATTTGAAATGAAACAAACAAGATGTGCTTTAACTGCAGACTCACAGGTTTAATTTGAAGGTATTTACATCCAAATCAGGTGAACGGCGTAGGAATTACAACAGTTTGTATATGTGCCCCCCACCAGCCAAAAGTAATGTGACAGTTGGCTGCTCAGCTGTTCCATGGCCAACCAAAGAGTTTTTTAAGGGAAAGAAGTGGAATGTTATGCAATGGCCAAGTCAATCACCTGACCTGAATCCGACTGAGCATGCATTTCACATGCTGAAGACAAAACTAAAGGGAAAATGCCCCAAGAACAAGCAGGAACAGAAGACAGTTGCAGTAGAATCCTGGTAGAGCATCACCAGGGATGAAACCCGGAGTCTGGTGATGTCTATGCGTTCCAGACTTCAGGCTGTATTTGACTGCTGAGAATTTGCAACCAAGTATTAAAAAGTGAAAGTTTGATGGATTGTTAATCTGTCCCATTACCAGACGCTGTGAAAACTTGGGGATAAGCTGAACCAAAATATTTAGGGGTCTCTTACCTGCAAAATGGGTTTCTTGGAGGCATACAGCATGTGCTTTTGAGAAAGCTAAGGAGCGAAAGACTTTAGTTTGCTTTTGTGGGATATTTAGACCTTGTACGTTTAGCGTAAGGACATTTAAGGGGGCCATCGGTAAATCTTAAAGGAAATATTGTAGTATACTGCATTCATAGATTGTGAGTCTACAATTACCCGAGGGGGGGGGCAAGAACCAAGAGGGGAGTAGAGACAGAAAAAAGGAAGAAAGAGAGAGGAATGCCGCATACCCACGATCAGACTTTTTGACGGACTTGGTCCGGCGGACAATCCAACGGACTTTGCAGCTAAGGTCCACTGGACTTTCAAGCGAATGGACTTGGCCACACACGATCACTCCAAAAGTCCAACGGATTTGAATGTGATGACGTAGAATAAGGGAGTTCATAGCCAGTAGCCTATAGCTGCCCTAGCGTCGGTTTTAGTCCGTCGGACTAGCACACAGACGATCTGATTTTTTTGACCGGACTCGACAAATTTGTGAGGTCAGGCACTAATGTTGGGGGGAAGGCCTGGCTTGCAGTCTGCGCTCTAATTCATCCCAAAGGCATTCTATCGGGTTGAGGTCAGGACTCTGTGGACACCAGTCAAGTTCCTCCACCCCAAACTCGCTCATCCATGTCTTTATAGACCTTGCTTTGTGCACTGGTGCACAGTCATGTTGGAACAGGAAGGGGCCGTCCCCAAACTGTTCCCACAAAGTTGGGAGCATGAAATTGTCCAAAATGTCTTGGTATGATGACGCCTTAAGAGTTCCCTTCACTGGAACTAAGGGGCCAAACTCAACCCCTGAAAAACAACCCCACACCATAATCCCCCCTCCACCAAATGAGTTGGACCAGTGCGCAAAGCAGGGTCCATAAAGACATGAGCGAGTTTGGGATGGAGGAACTTGACTGGCCTGCACAGAGTCCTGACCTCAACCCCAAAGAACACCTTTGGCATGAATTAGAGCAAAGACTGCAAGCCAGGCCTTTTTGTCCACATCAGTGCCTGACCTCACAATGCTCTTCTGGAAGAATGGTCAAACATTCCCATAGACACACTCCTAAACCTTGTGGACAGCCTTCCCAGAAGAGTTGAAGCTGTTATAGCTGCAAAGGGTGAGCCAACTAAATATTGAACCCTATGCACTATGACTGGGATGCCATTAAAGTTCATGTGCGTGTAAAGGCAGGTGTCTCAATACTTTTGAAAATATAGTGTATATTATTTTTAGATTATTTTCTGTATGTTAATTTTGGATGACCTTTATTCCTCTTAGACAGGATTTGTCCTGAAATAACAACTATTGCTAAACACGTTAATAACATACGCTAATTTTATATAATTGCTATCTTTTAATAATCCTATAATTGCCAATTGTGTCTCTTGTTAAAATGTGTCAATTTATAACTGTTAAGAATAGCGCCTGTGTCTATATTTGGAAATGTATGTGTCTTGTGATTTCCCAGGCAGTCGTCCCAATACTTTTGGTAATATAGTGTGTGTATTTCCTTTTTTCATAATTTTACGATTGTTTTTTTAGTGAAAATATTCCTCCGCTGCCTCTAAAAAAATGTGTTTTTCTGCCGTTATTGACGCGTTGTTATGCACAATTTGCCCATTTGTATACAGTGTTTTTTAGCTTTGGTGTTTTTTTATTAGACAATAGAGAAAACTATTATATGTTGTATAATTTGTTCCTAGATATTTCTGCTTTTTTAGCTTTTACATTAGCTTTTATTTTTAATTATTATTATTTTTTTATTCTTTTATTTTAGGGTAAGGGGTTAGGGTTAGGTTAGATTAGGGTTAGGATTGGGAGTTGGGGGTTAGGGTTATTATTTATTTTTTAATGTTAGGGTTAGAGTGTTAATACTATTACTACTACTACTACTCATACTACTACTACTACTACTACTACTACTATTCATAATTAAATAAATAAATGTAAAATAAATACACAAATAAATAAGAATAATCATACATTTAATAAATGAATACTAAGTAATAATAAATAAATAATTAACCCCTAACACCTTAAAAAAAATTAAATATAATAATAATAATAATAATAATAATAATAATAATAATAGTAATAATAAATAAATAACTTAACACCCTAGCCCTAACACAAAATAAATAAATTATTATGAATTTATTTTTTTGTTCAGGTTTGGTTGCTTATTTAGTATTTTTATTATTATTAATAATGTATTTAAGATTTTTTTAAGATTACATAGTTACATAGTTAGTAAGGTTGAATAAAGACACCAGTCCATCCAGTTCAACCTGAGTGAGAGTCTACAATTGTCCCTATCCCTTGTGTCTCATTAAGATGCTTATCTATTATATCATTATTTATTTAAGGTTAGGGGTTAATGTTATGTATTATTACATAATATTACATATTATTCATTTATTTTGTTTATTTATGATGATTTTTAGTTATTTGTGTATTTAGTTAACATTTATTTATTACTATATTATTACTATATTATATTAAGCATATTTTAATTTGAGCAGAAATTCATGCAACAACACACACACAAAAATACCCAAATGGCGTGTTTCTATTTATCTCTATGGGAATAAAAACACTCAAATCTGCCAGATTGGCACTACAAAAAAAGCTCCAGAACTTTTTAGAGCTTCAGGCATTTGGCTTCAGGTGACTTTGAGTGGAGATGTGAACCATCTCCATAGAGAATACCGTATATACTCGAGTATAAGCAGACCCGAATATAAGCCGAGGCACCTAATTTTACCACAAAAAATTGGGAAAACGTATTGACTCGAGTATAAGCCTAGGGTGAGAAAGGCGCAGCTACTTTAAGTGGAAAAGAGGGTCAACAATGCCCATTTGCAGCCTCACTGTGCCCATTTGCAGCCATAGGTCCCCCGAACTTCAAACTCGGTAGTTCCTAGATGCCCCCCTAGCTGCAGCCAACATTTGGGGTCTCTGGACTCAAAGGGTCCCGAAATGATATTGCTGCAGATGGACACAAGAAAAAGAAAAAGTGCAGCGCTTATACTATAAATAAGTAGTGAAGTGATCACACTGGTTAAAGTAAAAATTGGTGAAAAATATATTAATAAGAAAAATGAATTAACTAAAAAGGATAAATAAATTAACACAAATAAAGTTCATGTGTTAAAAATAAATGTCCATAAATATAACAAAGACCAAAAAATAAATAAATGATGTGACTTGATTATTTAGTTCATTATACTTGACCACGTGGAACCGTCACCTCTAATCACCACTTAGAAGATGGAGGCTTACCAGATCGCCAGTGACCCACCTGTTAGGCGAGGTCAAACAGCGCAGATTGGATCACAGATCCCACTACAGACGTCCAGATATCAAGGATTATCCCGATCTCCCAGGTGTATCCTTATCATCAGACTCAGGTGGTCACTCACGGCAAACTTCCAAAGATTTTTCAGTGAAAAGATTCATGTTAAATATAAAAAGTGCTCCAAATCGCGTGATATTGTTTTTTAGCAAAGGGATTTATTGTAGCTTAATGCTCAGAAGCTATAAAAAAGACTCCATCGAGTCACAAAAAGACAGGTAACATATTTAAATAAAAGGACTGCTAGCAGATAAAAAAGCCTCTCAATGTAGGTTTAAAATGCGATCGCGCAAGCGCAGGACGTGTGGGCGTGGCTACCCGACGATCGTTTCGTCAAAGGTCTGACGTCATCAGGGGTACGCCCACACCCCTGCGCCGAGTGATTTTATAGTCTTTTGGCAAGGAAGGAAGCCCTGCCATAGGCTAATAAGAACGCCCTATCATGGGCTAAAATACAATACCCCGGAAGAGCACCATGCTGAAACAAAGGGTACGTTTGCTGGAATGACAAAAACAAAAAACGGCCATCTATCAACATAGGCCGAACGGGACATATGTATACATATATTCAGCCCTCTAGTGGTTGTAAATAATAACTGGGACCAGCAATGCAGATATAGATAAAAAACATGCCGCCATCTAGTGGTTGCAAGTTATAAGTACAATTAAAATATTCCAATTTTAAAAATAGACTTTCTACCTGCCATTGCCAATAGTCTACCCATATTATAATATCGCACAATTTTAACGTAAAAGAAAAACAATGAATATTCAATAATTGAACAAATGGAAAGAAAGACCTAAATATATTCCTTCAATGAATTCTTCCTCCTGATAGAAAAACCTTTTTAGTAAAGTACAGAAGACACGCACGTTAACACCACTGGTGGATCAAGGAGGGGGACATTAACTGTTAATAATAAAACATTTGATGTCCCACTCCACATTAAGGCCCCCAGGGACATGCAAGCCTAATTTAAATATCCAATTAGTCTCAGCTCGTGAGATAGTACGCTTCCCATTACTCCCACGCCAGTGAGGAACATACCTCTCAATAGCTAAAAAGGCAGTTCCTCTGGGGTCACGATTATGTTTCAAATCATAGTGTTTACTGACGTTGTGCTTATCAAAACCCTTACAGATGTTGGTTATATGTTCACTAAGTCGTATGTGCAACATGCGGACCGTACGTCCCACATATTCCAAGCCACAAGGGCATCTAAGGAGATATACCACGCACTTAGTTGAACATGTAATGAATGTTCGGATAGGATAAGTGAGCCCAGTTCCAATTGAGGTGAAATCTGTGAATCTCCTCCCCCACTGTTTGTTCAACCTACAGGCTCTACACTTTCCACAAGGTGGGCTTTTTTGGGGAGGTCAGGGACATTAGGAGCAATCGTGCTCCTCATATTCGTGGCACCTCTAAAGAAAGTTGTGATAAAAGCTAAGCCATAATTATCAGTACTTTCAGTACCCTAGAGTTGAAAGTACTAATAATTATGGCTTAGCTTTTATCACAACTTTCTCTAGCCAGCATTGGGCCATCAAGAGGATAATAAAAAAGCACTGGCCAGTAATAAGGAATGATCTGGTTTTGGGCCCTCTCTTGTTGGAAAGACCGAATGTCATCTTTAGAGGTGCCACGAATTTGAGGAAAACGATTGCTCCTAATGTCCCTGACCCCCCAAAAAAGCCCCCCTTTAAAAGGTTTCTATCCTTGTGGAAAGTGTAGAGCCTGTAGGTTGAACAAATAGCGGGGGAGGAGATTCACAGATTTCACCTCAATTGGAACTGGACTCACTTATCCTATCCGAACATTCATTACATGTTCAACTAAGTGCGTGGTATATCTCCTTAGCAATATGCCCAGGGTCCATGGTGCCCACCTTTTCTAATAAAAGCGCCCCCAGTGCCATCTGTCAGTGCCCCCAGTGCCATCTGTCAGTGCCCCCAGTGCCATATGTCAGTGCCCACAGTGCCAGTGCTGCACATCAGTGTCACCTACCAGTGCTCATTAGTGTCCCCTACCAGTGCCCATCAGTGCCACCTATCAGTGCCCATCAGTGCCATCTATCAGTGCCATCCATCAGTGCCCATCCGTGCCACCCATCCGTGCCCATCAGTGCCATCTTTGCTGTGTCCATCAGTACCGACTTATCTGTCCCCACCAGTGCAGCCTATCAGTGCCCACCAGTGCAGCCTATCAGTGCCCACCAGTGTAGCCTATCAGTGCCCACCAGTGCCGCCTATCAGTGCCCACCAGTGCTGCCTTATCAGCGCATATCAATGAAGCAGAAAAATTACCTGTTTGCAAAATTTTATAACAAACTATTAAACATGATTTTATTTTATTTTTTAATTTTCCATCTTTTTTTATTTGTTTAGCAAAAAATAAAAACCCCAGCTGTGATTAAATACCACCAAAAGAAAGCTCTATTTGTGGGGAAAAAATGGTAAAAATTGAATTTGGGTACAGTGTTGTATGACCGCGCAATTGTCATTCAAAGTGCGTGAGCTCCAAAAGCTGAAAATTGGTCTGGTCACGAGGGGGGTTTAAGTGCAAAGTAATCAGGTGGTTAACCAGTGTGATCACTTCATCATTATTCATAGTATAAGCCCTGCACTTTTTCTTTTTCTTGTATTTCTTGTGCCCAGTATCTGGGTTATGGTGTTCAGCTGCTGTTTTTATGCTAAAGTTTACTAAGCGCAGATTTCTTTTTTTACTCATATATGCAGATGGACACCATTTGACCGAATTTGGGGCCCTGTATCTCAGGGCCACTTGGTGCTAGGAACCCCAAATTTGGTGTGCAAACCCAGTGGTTCGGAAAATAACAAGCACTTTTCTGAAGCAGAGAATGATATTTTCCGAACTGACTTTGGGGCCCTGTATCTCGGGGCCACTTGGTGCTAGGAACCCCATCTTTGGATATGTTGTAGTGCTAGTTCCAATGGGTTTGCACACCGAGTCCACTGGGTTTGTTCCTAGCACCAAGTGGCCCCAAGATACGGGGCCTCAAAGTCGGTTCGGAAAATGTCATTCTCTGCTGCAGAAAAGTGCTTGACTCGAGTATAAGCCGAGGGGGGCACTTTCAGCACAAAAAAAATGTGCTGAAAAACTTGGCTTATACTCGAGTATATACGGTAATTGATTTTTTCTCCTCCAGCGTTTTGGAGCTTCGAGCTCCCAGCTACAAAATGCTGAGGTGTGATCGGAGCCAATGTGATTAGCACTTCCACCAGCCATCATTCAAATCCTGTAATTTAAACGCAAATGCAAAAAATGCAAAAAATGCAACTCTCAGGTGTGAATTCAGACTTAAAGAGGATTCTCTTTCCAGTTCACACCTCAGGAATTTGTTAAAGGCTTCATTTGAACCCCCTCACCCACTCATCAATCTTTAAAAAAAAAAGATTGTTGACGAAAAAAGTAGAGGGTTCCTAAGTTGTCCATACATTAACCACTTGCTTACTGGGCACTTATACCCCCCTCCTGCCCAGGCCAATTTTCAGCTTTCAGCGCTGTCACACTTTGAATGACAATTGCGCGGTCATGCTACACTGTACTTAAATTACATTTTTTATACAAATAGAGCTTTCTTTTGGCGGTATTTAATCACCACACTTTATTTTTTTTGCTAAAGAAATAAAAAGAGACAAAAGAATTTTGAAAAAAATATATTTTTTTCATAGTGTGTTATACAATTTTGCACTGATGGGGCGGCACTGATGAGGGGTGTCACTCATGAGGCAGCACTGATGGGCACTATTGAGGAGGCACTGGTGGGCACTGACAAGGCAGCAGTGATGAGGAGGAACTGGTGGGCACTGATGAGGAGGCACTGGTGGGCACTGATTTGGAGGCACTGATGAGGCTGCACTAATATGTGGCACAGATGAGGAGGCACTGGTGGGCACTGATGAAGTGGCACTGGTGGGCACTGATGAGGCTGCACTGATATGTGGCACAGATGAGGAGGCACTGGTGGGCACTGATGAGGCGGCACTGGTGGGCACTGATGAGAAGGCACTGATGAGGCTGCACTAATATGTGGCACAGATGAGGAGGCACTGGTGGGCACTGATGAGGCGGCACTGGTGGGCACAGATGAGGCTGCACTGATATGTGGCACAGATGAGGAGGCACTGGTGTGCACTGATGAGGCAGCACTGGTGGGCACTGATGAGGAGGCACTGATGAGGCTGCACTAATATGTGGCACAGATGAGGAGGCACTGGTGGGCACTGATAAGGCGGCACTGGTGGGCACTGATGAGGCCTCACTGATATATGGCACAGATGAGGCCTCACTGATATATGGCACAGATGAGGAGGCACTAGTGGGCACTGATGAGGCGGCACTGGTGGGCACTGATGAGGCTGCACTAATATGTGGCACAGATGAGGAGGCACTGGTGGGCACTGATGAGGTAGCACTGGTGGGCACTGATGAGGAGGCACTGATGAGGCTGCACTAATATGTGGCACAGATCAGGAGGCACTGGTGGGCACTGATGAGGCTGCACTGATATGTGGCACAGATGAGGATGCACTGGGGGGCACTGATGATGTGGCACTGGTGGGCATTGATGAGGCTGCACTAATATGTGGCACAGATGAGGAGGCACTGGTGGGCACTGATGAGGCAGCACTGGTGGGCACTGATGAGGAGGCACTGATATGTGGCACAGATGAGGAGGCACTGATGAGGCGACACTGATGGGCACAGATGAAGAGGCACTGATGAGGCTGCACTGATAGGTGGCACTGGTGGGCTCTGATAGGCAGCACTGATGGGCACTGGTAGGCGGCACTGATGATGAGTCACTGATGGACACTGATTGGCAGCACTTGTGAGGAGAAAAAAGCTGATAACTGGCTTCTGTTTACTTCCGTGATCAGCTGTCATCGACTGACAGCTGATCACGTGTTAAAGAGCCGCTGTGATTGGCCCTTTATCCTGTTTTGTGATTAGCCAAGTCCAAAGGGCTCAATGATCACAGAGTGCGCTGGACGCCCACGCGACACTGGAAACCCGCACTGTAGCATCTTTCAGGTATACTGCGGGTGGAAAGTGGTTAATAAAATTTTGTGTGAACTTCATCAGTACATGCAATGATGTTTTGTCATTCAAAAGGGGCTTCCAAATTCTGATGAGTCCCCCCTGCAGACCCCTATATCCATAGGGCCAGCAGTGTGGAGATGAGGTCCTTGTCTCCATCAACATGGGGTGCATGCGGCCTTACCAGGGTGGGTCCCTGGCAAGTTACCCCTTCCCGTGTTGATGACCGGTGGCTTGGTATGTTTCAGGTGGAGATGGGGTGGATGCATACTAGCTGAACCTCTCTTTCCTGGTCAGGCAGACCGCGTGCTTGACAATAGGTCTAGTACGGATTTTGACGGGGATGCCATTTTTTGTTTGTTTTATTTTTGCATGGGGTTCCTCTTAACCACTTGCTGACCCACCACAGTACAAATACTGCAATGGGGTTGCGTTTGCAGGCACCGTAACATACATGTACTTCAGGTGCCTGCTCTGCGTTTAGGGACATGCTGTGCCCCCCCCCCCCCCGTGGGCGTGCAGCACCCCCCCATGACTGCTGTGTTTACCAGGCAGAGTGGATTGTAGACCTCGGTACTTGGGGTCCGGTGATCATGAGATTGCTATGTGATCACATGATCACAATGTCAACAAAGCTGTGTTTCCTATGCTGGATTGGCCCACAGCTATCACATAGTACCTGGGCCAATCACAGCACCCTGCACCATGTGATTAGTTGTAGCCAAAAAAAATCTTCCCCAGAGAAGTACAGTGTTACTATATTGAAACTGAACCACACTGATGAAAGTATGTAAAAAAAAAATAGTAAACAAAAATTAGTACTGTTCTGGCATTTTAGGGCCTCAAGAAATTAGATGAGAAATGAGGCCGTCAGTTCATCAGAATTAACTACTTCAGCTCTGGAAGATTTACCCCCCTTCATGACCAGGCCATGTTTTTGCGATACGGCACTTCATTATTTTAACTGACAATTGCGCGGTCGTGCAACGCTTTACCCAAATAACATTTTGTTATTTTTTTCCTCACAAACAGAGCTTTCTTTTGGTGGTATTTGATTTATATTTTTTGCACTATAATCAAAAAAATACTGACAGTTTTTAAAAAAAAAACAATATTTGTTACTTTCTGCTACAAAACATATCCAATATTTTATTTCATTTTTGAAATCACATTTCTTCATCAATTTAGGCCAATATGTATTCTGCTACACATTTTATAAAAAAAAAAATCCCAATAAGCGTATATTGATTGGTTTACGCAAAAGTTATAATGTCTAAACACCTTTGGGATAATTTCTCGTCCAGCATCAGTGCCTGACCTCACAAATACTCTTCTGGAAGAATGGTCAAACATTCCCATAGACACACTCCTAAACCTTGTGGACGGCCTTCCCAGAAGAGTTGAAGCTGTTATAGCTGCAAAGGGTGGGCCAACTCAATATTGAACCCTACGGACTAAGACTGGGATGCCATTAAAGTTCATGTGCGTGTAAAGGCATGCGCTCCAATACTTTTGAAAATATAGCATATATTATTTTCAGATTATTTTCTGTATGTTAATTTTGGATGACATTTATACCCTCTAGGCAGAATTTGTCCTGAAATAGCAACTGTTGCGAAACACGTTAATAACATATGCCAGGTTTATATAATTGCTATCTTTTAATCATCCTATAATTGCCATGTATGTCTTGTTAAAATGTGTCAAATCATACCATATGTGTAAAGCTGATTTGATAATTGATGATTGTACCTTGTAGTAAATAAATACTGTTTTTAAAATTATTATCACTGATAAATTGGTTCCACATCTCTTGCAATCTGCTTCTCATGGTTTTATGAGAGAATATCCCTTTTTCTTCAGAATTTTTGGATTGGCACCCATCCCATTTTTGATTCCCACCACAACTGACTCTCTATTTGTCTCCATAAAGCAGAGATCAAGATATATATATATATATATATATATATATATATATATATATATATATATGTATGTATGTATGTATGTATGTATATATATATATATATATATATATATATATATATATATATATATATATATATATATATATATATATATATATATATATATATATATTTTTTTTTTTTTTTGTTTTGTTTTCTTTGCACACACCCTGTTAAGAATAGCACCTGTTACTGAACCTCCCTCCCCTTCCCGCTCCTCCATCCCCCCCCTCTTTCTACACCTCCTCTTCTTTCCTACTTCTCTCAAACTTCTTCTTTCTCTTCTCTCGCTCCTTCAACTACTACTTGAAGGGTCCTGGACTGCATAGGGACCCAGTTTAGTTATTTATGTTCATTATGTTTTGAAGCTCGAAGGTACGGAAGGGCAGCCAACTTGGTAGTAGATGGTAGTCATAGCTTCTCCAGGCTGTCTCTTATCCTCCCCCCTGTTAAGTGGGGGATCAGGAACAGGCCCGCTGCGGCATACTCACTCCAGCTAAGGGTGAGCATCCCGCCCTAGGGAGCAGTATCTCCACTCTCAATCTCTGGCAACACCAGAGATGCTGGTCCTTGACCCTCCCACGCACAGCAAGATCCCTCTGGGGGTGCGTGGGGCGTTGGGGAGCAGACGCTGATCCTAAGTTCTCTGATACTTACCTAGGTTCTTTCTTCTCCGCCCAGTGGTAATAAAGTCTAGATTTCTAGATTGTGTATCGCCCTCCTTGTCACTCTTTCTGTGACCTATTTGTAGAACATACCTCTACCAGTGAATTACCGATTGTTTTTGTCTGTAATCTGCCATCTGTACTGGCCCCCTAGGGGGCGCTTTGGTTATTTTTTTCACTTTTATATCTTTGTATCCTTTCTATTTACAATAACATTTTGAAAACTTGAAAAAAAAAAAGAATAGCACCTGTACACTTGGAAAGCTATGCATCTTGTGATTATCCAGAAGGATTCCCAGCTGCTGTGCAGATGTAACATTATACACGTTCATAAGGGGTATTAATCATCACTGCACAGAACATGTTCCTCTCTGTGTTTCCCTTTGTTCTACCTTTTTTATTTGATTGACAGTTTTATATAACAGACCAAGTGTAGCACCGTCCAACATAGGTGTTAGGATGAGGTGAATAGGTGTTAGGTATATTACTTATGGCTCACAGTACCTTGTGGAGCTGTTTTTTTTATTTTAAATTTATTTTAATTTAGTTCTGACTATGTGTAACCAGTGTGGCCGTGTTGATTGTTCTGGCCTGTTCTATGTTTCAGTGGCTGCGGAATTGACTAATTCCCGCTGGCTGGTCCAGAATGTTCTGGGGGTTAGTGGGCAGCAATCAGCAAATAAATAATCATACAGCTCTGGCCAATCCTGGTAGAGGTGCCCAGATGGTGACTGGGAGTCTGTATAAATACTCAAAGAGCAGCTAAGTTTTTTTTCTCCCTAAAAAGGAGACCGCAGCCTAGGGGAGCTCCTAGCCGCTTAGGCCCTTCTGCCATGTGCCTGCAGGGTGCCGAGGCTTCAGGTGGTCGACCTGGAGGCCTACTTTGCTGAAAGTTGCTGAAAGCTGACTTGTGGACTGTCGTCTGAGGATCTAGTCTGCTATCACAGGGTGGAAGTGTTGCAAGGATATTGGAAGGAGGCAACCGATATTTCTAAGGACATTTGTGAGTACAAACTGGTACAAGAGCGCCTAGAGCCTGTGTGCTAAGGCCTTCCATTGTGTGCTAGAGTCAGCAGATTATAATGGGACATTGTGTGGTTTTCAGTCTTTCGGATTTTCATTCTTTCAGATTATCTTTCTTTCTGACAATTAGTTTTCGTACGCATTCATCAAAAGAGTCTTTCGTTCATTCTGATGCTTTCGAATGCCGAATTTCGTCCGAAAACGAATTCATAACAAAACAAATTGTGCATATTATATTGTATATTATCCACTACCTATCCAATTTCTACGATAAAGCTTCAGAAAAAAAACATACCTCTAGACCAGTTAATGAGCTTGAGTGTGTGACTGAACTGTGTGTTAAGCTTCAAGGAAACTACTGAGAAAAAGGATCTGGGCAATCTACCTATCGGCTCCTCCAGGGGGTTGTGCTACACAAGTAGAGCAAGCATTAGGAAGGGAGGATTAGGGCGGGGACAGAACTGCCCTATTATACACCCGATTCCTACTTTCTATGCTAATCTCAGATGGTAGCATTGCCTTCGTCATTACCATTTATTGCTTATAAAAATATTAGGCAAGATTTGCATATAGGTAATATAAAATATGACTAATGCAAAAGGTTTAATAGATCTGCAATTATGCATGCCCTATTTTTAACTATGACTAATGCCCATACAGGGCTGAAACATATAAGCAAGAAAGAACACTTGGCTTTTTAATGCTGTGCTAAATAAAGAAGTATTGTAATTCCACCAATGTGTGCCATTCTACAACTTTAGATTTCTATTTTTGATTTACATTTTCAGAGTGCATAAAAAAAAAAAACTTGGGGGGCGCATGCGCGGCAGCTCCAAGATGGCCGCCGGCTACTAGAGCTCCGCTCCACCACAGCCCAACGATAGCCACCAGAGCCGACGGAGCCCTCGTTTTCGCCCCACACAGCGCCATCCTGACAGGGGAACTCAAGGGGCACCTGTCTATGGCGAAATCCCAGGTCCGGAGGGATCTGACAGGCCAGATGACGGCCGCGAACAGCCCCCTCACATATGCCAAGATGGCGTCGGCCACACGAGGCTTACAGGCCTCAGAACACCAGGAGGACTCCATAGCTGACCAGGATCAGACCGATCCCCCTTATGCAGGTACTGATTCCCCCCCCCCCCTGCAAGCTGTCAGCTCTCCCACTTCCACAGAATCCCTTTTGGGGAGGATGAGCCCAGGATATCCCGCATCCCCTTTGCTGGAGACTCATACAGGCATGTTTCCCACAGTGGGGGAGGCACAAGCAGACATTCCAGTCCCCACAGACTTTCAGTCCATGATGACTGCCTTTTCACACATGCTACATAAAGGATTGGCCATGAATGCTGCCCAAATTACTGCATCTTTACATGCTGACCTGCAGCAAATAGGGGTAAGGATGGACACCATAGAACAAAAAGCTGATCAAGCAGTGGCCCAGATTAACCAAAACTCTGCCAGACTGCAGGAAGTACAGGATCAATTGGAATCCGCCTTTTCAAAAATCGATGACCTCGAGAACAGATCCAGAAGATATAACTTTAGACTCCGGGGACTCCCTGAATCTGAAAAGGATGTCCACAAAGCAGTTAAAGCCTTAATTAAAACCCTTATCCCTGACATTCCGGACAACCACCTGGAACTTGACAGAGCACACAGGGCACTACAGGCCCCCAGAACCGACGGATTGCCCAGAGATACAGTGGTGTGAAAAAGTGTTTGCCCCCTTCCTCATTTCCTGTTCCTTTGCATGTTTGTCACACTTAAGTGTTTCGGAACATCAAACCAATTTAAACAATAGTCAAGGACAACACAAGTAAACACAAAATGCAATTTGTAAATGAAGGTGTTTATTATTAAAGGTGAAAAAAAATCCAAACCATCATGGCCCTGTGTGAAAAAGTGATTGCCCCCCTTGTTAAAACATACTATAACTGTGGTTGTCCACACCTGAGTTCAATTTCTCTAGCCACACCCAGGCCTGATTATTGCCACACCTGTTCACAATCAAGGCATCACTTAAATAGGAGCTGCTTGACACAGTAAGGTCCACCAGAAGATCCTTAAAAGCTACACATCATGCCGAGACCCAAAGAAATTCAGGAACAATTGAGAAAGAAAGTAATTGAGATCTATCAGTCTGGAAAGGGTTATAAAGCCATTTCCAAAGCTTTGGGAATCCAGCGAACCACAGTGAGAGCCATTATCCACAAATGGCAAAGACATGGAACAGTGGTGAACCTTCCCAGGAGTGGCCGGCTGCCCCAAATTACCCCAAGAGCGCAGCGACGACTCATCCAAGAGGTCACAAAAGACCCCACAACAACGTCCAAGGAACTGCAGGCCTCACTTGCCTCAGTTAAGGTCAGCGTTCATGCCTCCACCATCAGGAAAAGACTGGGCAAAAATGGCCTGCATGGCGGAGTTCCAAGGAGAAAACCACTGCTGAGCAAAAAGAACATCAAAGCTCGTCTCAATTTCTCCACAACACATCTTGATGATCCCCAAGACTTTTGGGACAACATTCTGTGGACCGATGAGACAAAAGTGGAACTCTTTGGAAGGTGTGTGTCCAAGTATATCTGGCGTAGAAGGAACACTGCATTTCAGAAAAAGAACATTATACCAACAATAAAATATGGTGGTGGTAGTGTGATGGTCTGGGGCTGTTTTGCTGCTTCAGGACCTGGAAGACTTGCCGTGATAAAAGGAACTATGAATTCTGCTGTCTACCAAGAGATCCTGAAGGAGAATGTCCGACCATCTGTTCGTGTACTCAAGCTGAAACGAACTTGGGTTCTGCAGCAGGACAATGATCCTAAACACACCAGCAAGTCCACCACCGAATGGCTGAAGAAAAACAAAATGAAGACTTTGGAGTGGCCTAGCCAAAGTCCTGACCTGAATCCTATTGAGATGTTGTGGTATGACCTTAAAAAGGCCGTTCATGCTCGAAAACCCTCTAATGTAACTGAATTAGGACAATTCTGCAAAGATGAGTGGGCCAAAATTCCTCCAGGACGCTGTAAAAGCCTCATTGCACGTTATCGCAAACGCTTGGTTGCAGTTGTTGCTGCTAAAGGTGGCCCAACCAGTTATTAGGTTTAGGGGGCAATCACTTTTTCACACAGGGCCATGATGGTTTGGATTTTTTTTCACCTTTAATAATAAACACCTTCATTTACAAATTGCATTTTGTGTTTACTTGTGTTGTCCTTGACTATTGTTTAAATTGGTTTGATGTTCCGAAACACTTAAGTGTGACAAACATGCAAAGGAACAGGAAATGAGGAAGGGGGCAAACACTTTTTCACACCACTGTATCATTGTTAAACCACATCACTATTCAGTCAAAGAAGCAGTCATGAGGAAAGCCAGATACTCGGATAATCTCACTTTACTTGGGCACAAAATCCAAATATTTGCTGATCTGTCACCCTACACAGTTCAGAAGAGGCGCTCTTTCAAACCGCTGCTGCAAGTGCTGCTTGACAAGGAAATCGCATATCGGTGGTCCTTCCCTCTTCGCCTGAACTTTTCCTTCAAGAACAAGAATTTCTGCTTCTCTTCATTCCAGGAAGGTGAACGACTTCTCACGCACCTTGGCCTGATACTGCTGGAACCTACACCTGCGCAAGCTAACCGAGGGACCCCTTCTTCCGCCAAAAGACCCCCGCCTGCCAGCCCTCTGCAACAGTCCTGGCTGAAGCAGGGACCCAAAAGATCGAAGGAAACCATGCAACCCTGAGCATATCTGCTTATATTATGGTTTAATCTTGACCTGGTCTTTTCCCCTGTTTTTGGGGGGATGGTCTGGGGGAAGGACAGGTTGGGGCTTTCTCTTTGCCCCCTCTTCCTTGTAGAGGGTGGTTAAAGGGGGGTCCCCCTTCCCCCATTGGACTTACTGATCGAACATCTATACATGTGACTATTTTTATGTAAAAGTTGATAATAATTATTTTTATGCCTTTCAGGATTTTGGGGTACAGACTTACTGGTAGAGGAAATACGTTTTACTCTCTTTATGAGGGGGATTGCAATGTAATGCGTTGAATACTTTAATTGTCACCTCTGCCTGGGGAAATTCGGCTAACTAGCCTGTCCCTCCTTTTTCCCCCTTTTCGCCTTAATTTTTTAAATACAATTACTTCCCCTGGAAGCTTGGCGACTGTTAGTCCCCTTTCCCATATTTTTCAAATGCTGGAACTTTAACTTCGACTGGGGTTCAGTCTCTACAGGGGACTCCGGCACTTATAGTTGATGGGGGTGTTTCTGCCCCTCAGTTGTTACAGTTTTGAGGTGGGGGGGCTGTGGTGGACCCAATGCGCCTCGATTGGATCAGGAACCCACTTGGAGTACCTAGATCCTATTCCGGATTTTCCTCCTTTGGAATATCCGGATCCATGGGGTTTATGGTAGGTTTGGTGACTCCAAACCGACCTGGGGGTGGGAAGGGGCCAGGGGGCCCCTTTGTTTTCTTAAGCTACTCTTCTCGTACCAGAATGTTTTACCAGCAGGTTATTAATGTTTTTGTATTTCCCTTTCTCCTTCTCCCATTCATCTCTCTTCTCTCTCTCTCCTCAATTGCTCTTAGTAATGCTTGCAGGTCTCACGGATCTCTCCGGTCGTCTCTCTCAGGCCCCGGGCTCCCCGCTACAGGCTCATCAGGTTTCACTCTGCCGTCTATCTCTCCATGGAAGGGTAAGTACAATAATGGTTGTATAGATCATTCCCCTCTGATCCATGCTTGATTCTCACACCTTGCCCACTACTTTGAAGGTAATATCACACAACACTCAGGGGCTTAACTCCCCAGTCAAGCGGAGAAAAACCCTCCAATACTATCACTCGATACATGCCGATATCTTACTGCTGCAGGAGACACACTTCCCATCTACTTACAAGCCCACTTTTCTCCACCACAGTTATCCACAATTCTTCCTGGCATCCGCGGAGAATAAAACTAAGGGGGTCGCGATATGCTTAGCGAAACACATAAACCTCTCCCAACCTGAAACTGTTGTTGACCCTCAGGGTCGCTATATACTAGTATCCGGCTACATCGATGGAGAACTATACACCTTTGTGTCCTACTACGCACCGAATAAGGGGCAAAAATCCTTTATAGAATCTCTGCTCGCTACACTACAGGAACATCTTAAGGGGACGGTCATTATGGGCGGGGACACGAACATTGCCTTTGACTCTTCCCTGGACAAGCTGGCAAACAGAGCGTCTAAACCCAAGCGCCCTTCCAAACAGAGTGTCAAAATAGCTAAAATACTTAACGAGGCAGGCCTGATAGACGTTTGGAGGGAGACCAACCCGCGTACTAAAGACTACACACATTTTTCAGCTCCACATAACTCCTTTGCCAGGATAGACCACATATTCACCAGGGCTTCCACGCTTCCACTCATTAGGAACTCCACAATCATTGACTCATCACTCTCGGACCATTCACTAGTGGTGCTGACCACATGTAAACCGACGGGTACCGGTAACCGACCACGTTGGCGCCTGCGAGAAACCCTGTTAACCGACCCTATTCAATGCACTCTGCTGGAATCTGCCATCCAAGAGTACTTTACCTTAAACGCGACAGATGGGGTTTCTCCATCTATCGTTTGGGCGGCTCATAAACCGGTTATCAGGGGTAAACTGATTCAGTTAGCTGCGCAACTCAGGGCGGGACACAAAGCTGATACTGTGAGACTTACGGAGGAGTTTCAGGCCTTGGCGAAGGAACATAAGCGTAACCCCAATCCAGATTCATTAGCTAAATTAGACACAGCAAGGGCTCTCCTAAATATGACATTAACCACGTCAGCAGCACAACATCTTAACTGGACTAGGGCCAAGTTTTACGCACAACAGGATAGGATGGGCTCCAGATTGGCAACTAAACTTTCCCCTAAACCACGCACTCAGGCCTTCCCTAAACTGAGGGTAACCTCAGGGGAACTGTCTCAGAACCCGAGCAAGATAATGGACACCTTTAAACAGTTTTATTCTGACCTTTATAAGCAGAACCCGAGCATAGCCGCAGCCGGGAAAGATAAGTTCCTTAATAACCTTAAGTTGCCCTCCATGGATAAGGCACATATAGAACTTTTAGAGTCCCCCTTCACACAAGAGGAGGTCCTAGATACTATTAAGAACCTTAAATTGGGCTCCTCACCGGGTCCAGATGGCCTCTCCACGGGATATTACAAGAAATTTGGGAATTGCTTAGCTCCCCATTTAACCAGAATGTTCAACTCTCTCAGGGATGGGTCCTCTTTAAATTCAGATTTAAATGCAGCATACATCTCGGTAATACCGAAACCAGATAAAGACACTAGTGAGGTTGGCAATTATCGCCCCATATCTCTTATTAACAATGATGTCAAAATAATGACTAAGATGCTTGCCAACCGCCTTTCCAGCTTTATCTCGTCATACATTCACAGGGATCAGGTAGGCTTCATCCCTGGGAGACAAGGACCGGATCAGATCAGAAGGGCGGTGGACATAGTCTCTTTACTTCAATCTCATTGGGATGGGAACCCTGAACAAAAAGGTTTTTTACTATCAATTGATCTACACAAGGCGTTTGACTCGATTGACTGGGCGTACCTGTCTGAGATCCTTAGGAGATGGGGTTGTGGCAAATACTTTCTTAATCTTATAGATTCCCTGTACTCCACTCCATCGGCACAAGTGCGCCTTCTGGGCAGGTACTCAGAGTCCTTTCCTATAAACAGGGGTACCAGACAGGGATGCCCTCTTTCGCCGCTTCTCTTTGCGATAGCGATCGAGACTTTAGCCGTTGCCCTTCGATCAAACCCTGATATTAAAGGGGTTTCATGCGGCCCACACGAACATAAATGCGCGCTATACGCGGATGACCTCCTTCTCTTCATCACCTCCCCACTGATTTCCATGCGGTTGATAGTTCAAACCCTGGAGGACTTTAGCAGGGTCTCAGGACTACGCGTTAATATGACCAAATCTCTGGCTCTGAATGTAACCCTTCCGCCGGAACTCCTCAAACAAATCAAAGATAATTTTAGTTTCACCTGGGCTACAAACCAGATTCCGTATCTAGGTATCAAGCTTACCTCAAATGTAGAAGGCCTCTTCCGTTCAAACTATCCCCCCATGGTGCATAAATGTCTGCAGGATGTGGAGAGGTGGTCTAGATGCGGTCTATCCTGGCTGGGCAGAATCCATGCGGTAAAAATGACCCTGCTACCAAAACTCTTGTACTTATTTCGTTCGCTGCCAATACCCCTGCCCAAAAGTTTCCTCACTAAAACGCAGTCAGACACACTACGATTTATCTGGGGCAAGAAAGGCTACAGATGCCCATCGGCTACGCTCTACAGACTAAAAACACAAGGAGGGTTAGGTCTTCCTAACCTTTGGGCTTATTATCAGGCGGCTCGGCTGGCACAAATATCGTTAGCTTACTCTAGTTATAATAAACCAGACTGGCTTAGTATGGAAAGACAGGCTACACCATTGCATACTATTGACTTCCTATTGGGATGTTCCCCGAAACATAGACCGGCCGTCATGGCTCCCACCCTATCGCACTCCATAGCGCTTTGTACCAAACTTTTCTCCCTTAAGACCATAATCTCGCCTCTGACACCCCTAATGCACATCTTCCATAATCCTAACTTCCCACCGGGGATGAACATTGGGGCCTTTAAATGGTGGACAGACAAGGGTCTGTATCGTATCGGACACTTCTTCTCCCACTCAGGGCCCATCACATTGCAACACTGTCGGAAGAAATTGGGCATGCCCGACTCAGAACTTCATAGGTTCACACAAATTTCCCACTTCCTACACTCTATCTGGACCACCAAACCGCTTCCACCTAACATTACCCCATTTGAACACTGGTGTATCAACACGGCAGATCAGAAGGGAGGCATTTCACTGATCTATACGGCACTTATGACTAAACAGTCTAAACCCTCTTATGCAAGGGCCTGGGAGGATGACCTGGATGGATCCTGGGACACTGCGACTTGGAATCGGGCTTATACAAGAGCATACAAAGGTATCCTCAATGTCTCCCTTGTTGAAGCCAGTTTGAAGGTATTACTGAGATGGTATTATGTCCCTTCCAGGCTGGCAATACTCTTTCCAGGTACATCATCAGCGTGCTTCCGAGGCTGTGGTCTGGAGGGCTCTATGGTCCATGTATGGTGGACGTGTCCCCGCATACGTTCGTTCTGGAAGAAAGTATTCCGTTCCATAAGCTCGCTTACAGGTACCACTGTTATGCCTCACCCTAGGTGGGCGTTGCTTAATTTCCCTATTCCAGAGTTGTCCAAAGCCGCCCAGGCTCTGGCACTGTTTCTATGCCTAGGAGCCAAAATGACAATAGCCAAAGCCTGGAAGACAGATACCATCTCTTTTAGGTTGTTTAAACGTAAGGTTACCTGGGTCATGGTTCAGGAACAAATTGTTGCCAAGCTCAATGACACTACCGAGAAGTTTAGAACCATCTGGGAACCCTGGGCAACCCTCTGCAATATCTCTCTTATACTGGGAGTTCCTCCGGGCTGTTAGATCACGCACTGTTCAAGTTGACAGACAGAGCACCACCTTCCTCTCGTCTTTCCTGTCCCCTCACACGTTTCTTCCCTCCCCATTGTGCTTCTCTATCCTTTTCTGTCGCCTCTCTTGGCGAACCGCTATTTCCTGCACACCACCTGACCGGTATAATATGTTGCATCTGAATTTTGTATTTCAATATATGGAGAGCTTCTCCCCGCCACTCCAGTTCTGATCCTGGACCTAGCCATATATACATTGGGGCGTCTCTGTACTCCCAGCTCCTAGGTTGCAGCAGGATCCCATTAGGGGCTCCTGGGAGTTTGGGAGGCGCGGAGTGTCCCCAGTTTGGTTTCCTTTTGAAGAACAGCTGGGGTACCGGGGCATGTTGTTCCCTGGCCATACGGGACGGGTACAGGTTGTCTGGTACGAAATCAAAGGCTGCGTTGCCGAGCGAATGTGATTATTGTACATTTCTGTTCAATGACATGCCTGTTTACTTCACATTGTTAGGAGGTTGTAATGGATGTTTTTTTTTGTTAAGTTTGTAAAACTTTAATAAAAATTTTCAAACATAAAAAAAAAAAAAAAAAAAAAAAAAATGACTGGAAGGGGAGAGGGCAATGGTACGCGTCTAAAATGAGCGCAATTGTTTACCAATCTTTTCTTGGAGTTAATTCACCTTTTATTATGTGTTACATTTTGAACTAAAGACACTTCATACCTTGAAATAAACATATAATATGGAAAAAAAAAAAAAAAAACTTATCTCTATTGTCTCTGACTAACCTTTTATGGCTGTGCCCGTCAGATCACAAAAAACGTACCAATCCAATTACTAAACATCTTCTTGTCCTTTCTGTCAAATGTAACTTCTTGACGCTGTACCCAAATAACATTTTGTTCTTTTTTTTCCCCCACAAATAGAGCTTTCTTTTGGTGGCATTTGATCACCTCTGCAGTTTTTATTTTTTGTGCTATAAACAAAAAAATACTGATTTTGTTTTAACAAAAGCAATATTTTTTACTTTCTGCTACAAAACGAATCCAATAAAAAAAATGTAAAAAAAAAAAATCAAATGTCTTCATCAATTTATGCCAATATGTATTTTGCTACACATTTTGTAAAAAAAATCCCAATCAGTGCCTGATCTCACAAATGCGCTTCTGGAAGAATGGTGAAACATTCCCATAGACACTCCTAAACCTTGTGGACGGCCTTCCCAGAAGAGTTGAAGCTGTTATAGCTGCAAAGGGCGGGCCAACTCAATACTGAACCCTACGGTCGTATTTTCCTACTGAAAATGTCCTATCGGACAATGTTGTCGGAAATTCCGACCGTGTGTAGGCTCCATCCGACTTTTTCCGTCGGATTTTCCGAGGGACAAAGTTTTATATCCTGCTCTCAAATTTTCCGACAACAAAGTCCTATCAGACTTTTTCCGATCGTGTGTAGCGAATTCCGACAGACAAAGTGCCACGCATGCTCAGATCACATTACAAGACCAAAGCTATTGGCTACTAGCCTCTACGTAGTCGCGTCGTAGGCAACAAACGTCACCACGTTCAGAACGATCAGATTTTTCGACAACTTTGTCCGGCCGTGTGTATGCAACACCAACATCGGACAAAATCCGTCGGAAAAAATCTGATGGATTTTGTGGTCGGATTTTCCGACCGTGTGTACGGGTCATTAGACTGGGATTCCATTAAAGTTCATGTGCGTGTAAAGGCTGTAGTCCCAATACTTTTGAAAACATATTGTATATTATTTTAACCAGTAGCTGACCGCCGGCCATCTATTGACGGCCAGGCGGCGCAGCTCTCAGGGCGGGAGGACGTCATATGACGTCCTCCCCTTCACGGCCCTCCAGGGAGCGCGCACGCGCCCACCGTGTCACTGGGTACCCGATGCGCGTGCCCAGCGGCCGCAATGTCCGCCCGGCACCCGCGATTGCCCGGTAACACAGCAGGACAATGGATCTGTGTGTGTAAACACACAATCAACGGTCCTGTCAGAGGAGAAGAGCCGATGGTGTGTTCTCTGTACAGAGAAACACCGATCGGTCTCCTCCCCTTGTCAATCCCCTCCCCCCACAGTAAGAATCACTCCCAGGGAACATGTTAACCCCTCTCCGCCCCCTAGTGGTTAACTCCTTCACTGCCAGTGTCATTTACACAGGAATCAATGCATTTAAATAGCACTGATTTCTATATAAATGACAATGGTCCCAAAAATGTGTCAAAAATGTCCGATGTGTCCGCCATAATGTCGCAGTCACAATAAAAATCGCTGATCGCCGCCATTACTAGTAAAAAAAATTATTAATAAAAATGCTATAAAAACTATAACTTTTGTGCAAACCAATCAATAATCGCTTATTGCGATTTTTTTTACCAAAAATATGTAGAAGAATACGTATCGGCCTAAACTGAGGAAAACAGTTTTTTTATATATTTTTTGAGGATATTTAGTATAGCAAAAAGTAAAAAATATTGTTTTTTTTTAAACGCGTCCCTCTTATTTTGTTTATAGCGCAAAAAATAAAAACCGCAGAGGTGATCAAATACCACCAAAAGAAAGCTCTATTTGTGGGGACAAAATGATAACAATTTAATTTGTGTACAGTGTTGTATGATCATGCAATTGTCATTCAAA
This sequence comes from Lithobates sylvaticus, assembly GCA_028564925.1. NCBI lineage: Eukaryota > Metazoa > Chordata > Amphibia > Anura > Ranidae > Lithobates > Lithobates sylvaticus. The sequence goes on from CM053029.1 coordinate 46,771,773, forward strand.
GTGCGACAGCGCTGAAAGCTGAAAAATGGCTTGGTCAGGAAGGGGGTGAAAATGCACTGTACTGAGGTGGTTAAGATTATTTTGGATGACATTTATACCTTTTGTCCTGATTTGTCCTGAAATAACATAGCTAAATAGTTACACAGTAGGTGAGGTCGAAAAGTCCAACCTATGTTTGTGATTATATGTCAGTATTACATTGTATATCCCTGTATGTTGTGGTCGTTCAGGTGCTTATCTAATAGTTTCTTGAAACTATAGATGCCCCCCGCTGAGACCACCGCCTATGGAAGGGAATTCCACATCCCTGCCACTCTTACAGTAAAGAACCCTCTACGTAGTTTAACTTCTTGCTGACCGCCCACCGTCAAATGACGGCGGGACGGTGCAGCTCTCGTGGCGGGCCGCTGTCGTATGACGGCGCTCGCTTTTTGGCCACTAGGGGGCGCCCGCCGCGTACCTGGGAAGCAGATGCGCGTGCCCGGCACCCGCGATTGCCTGGTAATCGAGCAGGACGTGGTTCTGTGTGTGTAAACACACCGATCCACGTCCTGTCAGAGGAGAGGAGACCGATGGTGTGTCCCTTGTACATAGGGACACCGATCGGTCCCCTCCCCCAGTCAGTCCCCTCCCCCCACAGTTAGAATCACTCCCATAGGGTACATTTTAACCCCTGCAGCGCCCCCTAGTGTTAATCCCTTCCCAGCCAGTCACATTTATACAGTAATCAATGCATTTTTATAGCACGGATCGCTGTATAAATGTGAATGGTCCCAAAAATGTGTCAAAAGTGTCCGATATGTCCGCCGCAATGTCGCAGTCACGATAAAAATCGCGAATCGCCGCCATTACTAGTAAAAAAAAAATAATAATAAAAATCCTATAAATCTTTCCCCTATTTTGTAGACGCTATAACTTTTGCGCAAACCAATCAATAGACGCGTATTGCGATTTTTACCAAAAATATGTAGAAGAATACGTATCGGCCTAAACTGAGGAAAAAATTTGTTTAAAAAAATAAAAAAATTGGATATTTATTATAATAAAAAGTAAAAAATATTATGTTTTTTTCAAACTTGTCCCTCTTAATTTGTTTATAGCGCAAGAAATAAAAACCGCAGAGGTGATCAAATACCACCAAAATAAAGCTTTATTTGTGGGGAAAAAATGATAAAAATTTTATTTGGGTACAGCGTTGCATGACCGCGCAATTGTCATTCAAAATGCGACAGCGCTGAAAGGTGAAAAATGGCTTGGTCTGGAAGGGGGTGTTCGTGCCTGGTAGGCAAGTGGTTAAGGTTAAACCTATTTTCTTTTCATTTTAATAAATGACCACGAGACCCTTCCGCAAAAAAAAGTTTTATCCCTATTGTGGGGTCACCAGTATTGTATTTGTGTAATGAAATTATATCCCCTCTCAAGTGTCTCTTCTCCAGAGATAATAAGTTCAGTGCTCGCAACCTTTCCTCATAACTAATATCCTCCAGACCCTTTATTAGCTTTGTTGCCCTTCTTTGTACTCGCTCCATTTCCAGTACATCCTTCCTGAGGACTGGTGCCCAGAACTGGACAGCATACTCTAGGTGCGGCTGGACCAGAGTCTTGCTGAGTGGGAGAATTATCGTTTTATCTCTGGAATTAATCCCCTTTTTAATGCATGCCAATATTCTGTTTGCTTTGTTAGAAGCAGCTTGGCATTTCATGCCATTGCTGAGCATATCATCTACTAGGACCCCCAGGTCCTTTTCCATCCTAAATTCCCCCAGAGGTTCTCCCCCCAGTGTATAGATTGCATTCATATTTTTGCCACCCAAATGCATTATTTTACATTTTTCTACATTAAACCTCATTTGCCATGTAGTTGCTCACCCCATTAATGTGTTCAGATCTTTTTGCAAGGTTTCCACATCCTGCAGAGAAGTTATTGCCCTGCTTAGCTTAGTATCGTCTGCAAATAAAGAGATTGAACTGTTTACCCCATCCTCCAGGTCGTTTATGAATACATTAAATAGGATTGGTCCCAGGAGAGAACCCTGGGGGACCCCACTACCCCCCCCGACCATTCCGAGTACTCCCCATTTATCACCACCCTCTGAACTCGCCCTTGTAGCCAGTATTCAATCCGTGTACTCACCCTATGGTCCATGCCAACGGACCAACATCTATTGCGAAACACGTTTATAACATATGCTAAGTTTATATAATTGCTATCTTTTAATCATCCTATAATTGCCATGTATGTCTTGTTAAAATGTGTCAACTTATACCATATGTGTTTTGCTGATTTGATAATTGATGATTGTACCTTGTAGTACAGGGCTCAAAATTTCAAGTCCTGAGCTACTAGCCAGGCCTCAAGGGTTACTCGCCACCAGTTGCCCCGCCCAACCCCTACCCTGCCCCGCCCCTAAACCCGACCTCATAAATTATCTCATTAAATGACACTTTAATGTTTTATGCAAATAAGTTATAAAAATACTAACAACTTTATCCATGCCTGCCATTGCAGCCTGTGTCCCCCCCATGTGCAGCCTGTGTCCCCCCCCCCCCATTTGCAGCCTGTGTCCCCCCCCCCCATGTGCAGCCTGTGTCCCCCCCATGGTGCAGCCTGTGTTTCCCCCATGGTGCAGCCTGTGTCCCCCCCATGGTGCTGCCTGTGTCCCCCCCCATGGTGCTGCCTGTGTCCCCCAATGGTGCTGCCTGTGTCCCCCCAATGGTGCTGCCTGTGTCCCCCCATGGTGCTGCCTGTGTCCCCCCATGGTGCTGCCTGTGTCCCCCCATGGTGCTGCCTGTGTCCCCCCCCATGGTGCTGCCTGTGTCCCCCCCATGGTGCTGCCTGTGTTCCCCCATGGCGCTGCCTGTGTCCCCCAATGGTGCTGCCTGTGTCCCCCCATGGTGCTGCCTGTGTCCCCCCATGGTGCTGCCTGTGTCCCCCAATGGTGCTGCCTGTGTCCCCCCCCCATAGTGCTGCCTGGGTTCCCCCATGGTGCTGCCTGTGTCCCCCAATGGTGCTGCCTGTGTCCCCCCCCCATGGTGCTGCCTGTGTTCCCCCATGGCGCTGCCTGTGTCCTCTCGTGGTGCTGTCTGCGTCCCCCCATGGTGCTGCCTGCGTCCCCCCCATGGTGCTGCCTGCGTCCCCCATGGTGCTGCCTGTGTCCCCCCCATGGCACTGCCTGTGTCCCCCAATGGTGCTGCCTGTGTCCCCCCCCATGGTGCTGCCTGTGTCCCCCCATGGTGCTGCCTGTGTCCCCCAATGGTGCTGCCTGTGTCCCCCCCCATGGTGCTGCCTGTGTTCCCCCATGGCGCTGCCTGTGTCCTCTCATGGTGCTGCCTGCGTCCCCCCCATGGTGCTGCCTGCGTCCCCCCCCATGGTGCTGCCTGCGTCCCCCCATGGTGCTGCCTGCGTCCCCCCATGGTGCTGCCTGCGTCCCCCCATGGTGCTGCCTGCGTCCCCCCATGGTGCTGCCTGTGTCCTCCATGTGCTGCCTACCTGTGGAGGGGAAGAGAGAAGAGCCGCCACTGGGTGATCACAGCAGGGAACATCACAGTTTTCGTTTCAATAGCTGCGTGTTCCCCCGCCGCCACATAAGCCCCTCCCCCCTAGGATTGGACGGGTGATCTGTCTATCAAAGTCCCGGAAAAGGGGAGGAGCTTATGTGACGGCGCGCGGCAGGGGAACACACAGCTATTGAAACGAAAGCTGTGATGTTCCCTGCTGTGATCACCCAGTGGCGGCTCTCCTCGCCAGCCCTCAAAAATCACTCTCAAAATGCGAGTGTGCGAGTGTAATTTTTGAGGGCTGTTGTAGTACATACATACTGTTTTTTTAAGTTATCACTGATAAATTGGTTCCACATCTCTTGCAATCTGCTCCTTGTGTTGTCATGAGAGGATATCCCTTTTTATTCTGAATTTTTGGATTGGCACCCATCCCATTTTTGATTCCCACCACAACTGACTCTCTATTTGTCTCCATAAAGCAGAGATCAAGATATACAGTGGTGTGAAAAAGTGTTTGCCCCTTCCTCATTTCCTGTTCCTTTGCATGTTTGTCACACTTAAGTGTTTCGGAACATCAAACCAATTTAAACAATAGTCAAGGACAACACAAGTAAACACAAAATGCAATTTGTAAATGAAGGTGTTTATTATTAAAGGTGAAAAAAAATCCAAACCATCATGGCCCTGTGTGAAAAAGTGATTGCCCCCCTTGTTAAAACATACTATAACTGTGGGTTGTCCACACCTGAGTTCAATTTCTCTAGCCACACCCAGGCCTGATTATTGCCATACCTGTTCACAATCAAGGCATCACTTAAATAGGAGCTGCTTGACACAGTAAGGTCCACCAGAAGATCCTTAAAAGCTACACATCATGCCGAGACCCAAAGAAATTCAGGAACAATTGAGAAAGAAAGTAATTGAGATCTATCAGTCTGGAAAGGGTTATAAAGCCATTTCCAAAGCTTTGGGAATCCAGCGAACCACAGTGAGAGCCATTATCCACAAATGGCGAAGACATGGAACAGTGGTGAACCTTCCCAGGAGTGGTAGGCCGCCCAAAATTACCCCAAGAGCGCAGCGACGACTCATCCAAGAGGTCACAAAAGACCCCACAACAACGTCCAAGGAACTGCAGGCCTCACTTGCCTCAGTTAAGGTCAGCGTTCATGCCTCCACCATCAGGAAAAGACTGGGCAAAAATGGCCTGCATGGCAGAGTTCCAAGGAGAAAACCACTGCTGAGCAAAAAGAACATCAAAGCTCGTCTCAATTTCTCCACAACACATCTTGATGATCCCCAAGACTTTTGGGACAACATTCTGTGGACCGATGAGACAAAAGTGGAACTCTTTGGAAGGTGTGTGTCCAAGTATATCTGGCGTAGAAGGAACACTGCATTTCAGAAAAAGAACATTATACCAACAGTAAAATATGGTGGTGGTAGTGTGATGGTCTGGGGCTGTTTTGCTGCTTCAGGACCTGGAAGACTTGCCGTGATAAAAGGAACTATGAATTCTGCTGTCTACCAAGAGATCCTGAAGGAGAATGTCCGACCATCTGTTCGTGTACTCAAGCTGAAACGAACTTGGGTTCTGCAGCAGGACAATGATCCTAAACACACCAGCAAGTCCACCACCGAATGGCTGAAGAAAAACAAAATGAAGACTTTGGAGTGGCCTAGCCAAAGTCCTGACCTGAATCCTATTGAGATGTTGTGGTATGACCTTAAAAAGGCCGTTCATGCTCGAAAACCCTCTAATGTAACTGAATTAGGACAATTCTGCAAAGATGAGTGGGCCAAAATTCCTCCAGGACGCTGTAAAAGCCTCATTGCACGTTATCGCAAACGCTTGGTTGCAGTTGTTGCTGCTAAGGGTGGCCCAACCAGTTATTAGGTTTAGGGGGCAATCACTTTTTCACACAGGGCCATGATGGTTTGGATTTTTTTTCACCTTTAATAATAAACACCTTCATTTACAAATTGCATTTTGTGTTTACTTGTGTTGTCCTTGACTATTGTTTAAATTGGTTTGATGTTCCGAAACACTTGCGTGTGACAAACATGCAAAGGAACAGGAAATGAGGAAGGGGGCAAACACTTTTTCACACCACTGTATATATATATATATATATATATATATATATATATATATATATATATATATATATATATATTTGTTTTCTTTGCACACACCCTGTTAAGAATAGTGCCTGTATATTTGGAAAGCTATGTATCTTGTGATTATCCAGAAGGTTTCCCAGCTGCTGTGCAGATGTAACATTATACAAGTTCATAAGGGGTATTAATCATCACTACACAGAACATTGATGTTCCTCTCAGTGTTTCCCTTTGTTTTACCTTTTTATTTGATTGATAGCTTTATATAATAGATCAAGTGTAGCACCCTCCAAGATGGGTGTTAGGATTAGGTGAATAGGTGTTAATATTAGGAATATTACTTATGGCTCACCGTACCTTGTGGAGCTGGTGTTAATTTTTAGGCAAATTTAGTTCTGGCTATGTGTAACCAGTGTGGCCGTGTTGATTGCTCGGGCCTGTTCTATGTTTCAGTGGCTGCAGAATTGACTGCTTCCCGCTGGCTGGTCCAGAACGTTCTGGAAGTTAGTGGGCAGCAATCAGCATAAAAATAATCATACAGCTCTGACCAGTTCTTGGAGAGGTGCCCAGATGGTGTCTGGGAGTCTGTATAAATACTCTGAACCAGAAAGCATTTTTTTTTCCTGAGGAGACCACAGTCTAGGGGTGGCTGCTAGCCCATTAGGGCCCTTCTGCTATGTGCCTGCAGGGTGCCAAGGCTTCAGGTGGTCGATCTGGGGGTCTACTTTGCAGAAAGTTGCTGAAAGCTGACTGGTGGACTGTCGTCTGAGGATCTAGTCTGCTATCACAGGGTGGAAGTGTTGCAAGGATATTGGAAGGAGGCAACTAATATTTCCAAGGACACTTGTGAATACAGACTGGTGAGAGGGCTCCTGGAACCTGTGTGCTAAAGCCTTCCTTTGTGTGCTTTATAATCTGAGTCAGCAGATTATAATGGGAAATTGTGTCCTGAAGAGCTGTCCTGGAGCACCCTCCAAGATAGGTGTTAGGATTAAGTTAATAGGTGTTAGGATTAGGTATATTACTTATGGCTCACTTTACATAGTGGAGCTGCTGTTAATTTTTAGGCAAATTTAGTTCTGGCTATGTGTAACCAGTGTGGCTGTGTTGATTGCTCTGGCCTGTTCTATATTTCAGTGGCTGCAGAGTTGACAGCTGCCCCCTGGCTGGTCTAGAACATTCTGGAAGGCAGTAGGCAGCAATCATCAAATAAATAATCATACAGCTCTGATCAGTTCTTGGAGAGGTGCCCAAATGTTGACTGGGCATCTGTATAAATACTCTACTCTGAACCAGAAAGCAGCCCGTTTTTTTTTCCTGAGGAGGCCACAACCTGGAGGGGGGGGGCTGCTAGCCCCTTAGGGCCCTTCTGCCATGTGCCTTCAGGGTGCCAAGGCTTCAGGTAGTCGATCTGGGGGCCTACTTTGCAGAAAGTTGCTGAAAGCTGACTGGTGGACTGTCGTCTGAGGATCTAGTCTGCTATCACAGGGTGAAAGTGTTGCAAGGATATTGGAAGGAGGCAATCAATATTTCTAAGGACATTTGTGAGTACAGACTGGTTAGAGAGCTCCTGGAGCCTGTGTGCTAAGGCCTTCCATTGTGTGCTAGAGTCAGCAGGTTATAAGGGGACATTGTGTGGTTTTCGGTCTTTCAGATTTTCATTATTTCAGATTATCTTTCTTTTTGACAATTCGTTTTCATACGCATTCGTCAAAAGAGTCTTTCATTAATTCTGATGCTTTCGAATGAACGAATATGCAGAATTTCATTCTGAAAACTAATACATAACAAAACAAATTGCACATGTCTATTATCCACTGCCTATCCAAGTTCTATGATAAAGCTTCAGAAAAAACATACCTCTAGACCGGTTAATTAGCTTGAGTGTGTGACTGAACTGTGTGTTAAGCTGCAAGGAAACCACTGAGAAAAAGGATCTGGGCAATCTACCTATCCGCTCCTCCGGGGTGTTGTGCTACACAAGTAGAGCAAGCATTAGGAAGGGAGGATTAGGGCGGGGACAGGACTGTCCTATTATACACCCAATTCCTACTTTCTATGCTAATCTCAGATGGTAGCATTGCCTTCGTCATCACCATCTAATGCTTATAAAAATATTAGGCAAGATTGGATATAGATAATATAAAATATGACTAATGCAAAAGGTTTAACAGTTTTGCAATAATGCATGCCCTATTTTTAACTATGACTAATGCCCATACAGGGCTGAAAGCAAGGAAGAACGCTTTTTAATGCTGTGCTAAATAAAGAAGTATTGTAATTCCACCAATGTGTGCCATTCTACAACTTTAGATTTCTATTTTTAATTTACATTTTCAGAGTGCATTAAAAAAAAAAACTTAGCTCTATTGTCTCTGACTAACCTTTTATGACTGTGTCCATCAGATCACAAAAAACGTACCAATCCAATTGCTAAACATCTTCTTGTCCTTTGTGTCAAATTTAAACTGATGTATGGCTTACAAGCCTCACATGTCCCACTTCAATCATTTTTTGAAAACCCTCTCTTTTACCCTGCCTGGATCTCCCCTGCATCCTTTCGAGCATGGCCTGCATCAGACTTAACCAGACTTTGTGAACTGATGGTCTCCCACCACAATCAAATCACTCCCCACTTTATGTGAAAACCATGGACTTCCGAAATCTGAACAGTTCTATTATCTTTGGATACAAAATGTTTTTACACCATATATCCAAGACGGAGTTATGCCCCATACACACGGTCGGAAAATCCGACCACAAAATCCATCGGATTTTTTCAGACGGATTTTGTCCGACACTGGTGTTGCATACACACGGTCGGACAAAGTTGTCGGAAAATCCGATCATTCTGAACGTGGTGACGTTTGTTGCCTACGACGGGAGTACGTAGAGGCTAGTAGCCAATAGCTTTGGTCTTGTAATGTGATCTGAGCATGCGTGGCACTTTGTCCGTCGGAATTCGCTACACACGATCGGAAAAAGTCCGATAGGACTTTGTTGTCGGAAAATTTGAGAGCAGGAGATAAAACTTTGTCTGTCGGAAAATCCGACGGAAAAAGTCCGATGGAGCCTACACACGGTCGGAATTTCCGACAACATTGTCCGATAGGACATTTTCCGTCGGAAAATCCGACCGTGTGTACGGGGCATTAGACGTGATAATTGATCTCAATTTGAAGACATATGTAAACGTGAGCCTCATACAAAAGGACTGATTTAGAATCTCTACGGCCAACTTATTGCTAAACCTTATGCTGAACCATCTTCCTATGCAGCTAAATGGGAGGCTGACCTTGGGCTTAAGCTGGAAACAACTGATTGGAATAAAATCTGTAAGGCAACAAAATCATCCAAACACGATTGCATTAGAAACAAATTATAAAGCACTAACACGTTGCTAATTGGTCCCTGTCAGGATTGTGAAATATGCCCCCAGCTACCCCACATCCTGTTTTCGAGGCTGCACCACTATTGGGTCACATTCTCATATTCGGTGGTACTGCCCGGTAGCTAAAACCATTTTGGAGGGAAATATTCCATATACATTCTATCCTGTTTGAGGAATCCATTTCTCCTGATCCCTCCGTGGCACTTCTAAATTTGAAACCAGATAACCTCACCCGATCTCACTTTAAATTCCTTCTACAAAGAACAACAGCCGCGAAACAGACCATCGCCAAAGCTTGGAAATCACTGACGCTAATATTAGCTGAAACCAAACAGAGTAAACCAAGTTATGATCCATGCCAAAATAGAAGCTATCACTCATGACAAAATCTGTAAATTTGAGAAAACATGGCATCCTTGGGTTAAACATTATTTATCCCCCCAATTTTGATGAACCCTTATTGATGCCTTGGTAATATAGAATTATACTTACACTTCTTTATATGTGTGTTTGGTGCTTGAAGTTGCATTATACCCCTGGGACTATTCCTACTCCTATTCTTATTCTTATTTTTATTCTTACTTTATTCTTATTCGTGTTCTTATTCTTGTTATTTCTCCTTTTCCCCTCTTTCCCTCCATTTTCTTTTATCCCTTGCCATTCTCCATGCTTTGCTCTCCCATTTCCCAAATGTTTCTCCCTTTATTTTTTCCTCTTGGTCCAGGTAGCAAAAATTGTACCTATACTTTCTATATTTGTAACATTATTAATTGAGCTCTAAAACGCTTCATTTACTAGATAGATCTCCCAATACATTTTTCATGTTTATGCTATTTGTGATTTTCGAAGATCGAAGATTTAATACTAATTTGTCTTCTTTTTTTATATTGCATTTTGATCTTTCCCAAACACTTTTAAGAACTACCGTATTTATCGGCGTATAACACGCACCTTCATTTTAGGAGGGAAGTATCATAGACTCGCTGATCACGGAGCGTGCCACGCGCGCCCTGCAGGGAGCACGCAGGCCGCTTAAGCATGAAAGGACGTCCATGGACGGCCTCTCTGCACATTAAGTCTGCGCTGCAGCCGTCTTTCGGCTATAGCATGGACGGCAAGTGGTTAATCATTGAGCAATGATAACTTCTAGAAATAGAAAATACATGCATGATTTACAAAACCTCAGCTAGTTTAGTTGTATCATTTTATATTTTTTATCAATGAGCACACCTCATATAAATAATAACCATCCCCAGAGGTAGTAGGGGAGAAGGGGAGAGACAAAAAAAAGATGAACACTATTAATTGTATAAATGAACTGAATGGATATTTCACTAAACAAAAATCTTTAGAATAAAAAAAATATATATATATATATATATATATATATATATATATGTGTAATTGCCTCGCCAAAAAGCTTTTTGTCCAACACTTATGGAGTTCAACTCCAATCAATCAATACATGGCAATGCAAGCAATGGGTGACCCCGTGTGGTATGGTCCTGCTAGCCCGTGGGAGAATAAGCTACCCCTGAATAGGATTCTATGGAAAAAAAACAGAAAAGAGGGATAATAACAGCAGTGGACCCGCCCTGGTTACTAAATTGTCATGATTAGAAAGACTTTGGAACACAAGTTGCAGATATTATAATTATAAAGTTTACCTGGTTGATAAATAATTGCAAATGTAAGCCAGCCTTTTTCAACCAGGGTGCCTTCAGCTCTCTTCAGGTGTGCCTTGGCAAAATATCTTAAAAATTGCCCAAAAAATTGTATACAAGCCAAAGGGTTGATCGAGCCTGCCTTTTTAGATACACAAAGCCAAAGGTTTGCATTGTGCACCAATACAACCTTCCAACCACCAGCGTCCTAACAAACAATGATGTAATTGGTTGATGAGGAGGACGTCGGGCCCTTGCACAGCATCCTTATTTGTCCCCCCACTGCCCTTTTCCATCAGCACTGGGGTCACATTAGCTGAGTGAGGAAGGGAAACAGAGGGAGAAGAATACTAGTCAGTACCAGTGTGCAAAGATATATTTGCTTTGGAAGAAGAAATCACCTCTAATGTTGGGCTCCTTTGTGTTGCTGCATTATGTAAAACTATTATGCCGCAAACACAGGATCGGAATTCTGGTCGGAAAAATCTCTGATGGTTTTCCCAACGGAATTCCACTCAAACTGTCTTGCCTACACACGGTCACACCAAATGCCGGCCGCCAAGAACACGGTTACGTACACCACGTACGACGGGACTAGAAAAGGCAAGTTTAATAGCCAGTGCGCCACCCTTTGGGCTCCTTCTGCTAATCTTGTGTTAGTAGAAGTTTGGTGAGAGACGATTCGCACTTTTCAGCCTCGTGCTTTTCAGATCGGTGCTGCTCTTCAGTTTGTGCTTGTGGGTTCGTATATGTTCTTCAGTGCATGTAGTCAGTTTGCATTTGTTTGTCAGTGCGTGCTATTTATAGTACCGTATTTGATTTTCAGTGCGTTCTTGTCCACTCATTTCTGATTTTCAGCTCGTTCTTTCAAGCCTTGCTGTTTTTCAATGCTTTCTGTTTAGTTTGTTCTGACCAGCCGACCGTTTTGAAGCCATATTGCGTGTACGTACTCGTCGTAGAGTTCGTGCTGTGCAGGGGCTTGGTGTTGGGCTTCTAGCTTTGACCCAAGCCCAGTCCATGAACAAGGTGAGGAGGCGTTCATGGAGCAAAAATTTTTTGCTCCAGTGTGACCAATTCTCTCATATGCCTTTGCTGCGTGAGATCCGGGAGAATAACCCTGATGATTTTAGGAATTTTCTCAGGGTGACGGACCCCGTTTTTCACTGTCTGTTGGCTTTGCTGTCCCCTTATATTAGCATGCAGGATACCTGCATGTGGCAAGCCATCACTCGGGAGCAGAGGCTAGTCGCCACGTTGCGGTACTTGGCGACTGGGAGAAGCCTGCAGGACCTCAAGTTCTCGACCGGCATCTCCCCCCAGGCTCTGGGGATCATTATCCCAGAGACCTGTTCTGCCATCCTCCAGGTCCTGCAGAAGGAATATATGAGGGTAAGTTTTCTCCTTTAACATCACATTCTTTGTATTTTATGTATGCTAATGTATTGTATTTCTTTCATCATTCCCTAATTACCATAATTGTAATATGCTGTGAATTTCCTCTTTGTCCTCATTAATGTTGGATTTTTTAATTTAATTTGCCTTCACTAACCTCCCCAGCATGCTCTCCTGGGCCCATATACACCTAGTCTAGTCACTTAACAATGTATTTTGTCAGCTCCTATAATGTGTACAAATGTTATTGTTGTCCTTAAATTCATGTAGAGTGCCAGAGGATTTTTTTTGGTGCCCAAAATCATTAGGAACCCTCCTCCCCCCAACCGCTAAGTCAGCTGATGCCAATCCTCTGCTGACTTTGCCAAACCCATACACACTATACCTACCTCTTTTGTGGCCATATTTCTGTATGAATTTCCCAAAGCATGTAGTGCAAGGGCCTGCCTGAATACTTTCAAATGGTACTGTTTACATTTTTCTTCACCTATTATCTTGATAGGTAATTTCAGAATCTAAAAATAAGCTTCCATTTTTTTTTTATTATGCCACTTCTTACCTGTCCAGTGGGCTGCCAATAGTGTAATTAAGGAGGGGCTGGCCAAAGCAACACACATTACTTTTTACTCCATTACTTAGTGGAGAGGGTTAGAAATCAGTTTGTGAGAACTCTGTGTGAATATGAGCAGCAAAACAACTTCATTCTTCTAGCATTATAAAGAAGAAGAGAATGCGCGGCATTGAACAATTTAAAAATTTGCAGCGTGAAGAATCTGCTATCTCCATTACGAACGCTAGTTTTACCAGACCGAGCGGTTCCGTCTCGTACTTGCTTCTGAGCATGCGTGATTTTTTGCGTGCCAGAATTGCATACACACGATCAGAATTTCCGATAGAAAGTTTTTCCGTCGGAAAAATTGAGAACATGCTCTCAAATTTTTGCTGGCGGAAATTCTGCCAGCAAAATTCCAATGGAGCCTACACACAATCGCATTTTCCGATGAAAAGCTCTCATCGGTCTTTTGCTGGCTGAAATTCCGATCGTGTGTACGCGGCATTAAAATAGTTTTTTACATTTTACAATGGGGAGCCTCACTGGGGATAATTGTAAAGGGCGCCTTGACTTAAAAAAGTACAACACTGATGTAAGCAATAGCAGTTATTGCCTACTACATCCAATGGCCACTGATTAAAGCACAGAGAGTAAACATACCAACGTATATGAGGGTTTAGGTGTACTGATTGTCCGGTTTCCATCTTGCGCTCGACGCTGGAACGTATTTCAGGATCGGTTACTCTGCACACTACAGTGTTTTGAATCGTTAAGGGAGCGTGGCTGTGTGTTACTGATCTCTCATCTCTGCTCCAATCACAGGGAGTAGAGATCAGTGTCACCTGTTGCTGGGCAGAATGGGGAGATGCTGTTTACTTCCGCATCTCCCCGTTCGTCCTCCCGTGAGACGATCGCGGGTATCCCCGTGGCGATTGAGTCTGCGGGACCCGCGACCGGACACACGGGTGTCCCGACCGGTGGCGCGCACGCGATGGCATGGCGGCATATTCAAAGGGACGTACCTATATGCCCTTATGCCTGTCCGTGCCATTCTGCCAACGTACATCAGCGTGCGCCGGTCGGGAAGCGGTTAAGTTGCATTAGTGAAATAAATGAACTTTTGCACGATATTCTGATTTTTCGAGTATCACCTGTATATAGTCTTTAGACTGCAATTAGGTGGATGCATATGTGAGATGGATATATATTTGTATATACTGTATATGTTTTTGTTTTTAGTGTGGCACGTTTATTCTCCATCTGTGCTTTAATCAGTGGCTATTGGATGTGTTAGGTAATAACTTCTTATTGCTTATGCTTAAACAGCAATTCTTTATCAACCAGGTAACCTTTATAGTTATAATATCTGCAACATCTGTTCCAAAGTCTTTCTAATCATTAATTTGACTATTTAGTTACCAGGACAGAAAGTTTTTATGTGATAGGCCCATTGTTGTTATTATCCCCCTGTTCCTATGTTTTCCACAGAATCCCATCCAGGGGCTGGTAATTGTCCCACAGGCCAGCAGGACCATACCACACGAGGTCACCCATTGTTTGCATTGCCATGTATTGATTGGTATTGTTAAACTCCATAAGTTTTGGACAAAACGCTGTTTGGCGAGGTAATTATGCTTATATATATATTTTGTTCTTCTAAAGATATTTGTTTAGTAAAATATCTGTTCAGTTCATTTATTTACGGATTAATTTATACAATTAATAATTTTCTTCTTTTTTTTTTTCTCTTCCCTTCCCTACTACCCCTGGGGATAGTTATTGTATATTCGTATGAGGTGCTTATTGCTATAAATATCAATTTATACAACTAAACTAGCTGAGGTTTTGTAAATCATGCATGTATTTTCTATTTCTAGAAGTTATTCTTCTGGCTATTTGTATTTGTCCAAAAGATAGGAAGTCCTGACGAAGCTGAAGTGTGTGGGGGGCTATCACTAAATAAGAACGCTAAATAGCGGCTAACACCGATATGCTAATCCGCGGCATAAACAAAATGTGTATAAGGGATGATGCTGCGCTATAAATTAATTCAATAAATATAAACAAAATAAACCAGGATAAACACAATAACATGTAAAACTGAGTGCTAAATAAAGTTAAGATCCTCCGTAAAATCCACCGAATTGTCCACCTTAGCCATGGGAGGCCCAGCAATTATGTCTGCTTAGGCTGTTGTCTTACAGCTGTAAGGTGAGAGGCCATCGAGCACAGAGGTGTCACTGCACTGAAGAAAGAATTCACTCATTTTTGGTTGTGTGTTTTCTGGACTGAAAAATTAGACACCAGTCACTCTTTGGTTGTGTGTATGCTGCACGTAATACACACATTTATTGGACTTTTTGTTACACCATTTTTTCACTTTATTTACCACTCAGTTTCACGTGTTATTGTGTTTATTCTGGTTTATTTCGTTCATATTTATTTAACCACATGCCGACCGGGCCATAGCCGAAAGACAGCTACAGCGCTGTTGGCTTATTCTTGGTGGACGTCCATCGGACGTCCTCCCAGAATCTTGCTCCCGCGCGCCCCCCGGGGCGTGCACTCGGGAACATCCTGGACCGCCAGGGTCCAGAGGACCAGGCGCATCACGGATCACGGTAAATGGCCGCTGATAGCGGTCGTTTACCACATGATCGCTCCGTTAAATGACGGAGCGATCACATGTAAACAAACTGGTGTCACGTCCTCCCTCCTCGCTCTGTACCGATCGGTACAGTGAGAGGGGAGAAGCAGAGAGGGGGAGAGATAGCAGCAGCGCTGTGGGATGGATGTGTAGTGCCCACAGCGCTGCTCTGTGACAGTACTGTGCAATACTCTGCCAATACTCTGCAACACTGTGCAATACTCTGCAACACTGCAATACTCGCCAGTACTCTGCAATACATTTTAATAGAAACAAAGAATTCCTTTTTTTTACCGAATTTTCAGTCTTTTTTGATTCATAGCACAAAAAATAAAAAACCCAGCAGTGATTAAATACCACCAAAGGAAAGCTCTATTTGTGTGAACAAAAAGAATTTGGGTAAAGTGTTGCATGTTTGAGTAATTGTCATTCAAAGTGTGAGAGCACCGAAAGCTGAAAATTGGTCTGGTTAGGAAGGGGGTTTAAGTTCCCAGTGGTTAAGTGGTTAATACATTTATAGCTCAGCATCATCCCTTATACACCTGAAGAAGCTGAGATTTCCGCGAAACGGGTCAACCCTCTTTTCTTATCTCAACTAAAGTTATGTCTCTCTATAGTGGACAGTGATTGTTGGTATCAATATGCAAGCAACTTTATGAAATAAGTTTTTTTTATATTTTATTGGTTGAAATAAAGTTTTTTGTATTTTTCTATAACATTTATGCATTTTTTTGTGTTTACTGGATGGGGTATTTAAAGTCCTATTATACACTATATTGACTTATGTAGGCCGGTGGTTGCGGGTGCGGGATTTGGTTCAATTACCGCAGCCGCAAACACCCACAATAGTGTGAACTTAGCCTTATAGCTTGATTATCTGCTGAGCTACAAGAGAATGTCTTGCCCTTTATGCAGTCATCTGATACCAGTAAGCTGTACCGCACTCTATTGGAAGTCAAGGAACAACACAATGGTGTAGTGGTTAGCACCTTTGCCCTGCAACAAAAGGGTCACTGGTTCAAATACCAACCATGACACTACCAGCCTTGAGTTTGCATGTTCTCCCTGTGTCTGTGTGTGTGGGTTTCCTCTGGGTACCCCAGTTTTCTTCTACACTCCAAGTTTTCTAATCAAATTCGAAAAGTTTTCGAATAGTTTTTGTATTGTAATTGTTTTCCAATTTCCAAAAGGAATAAAATAGACTAGAAAATAAAGGAATAGAATAGAAAAAAATTCTATTCTATTCCTTTATTTTCTATTCAATTTAATTCTCTTTGGAAATTGGAAAACTATTCAGAATTGGAAAACTATTCGAATTCGAAAACTATTCGAAAACATTTCTAATTTGAATTTGAAAGCTATTCAAATTCAAAAAGTATTCAAAAACAATTTGAATTTCGTCCGAATTTTCTTTTCGCCATTTCAGATTCGTTTCAATTCGGTACTATTCTAATTTTAATTCAGAACGAAACGTACGCCACAAGTTTATCTTCCCATCCACAAAGTCTCCAAAACACATTAGAAGCACATATATCAGTGATTCCTAAAGAGGGCAAAAATACCACATCAGTCACCAATTATAGACTTATGAATGTAGGGAAGGGGTATTGGCGCTGTTCAGAGTATGAAGGTATATAAGGGGTAATTTATTAGCAATGGGAGAGAGGTGGATTATAAGGACTACAGTATCATGGAGAGAGGTTGGATGGTTTGGTCATCAATAATATTAAATCAATTTAAAATGAGACCACACAGATAGGAAGGTGTTCAAGAACACAAATATTTTACAGTGAGCGTAAAAAACGATGGATAAAAAGAGAGCAATATGAATAAATAAATAGCGGTGAGAAAATAGAAGGTATAATAAATAAGGAAAGTGCACGTGCGCAAATATATAAACCTTAGTGGATCATAAATAGTAAATGATATGCAGGTTTTCTTATAGTATAAAATTGATATAAACAAGTTGATATAAAAATGTATAGAATTATATGTAAGAATACAGAATTATCTAGTAATGTATAAATATGTGAGTATAAAAAATAATAAATAATAAAAATAAATATATATGTGCCAAAAAAAGTCCAGTATATTCCAGTGGTGTTTTAGGCTGATGGGTATCTGTGAATGAAGGTTGATTACATATGTCCCGAATCTGCAATCAATACAGCCCACAGCAAAAAATCCACAGTAATAAATCCATATACTGTGTGCAGAGAGGTGTAGTCAAAAAGTCAATAAGTGAATGCGATCTGTGTACTCTCGATGTGATCACACGGTGGATATTGGCAGTGTGTTGAGAGATGTAGATAAGCAGCTGTGGGGGTCCTTTACTCCCCTCCTTCCGACCGTACCCCTAATGAAAATGCACTAACCAGAGTGCCCAACCCCTGCAGGGCATAAAAGTGGTGATCCTCGCGGGTCTTCCTCGTCCGGGTCAGAGGTGTCCTTCTCTGGGGGGTCCGTGCCAGCTGGGTCCTCTTTACTCTGCCGTCCGGTGCGCTCAAATGGAGAGAGTGTGGGGAAGGGATGGACACATAGTGTGACTCCGTATAGTTTAAAAATACGAAATTTTATTCGGCAAACAGTCACCCACCAAGTGGTATGACTAAAGATACCAGGGCTAATAAGCCCTATGCAAATATTTAAAAAGTAAAAAGTAACAAGGCCGGCTAGTATACACAGCCTTTCCGGGTATTCGGCGTACGCAATACGTCACATCCGGTGCAGCCTCTGTTTCCGGTTTCGGTATTCTCACGGCCGTGGAACGCACGCCGAATACCCGGAAAGGCTGTGTATACTAGCCGGCCTTGTTACTTTTTACTTTTTAAATATTTGCATAGGGCTTATTAGCCCTGGTATCTTTAGTCATACCACTTGGTGGGTGACTGTTTGCCGAATAAAATTTCGTATTTTTAAACTATACGGAGTCACACTATGTGTCCATCCCTTCCCCCCAACCGGCGCAGCCTCTATTTCCGGTTTCGGTATTCTCACGGCCGTGGAACGCACGCCGAATACCCGGAAAGGCTGTGTATACTAGCCGGCCTTGTTACTTTTTACTTTTTAAATATTTGCATAGGGCTTATTAGCCCTGGTATCTTTAGTCATACCACTTGGTGGGTGACTGTTTGCCGAATAAAATTTCGTATTTTTAAACTATACGGAGTCACACTATGTGTCCATCCCTTCCCCACACTCTCTCCATTTGAGCGCACCGGACGGCAGAGTAAAGAGGACCCAGCTGGCACGGACCCCCCAGAGAAGGACACCTCTGACCCGGACGAGGAAGACCCGCGAGGATCACCACTTTTATGCCCATCACCCCTGCAGGGGTTGGGCACTCTGGTTAGTGCATTTTCATTAGGGGTACGGTCGGAAGGAGGGGAGTAAAGGACCCCCACAGCTGCTTATCTACATCTCTCAACACACTGCCAATATCCACCGTGTGATCACATCGAGAGTACACAGATTGCATTCACTTATTGACTTTTTGACTACACCTCTCTGCACACAGTATATGGATTTATTACTGTGGATTTTTTGCTGTGGGCTGTATTGATTGCAGATTCGGGACATATGTAATCAACCTTCATTCACTGATACCCATCAGCCTAAAACACCACTGGAATATACTGGACTTTTTTTGGCACATATATATATATTTTTATTATTTATTATTTTTTATACTCACATATTTATACATTACTAGATAATTCTGTATTCTTACATATAATTCTATACATTTTTATATCAACTTGTTTATATCAATTTTATACTATAAGAAAACCTGCATATCATTTACTATTTATGATCCACTAAGGTTTATATATTTGCGCACATGCACTTTCCTTATTTATTATACCTTCTATTTTCTTTTTTTTTTATTCATATTGCTCTCTTTTTATCCATCGTTTTTTACGCTCACTGTAAAATATTTGTGTTCTTGAACACCTTCCTATCTGTGTGGTCTCATTTTAAATTGATTTAATATTATTGATGACCAAACCATCCAACCTCTCTCCATCATACTGTAGTCCTTATAATCCACCTCTCTCCCATTGCTAATAAATTACCCCTTATATACCTTCATACTCTGAACAGCGCCAATACCCCTTCCCTACATTCATTTACCCATACTACATTTAGGTGTAGTGTCTCTAGGGGGGCAGCAGTTCCTAACACCCTAAGCGCGGATATTTCTATCTTTTATACTTCAATTATAGACTTATATCCCTCCTGAATATAGACCTTAAACTTTATGCAAAAATTCTCCCAAACCACAACTTACCACTTCTACCTCGCCTCATATCTACAGACCAAGTTGGATTCATACCGGATAGAGAGGCAAGGGATACTACCCTGAAGGTTCTCAACTTACACCATTGGTTAACTTCTTCTAAACAACCCGGCTTCTTCCTATCATTGTATATGGAGAAGGCTTTAAACAGAGTGGTCTGGGACTACATGCTAGCTATTTTAAATGCAATTGCTGTTCCCAATAACATGTTAAATTTCATCCTAGCACTTTAAAACCAACCAACAGTGAGAGTTAAGCCTCGTACACATGGTACGATTGTTGACCAACAGAGCGTCTGAATTTTGTCTTAAGGACGTGTGCCAGGATCTTGTTTTGTATACTAACCAGTACACAATTGTCGTGCCACAAACACGAACGTAGTGACGTACTATGAGGAATTTCAGCTCTTTAGCGCCACCCTTTGGGCCCCTTCTGCTTATTTGGTGTTTGGTGAGCATTGATTCCGAGCATGCGTGTTTGTACTTTTGATTTTTGTGTGACGGACTGACCATCAGAAAAATCTGACATCAAACCGTTGTCGGCCAAAAATTTACTAGCCTGCCATCCAACATTTGTTGGCGGAAAGTTGGACAACAATTGTCAGAAGGAGCGTACTAACGGTAAGAATTTAGGACAACAGTCTGTCAACAGAGAATCCCCTGCCAACAATCATACTGTGTGTACGAGGCTTTAGAGTTAATGGCCATATGTCAGAAGCCTTCTCCATATCAAATGGCACCAGACTGGGATGCCCTTTGTCCCCACTCCTTTTTGTCCTTGCGCTTGAACACTTACTTAGACGCATCAGACCCAATAACAACATAAACGGAATTAGGATTGCTGGAAATACATACAAAATTGCGGCTTTCGCCGCGACATCCTTCTATTATTATGAGACCCCTAAAACACTATCCCAAGCTTCTAAGGGGACTTTGCGCACTACAATGCATTATCCAATCTTCAAACTTTTCTAAGTTAGATAGGCGTTCTTTAAAACCGGAAACTCTGCTTTCGCTTTATCTGGGGACAGAAATGTCCCAGAATCAAATATGACACTCTCACTCTACTTAAGCTGAAAGCGGCATAGGCGTACCTGAAACTGTATATACAAATACCACCCTTTGTGACACCAAAGCAGACTCATTGACTGGAGTGTACATGAGGAGACAAAAGGATGGGTCAAACTGGAAAATTCTGCAGCAAAAACTTAGCTCCTTGGTTACCTACACAACACATCTCCCGAGAGCCTAAAGAACATCCTTTTATAGGCCCTTCTTTACATTGCATTCAGATAGCATGTAAAAAATTTGATATATCTTCTTCCCCAGGGCCTCTGGGTGCCATGGGGGGGTGGCAAAAAAGCCACCCCCGCACAAAAAAAAAGTCTCACCCGTCCTCTCGTGGCCAGCCTGCTGGAGCGCAGCGCAAACACAGCACTTCACTAGCAAGTAGTACTTGGCCTGGCTTCCAGCCACAGGCGCTCCCCTGACAGCCGATAAGTTGACTGGCCAGAGTGACCGCCCGGGTCGTCTATGTAGCCGGAGGGTAACTGGCGGAAGTGGAGCCTAATGCTCCACCTACCCTCCTCTGTGCAGCTGCTGCATCTTCTCCCAGAAGTGGGGTCTCCTGGGTCGGTGTGACGTGACCGTGACGTGGTCGGTGACGGTGAGGACTCTGGAGGGGAACCTGGAGGCTGGAGAAGAAACGTCACTAGAGAGAAGAGAAAAAATTGGAACCCCCAGGCAGCAGCACCTGGAAGGATTAACACTGCATCCTAGCAGCAGGTACTAGTACAGTACTTAAGTCACCACGATCTTGATCATCGTGTGCATGTGCACCAGTAACCAGTACCAACTGTGAAGCAGAAGTGAAGCAAGCAATCAAATATAGTGCTCAAACAATATGGATTAAATAGGCTTAGCCATAGAAATCACAAATAAAGTGTAATAAAGTGATTTGTGCAAGTAGTACCTGCTGTTTTTTGTTACACTTGATTTATGATATCTGTGGCTAAGTATATTTATTTAATCCATATTGAGCACTATATTTGATTGGCTGCTTGCTTCTGCTTGGGCCTGGCATACACGCACAATCGCATATGATGATGACTTAAAGTCATCATGTGCGATTCTGCGTGTGTGCCAAGCAGACAGGGCCGGAGCTACCACTAGGCAAACTAGGCAGCCGCTTAGGGCATTCGGCCGCTGGTTATCCTACTCCCTCTCTACCTCTTCACAGTGTCAGAGGCGCTGAAACAGCATTTTTGGGTGCTGGTAAGGCTGCATTTATGGGTGCTGATGTTACTGCATTTTTGGGTGCTGATGTTACTGCTTTTTTGGGTGCTGGTAGGGCCGCATTTATGGGTGCTGATGTTACTTAATTTATGGGTGCTGATGTTACTTCATTTATGGGTGCTGATGTTATTGCATTTTGGGTGCTGGTAGGGCCGCATTTATGGGTGCTGATGTTACTACATTTATGGGTGCTGATGTTACTACATTTATGGGTGCTGGTAAGGCCGCATTTATGGGTGCTGATGTTACTGCATTTCTGGATGCTGATGTTACTGCATTTTTGGGTGCTGATGTTACTGCATTTTTTGGGTGCTGGTGAGGCCGCATTTATGGGTGCTGATGTTACTGCATTTATGGGTGCTGATGTTACTGCAGTTATGGGTGCTGGTGAGGCCGCATTTATGGGTGCTGATGTTGTAGTTTTGTTAGCTTTTTTTTTGTTAAGGTTATCTGAAAGACGGTTTTCAAATGTTTTGACAGGGGCGCAGTTTCAGTGCTTGCCATAGGTGCCATTTTCACTACATACGCCTCTGCACAGTGGCCTTTCAAAAGTATCTGCGCAGAGCATTTCTTTCACAAAGGCTCACTCCTATCCTTTCAATAGCTAAAGTCCCGAATGCTTAATCAATTTTTCCCTTTTTGGACCTATGTCCAATTAAGACATTTCTTTAACTACCCTAACACCCTGGTGGTTTGGTCCAGACCACACACTCCATTTGAATCCATCTGCTCCAGAAACACACAAACATATAGTATGTCTCTAGGGCACTAACATTTTGCGTCAGAGATTTAGCATTATTCCATATTGTGTTCCAGTTATCAGGAGTTAAAGTGATTTCCTGGGCCATTTCCCATTTGCTGGTATAGTCTTGGGGGTGTAACCAGGTTTATTTAGTAATATTTAGTAATAGTAAGTAAAGTTTGGAGATAAGCCTAAGGGCATGAGGGTCTTGCAGAAAAGTGTTCATTTTTGAGGCATGACAACATAGGTAGGTGTGGAAATACAAGACTGTAGGGGTGAAAGAATCTTTCACTATCAGATTTATAATATGTTGCCAATCTGTACAGTTAAGGCACAGCAGATTTGCTATTGAAAGTGGGCCACATTCAACTGCCTCGATGTGTATCTAGAGCGAGGTTTCAAAAACAGTGTGGTATTTCATCAGTTGAGCTAGCTGTACTGCATAATATAGTTTAGCGAAGTTGGAGAGACCTAATCCACCTTGGAGTTTGGAGAGTTCATACGGTGGGAGAGTTAAGATATATGAGTTCCCCATACTGTATAAAGGAGGTGACCCCATGTTGAATGCTATGAATCTAATTAGCCGGGACAGAAGTAGGTAGTGCTCGAAAAAAATACAGGATTTTGGGTTATATAGACATTATGACTGCGTTTATTCTCCCTAGCTAGGATATTGGCAGTGAGGCTCAGTGAGCAAGAAGGGAGGAAAGGTGGGATGACATGGAAGGGTAGTTGGCTTTAAATAGGCCCTCCACGTTGTTTGACAACTTAATTCCTAGATAGGGAAGGTGGTTAGGCATCCAAGGGAATGGGAATGTTGTCTATAAGTTGAAGGCTGGCCAAAAGACCTGAGATATGGGCAAATCTCTTCAGCATGTGAAGGAGGTTGGGCATGGAAGTAAGGGGTGAAGTCATAAAGAGGATTACATTGTCTATAAACAAGCACAGTTGATGATGCTGTCCTCCCAATTTCACTCCCTGGATGTTGGGATCTGAACGGATCAGCTGTGCTATGGGCTCAATGACCAAGGCCAAAAGAGAGTAGGGATAAGGGACAACCCTATCTAGTTCCTCTGCATTTGGAGAACACATCTGACCTATGCCCAGTGTATTTTAGGCAATCAATTCATGATAAAGGGAGGCTACCCATTGTAGAAATTGGGGTTTGAAACCCCAGAGGAGTAATATGTGTTGAAGGTACGACCAGAACACTAAGTCAAATGCCTTCCGAATATCAAGGAAAAGAAGGCAGGAAGGGATTCAATGGTTGTGTGCCACGTGGATTATTAAATATTGTCACTGGTTTGACATAATGGGATAAATTCCACTTGGTCTCAATGAATCAGGGAACCAGTGAAAGAATTGAGAAAAGCTGCTAGGATTTTAGCTAGTAATTTTACATCCACATTGAGTAAGGTTATGGGCCTAAAATGTTACCATGACATGTTTTGGGATCATGGCGATAATAGGAGTCAAGGTTTCCAAACGGTAGTGTTGCGAATTGAGGAGGACATTGAAGGTGGACGTAAATATTGGGACCAGTAGGTTTTTTAGTAAGCCATCGACAAGCCATCTGGGCCGGGGCATTTTTTAAGTTTAAGTGATTTGATGGCCACAAGCACTTCTTTCAGAGTGATTGGACTTTCTAGTAGGTCTCATTGAATGGTGGTGAGTTTAGATAAAGTAAGGCATGAGCAGTCCACCAGGGACTGATTCAGAGGAGTGTCAGAACTGTAAAAAGTCGTTGGAAAAACTCATGTAGTATTTTAGGGGATTGCATGAATACCAGTGGGAGTCTTCAAGCAAATTGGTTTAAAGCTATGTTCCAGTTTTCCATGGTCCTGGGCTAAGAACGTTGTATGGTATAAGTGCCTCGATCTGTGGACCGATTTCTCAGCTGACTCTGTCAGAAAGAGATCAAGCTTCCTTCGAGCTTTATCTGAACATGTTTTATTATCTGTTGTTGGGGCATTTTGGAAGGAGGTGTAATAGCTTTGGAATTCAGCATCTAATTTTTGAAGTAGAAGCCAAAAGTCCTTCTTGAATCGAGATGCTACTTGGATGCAAGTCTCACAAATGGCCGGTTTATGATCTTGCCACAGGTAAGCAGTAAAGTTTCAGAGGTTGTGTTATGAGTGAGGTATTCTTTGATCGCTATTTGTATGTCCAATTTAAGGGTTGGGGGAGTCAGTAGGAAATAATGAATACACCAGGACTCAGGTATTAATGAGGTAGCAGTCAAGATAACTGTGTTATGTCCTGACCATGCTAACAAGAGTATGGAGGACAAGATTAATACTTGGCTAGTCCCAGAGGAGATGAAGATACTGTATGATCTATTCTTGATCAGGTAGGAGTAGAAAGTGTGTTGATAGAATCCATTTGCCCAAGTATCCAGCAAGGAATGTTGGTGAAGAAGTGCTTGCAGGGTAGCATAATCCGGAGGTGTAGAGTGAGTTGGGTGTCGGAGAGTAAAACTATATCGGCCTTGTAGGTGGCAAATGTTTTAAAGGCCTCAGACATTATTACTGAGTAATTTAATAATCAATTACCATTTTGTTTTCTTCCTAAATATATATATATATATATATATATATATATATATATATATATATATATATATATATATTTACAGGCATACCCCACTTTTAAGTACACAATGAGGTTATTTACTAAAGCCGGAAAGTGCAAAATCAGGATCACTTCTGGGGTATGCCTGTATTATGTGTTGCTTGTGAACACCTTTTGAGCCTTTATGGGATCTCATGCATTTAGAGATTGTGGAGCTGTGCTATAAACAGTTTTTAATGTGTTCATTCCAGTTACAGTATACGGTACAGTATATATTGTTTATGGCAAGTCCAAGTTAGTCATACTTTTTAAATGTTTTGAGAGTTTTTTTTATAGATTCAGTATACCTGTATTGGCAAGTGTCAAAACAATGTGATATACAGTATATTATGTTGCTCATGCAGCCTAAGTTTAACTTGGGGCATTCATAGTAAAATATGAATTTAATGAATAGGAGTCCTGCAAACATTTTTCTAAATCAAGTTAAAGAAATTACACAGGCACTGACCACATTTTTTTAAAATAAAATTGATAATGGTGATTGGGCATTTGGTTGCAACATCCATAAGGGGTATGGGAAGGCTTAGTTAAATGTTTTATTGAAGTCTGACTGTGGGAAATTTTATTTTTATTAAAATGGGCCCCAAGGCATGGCAAAAACTAAAAAAGCAGCTCAGACTGCAATATCCACCTTTAATCCAGAGCTGCCCTCTGCAACATTACTTCTACTCCACCATAAGATGTCCTCCTTTTCCAATTTCAAAAGCCAACACACAACTTACATTCAACGTTGAAGACATATTATGATTGATGAATGAATGGGTCTCATGACCCCTCCCCAAAGGGGGCTTTACCATGACCCCTTTAATTTATAGTTGCAAAAGAGGCACTGATCATCATTGTGTCATTGCTGCTCTCTACATCAACAGATGACTTTCCCAGGTGCAAAAAGAAAGTCCAGTGCATCACATAGTTGAAGATTCTGAAAAAGATAAGTAGAAACAAAATTAAAGACTTACACCTTGGAGGGCATCCAGGGAGGTAGGAACAACTGAGAGTCTGAGCCTGGAGTTGAGCTTTAAAAAAGACAAAGAGAATAAAGTCCTCTTAAGAGGGCAAAACTTGAACACTGTGATGCAGTAAATATAAACTAGCTTTATTAATACAAAATAACCAAAACCAAATTAAATCAAAAAAGGCACAAGCATAGGTAAGTGGCTGACACAGACAGATAAAAAATGTAACAACGTTGTCAAATTGGTTAAAAACACAGGGAGCCGCGGCTATGCATCTCACATACACACCAACATTTACACATGGCAAATGCTAGTACTTAAGCCTCATACACACGATAGGACTTTGTACAAACTTTCCCGTGGATTTTTGTACAAAGGGCGTCGGCCCTGAACTTGTATTGCATACACACAGCAGGACTTTTTCAGCCAACGTTCACCAAATCACGTGGTTTTTCTGCTCTTTACCGCCACCTTTGGTCAACTTCTGTATTGTTGTCTGATCTTTTGCATTGGTTCTGAGCTACTTTGTACAAAAGTCCTATGGTTTTCTGTACACACGATAGGACTTTGCTCCATCGGACTTTTGTTGTCAGAAAGTTGGTCCGTTCGCACAGCCAACAAAAGTCAGATGAAAACTGAAAAAGTTGGTCCGATGGAGCGTACACACGATCAGATGTTGGTCCAAAACAGCTAATTTGCATGTTTGTTGTCAAAAAGTCTGATTGTGTGTATGGGCCTTAAGTCATCAAAGACAACTTCTGTAGGTCAAATTCCCACTAAGTAGAGTTAGTCAATCAAAATTCATAGATGTGATATACTGGGTGGATAGATGATTGAGAGTGCTAACCATTTATATATCATTACGGCAGGGTCATATAATTATATATCTTAGACCTCATGATTCAATGGTAGTTCATCCAGCAAAGATAATAACAGTTATAGCAAGCAGGCTATACAGGTTGTTCACAGTTTCCGGGTAAAGTGCATGGAGGCACTGTTAAATAGAAGTTCATATCATTTAGAACAGGGGGAGTGCTATAAAGTAAAGTGCATACGTATACATGTATAGGGTGAAGTTAATGACACCACTAATGACACCATCGCGTAGCGATGTCCTTCGTATTGGTATAGCATTACTCATACCCCTGGGAGCTTCATACAGTGGATTGCACTCCGTATTGGTCACTGACTGTATACAACAAGGTTTCCTCGTTGCAGAGCCGCTGCATCCCGTACTTCAGCGGATACATCCGGGTAGTAGAACAAGCCATCCGCTGTTAATTTCTTGCTGACACTCCAAAATCAAAGAGCGTGCGGTTCCCGTGTGACGTGCTTACGTCATGCTGCTGCCGCGTTTCACCAGCCAATGGACACTGGTTTCCTCAGAGCCATTGATCATCATTGTGTCAGTGTTGCTTTCTACATCAACAGAGAACTTTCCCAGGTGCAAGAATAAAGTACAGTCCAATACATAGTTGAAGATAAGTAGAAACTAAATTAAAGACTTACACTTTGGGGGGCATCCAGGGAGGTAGGAACAACTGAGGATCTGAGCCTGGAGTTGAGCTTTAGCCAAATGAATACAGTAGGATATACAAAATACGTCATTAGAAAACCATTCAGTGAATCTGTACTTTTACTTCATGGATACTTAGCATCAATTATTATTAACATTAATTCATCAATGTTTCTTTCCAGTTCATTTACAACAATTTATTCAGAGACTATTTCAATGCAGACAGTCATCCAGCTCCACTGAGGACTACATCTACATCTACACCTACATCTACACCAACAATTCCAGTAATCGGCCCTCAAATTGAAGAGCTTAACAATCTGCTGAAGATGATTGAATGGCCCCTGGCTCCACCCAACGTATCCTTGGAATTTTCCACCAACCCAAAAACTTCTCAATATTTTATCATCAATCCTCGGGCTACTTATGTGATTGGTGAAACACTGGAGGTTCTAATTATAGCTAAGGATTACAAAGGTCGGACAAAGAACTATGGTGGGGATTTCTTTAATGTGAAGCTTCACTCTTTGAGTCTGAAAGCCGGAGTGAGTGGCTCTGTTACAGACCATAATAATGGTTCCTATACAGCAAGGTTTATTCTTCAGTGGTCTGGAGAAACTAAGATCTCTGTTAGACTCATGCATTCCAGTGAACTTATTGCAATTTTACATCAGCAGAGGGATACTCGACCAGACAAGGTAATACAATTGATCAGATAAATGTAAATGCAACGTAGATAGTTAAAATAATAATGAAAAAGTTCTCCAAGAAAGAGCAGAATTGATCACAATTTGCTGCTTATAGAGATCTTATGTTGAGTAATTTTGGCTAAATGGATTTTGCAATTGCGGAAATTGTGCTAACGGAGATAATACCAACTTTGCTCATTAAGCTGCTGGTGTGGAAAAAAAAAACATATTAACTCTGCGGCACATGCATCACAGACCAATACACAAAATAATAATACCACTCATGGTTAGTCAACACTATCACAGATGGATACACCCCCCCCTCTTCGGTTCGCAGCAGAACTACCTAACAGGGGAAATGTTCTAACCCGAACAGTGAACCCCATTGAAATCTATGGGAGCCAAACAGAAACAACCAAAAGTGTAAATTTTTAAGGCTTACATTGCCTTGAAAAAGTATTCATACCCCTTGAAATTTTCCGCATTTTATTATGTTACAACCGAAAATATAAATGTATTTTATTGGGATTTTATGTGATAGATCAACACCAAGGGGCACATCATTGTGAAGTGGAAGGAAAATTATAAATGGTTTTCCAATTTATTTACAAATAAATATCTGAAAAGTGTGGCGTGCATTTGTATTCAGCCCCAATGCCCCAATGAAGTCAATAATTTGTAGAACCACCTTTTGCTGCAATTACAGCTACAAGTCTTTTTGGGGATGTCTCTACCAGCTTTGCCATCTAGAGAGTGCTCTGGTCTGATGAGACCAAAATTGTACATTTTGGTCTAAAAGCAAAATGCTATGTGTGGTAGAAAACTAACACTGCACATCTCCCTGAACACACCATCCCCACCGTGAAACATGATGGTGGCAGCATCATGTTGTGGGGATGCTTTTCTTCAGCAGGGCCAGGGAAGCTTGTCAGAGTTGATGGGAAAATGGATAAAGCCAAATACATGGCAATCTTAGAAATAAACCTTTTAGTCGGCACAAGACTTGAGACTGGGGCGGAGGTTTTCCTTCCAGCAGGACAACGACCCTAAACATACAACCAGAGCTACAATTGAATGGTTTAGATCAAAGCATATTCATGTGTTAGAATGGCCCAGTCAAAGTCCAGTCCTAAATCCAATTGAGAATATGCGGCAAGTCTTAAAAATTGCTATTCACAGACGCTTTTTATTCAATCTGACAGAGCTTGAGCTATTTTGAAAAGAATGTGCAAAGCTGGTAGAGACATCCCCAAAAGTACTTTAAGCTGTAATTGCAGTGAAAGGGGGTTCTACAAAGTATTGACTCAGGGCGGCTGAATACAAATGTACGCCACACTTTTCACATATTTATTCATAAAATATGTTGAAAACAATTTATCATTTTCCTTCCGTTTCACAATTATGTGCCACTTTGTGTTGGTCTATCACATAAAATCCCAATAAAATACATTTACGTCTTTATTTGTAACATCACCAATGTTATGAATACTTTTTCAAGGCACTCTATTGGCCATTAAAGGGGTATAGGGGTCTAAGTACTGCCCTGGGAGACATGTATAAATCATTTTAATTTTTTTTTTAATGATCGTTTTTTTCAGGAGCAGTGATTTTAAGTGCAACAATAACAATGAAAAATGTATTTAAATATAATGCCTGGGGGGTCCCCTTAATTTGCCTGTAAAGTGGCGCATCTGTAGCATGCATAAAATATGCTACAGCAAAAATGAGTTTTCTAATCCCATTTAAAATGGCTTACAATTGCCAGCACCCGTCTCTTGAAAAAATAAAGAAAACATTGTGGGGTCCCCTTCCAATCCATACCTGTCCCTTTGGGTCGAGTATGATTTTAAGGGGAACCCCACGCCAAATTTTAAAAAAATGCGTGGGGTCCCCTCCAAAATCTATACCAGACCCTTATCTGGGTATGCAGCCTGGCAGGTCAGGAAAGGGGTGGGATGAGCGAGTGTCCCCCCCTGCTGAACCATACCAGGCCATGTGTCCTCAACATCCGCATGCGGGTGGGGGGCTTATCAGAATCTGGAAGCCCCCTTTAACAAGTTTGTCACATGACGTTATGTGATGTCAGAAGGGGGCCACTGGGTGATGCAGCCAGGTGGCCCCGCCCCTTGCCTATATAAGAAATGTCAAAGTGCAGAGCCGGCATACGGCGGGAGGCCTGGAGGCAGAGCGTTTTTATTTGATTTTTTTTCGTGTCCGGTGGGTGACGTGATGGATGATGGATTTACAACGAGGGACACTATTTTTTTTTTAATAAAGAACTGGTCAAAAACTGTTTCTTGTGGTTATTCGTTTTGTACACTTTTTTGGTGAATGAGTAGGGGAGCGGTGTACCCAATACCCATTCACATGGGGGGGACCACGATCTGGGGGCAGCCTTGTTAAAGGGGGCTTCCAGATTCCGATAAATCCCCCCTGCCCACAGACTCCGACAACCACAGCACAGGGTGGCGTTGTCCCCAAAGCACCCACCCCCCATGTTGAGGACATGTGGCCTGGTATGGTTCGGGGGGAACTCACTTGTCTCCCCCTTCCCTGACCTGCCAGGCTGCATGCCCGGATAAGGTCTGATATGGATTTTGGGGGGGCCCCTGCCATTTTTTTTTACATTTTGGTGTGGGGTTCCCCTCCAAATCCATACCAGACCCTGGCACACCAATTTTTTCTTGTTTTTTTTTTACTGGCATTTTTTTTATTCAGCTGTTAGCAGGGAAACCCATTGACAGCTGATGACTCATCGGTTGTTAAGTTGTTAAGGACGCGGTGGCCGGCTTCCCGGCACCACTCCTGGACAACCAGCTTACACTGCACCCTGACTGGGCAAAGCTTTGCCCAATCAGGGGGCAGAATGCACTGAGCAGCACATAGTGCATTGCAAGGTGTTCGTCGGAGGAAATACCTGCCGATCACCCGGTGATCACCCTGCTAGTTTGGCGAACATCCGAACAGGCAAATGTTCGGACCAAACTCATGCTCGGGCCGAACCGTTTGCCCAAACCTAATGGGTACACATCCAGCTCACAGCTAAGGAGTATTCTTCGAACAAGCAACAGAGTATCTATGCTCCCTCCCAGACACCATCTGGGCACATCTCCCCAGGGATAGGCTTGGGGTGAATAATTATTCAGCTGCTAATTTGACTCTTCCAGCCTACTATCTTCCAGAACTCTCCAGACAGATGGGAGGAACCAACTATCCCTGCATCCAGTGAAACACAGAAAAGACCAAAACAATGTAACTCAACATGTAGCTCAAATCGGTGATAAAAAAAAAAAAAATATTTCCCCTGTAAGACAAATGCATAATGTATTATTATGGATCGCATACTATCACTTTATGCAAGACTTACCTTAAAACCAAGCCTTCCAGCCGCACGCTATCACAGGGCTTCCATCTTCACCCAGTCTTCCTTCTTTCCACGTGCGTGGGAGCACTTGTTTATGGCACTAACGGTGAAGGTCCGGCACAGTATGCCAGACCTTCAGAGAGCATGCACCGGTGACGTCACCGGCTGCATTCAGTGTAAATATCTCCTAAACTGTGCAAGTTTAGGAGATAATCACTGTACCTACAGGTAAGCCTTATTACAGGCCTACTGTAGGTACAAGATGAAAAAGTGGGTTTACTACCACTTCAGCTGATTACAGTAAACCAGTAACTACATTTATCTAACCTAGCACCTACAGTATCTAGGAGGGTGTTACAATAAATAGCGCTTAATTAAAAAATTCAAATAAAGAACGCAGATCCATGTAGTTACTCAACTCAAATAAGTGAATATCATATGCCGCCTTAATGCATTTCACCTGCATTTCACCTGATTCAGCAGATTTATAGTAGACCTCTAGATGTTCGGTTTTCACCATGTGGACCATTCTAATCTTCTTTACTTGCTTTAACCTGCCTTAGGGAGAAGTTGGTTGCAATAAGAGATTAAAGCAGATTTAAAGCCTAACTCCAGGTGCCTTGTGACTTTGGACCAAGCCATACCTGATACCATCCTGATCACCCATATCCCATGCCAGTGTGCTCATCACTGCCAGGGGCGACTTTTTTCCCATTGGACAAGTATAACCCAGAGGCCCATGGTGCAACAATTTGTCTTTCCCTCCTATTCTCCCTCTTCCCTGTCTCCTTCCGACCCCCACCAGACACCTTTGTCATCCACGTAAAATAAAACACAGGGGAAAAAATGAAGCAATAAATCACATTTCATGTATATAAATATTAAGCGATACAGTTTGTGTGTGTTGACAGCACATCATTGAGAGGACTTTCGGGTGTCAAAATAATACAGGGAACAGGCAATAAGTCAAAATCAAAAAAAATCTGGATCAGGGTTTACTGCAGGTCAGGCTGGATGACTCAATAAAAACAGGTTTTTGGTGCCTTCCCCTGGATCTGGATATTTGGATAAACTTCTAGAAGTTGGTGGGTGGAGGCCAGGAGGGTTGATCTGCATACTTGAGGGAACATGGCCAATCCCCAGGTGTACTGTCCTGGCAGGGCTGCTAGGTCAGCCCCTAAATATGGGTGAGTCATGCTAGCAGGGAAAGTCAAGTGGAAGATGGAGTACTGAGGAGGCTGTTGATGGTCTAGGAGGGATCCTCTAGGTCTCATAGGGGATCTTTTGTGAGTGAGTACATCAGCACACCCAGGGATTTTCAAGGGGAGAGACTACTACGTGTAGCAAGCTTTCTACAAGGGCATGGGGCTTGGGGTGTGTCAGATGCACACAAACATCCGCCTCTCCCCAAAGCAATCACGGATAGAAGTGAACCAAATTCAAATTGGATTTTTTTTTTTAAATAAACAGTATTAGTACCTGTTTAATTAATCCATATAAAACAACCAATAATTAATACAACACACCCTCGGCAGCTGCTATAATTCCCTCATAAAAAAAGGGTTGAAACATTATTATATATAATAACAGCTCCAGCAGCACACCCGTCATTGACATCATGCTGTCATACATTAATGGATGATTATAATCATACAGACAATGACTAGGCTCAAATATTCATAAAATGACAGTCCACCAAGTCTGTATCATTAAAGTCTATTAGTAGAGAAACATCCGTGAAAAAAAAATGATGGTTTCTCTGTGATCCGTGTCCTTAATCACCAGTATGTCACCACGAGTCCTGCTCCTTATGGATTCAACCCTTAAGCCTCGTACACACGATTGGACTTTCCGCTAACAAAACCGTGGAATTTTGTCCGAAGGGTGTTGGCTCAAACTTGTCTTGTGTACCCATGGTCACACAAATGTTGGCCAACAATCACGAAAGTAGTGACGTACAAGACGTACTACATGTTTTCTCAGCTCTTTAGCGCCACCCTTTGGGCTCCTTCTGCTAATTTCGTGTTAGTAGAAGTTTGGTGAATGTTGATTTGCGCTTTTCATTTCGTGCTTTTCATTTATTGCTTGAGCAAATTCTGGCCAGATGTCTATCCTCAAGTCTGCTCTTGCCCCTAGATATTCCTGCACTATAAAATTTTGACTCCTGCGATGGTTGCTGGAACCTATCAGACCTTGGCGCTTAGGACTGAAAAATAGTTTAACCGATTGCCGACCATCCGGCGTCATTTTACTGAGGCAGGTCGGCACGATCCCACGAACCGTTGTAGCTATATGTCGGCTCGCGGGTTCGGGAGGGCAGACACGCGCGCCGCCGGAGGCACACATCCGCGCCCGTTGCACATCGGGGGTGCCGATGCTTGTGGCTGGTGGTCACGATGGCCACCGGACATGAGCGATCGCAAACACGAGAGACAGAACAGGGACGAGTGTGTGTAAACACACACTTCCCTGTTCTGTTCTGAGAGGAATGACAGATTGTGTGTTTCTATTAGCTAGCAGCCACGATCCATCACTTCCTTTAGTCAGTCCTCTCCCCCTTCAGTTAGAAACACACATAGAGAACACAGTTAACCCCTTGATCGCCTCCTAGTGTTAACCCCTCCCTTGCCAGTGACATTTTTACAGTAATCAGTGCATTTTTATAGCACTGATCACTGTATAAATGTGGGGAGATTTATTTCATATTGTGTTTTTTTCAAAATTGTCGCTCTTTTTTTGTTTATAGCGCAAAAAATACAAAAACCGTAGAGGCAAATAAATACCACCAAAAGAAAACTCTAATTGTGGGAAAAAAAGGACATCAATATTGTTTGGGTGCAGCGTCTCACAACCACACAATTGTCAGTTAAAGCGAAGCAGTGCCGAATCGCAAAAAATGGCCCGGTCATTCAGCAGCCAAATCTTCTGTGGCTGAAGTGGTTAAAGGCATCGGTCAGATTGCCACCTTCTCCACCACTCTTCCTCTGACTGAACGAAGCCTCAGAAACATGTTATCCAGCACCAGGAAATGGTAACCTCCCAGGGTCTGAAAATGCATTACACAAACTTTTCTTCAGGGCCTCCTGAAGGCGTTTTATCTTCTGCTCCCTCTGCGAAGGCAGTATGAGTTCTGCAACCTTACCCTTCGTAACGTGGATCAAGAAGGGTTGTAAGCCAGTAATGATCCCTCTCCTTGATACTAGAGTCCTTTTGCAGGCTTTGCAGAATCAGGGAGGCCATGCAGCATAAGTTTGCAGAGGCATTCAATTCTGAGTCCTTTGGGTCACTAAGGATCACATTATTTGTTAACTACTACACATTAACTACCTCCTCCCATCCACGTACAACTCCTTGGGATTATGGTGAGTGAAAACCATCCCTTGAAAATTGCTGCGTGTTATCCTCGACAGCCATGCTGACACAATCCTCCTCCTTCTTCTCTTCTTCATCCTGTGTGTTTGGTGGCCCACAGGAATGCTATCTGGATAAAGGGGCCTTGAGAGGAAAGGAAGTCCTCCTCTTCCTCCTGCTGTTCTGTCTCAAGTGCCCTGTCCA
Source organism: Lithobates sylvaticus (assembly GCA_028564925.1). Classification (NCBI taxonomy): domain Eukaryota; kingdom Metazoa; phylum Chordata; class Amphibia; order Anura; family Ranidae; genus Lithobates; species Lithobates sylvaticus. The sequence goes on from CM053029.1 coordinate 46,807,089, forward strand.
TGATTCCACGAAGCGTGTGCTCCAGCAGGAAGATTAGAGGGACAGTGTAACTGATGCATGCATTGTCGCTGCTCACCATTGTTGTGGTCTCCTCAGATGGCGACAGTGCATGCTCCTTGATCAGTAGCCACTGGCGGGGTAAAAAAAATCCAAGCCCACCGGACCCTGTCCTGGTGCCATACTCAAATAGGTACTCATTGATGGCCCTCTGCTGTGTGTGCAGTGTGTGCAGCTTGAGATCTTGTAAGCCTGGGTACCTGGTCAAGAAACGCTGCACCACCAAATTCAGGATGTGTGCCAAACATGGAACATGGGTCAAGTGTCCCTGGCAGAGAGAAAGTTGGTGCCATTGTCACGTACAACCATTCCTGGATGAAGCTGGCATGGCGTAGACCACCTCTGAGCCTGCACCTGCAGAGCTGACAGAATCTCTTCCCCAGTGTGGCTCCTGTGCCCTAGGCAGAGCAACGCAAACACTGCATTGCATCTTTTTGCCTGACTGCTTGCATAGCCCTTGAGCGCGTTTAGGGAGCACTGATGTTCACCACCAGTTGCTGAAATCAACTGGTGGTGTACTGCTAGCAGATTGGCTGCAAGTACTTGTGACACCTATTGCTATACCTTCATTCCTCTCAGTGCAGGTTTTTGAGAGGACTGGAGGTATAGTAGGGTTTGAGATCCCAGATGAGGAGCAAGGTGAAGTCCACCTTTTTCTATGATGTGGGTCTTTTAGGTGCTGCTGCCAATGGACTGCATATGTCTGGTCAAGCATGTGGTGCCCAAGTGGCTGCTGTTCTGGCCAAACTTAATCTGCTTCAGACATAGGTTGCAAACAGCAACAGTGCGAACTGCTGCACACGTGTCGAAAAAAGGCCCACACCAAGGAACTTTTAAAAGTCAGCAGGGAGTCAGCTGGGAGTCAGCAGCGCCCTGCACCTGTGGAGCTATGCGGTGTGATGTAATAGGGTCTGCCTCATTGGAGTTGTGCTCCTCCTCCTCACTTCCTCCTCTCTTCTCTTAGGCACCAAGTACAGTCAGTGACCTCATCATCCCCTCCCTCCTTGTCACTGGAGCAAACTTGGCAGTATGCTGCAGCTTGGGGAACATGACTGCCAGTTTCTTGTCCTTCTGTGGCACCCCCTCTCTCTAGGCTCACGTTACTCCTTCCTCAACCTGGGAACCAACATCGGAGACTTCAAATTGCTGTGCATCCTCTAGCAGCATGTAATTCTAGGGACTCCTCCGTGTATGATGGTGTGGGCTACGGAAGGAGTAACTGTGGACAAGAAGCCGGTAGAATAGGCTGCTTTGGCAGCTGTGTTGGAAGGCAAACTGCTATGAGCATGGGTGACAGAGGATGAGGAGGATGAAGATGGCTTTGTTATCCACTCCACCAACTCTTTTTCATGTTGTGAATCAATAACACGGCCAGCAGCATAAAAAAAAGACAAGCATGCCCCACTACCACCTGCAGAGGATGTACCATGTCCATGACCATCACTGTTGACTGTAGACACAGAGGCTGCTTGCCCTCTTTTTTAGTGGCCTGTGATCATCTGCCTCTTCTTGGTGGCCCCTGGACACGATGGGGATTTTTTCTTTTCACAGCACACTACACTGTATTATATACTGTGTACACCGCCTGTACTGTATGAGAAACTGTACACCGGCTGCACTGTATTATATACTGTGTACACCACCTGAAGTGTATTAGAAACTACACACTGTATTATATACTGCGTACACCGCCTGCACTGTGTTAGAAAATTTACGCTGGCTGCACTGTATTATATACTGTGTACATCGCCTGAAGTGTATTAGAAATTGTACACCGGCTGCACTGTATTATATACTGTGTACACCACCTGAAGTGTATTAGAAACTGTACACACTGTATTATATACTGTGTACACTGCCTGCACTGTATTAGAAACTGTACACCGGCTGGATTGGGCAAAGATACGGATCACATGTCTGGCAGGATTGTGGCTGGCAGGGTGCTATGCATGGCACGATGCGCAGGAGGACACCCCCTTCATCTCACCTGTACCCAGCAATGCAGCCTCACTTGTGCCCAGGAATGCAGCCTCACCTGTGACCAGGAATGCAGCCTCACATATGCAGGGGATCAGAGAGGAAAGGAGAGCCAGTGTTCTGCCAAAAACACCCGGATCATCACACAAATCCTGGGCGGGTGCTAAGGCAGAGGGGGGTGGGCGGTCCGCCCTGGGTGCCACACACTGTGGGGGGGTGTCAGGTCGGCGTCTCCCACTGGGAGCCTGCCATCACACAAATCCTGCCTCCTGGACGGCCCCTACCTATGATAGACAGCACACATGTCCCGGCATTGAACAAGTGTGCTATCTGTCAAAGGATAAAAACAGGAGGCTGGACTTGTGTGACAGTGGGCACACGGCAGATCAAATTAAAGTTGACACAGCAGGAGACACCGCCTGCCACACCCTCCCCAGTGAGTGGCACCCAGGGTGGACCACCCCCCTCTGCCTCAGAACCTTCCCAGGGTCAACCTGCACCTGGCGCCGCCCCTCCAATCCAGGGACAGACGAGCACCAGGAACAGTGTCCTCAATCCGGGGACATCTGGTCACCCTAAGATAGAGAGCAGGAGATCTTAGGAGCAATGAAAACAGGATGATTTACTTTATATTTTAAGACTAGGTTAGTGATGTAGGTGGGGGATGAGTTGTGGATGGATTTGTATGTAGTTGTTAGTATTTTGAATGTCATTAGTTAGATAAGTGGCAGCCAATGGAAGGATTGGCAGAGAGTAACAGACGCTGAGCAGTTTGTAAAGTGGATGAGTCTGGAAGCAGCATTCATGATGGACTGAAGGGGGGATAGCCTATTTATAGGTAGGCCAATGAGGAGGGAGTTGCAGTAGTCAAGGCGAGAGATGTGAACTAGAAGCTTTGTGGTTTCATTGGTTAGGAAGGGACGTATTTTGGAGATGCTGTGGAGGTTGAGGCATCAAGTCATGGAAAGGGTTAGGCTGTGGGGCTGTAAGGAGAGTTCAGAGTACAGGATAACACCTAGCACCCTGGCATGCGGGGAAGTGTTGATAGTTGTGCCCTTACACTGAACAGAGAAGAGAGGGGAAGAGGCACGTGGGGGAGGAAATATTATGAGCTTGGTTTTGGACAGGTTGCGTTTGAGGAAGTGACATGACAACCAGACAGATATGTCTGTTAGTAAATTAGTGATGCGTGAGGAGACTGATGTTGTGAGCTGAGGGGCAGAGAGATAGATTTGGGGGTTGTCAGCGTAGAAATTATTTTGAAAGCCATGAAAGGCTATTAGTTGACCAAGGGAGGAGGTGTAGATTGAAAATAGGAGAGGTCCAAGAACAGAACCTTGGGGATCCCAAATGGAGATAGAAAGGGGAGAGGAGGAAGTGACACTGAAGGTGCAGTGGGATAGGTAGGATGAGAGCCAGTGAAGAGAACAGTCACGGAGACCAAGGGAGTAAAGTTTTTGAGGAGGAGGTGTTCAACTGTATCAAAGGCACCCAAAAGGTCCAGAAGTAGGCGTACAGGATAGTGTCCATTGGTTTTTGCTGCAGGTAAGTCATTTGTGAGTTTTAGAAGAGCAGTTTCAGTGGAGTGTTGAGGGTGAAATCCAGACTGAAGGGGATCAAGAAGGTTATTCTTAATGAGGTGGTCACTCAATTGGTTGTAGACCAGGCAAGGAGTTTAGAGGAAAAGGGGAGCAAGGAGATGGGGCATAGATGGTTAGGAATGGTAGGGTCCAAGGAAGGCTTTTTAAGTATGGAGGTGACTAGTACCTGTTTTAGAGAGTTGGGGAAGATGCCAGATGAATAGGAGATTGAAGATGGGAGTTATAGAATGTAGGATAGAGTCTGAGGGTAACCATAGTATTTGTGAGGGAACAGTGTTTAGGGGACAGGTGGTTAGGTGGGCGTTAAAAATGTATTTACCAACCTTGTCTATAGTAGTAGGGTTGAATAAGGGAGTATTGATTGTACCTGTTGACATGGGGTGTTAAGTGGGGAAGATACCGGTAAAGAGGAGATTTCATGATAAATTGAATAATCATAATACATGACTGCGTGTAATTGGTAATTCTCCAATACTAAAAGATGTACGCAACAGCTGAATGAGAGTCTAATTTTTTATTTGAATTTTTGGAGTTGAAGTGGGTAGGTATACTTTTATTTTGCTATACCAGTCAGATAGGTATTATTCAATTTTTACTGAAAATCCTTATTAACAGTTTTCTAGAACTGAATGTGCTTAGTTTTGGCTTACAGGTGCTCTTTAAAGGCTACTTTGAGAAAAATGGAATTCGTGAAGAGGTTGCGTGCAATGTCGATCTACCTGGGCAGGACGTCTGTGTATATTATGATCAGCAGAATCAAGAAAAGTGGGTGTGTCAACGGCCAAAAAAGCTCCCTTGTGACTCATACCGGGAGCACTCAGCGGGAGAAAACCGCAACATCCAAAGCCAAGAACAGAAACCGTTCTTCTCAGCGTAATTGCTTTTGTTATTTCTACTTTGTACAGCAATAATGTTCTTGAATCATTGAGTAATTTTGTCCACCATCTAGTAAGGTTTTGTTAAAGTCTAACTCCAGCTTCATTTTTTTACATTATTCAGAGTGTACATTTGAAAAAAAAAAACAATTCTGGCACCGTCCCATGCAGACATACTACTCTGGGATCCAGTGCTGACCATCTTCTAGGTTGAATAAAAATGACATTATAGTTTTTTGCAACTGACAATGACAGCTAACCTATATTACCAAACGTATTGGGACGCCTGCCTTTACGCGCACATGAACTTTAATGGCATCCCAGTGGTCCTTGCTTTGTGCACTGGTGAGCAGTCATGGAACAGGAATGGGCCCATAAAGTTGGGAGCATGAAATTGTCCAAAATGTCTTGGTATGCTGATGCCTTAAGTGTACCCTTCACTGGAACTAAGGGACCAAGCCCAACCCCTGAAAAACAACCACACACCATAATCCCCCCTCCACCAAATGATTTGGACCGGTGCACAAAGCAAGGTCCATAAAGACATGGATGAGTGACTTTGGGGTGGAGGAACTTGACTGCCCTGATAGAACACCCTTGGGACGAATTAGAGCGGAGACTGCAAGCCAGGCATTCTCTCCAACATCAGTGCCTGACCTCACAAATGTGCTTCTGGAAGAATGGTCAAATATTCCCATATACACACTCCTAAAGCTTGTGGATAGCCTTCTCAGAAGAGTTGAAGCTGTTATAGCTGCTATAGCTTCAAAGAGTGGGCCAACCCAATATTGAGCCCTACGGACTAAGACGGGGATGCCATTAAAGTTCATGTGTATGTAAAGGCAGGCGTACCAATACTTTTGCTAATATGGTCTATTATTATGATTATTATTATCATTATTACCAGCACTTTTTTCAGAGCTTTACAAACTAAAGGGAGACAGTAAAATTACAATACAATTAAATACAGGAAAATTAGGAGGGCTCATAAGGGGCATATAATCAACATGTACAAATACATAAGTTCTCCATATCGTGAACTTGGTGTTGATTTATTCACTTTAAGGTCACCACAGAGGACTAGGGGGCACTCTTTACGTCTAGAGGAAAAAAAGATGTAATCTCCAAATATGGAAAGGTTCCTTCAAAGTAAGAGCTGTGAAAATGTGGAATAGACTCCCTCAAGAGGTGGTTCTGGTAAGCTCAGTTGATTGCTTTAAAAAGGGCTGGATTCTTTCCTAAATGTACACAATATAACTGGGTACTAACATTTATAGGTAAAGTTGATCCAGGGAAAATTCAATTGCCTCTCGGGGGATCAGGGAGGAATTTTTTTCCCCTGCTGTAGCAAGTTGGAGCATGCTTTGCTGTTTTTTTTTGCCTTCCCTTGGATCAACTGTAGGTGTAGGTTTGTGTATATGGGATTGTATTTTTTATTTATTTTTGGTTGAACTAGATTTTTCAACCTAACTATGTAACTATGTAACTTCATCTTTTAAGCACTTTTTTTATTTATTTGGCCCTCTCAGGTCACTGATTAACCAAGAAATCCCATCAAACCTTGGGGCACTTAATGTCTTACCTCAGAAGAATGTCACAAGTGGTAGGTGTTTTTACATTCTAACTTGTTTGAACCATGTGCCAAACAATGTTGAAACCATTGTGTTATTTGTTTTATGGATGATCGCTAAGTCATTTGCTTAAAGCCTAATTGCAGGCAGAAAAAAAAATCAGGATGAAAAGACCAACAACGCAATATGTTATGCTCATAAATATCTTCTTTATTATAGATCCATCAGGAGTAAAAATTTTCTATGCACAAGAAATGTTGACGCGTTTCAGCCCAGGCTGAAAAAAAATCAACATTTCTTGTGCAAAGAATACCTTTTACTCCTAATGGATCTATAATGAGGAAGATTTTTATAAGCATAACACACCGCGTTGCTGACCTTTTCATCATGATGTTCATCTTCAGTATGTGCGGCTGTCGTCAGAGCACAGGTGTGGCTCTTTCACTTGTAACTTGGAAGGGCTGTAGCATCACGTCTTGATGATGTCAGAACTACAGTACATAGACCACATAGCACTAGAATGTGGGAAGGAGCAGAGAATTAGGTAACTATATTTACTTTTTTGTTCCCCTAGATCAATGATGGCGAACCTTGGCACCCCAGATGTTTTGGAACTACATTCCTCATAATGCTCCAGCACTCTGCAGTGTAGTTGAGCATCACCCCCCTTAATGACCAGGCCATTTTTTGCAATACGGCACTGCGTCAATTTAAGTGGCAATTGTGCGGCCGTGCAACGTTGTACCCAAACAAAATTGATGTCCTTTTTTCCCAAAAATAGAGCTTTCTTTTGGTGGTATTTGATTAGCTCTGTGGTTTTTATTTTTTGCGCTATAAACAAAAAAAGACTGACAATTAAAAAAAACAATATTTTTTACTTTCTGCTATAATTCATATCCCCCAAAAAAATATATAAAAAAACTAATTTATTCATAAATTTAGGCCAATATGTATTCTGCTACATATTTTTGGTAAAAATATTGTAATAAGTGTTTTTTGATGGTTTGCGCAAAAGTTATTGGGTTTACAAAATAGGGGAAAGATTTAGGGACTTTTTTTTCTGGCAATGATCTGCGATTTTTAGTGGGACTGCAACATTGCGGCAGACACATATGACCATAAGTGACACTTTTTCGGGACCAGTGAAATTTATACAGCGATCAGTGCTATAAAAATGCACTGATTGCTATATAAGTGGCACTGGCAGGAAAAGGTTAACACTAGGGGGCGATCAAGTATATAGCTATACTGTATGTAGCACTGGGTCAGGGTTATTAGAGGCCAGGGCTGGAAGACTCATCCCGGCAGCTCTCTGGGGCCTCCCCCTGTTTCTAGAACATTGGAGAATGTTCTGGAACTAGTGGGTGGAGGTTAGGAGGGCTGGCTGCCTTGAATATTTATGGGCCCTTAGCCAATCCCCAGCGGTGGGTCTGGCAGGGGACTGGGAAAGCCCATAAGTAGACATGGGCAATGCCATCAGGGGAGTAGGGTGGAAGATGGAGAAGCAGTGATGAGGAGAGGATGTCGGGGGTCCTTGAGGGACCCCTGCCATGGAGGGGTTTTACTTCGGGCTGGAGCTCGAGATAGCTGGCCTGAAAGCATCCCACCACAGGAGGCAGTTGGAGGGATTCATGCTGGAGAGGCAGCGGTAGAGAGCAAGCAGATCAGCACGGTACAGGGACAAGTCAAGGGGCGAGCGGAAAATAAATCCCCAGACAGCCAGTGGCAACTCCTGGCTATACTCTACTCTCTGTTCACAGTCTAAAGAAGGGATTCTCAGCTTTTTACCGTGGAGGAACCCTTGGCAAAAAGTCTGAGATCTCGGGGAACCCCTGAAATAAAGTTCACATCTACAGCTTACTGAACATTACGCATTCCAGAAAAAGGGGGGCACCCCTAACTGGTGACAGGACTTTATTGGAAGTGAGGCTGTCACTGAGGTAAACACGTACAAATATTTAAAATATATAAATCATCTTTATTATACATAAATGTTAAAAACTCATGACTGGGTAACCAAAAAAAAACATTAAAAAAAAAAACATGCAAATAATATACAGGCAATGCATAAAGCGGAATCAGCGGCTCAGTGTGAATCCATATTTGGAGTTACAGATAATACATTTGTTTATATCCATAATCATAACACATTAGGTTCCAACATTTTTCACAGAATATTTCTGCTTCTTCAGGGAACTTCAGTGTGTATCAACTCCTTAAATAGACCATATAAGCAGGCATCCCGGTTAGCGAGAGAAGAGGATGTAGCAAGTAAGTTATTCGACCCACGCCAATCACCAAGGTTGGATGGACACTGGACCACATAGGGGAGAAGGCAAGCAGAACCAGGGCCCATGACACTTTAACGCTCAGATGGGATAGGTATTCAATTTAATTCAATTCGCCGGTGGAGCATAACCCAGCTCACCAAACATTGGTGTCATCAGCAAGCTGTTGATATAAAAACTAATTTTCGAAATAGCATTAAGTAATAGATCAATATTAAAACATACCCATTTAATGTGACACTCATGCTTGCTTTTTCTACACGGATGCTCAATTCTGGGTTGAACTAGAGAGCAGGGCACATTTTATGGAAGCAGGGAACATTACAGGAGAGCAGGGTGCATTACATGGGATCGGGGAGGCACCTTAAAAGAGAGCAGGGCACATTACATGGGATTAGGGCACAAGTAACGCAGTGCCTTACCACAAAAAATGGCCTGGTCATGAAGGGGGGTAAACCTGGACAGGTTAATGTTTAAAGGTCCACTTTAAGACTGAATATTAAGATTGCTTCCGCAGTCTACATATGGCTTGTGACCTTACAAGTTCATCAGTAACTTCAATTACTCATAATAAAAGTGTAGCATCCTCTACTATAGGTAGGTGCTAGAAGTAGGATTTTTGTAGTCCAGGTAAATTTTATCAGACCTAACTGTGAGCTAGGCCTGTTTGTTTTGATCTGTGTGGGCTTAGAGTAGGCTGGTGACTCACAGACAGGGGGTAGGCCTTCTTGATATACCCAGGGTCAGCCCAGCTGGGGAGGTGTTGTCAGGTGAAAGAACTGGGAGATGGAGTACTAACTTTCATGGCCCTTAAAGAAGCTCCCCAGTCTGGGGGGCGGGGGTGACCTTGGGCCTGGAGCTCAGGAGTGGAAGGGACCCTCGCACAAACCATAGGGGTGTCCTGACTAGGAGCAGGAGAGGACAGGTGGAAGGTACTACCAGGCAAAGTCTCCAGGAGAGGGAGGCATGCAGGAGTGGACTGGGAGTGTGCAGTCTGAGATGGATGTAGAGCCATTGGGAGAGACTGTGATGTCAAGGGCAGTGGAGTCGGGCAGCTGCAACCAGGAGGGTTGGCAGGGCCTGAGGAGGGCTGACTGGGATCAGTAGCCCACCTAGGACAGCTAGCACCATAACTTTCCATTTCTCTTTCTGCTACACCAAAGGAGCCCAAGGTCCCTGCCTGAAAAGGGCTGTTGCTAGGGCCTGGCTGAAGTCAGTGTTAGGCCCAACCACTTGCTAGAGGAGGAGGAGAGTTTAGAATCTGTCCCAAGCTATGCAAACAAATAATCTTTCCTGGTATCCCATGAATTCCTTAACCCCATCCAAGTTATAATCCCTCAATAAAAACACAAAACAAAGCTTACGGACTGTCAATTGTCTTGGAGTGTCTGGGAAGTGAATGTGAGGCTGGGGAGGGTGACAGGTGGACCACAATATCCAGCATCCCCTATAGGGGTACCGCTACAAAATATAATTACAGATAATAATTATCCATAATCATAAATAAAGATGTGGTGTTAATGGCATCATGAGAAGGGTGATCTTGATAATTTTTTTTTCTCTAGGTACAAATGTTCCATGTATCGCTGGGCTAAAAAATCCAAACCCCTCAGGATTCTATTACCAAGATGTCTGGAAGTCTCTGGTCTGCTCCAATAAACAGTTTGCTAATCATACTTTGGCAGCAAAATGCCTTGCTGGGAAGATTGTCTACATGTTCGGAGACTCTACAATGCGACAGTGGTGGGAATACCTTGTGGCTTTCATACCAAGTATGTTACATAACAGGGAATAAGTAGAACCCCTATCAGGTATTTATTGTTGTTGGTGTTCCGTTGGGAAGATTTCCCTTTGCTGCCTGTCCTCCTAGTGACTTTGGGGTCAATTTACTAAGCTTTACCACATGCGGTAAGGGTATCATGTTACTCATTTGCATACATTATTGCATGCAGTAAATAAAGTCCAATACCTAAAAACAAAACAAAAAGAAAACTATTTTGCCGTAAACAATGAAAAAATATTTGTCTGTAAATATCACAAAAAATCGTGGGGTAATCTGTAAGGTCCAATTCGCAAACTAAACAGGAACTTAAACAAAGGTGCGATATTTAACACCGCCCTTTTGGTGGCGGTAACTAGTGCAGTACCAGAAGGAGGGGCCTATTCAAACCCTCAGAAAGGGGCATTCCACCCACCAGGAGCCTAATTCCACCCACAGAACCCCCACAGAAAGGGGTTCAATACTACCCTCAAATAGGGGTCTAATTCCACCCACAGAAAGGGGTACAATACTACCCTTATGGGGGTCTACTCCTACCCACAGAAGACCCCCAGAAAGGGGCCCAACTCCACCCACAATAGACCCACAGAAAGAGGTACTATTCCACCCACAGGAAGGGGTGCAAAAACTTCCCTCAGAGAGGGGTCTAATTCTACCCAAAGTAGACCCACAGAAAGGGGCACTATTCCACCCACAGAAGAACCACAGAAAGGAGCAATATTCCACCCACAGGAATGGGTGCAATGCTACCCTCAGAGGGGGGTCTAATTCCACCCACAGAAGACCCACAGAGAGCGGCCTAATTCCACACACAGAAGACCCTCAGAAAGGGACATTCCACCCACCGAGAGCCTAATTCAACCCACAGAAGACCCGCAGAGAGGGGCTTAATTCCACCCACAGAACACCCACAGGAAGGGGTACTATTCCACCCACAGAACACCCACAGGAAGGGGTACTATTCCACCCACAGAAATGGGTGCAATACTACCCTCAGGGGTCTAATTCCACCCACAGAGGACCCACAGAAAGTTGACACTATTCCACCAGCAGTGGACACATACAAATGTGACATTTTACATTGTGAGTACACAAGTATTTCATTTATGTTTTATTAAATCATGATGTGCAGTACACATTAAATGCAAACATCGGCTGAAATTTAACATCAAGAACTAGTAAAAATGTTTGATTAAAAAATTGTTGTTTGCAAAAGAAAAAACATTAACATATTGAAATGTAAACTGTTATAAGGAAATTACCTTAAAAAACCCTTAACCACCCACATGTGCGATAAATTACCGCATGAGAAAATGTGGTAGTTACAGAACAATCGAAAAAATACTGCATTCGTCATTTAATGCTAAATTCTTGATTTACCGCATGCGTTATTTAACTCTTAGTGATTTGACCCCAATGTTTTCATTGTGGAAGGAAATAATGGTGTAGCCCTGTTATATGTCATATGAAGTTGCCCTCTCCACACAGGCTATGGCGCTAACGTGCAGGTAACCAAAGGAGCCAGAGCCTTCGCTAAAGTTAGAGTGGACTATGAATATATAATTGGCAGTGCCTCCACCTAGAACAGCGTATGTAGAGATGATGCCTTTCTAGGACAATAACTAGTAACTCACCCAAAATTACTGACAGCAGTAGTACTAATACACCCAGTAAAGGTATGCAGACCTACCAGCAGGTGATTAGTGTAACTTTATATATGATAAAGTGATGGCATTACATACAACCAAAGCAATAACAAGAAGAATGTACATATGTCTTATGCCACATACACACGACCGGACTTACCGTCAGAAAAGGTCAGACGGAATCATTCCGTCAGATATTCCAATCGTGTGTGGGATAATCCAATCATTTTTCTTCAAAAAATTCAGACGGACCTAGAAATAGAACATGCTTTAAATCTTTCCGACGGAATCAATTTCTATCGGGATACCCGTTCATCTGTATGCTGGTCCAATGGACCAAATACGATGCAAGGGCAGCTATTGGCTACTGGCTATTGAACTTCCTTTTCTAGTCCCATCGTACGTGTTGTACGTCACCACGTTAGAAATGAATGGACGTTCGGTCGGAATTCCGTCGGAAATCCGTTGGAACTCCGTCGGGAAGACCATCGGAGTATATTCTGAAGGAAAGTCCGGTGGTGTGTACGCGGCATTAGAAGAACAGTGTATATATGTATCTATATATCCAGATATATAACCAAAGGCCTTTAACACCAATACGTCCAATTAGGCCTGTGGCACAGTTCGGTTGCAGGGTCCCCTGATGAGTTGACTTGCAAGGTGTAACACAATCTGGCTTGAGAGGATGAATGCTGATGCATATGTGGACCGGTGGCTTCCTGGGGACGCTTGTACAGACTAACACACTGATGGCAAAGAAGTCTGGAACATGCCACCTGCAAGGCAAATCAGGCCTAACTAGCCTACCTCTTGGTCCCTAACCTGACTAAAGTCTATCAATTCTAACAGACCACTAACTATCTAAATGGCCATCGGAAGCCTATCCTGATGCTACCCTGAGCTGTTTACCATTCCAACGGCCAATGATGGCGAACCTTGGCACCCCAGATGTTTTGGAACTACATTTCCCATGATGCTCATGCACTCATGTAGTTCCAAAACATCTGGGGTGCCAAGGTTCGCCATCACTGCCCTAGGCTAATACTAGCTAGGAACCCCCCAGACCAAAAAGGGATACTGTTGCTTTAAACAATGAAGTAGCAGCTATACACTTCCACCTAAACCAGTTACTTGATAGGTTATAATCAAATAAACTTTGCTCTCATACACTTGAGAATAGCCCAAGTATATTGCAGTATGCAAATAGAAAGTTTCAGTGAATCTGAGAAGCCTCTAACAGATATCGCTGATTCCCACACAGGAGTTACATTAATATAACTAACAGTGAGATACACAGTGCAGTAACACTTACCTATATTGTATTGTCCCTTTTCAGCCTGGAAGGATGGATACAGCACACAATCAGCCTGCAGCACCTCTGGTTTGCCCAGCATGTGTCTGGCTACTCTCTCTCCCTCACATCCTGTAAGACATCCATATATATAGCCTTGAGGGGATTCCTGACCCTTAAGCAGAGACAGGAAACCACCTCTTAACAGGAAGAATCTGTTTGTAACAAGAACTCTATGGTAGTTAACAGCCATGAATGCAAACAACCTCTCAGACATTGTACAAAAACACTTCCCTACAACTGGAAATCTCCAATTGGGACACATGCAGCAAAGAAATGTTATAGTAGAAGTGTATGCAAAACTTTGGGAGTGTTATAACTTCTGTCAGATTATTTTTCGCCATCTGTGTCCCATTGGGGAGACTTTCCTTCACTTCCTGTCTCAAAGCCAAACAGGAAGTGAGAGGAAATCCCTGCAAATTTGAGCTATGACTAAGCACCAGTAAGGGGTGTGAAACGCGTCAGCTGATTCATCTACTGTCCTTGATTGCTGTGTGGACTGATTTTATTCAATAAAGTAATTTTTCACTGGAGTGCGGCTGTCCGGATTTCCTCTATTGCATATGCTCTATACCAGTGTTTCTCAACTCCAGTCCTCAAGGCGCACCAACAGGTCATGTTTTCAGGATTTCCCTCAGATGAAACGGCTGTGGTAATTACTAAGGCAGTGAAAACTGATCAAATCACCTGTGCAAAATAGTGGAAATCCTGAAAACATGACCTGTTGGTGCGCCTTGAGGACTGGAGTTGAGAAACACTGCTCTATACAAAGAGTCAGCACCCAGGCTATGCATGGGAGGTGAGGTCTTGGTATTTGTACCTGGAGCTGTATACATCTTTTTAAATTTAGGGAACTGGGGCCCCCAGATCACCAGAACTAGTGTCCCCATTGGAAGATTTCCCCTCTATTACTTTTCTGGTAACAACTCAAAATGTGGGATTTTCTTTTACTTTCACATTTAACAATAATGGTAAACAGGACAAATAGAGAGGGTGAATCTCCCTAACGGGGGCAGAGACAGTAATAGAAACTGACAAGGGTATCTAAACCCTCCCCACGCTATCCAAAACGAAAAAAAAAAAAGTTTTGGCTCTAGTTATACTTTAATGTTGGTTCCAGCCTTTCCCTACATTGCAAGCTATCTCTTCTTATTTCAGTTATGTGCCTGTGAGAGACTTACCCTTACTTCCTGTCTTTGTGTTGAGTAGTGAAAAGTTTGCCAAACAGGGCAACAAACAGCAAAAAAAAAAAAGAAGGTTTGCCCAGAGATACATTCAGACGTTATCTTAATTTTGATTCACTTGTTAATTGTACCTTGCGTTTTATTTCCAAAATCTTAGCTCTGAAGAAGATCGATCTTCATACGGTCTACAACACAGGTCCAATTCTAGCCACAGATGCAGAATTTAATTATTTGGTCCAGTGGAGAGCCCACCAGAAACCTTTACGCATGGATCGTACCGCAATACGTGAACTACGCTACATTGCATCAGAGTTGGATTTATTGGGGAACCGGAAAGGGACGATCATCGTGATAACATGCTGGAGCCACCTTATCACCTACCCTGTTGGAGTGTATATCAATAGGTTACATCACATTCGAGAAGCAGTAGTTCGGCTGTTGGAGCGCAGCCCCGAAACAAAGATCCTCATCAAATCGGCCAACACTGGCTACCTGTTTGAACATGGAAGTGACTGGTTATCATTGCAGTTGGACATTTTGATGAGGGCTATGTTCTCTAAGCTACCAGTCGCAATTCTAGATGTTTGGCAGATGACCTCCTGCCACCGTAACCCTGAACATATCCACCCTATAATGGTCGTTGTTAAAAATGAGATAGATTTTCTGCTTTCATTTATATGTCCTCATTAACAATCAGTGGTGCGTTTTAATATTGTTTAGAGCACATTCTTCAGTGGGATGTCCAGGTCTATGTAGCACCATATATAGAGGACAGAAAATGTTTGTTGTGTTGTTTTTTAAGTGAAATGCTTTTAAAATTGAATACAGCCAGTCCCTGTTTTGGAGATTTTTGCTCTTCTGTTAATTTAGTACCTTTTTTTTCTGCTGCAGGTTATAATGGTTTTAAAACTCCCGTTACGTCACCCTGGAATTTGACATTTTTTTATTGTTATATTATGCAATCCAGTGACGCTTTTCTTTCTGTTCTATGGTGAAAATTCACCTAATTGACATAATTGTTTAATGGATGCAATTACTCTTTTATTGAGCTGTATTATGTCTATATATATGTTTTGTGTTTCACATGTCTCATTGGCTGTGATCAAGGCCTTTTGTGCCAAAACACATTAGCCTTTGCACTGCTCTTACACCGTTTCTGTATGTAGCAATAAAAGCAAGCTGTTGATATAAAAACTAGTTTTCAAAATAGCATTAAGTAATGTTTCGTAATTTTAAGTAATAGATCAATATTAAAACATACCCATTTAATGTGACACTCGCGCTTGCTTTTTCTACACAGATGCTCAATTCTGGGTTGAACTTGAGAGCAGGGCACGTTTTATGGAAGCAGGGAACATTATAGGAGAGCAGGGTCCATTACATGGGATCGGGGAGGCACCTTAAAAGAGAGCAGGGTCCATTACATGGGATCGGGGAGGCACCTTAAAAGAGAGCAGGGTCCATTACATGGGATCGGGGAGGCACCTTAAAAGAGAGCAGGGTCCATTACATGGGATCGGGGAGGCACCTTAAAAGAGAGCAGGGCACATTATATGGGATTAGGGCACAAGTAACGCAGTGCCTTATCACAAAAAAATGGCCTGGTCATGAAGGGGGGTAAACCTGGACAGGTTAATGTTTAAAGTTCCATTTTAAGACTGAATATTCAGAGTCTACATATGGCTTGTGCTCTTACAACTGAGTTCATCAGTAACTTTTCAATTACTCATAATGAAAGTGTAGCATCCTCTACTTTAGGTAGGTGCTAGAAGTAGGATTTTTGTAGTCCAGGTACATTTAATCAGGCCTAGCTGTGAGCTAGGCCTGTTTGTTTTGATCTGTGTGGGCTGGGAGTGGCTTAGAGTAGGCCGGTGACTCACAGACAGAGGGTAGGCCTCCTTGATATACCCATGGTTAGCCCAGCTGGGGTGGTGTTGTCAGGTGAAAGAACTGGGAAATGGAACACTAACTCTCATGGCCCTTAAAGAAGCTCCCCAGTCTGGGGGGGTGGGGGTGACCTTGGACCTGGAGCTCAGGAGTGGAAGGGACCCTCGCACAAACCACAGGGGTGTCCTGACTAGGAGCAGGAGAGAACAGGTGGAAGGTACTGCCAGGCAAAGTCTCCAGAAGGGAATCCACCAGGTGTCAGTGAGTGGCAGGCACAGTCGGGAGAGCTGGGGAGGCATGCCGGAGTGGACTAGGAGTGTGCAGTCTGAGATGGATGTAGAGCGATCGGGAGAGACTGTGATGTCAAGGGCAGTGGAGTTGGGCAGCTGCAACCAGGAGGGCTGGCAGGGCCTGAGGAGGGCTGACTGGGATCAGTAGTCCACCTAGGACAGCTAGCACCATAACTTTCCATTTCTCTGAAAAGGGCTGTTGCTCGGGCCTGGCTGAAGTCAGTGTTAGGCCCAACCACATGCTAGCTGTGCCTGAAGAGTTGTGCTGGAGCAAGAGGAGAGTTTAGAATCTGTCCCAAGCTATGCAAACAAATGATCTTTCCTGGCATCCCATGAATTCCTTAACCCCATCCAAGTTATAATCCCTCAATAAAAACACAAAACAAAACTAACGGACAAAACTTAAACAAAGGTGCGATATTTAACACCACCACTTTTGGTGGCGGTAACTAGTGCAGTACCAGAAGGAGGGGCCTATTAAAACCCTCAGAAAGGGGCATTCCAACCACCAGGAGCCTAATTCCACCCACAGAACACCCACAGGAAGGGGTGCAATACTACCCTCAAAGAGGGGTCTAATTCCACCAACAGAAAGGGGTGCAATACTACCCTTAGAGGGGTCTACTTCCACCCACAGAAGACCCACAGAAGGGGGCCTAATTCCACCCACAGAAGACCCACAGAAAGGGGCACTATTCCACCCACAGAAGACCAACAGAAAGGGGTACTATTCCACCCTAGACATGTGCAATTTGTTTCGTTTTTCGTTTTTTTTTTTTTCGTTATTTTCGTTCGTTCGTTTTCGTACTAATGAACAAACGATTCACTAAAAATTTTAACGAATAACGAATCGTTCAAATCAAACGAATCCGATTAACGAATCGTTCGAATCGAACAAATCCGAAAAACAACGAAAATCCGAAAAAAACTAATTAGAAACAACGAATGTACGAATGAAGAAAATCCGAAAAACAAAAACAGGAACAACGAAAATGAAAATGAACGAAAAAATTCGTAACTTTTTTTTTTTTGTTGAATTGGTAATTTTCTGTGTCCCTTACAATGGTGCTGCTTAACGTGCTTCGAATAAATTGAACGAAAAAATTCGTACATTCGTAACTTTTTTTTTTCGATTCGCAATTTTCCGTGTCTCTTACAATGGCGCTGCTTAACGTGCTTCGAATGGATTGAACGAAAAAATTCGTACATTCGTAACTTTTTTTTTTTTTTTTTCGAATCGTAATTTTCCGTGTCTCTTACAATGGCGCTGCTTAACGTGCTTCGAATGGATTAAACAAAAAAATTCGTACATTCGTAACTTTATTTTTCGATTCGTAATTTTCCGTGTCTCTTAAAATGTAATAATAGCATACACATTACATAAAATTATGAATTATGCTCCGATTACGAATCTACGAATGTTATGAATGTTAAGAATGTATGAATAAATACGAATGCTTCCGATTTTCGAATAAACGAAAATTAAACTAACGAAAAAACGAATCAACGAAAAAATAACTTTTACGAATGTACGAATCGTTACGAATACGAACACCGACGACTTACGAATGTACGAATCGTTACGAATACGAACACCGACGACTTACGAATGTACGAATCGTTACGAATACGAACACCGACGACTTACGAATTTACGAATCGTTACGAATCAACGGAAACGAAAAAAACGAAACAAAAATAAAATAATTTTTTTCGGAAACGAAAAAAACGAAACGAAAATAAACTATTTTTTTTGTTGTGCACATGTCTATTCCACCCACAGGAAGGGGAGAAATACTACCCTCGGAGAGGGGTCTAATTCTACACACAGAAAGGGGCACTATTCCACCCACAGAAGAACCACAGAAAGGAGCCAGTATTCCACCCACAGGAAGGGGTGCAATGCTACCCTCATATTGATTAGTGGTTCCAAATTAATAATAACTACTGCAGTATGGAACAAACACAAAAGATACACTCCACATCTTTCCAAATAACTGCTCTGCTTTATTATGACGCAATTGAAGGTTTTTATACACATGATTACGTAGGTATCACATTAATATTACAATTGTACTTGTATGTAGGGATGAGCCAAACACCCCGGGTTCGGTTCGCACCAGAACCTTCGAACGGACCGAAAGTTTGCGCGAATTTTCGAACCCTATTCGTTATAATGGACGCGAACGTTCGAAATCAAAATTGCTAATTACAACGGCCAATATGCATGTTAGTGTCATAAAACAGGTTTGGGGACCCGGGTCCTGCCCCAGGGGACATATATCAATGCAAAAAGAACTTTTAAAAACTAACGTTTTTTCGGGAGCAGTCATTTTAATGATGCATAAAGTGAAAAAAAAAAAAAAGTGAAATATTCCTTTAAATATGGTACCTGGGGGGTGTCTAAAGTATGCCTGTGAAGTGGCATTTGTTTCCCGTGTTTAGAACTGTCCCTGCACAAAATGACATTTGTAAAGGAAAAAAAGAAGCCATTTAAAACCACTTGCGGCTTTAATGTCTTGTCTTGTCCTGGCCGCCATATGGCTGAAAATCCTTGAGAAAAATGGCATGGCTACCCCATCACCCCCCCCCCCCCCCACCCCAGCCCCTTTGGGTCTTGTATGGATATTAAGGGGGACCCCGCACCCAAAATAAAACCCTATACCTACAACCCTATATACTCTGAACAGCAGTATATAGGTGGTGCAAACAAGACTTGGACTGTAGGTTTGTTCTTAAGTAGAATCTGAACAGGTACATTATGAAGTGTAGCTCCATCCCAAAAAAATCTATTTTTAAGCTTTTTGGAGAACATAGGGAGGGGTTATCACCCCTGTAACATTTGCTGTCTTTGCACATCTGTTCAGGACATTTCACCTCACTTTCCGTCCCAATGACAAATGTTTTTGGGAAAGTGGGGTTTTAATTGAAACAAGGTTTGGTGATAAAGCATCAGTAGAGAGGAGATACCTTTTTCCCAAATTAAATCTAACAGGATAGAATTTTCCTTCCTAGGAGTAGATTTCCTCTCACTTCCTGTTTTCTCTTTCCATTTGCAAGTAGGAGTCGTTTGTAAGTTGGATGTTTGAAAGTAGGGGCCTGCCGTATATACTCTGCAGAAATTTGCCCTATTAGATGTTGGTGTAGCCACAACACTGTAAGCCCTCACAGTTACTCTTGGTGGGCACAGGAATGGGCCCTGCTGTGAGTTATTAGATCAAGATTTGTAATTGCATGCACCTGTTGAACAGGGCAGAAAAATTGGGCCTTTGGTAGTGGTGGTGGACAGTGTTGCCACAAGACTGTAAGCCCTCACAGTTACTCTTGGTGGGCGCAGGAATGGGCCCTGCTGTGAGTTATTAGATCAAGATTTGTAATTGCATGCACCTGTTGAACAGGGCAGAAAAATTGGGCCTTTGGTGGTGGTGGTGGTGGTGGTGGACGGTGTTGCCACAAGACTGTAAGCCCTCACAGTTACTCTTGGTGGGCGCAGGAATGGGCCCTGCAGTGAACTATTAGATCAAGATTTGTAATTACACGCCCCTGTTAAACAGGGGCTGAAAAATTGTGCCTTAGGCATTGGTGCTGGTGCCACAACACTGCAACCCCTCACAGATACTGTACTCTGAGCACAGCAATGAGACCTGTTGCAAAGCATTGCCTAAAAATTGTAATTACACGCCCCAACAGGGGCTGAAAAATTGTGCCTTACGCACTGGTGCCACAACACTGCAACCCCTCACAGATACTGTACTTGGTGCACAGCAGTCACACCTGTTGCGAAGCATTTTAAAAAAAAAATTGTAATTACACGCCCCTGTTATACAGGGGCTGAAAAATTGTGCCTTAGGCATTGGTGCTGGTGCCACAACACTGCAACCCCTCACAGATACTGTACTCTGAGCACAGCAATGAAACCTGTTGCAAAGCATTGCCTAAAAATTGTAATTACACGCCCCAACAGGGGATGAAAAATTGTGCACTAGGCACTGGTGCTGGTGCCACAACACTGCAACCCCTCACAGATACTGTACTTGGTGCACAGCAGTCACACCTGTTGCGAAGCATTTTTTTAAAAAATTGTAATTACACCCCCCTGTTATACAGGGGCTGAAAAATTGTGCCTTGGGCACTGGTGTGGTGGCATGGATCATTGAGGAGGAGGAAGAGGATAGTCAGTGAACATAACAGGACAGTCACTCAGCATCAGCATAGGCAGTCTTGAAGGGATGTGACATTATAAATTATTCAGTTATATCCACTTCAGGTGCCTGGTAGCTGGTGGTGATCCAAGACTGATTCATTTTTATGAAGGTCAGTCGATCAACCGAGTCGGTGGACAGGCGCACCCTGTGATCGGTGACAAATCCTCCAGCAGCACTGAATTTGCGTTCGGAAAGAACGCTGGATGCAGGACAGGCCAGTAGCTCAATTGCATACTGTGCAAGCTCTGGCCAGTGATCCATCCTCAGGACCCAGTAAGCCAGAGGATTTTCGGTGGGAAAGGTGTCCAAGTCTGACCTTGCCCCTAGGTATTCCTGCACCATGTATATCAGACGCTGGCGATGGTTGCTGGAACCGATCATACCTTGGGGCTGCGGACTAAAAAATTGTCTGAACGCATCGTCAGACGTCCACCTTCCCCACCGCTCCTTCTGCTACTGACCGAAGCCTCAGCAACTCGTCGTCCAGGACCAGGAGTTTGTAACCTCCCAGTTTCTGGGAACGCGTTGCACAGACCTTTCTGCAAGGCCTCCCTGAGATGTCTCATCCTCTGCTCAATCTGCGACGGCAAGATAAGGTCCGCAACCTTACCCTTGTACCGTGGATCAAGGAGAGTGGCCAGCCAGTAATGGTCCCTCTCCTTGATCCGAAGAACAAGAGGATCCTTCCGCAGGCTTTGCAGGATCAGGGAGGCCATGCTACGTAGGTTAGCTGAGGCATTCGGTCCGGAGTCTTCTGGGTCACTGAGGATGACATGATCACCAGCCACCTCCTCCCAGCCACGTACAAGTCCACTGGTTTGTTGGGACTGTACATCATCCCTAAAAGACTGCTGCTGCTGATGCTGAGTGCCAGGCTCCACCTCCATGCTCACACAATCCTCCTCCTCCTCCTCCTCCTCATCCTCTTCCTGTGTGATGGGTGGGACAGAAGGAACACTGTCTGGATAAAGGGGGCCTTGAGAGGCAAGGAAGTCCTCCTCTTCCTGCCTCTGTTCTGCCTCAAGTGCCCTGTCCATTATCCCACGCAGCGTATGCTCCAACAGGTGGACAAGAGGTACAGTGTCACTGATGCATGCACTGTCACTGCTCACCATCCTCGTGGCCTCCTCAAATGGTGAGAGGACAGTGCATGCATCCCTGATCATGCTCCACTGGCGTGGGGAAAAAAAGCCAAGCTCCTCTGACCCTGTCCTGGTGCCGTAGTCGCAAAGGTACTCATTGATGGCCCTCTGCTGCGTGTGCAGTCACTGCAGCATGGCCAACGTTGAGTTCCACCTGGTGGGCATGTCACATATTAGGCGGTTGTGGGGCAGGTTCAGCTCCTTTTGCAGCTCAGTCAGCCGAGCACTGGCATTATAAGATCGGCGGAAATGCACACAGACTTTCCTGGCCTGCCTCAGGACATGCTGTAAGCCTGGGTACCTGCCCAAGAACCGCTGCACCACCAGGTTGAGGACGTGAGCCATACAGGGCACATGGGTGAGCTGTCCCTGTCGCAGGGCGGAGAGGAGGTTGGTGCCATTGTCAGAAACGACCATTCCTGGCTTAAGCTGGCGTGGCGTCAACCACCTCTCGGCCTGCCCCTGCAGAGCTGCCAGAACCTCTGCCCCAGTGTGGCTCCTGTCCCCCAAACACACCAGCGCAAGCACGGCATGGCATATTTTTGCCTGCGTACTCGCGTAGCCCTTTGTACGCCTACGGAGCACCGCTGGTTCTGAGGACAGAGCACTGGAGGAAGAAGAAGAGGAGGGGGTGGAGGAGAGAGGTGTGTCACAACCAGTAGTAGCATTTTGGAGGCATGGTGGCGGAACAACCTCCAACACTACTGCACCTTGTCCTGCATCCCTCCCAGCTGCCAATAGAGTGACCCAATGGGCCGTGAAAGAAAGATAACGTCCCTGTCCATGCCTGCTGGACCATGAGTCAGTGGTAATATGCACCTTACCGCTGACCGCCCTGTCCAGCGAGGCATGGACATTGCCTTCCACATGCCGGTAGAGAGACGGAATCGCCTTCCGTGAGAAAAAGTGGCGTTTGGGAACCTGCCACTGAGGAACCGCACATTGAACAAACTCACGGAAGGGGGCCGAGTCTACCAACTGAAAAGGCAGCAGTTGAAGTGCTAGCAATTTAGCCAAGCTAGCATTCAACCGCTGGGCATGTGGATGGCTGGGAGTATACTTCTTTTGACGGTCCAGCAGCTGGGGCAGGGAAATTTGCCTGCTACAATCGGACGTCGGTGTACTGCAAGTACTTGGTTGTGACACACCTAATTCTACACCTTCAGTCCTCTCAGAGCAGCTTTCAGAGAGGACTGAAGATATAGTGGGGATGGAGATCCCAGCTGATGAGGAGCAAGGAGAGGTCCGCTTTGTTCTTTGGTGTGGGTCTTTTATGTGTGCTTGCCAATGAGCTGCATGGCAGGTCGACATATGTCTGCTCATGCTTGTGGTGCCCAAGCGGCTGATGTTTTGGCCACGCGAGATACGCTTGAGACAAATATTGCAAATAGCAGTGGTGCGATCTGATGCACTCGTCTCAAAAAAGGCCCACACCAAAGAACTTTTGTGATAACGTGCAGAGGCAGCGCCCTGCACAGGCGGAGCTCTGCAGTGTGATACAGTTGCTGTGCTGGCCTCTAGCTGGCCTCCAGGGGGCATCCTGCCTCGTTGGACATGTGACGCCGCATCCTCCTCCTCCTCCTCATCCTCCTCCTCCTCTCTCCCTTCAGGCACCCACGTGGAGTCAGTGACCTCATCATCCCCTCCCTCTTCACCACTAGAGCAAACCTGGCAGTAAGCTGCAGCTGGTGGAACAGTACTGCCAGATTGCTGTCCTTCAGCATCCCCTCTCTCTGCGCGCACACTACTGCCTTCCTCAAGCTGGGTATCATCATCCGAGCCTTCGAATCGTTGGGCCCAACACTGTGCTCAAACAGTTTGGGGGACTCCTCAGGAGGACATGGTGGGTCTAGGGAAGGGGTGGCTGATGATGCCATTGAGTACGCGTTGGCAGCTGCTCTGCCAGTACCCTGAGCCTGGGTGAGAGAGGATGAGGAGGATGAGGAAGGCTTGGTCATCCATTCTACCAAGCCTTCGGCATGATGCGGCTCAACATGTCCAGCTGCCGAAAACAAAGACAAGCGTGTCCCATGGCCACGAGCTGATGAAGATGCACGACCACGGCCAGCACTGTTGTCTCTAGAAACAGAGCCTGCTTGCCTTGTGTTCTTGCCTCGGCACGGTCTGCCTCTCCTTGGCGGTCTTCCAGCCATTGTAGTCGGTAGTGTATATAGTATAAAAAATAGAGCTCCTATGTGTGCTCACAACACACTGTAGGTCCTATGGGTGCTGACACTAACACACTATAGGTACTATGTGTGCTGCTGACAAGAAAATATAGGAGCTATGTGTGCTGCCACAAACACACTATAAGTCCTATGGGTGCTGCTGACACAAAGACACTATAGGTACTATATGTGTGCTGCTGTCAAGAAAATATAGGAGCTATGTGTGCTGCCACAAACACACTATAAGTCATATGGGTGCTGCTGACACAAAGACACTATAGGTACTATATGTGTGCTGCTGTCAAGAAAATATAGGAGCTATGTGTGCTGCCACAAACACACTATAAGTCCTATGGGTGCTGCTGACACAAAGACACTATAGGTACTATATGTGTGCTGCTGTCAAGAAAATATAGGAGCTATGTGTGCTGCCACAAACACACTATAAGTCCTATGGGTGCTGCTGACGCAAAGACACTATAGGTACTATATGTGTGCTGCTGTCAAGAAAATATAGGAGCTATGTGTGCTGCCACAAACACACTATAAGTCCTATGGGTGCTGCTGACACAAAGACACTATAGGTACTATATGTGTGCTGCTGTCAAGAATATATAGGAGCTATGTGTGCTGCCACAAACACACTATAAGTCCTATGGGTGCTGCTGGCACAAAGACACTATAGGTACTATATGTGTGCTGCTGTCAAGAAAATATAGGAGCTATGTGTGCTGCCACAAACACACTATAAGTCCTATGGGTGTAGCTAACACAAAGACACTATATGTACTATATGTGTGCTGCTGTCAAGAAAATATAGGAGCTATGTGTGCTGCCACAAACACACTATAAGTCCTATGGGTGCTGCTGACACAAAGACACTATATGTGTGCTGCTGACAAGAAAATATAGGAGCTATGTGTGCTGCCACAAACACACTATAAGTCCTATGGGTGCTGCTGACACAAAGACACTATATGTGTGCTGCTGACACAAAGACACTATATGTGTGCTGCTGACAAGAAAATATAGGACCTGTGTGCTGCCACAAACACACTATAAGTCCTATGGGTGCTGCTGACACAAAGACACTATATGTGTGCTGCTGACACAAAGACACTATATGTGTGCTGCTGACAAGAAAATATAGGACCTGTGTGCTGCCACAAACACACTATAAGTCCTATGGGTGCTGCTGACACAAAGACACTATATGTGTGCTGCTGACAAGAAAATATAGGACCTGTGTGCTGCCACAAACACACTATAAGTCCTATTGGTGCTGCTCACACAAAAAAACACTATATGTGTGATGCTGACACAAAGACACTATATGTGTGCTGCTGACAAGAAAATATAGGACCTGTGTGCTGCCACAAACACACTATAAGTCCTATGGGTGCTGCTGACACAAAGACACTATATGTGTGCTGCTGACACAAAGACACTATATGTGTGCTGCTGACAAGAAAATATAGGACCTGTGTGCTGCCACAAACACACTATAAGTCCTATGGGTGCTGCTGACACAAAGACACTATATGTGTGCTGCTGACACAAAGACACTATATGTGTGCTGCTGACAAGGAAATATAGGACCTGTGTGCTGCCACAAACACACTATAAGTCCTATGGGTGCTGCTGACACAAAGACACTATATGTGTGCTGCTGACACAAAGACACTATATGTGTGCTGCTGACAAGAAAATATAGGACCTGTGCGCTGCCACAAACACACTATAAGTCCTATGGGTGCTGCTGACACAAAGACACTATATGTGTGCTGCTGACAAGAAAATATAGGACCTGTGTGCTGCCACAAACACACTATAAGTCCTATGGGTGCTGCTGACACAAAGACACTATATGTGTGCTGCTGACAAGAAAATATAGGACCTGTGTGCTGCCACAAACACAATATGGCTCCTATAAATCCCTGCCTGGGATGGGACAGAAGGTTGGGACAGAAGTTGGGATGCAATGCTGTTCTAACAGCACTACGGTTGGTGCTACTGCTATGCTGTACTAACAGCACGCCCCCACCAGACTAATCCCCAGCAGCAGCTAATATCACACTCACTGTGCAATCAGCAGCAATGAATGATCAGTATTCAGTAATGATGAATGACACAGGTAGCAATGGTTTAGCAAAGAAATAGCAATCAAGCAAAGACAGAATCAGCAGACTGCTCTCCCTAAAAGCCGGAACAAATGTGACCGGGGCCGACGGCGTGGCGGCCTTTTAAATGGTGGGGCGTGTACTAAAGCCCCTGAGCTTTAATTGGCTACAGGCGTCCTGCCTGTAGCCAATTATTGATCTCCTAGTTTCCGGCGCTGTGATTGGCCAAGCATGCGGGGTCACAGTGCATGCTTGTCCAATCATCAGCCAGCAATGCACTGCACCGGCCGCAATGCATTGCGGGGCCGCTCGCATCACACGAATGTGATGCGAACGGCCCAAATAGTTCTGGGCTCGCCGAGCGAGCGAACGCCCGGTGCTCGATTCGAAAGTGGGTTCGAATCGAGCACCGGGCCCATCCCTACTTGTATGGTAACAAGGGGCGTAACATAGGCAGACTATTTCTATTCAGGACTCGAAAGAATGCAAACATGTTTTGAACACATTATTAGTGCCGTGTGCACAGTGAGGGCAGTGTGCAATACATACAAAATAGAATACAATTATATACAGAACTTACATATTTCCTTTACAGTCTGCTCTATTTTGATCAATATTTTGATCACTAACCATACCTGCTATTACCTTTAACCTGGAACCTCCACACGCTTAGGAGGTAGTCCTGGACAAAGAGGCAAAAACTCCATTGTGGAGTATATAATAGCTGAGCAGCTTTTTCATTACAAAATGACTTTTCATTGTGAAAAACAAATGATTGATGAGACATATTTACAGAGTACTGGCTGTACACTCCTGTGGCCATAATGGCCTCCTAGCTTAATTGTGGGCATGCTGACTTGTTAGCACATGTAAACACAGACAATTCTACATAAAATGGAAAACGTACGAAAGACAAATATGACTTCAACATGGCTAAACTACTTTTCAAATCACATTATTTATCTATATATATAAAATAAAATAAAAAATGTCCATTTAAGAGCTATGGGCGGAAGTGACGTTTTGACGTTGCTTCTGACCTGCAATGATATGGAGGTGGGTGCAGAGACCACTTTTATCTTGAAGCGGACCGCCCTCTGAAGAAGAGGATACGTTATGGTAGCTAGCTGCTGCCATAACAACGATATTCCTCTTCAAAGTACTGACGTATAACGACGGTGGGCGGTCCGTAAGTGGTTAAAAATGAAATATTTGACCAAGATATGTCTGTAACTTTGTCTAATAGCACCTTTGCATAAAGCTACAGCTCTGATATATCGGGGTGAACCCTTCATTACTGGGTCCAGCTTGCATGAAATTTATTACAACGGCTTGTTTTCTATCACACTGTTTGTGTAAGAACTTCAGTTTCATGTTTCAAAAAGACAACTTTTTCCAGGCAATATTATAATTTCTCATTGATTGCTCTGTTGTTAGTTTTAGCTAGATAACACAAGTCCTTAGTTTCCATCTGACATTATTTTCCTGATGTCATAACATAATAAATGATAACAATACCCTGCGGTCATGCAGAGATGTCCACCTCTGTAAACTTCATGTAACCTTCATTTTACCATGTTTGGAAAAAAGATTCAAAATAATTGCATTATGAAATGGGGAGAAATGTAAAATTTACTTTACAATACCCCTTAAATTTTTCCACATTTTGTCATGTTGCAACCAAAAATGTAAATGTATTTTATTGGGATTTTATGTGATAGACCAACACAAAGTGGCACATAATTGTGAAGTGGAAGGAAAATTATAAATGGTTTTCCAATTTTTTTCCAAATATGTGAAAAGTGTAGCGTGCATTTGTATTCAGCCCCCTTTACTCTGAAAACCCTAACTGAAATCTAGTGGAACCAATTGCCTTTAGAAGTCACCTAAAGGTCCACCTGTGTGTAGTTTAATCTCAGTATAAATACAGCTATTCTGTGAAGCCCCAGAGGTTTGTTAGAGAACTTTAGTAAACTAACAGCATCATGAAGGCCAAGGAACACACCAGACGGGTCAGGGATAACGTTGTGGAAAAGTTTAAAGCACGGTTAGGTTGTAAAAAATGTCCCAAGCTTTGAACATCTCACAGAGTACTGTTCAATCCATCATTCAAAAATGGAAAAAGTATGGCATAACTGCAAACCTACCAAGACATGGCCGTCCACCTAAACTGACAGGCCAGGCAAGGAGAGCATTCATCAGAGAAGCAGCCAAGAGGCCCATGGGAACCTTGGAGGAGCTGCAGAAATCCACAGCTCAGGTGGGAGAATCTGTCCACAGGACAACTATTAAGCCCCATACACACGCTCAGACTATCCGAGGACCAGGTCCGTCGGATCATGTCCGTCATACTTTGTCCGATGTTGGTTTTGCGTACACACAGTCGGACAAAGTTGTCGGAAAATCCGATCATTCTGAACGTGGTGTCGTTTGTTGCCTACGACGGGACTACGTAGCGGCTAGTAGCCAATAGCTTTGGTCTTGTAATGTGATCTGAGCATGCGTAGCACTTTGTCCGTCGGACAACCGTACACACGATCGGATTTGGTGTGATCGGACCGTGTTGTCGGCAAATCTATCCAGCAGGAGATAGGACTTTGTCCGTTGGACAATCCGACGTACACTGTCCGATGGTGCCTACACACGGTCTGATTTTTCAACAACATTGTCCGATCGGACAGAATCCATGCAAAAATCTGACCGTGTGTATGGGGCTTTAGTCGTGCTCTCCACAAATCTGGCCTTTATGGAAGAGTGACAAGAAGAAAGCCATTGGTGAAAGAAAGCCATAAGAAGTCCTGTTTGCAGTTTGTGAGAAGCCATGTGGGGGACACAGCAAATATGTGGAAGAAGGTGCTCTGGTCAGATGAGACCAAAAATGAACTTTTTGGCCTAAAAGGAAAATGCTATGTGTGGCAGAAAACTAACACTGCACATCATCCTGAACACACCATCCCCACCGTGAAACATGGTGGTGGCAGCATCATGTTGTGGGGATGCTTTTCTTTAGTAGGGACAGGGAAGCTGGTCAGAGTTGATGGGAAGATGGATGGAGCCAAGTACAGGGCAATCTTAGAAGAAAACCTGTAATGCCGCGTACACGCGGTCGGAAACATACGAGGGGAGTTTCCGTTGGAAAAATCTTGGATGTTTTTTCCGACGGAATTCCACTCAAGCTTGGCTTGCATACACACGGTCACACAAAAGTTTGCTGAACTTTCGGCCGTCAAGAACGTGGTGATGTACAACACTACGACAAGCCGAGAAAATTAAGTTCAATGCTTCCGAGCATGCGTCAAATTGTTTCCGAGCATGCGTAGGAATTTTGCGCGTCGGAATTGGTACAGACGACCGAAAAATTGAGAACCTGCTCTCAATCTTTTGCTGGCTGGAATTCCGCCAGCAAAAGTCCAATGGAGCATACACACGATCGTATTTTTGGACCAAAAGCTCTCATCAGACTTTTGCTGGTGGAATTTCCGATCGTGTGTACGGGTTCATCTTCCAGCAGGACAACAACCCTAAACATACAGCCAGAGCTACAATGGAATGGTATCTTAGATCAAAGCATATTAATGTGTTAGAATGGCCCAGTCAAAGTCCAGACCTAAATCTAATTGAGAATCTGTGCCAAGACTTGAAAATTGCTGTTCACAGACGCTCTCCATCCAATCTGACAGAGCTTCGGAAAAAATGTCACTCCCTAGATGTGCAAAGGTGGTAGAGACATCCCCAAAACAAATTGCAGCTGTAATTGCAGTGAAAGGGGGTTCTACAAAGTATTGACTTAGGGGGGCGCTATACAAATGTACCCCACACTTTTCATATATTAAATTGTAAAAAAAAATTGAAAACCATTTATCATTTTCCTTCCACTTGACAATTATGTTACATTTTGTGTTGGTCTATCACATAACATCCCAATAATATACATTTATGTTTTTGGTTGTAACATGACAAAATGTGCAACATTTCAAGGGGTATGAAAACTTTTTCAAGGCACTGTACATGCCGCATTAAAGTGTTTGTGAACCCAAAAGTATAAATCACTGCCAGCCCCTCTATTATATTTAGGCATACCACACTGTATAAACGTTTTATCAAAACGATGTATGTAAATAACTTTTTAGAGCGATCTTCAGGCCGGTCACGTTACTCACAGCCGCTGTACACCTCTGACACAGGGCTACTGCAGGAGGGGCCAACATCTCCCTCGGACGTCAGCCGCAGGGGCCACATGGCAGTCACACGGCAGTCCCTCCCGCAGTAGCCCTGGAGACCGGCCGAGAGTCACGTGACCAGCCTGAAGATCGCTCTAAAAAGGTATTTACATGCCTTGTTTTAATAAAAGACTTATACAGTGTGGTATGCCTGACTATAATAGAGGGGCTGGCAGGGGGCGCAGACATAGAGACACAGAACATGGAGCTGACAGGCAGGGAGGAGGGGGAGAGAGGACAGCAGACAGCAGATAGGAGAGCTGCGGATGACGAAGGGATGTATGCTTACCACGGTAGTCAGGGCTCAGCAGCCATGATTATCGTGGTCAGCAAGGAGAGGGGGACTCAGGAAGTGTCAGGATCAGCCAGATTTATTACAATCGAGAGAGGGCAGATTAGACAGCACAAGCACTGTGCTGTTTATTTTGGGGAACAGGATCTCTATTTTTTTTTTTTTTAGGTCAACAAAAACTTTATGCTGTATTCACACCTGAGCAAAGTGAATTTCAGGCATCTTCAGGCATATTTTTGCCTTTGCAATTGCAATTCTGCATTACCCCTTGTATTATGCATAACTGAAATGATCAATTTGCAGTCTTGCAGAGTCTGTTCATCGGTATTTAGGAGAGGTGATGGAGGTGAGGGAGTGGGAACCATCTCAACAAGTGATAAAATTATTCTCTCAAAGGAAGTTCTCTGTAGAAATGACTTCTCTTTACCAGGAACTGGGCATGTAATAGTTTTTTTTTTTTCCCATTCCCTGCAGTTGCTGGTAAATAGTTTTTCATACATTTAAAATGTTATATATCACATTTGACCACTAGATGGTGCCAAGTATCATGGAATACTTAGCGCCATCTAGTAGACAAAAGTCGTTTTTTTTGTCACATTAAAGTTTATATTCAGAAAATAAAGAGTGTTGCGTAAAAGGGCATAAACATATATCAACTATTATTGTTACAGAAGATATTATTTAGATATTAGAAGATAATATAATGCATATCATATTAACACTGTACCATTATTATGATAAAGAAGAAGGTAGTAATATATAGAGTTAGAGATGAAAACATGTCACTTCCATTTACATACTATATATCTGGGGGGGAAAACATTGTAGAGGAAAAAAATCTATAACCTGTTCTGTGGATATCGATATTATGGTGACATTAGGCATTAACTAAGATTATTATTAACCACTTGCCTACCGGGCACTTTTACCCCCCCTTCCTGCCCAGGCCAATTTTCAGCTTTCATTGCTCTCATACTTTGAATGACAATTACTCAGTTATGCAACACTGTACCCAAATTACATTTTTATTATCTTTTTCCCACAAATAAAGCTTTCTTTAGGTGATATTTAATCACCACTGCACTTTTTACTTTTTGCTAAACAAACAAAAAAAGACCAAGAATTTTGAATAAAATGTTTTTCTTAGTTTCTGTGATCAAATTTTGCAAACAGGTAATTGTTTTCTTTCACTGATGGGCACTGCTAGGCAGCATTGATGGGTAGTGATGGGGTGACACTGATGAGGCAGCACTGATAGGCAGCACTGATGGGCAGTGATGGGGTGGCACTGATGGCACTGATAGGTGACACTAATAGGTGGTACTGATAGGTGGCACTGGTGGGCACGGAGGGGCAGAACTTATGGGCACTGATAGGCTGCCCTGATGGGCACTGATAGGTGGCATTGATGGGCACTAATAGGCAGCACAGATAGGTGGCACTTATAGGTGGCACTAATAGGCAGCACTGATGGGCACTGATAGCCTGCACTGATGGGCACTGATAGCCTGCACTGATGGGCACTGATGAGGCAGCACTGATGGGCAGTGATAGGGTGGCACTGATGGGCACTGCTAGGCAGCACGGATGGGCAGTGATGAGGTGGCACTGATGGGCACTGATAGGTGGCACTGATGGGCACATATAGGTGGCACTGATAGGTGGCACTAATAGACGGCACTGATGGGCACTGATAGGCTGCCCTGATGGGCACTGATAGGTGGCACTGATGGGCACTAATAGGCAGCACTGCTTGGCACTGATAGGCAGTGATGAGGTAGCACTGATGGGCACTGATAGGCAGCACTGATGGGCACTGATGAGGCGGCACTGATAGGCAGCACTGATGGGCAGTGATGGGGTGGCACTGATGGGCACTGATAGGTGGCACTAATGGGCACGGAGGGGCAGAACGTATGGGCACTGATAGGCTGCCCTGATGGGCACTGATAGGTGGCATTGGTGGGCACTAATAGGGAGCACTGATAGGTGGCATTTATAGGTGGCACTAATAGGCAGCACTGATGGGCACTGATGGGCACTGATAGGCAGAACTGATGGGCACTGATAGCCTGCACTGATGGGCACTGATAGGCAGCACTGATGGGCACTGATAGCCCGCACTGATGGGCACTGATGTGGCAGCACTGATGGGCAGTGATGGGGTGGCACTGATGGGCACTGCTAGGCAGCACTGATGGGCAGTTATGAGGTGGCACTGATGGGCACTGATAGGTGGCAATGATGGGCACCGATAGGCTGCCCTGATAGGTGGCACTGATGGGCACTAATAGGCAGCACTGCCGGGCACTGCCAGGCAGTGATGAGGCAGCACTGATGGGCACTGATAGGGAGCAATGATGGGCAGTGATGAGGCAGCACTGATGGGCACTGATAGGTGGCATTGATGGGCACTAATAGGCAGCACTGATGGCAGTGATGAGGCGGTACTGATGGGCACTGATAGGCAGCACTGATGGACACTGATAGCCTGCGCTAATGGGCACTGATGAGGCGGCACTAATAGGCAGCACTGATGGGCACTAATAGGTGGCACTGATGGGCACTAATAGGCAGCACTGCTGGGCACTGCTAGGCTGCACTGATGGGCAGTGATGAGGCAGCACTGATGGGCACGGATAGTCTCCACTGATGGGCAGTGTTGAGGCGGCAATGATGGGCAGTGATGAGGCGGCACTGATGAGCACTGATAGACAGCACTGGTGGGCACTATTGGGGCTGCACTGATTATCTGGACACTGATGATCAGTACCCTGATTATCAGTGTAGATGTCCCCTTTCACACTAGCCGATTACCGGCTCTCCTCTCTTCACACTGTCACAGTGTGAGGAAAGGAATGACGATAACCACCAAGTGTGTTTACATCCGACTTAATTTTTTAACAAATTTCGACAAATACATTAATTCGGAAACATCAGAATGAACAAAGACACGTTTAACAATTTTTTACGAATATTCATAAATGTAAATATTCAAAAATTCGTAAATTGGTCAATTCAAAAATGTGTAAAATTCGTAAATTTGGAAATTCATAAATTCGAAAATCTGAAAAAAAAACAAAAATCTGAAATAATAACTAAATTTGGCTGTTAGTGAACGTAACGAATATAAATTTATCTGAAGTCACAAATTATTCGAAATAACGAATGCCGCCTCTAAATGAATGGAACATAATAATAATAAATAACAATAATAATAATAATAAAAATGTTTTATTATTATTTTTTATTATTCAGTGAAAAAAGCCGCGCTGAAGTGATGATATGAACCAAATCACAAAAAAGGACTGAAATAATAATTGAGGAAAGATGATAATGAAACCATCTAAATAATAATTCGTGAGAAAATGATGAAAAAATCTGTATAGACAGATAATCATACAATGAAGTCCCAATACAAGGTGAAAAAGTGATAATCAAAAAATATTGGTGAAGTAAAAATTATAAAAAATTAGTACAAACAAATTGTTCAAATAGTGAAGTCCAATACAAATTAGAAATGATAGTGACATAAAAAATCCTTTAGTGACATAAAACTTTCAGGAACGTGAATATGGGAAATCCACCCTTGTGATCTTAACCACTTGCCGACCGCCCCATGTAGATATACGTCGGCAGAATGGCACGTACAGGCAGAACCACGTACCTGTACGTGCCATTCTTCAGGCGGTTGGGGGGTCCGATCGGACCCCCCTCCGCCGGCGGGGACGGTCGGCATCGCTTCAGGAGCGATCCGGGACGAGGGGACGGCCAGTGGTTTCTGGCCACCCCCTCGCGATCGCTCCTGGCGAATGAGAAGCTTCCCCTTCCTGTCTATTGTATAGACAGGAAGGCGGAAGTGATGTCACGCTCGGTGCGCCGGTCTATGTGACCGGAACGCCGAGCAGAGAAGATGTAAAGGTTAGTGCACAAACAGTACACTGACACCAGTACACATAGGCACACAATCCACCCCCCTGTCACCCCCAGATCACCCCCCAGATCACCCCCTCCCCCCCAGTCACAGTGTCACTGATTGCAGTGATCATTTATTTACTGATCACTGCATTTAGTGTCAGTGTGACTGTAATAACTGTCAGGGCAGTTAGTTTTAGGTCCTAGGTAGCCCCCTACCCCCCCCCCCTAATAAAGGTTTAACCCCCTGATTGCCCCTAGTTAACCCCTTCACCCCCTTTTGCCAGTGTCACTAAGCGATCGTTTTTCTGATCGCTGCATTGTGTCGCTAGGTAACCATTTTTTTTTTATTTTAACCGCCATGTTTTATATAGGTTCATAAATAGTTTTATAGGTCAGGTACCCCCATATTACAACCTAAATAAGGTTTTAACCCCCTGATTGCCCCTAGAGTTAACCCTTTCACCAGTAATCACCGTATAACTGTCACTGGTGACGCTGGTTAGCCAGTTAGTTATTTCGTTATTTAGGTTCCCCGTCAGGTTTTTATATAGCGTCAGGTACCCCCCATATATTACCTAATAAAGGTTTAACCCCCTGATTGCCCCTAGTTAACCCTTTCACCCCCTTTTGCCAGTGTCACTAAGCGATCGTTTTTCTGATCGCTGCATTAGTGTCGCTAGGTAACCAGTTTTTTTTTAGGTTAACCGCCATGTTTATATAGGTTCATAAATAGGTTTATAGGTCAGGTACCCCCATATTACAACCTAAATAAAGGTTTTAACCCCCTGATTGCCCCTAGAGTTAACCCTTTCACCAGTGATCACCGTATAAAATGTCACTGGTGACGCTGGTTAGCCAGTTAGTTATTTCGTTATTTAGGTTCCCCGTCAGGTTTTTATATAGCGTCAGGTACCCCCATATATTACCTAATAAAGGTTTAACCCCCTGATTGCCCCTAGTTAACCCTTTCACCCCCTTTTGCCAGTGTCACTAAGCGATCGTTTTTCTGATCGCTGCATTAGTGTCGCTAGGTAACCAGTTTTTTTTTGTATTACTGTTACGGGTGACGCTGGTTAGTTAGCTTGTTTTTTATACTGTCAGGGCACCCGCCATTTATTACCCAATAACGGTTTAACCCCCTGATCGCCCGGCGGGTGATATCAATTAGGTTTTAGGGTCAAATAAGGTCTGCGTCGCCCCAGGTTAGTGCCAGTACCGCAAACACCCACGCGCAAAGCATACACCTCCCTTAGTGGTATAGTATCTGAACAGATCAATATCTGATCTGATCAGATCTATACTAGCGTCCCAGCAGTTTAGGGTTCCAAAAAAACGCATTGTTAGCGGGATCAGCCCAGATACCTGCTAGCACCTGCGTTTTCCCCCCTCCGCCCAGCCCAGCCCAGCCCACCCAAGTGCAGTATCGATCGATCACTGTCACTTACAAAAACACTAAGCACACATAACTGCAGTGTTCGCAGAGTCAGGCCTGATCCCTGCGATCGCTAACATTTTTTTTGTGGTAGCGTTTTGATTCAGTCGCTAACAGTCAGGAGCTTTTTTACCTGTGAATCTCAAAAAAATAAAAAAAACAAAAATAGTTGTCGTTTTATTGTTCTCTCTCTCTCTCTCTATTGTTGCTCTTTTTTTACTCCATTCTATTCTGCAATGTTTTATTATGTTTTATTATGTTTTATCATGCTTGCTTTTCAGGTATGTAATTTTGTTTACTGTGTTTTAGTGTTAAGCATTTTTTTTTGTTTTCAGGTGCGCCATTCAGTTGCAGCGCGGATTTATTTATCTTGACAGCAACAGCGTTTGCTCCCACGATACATAAAGCCGCGACTCCAACGCTGTAGGAGGTGATTTCACCACCACAGTTAAAAAAAAGAGCATATGTGCCGAAGCATGGGGGCAGCAGGGGGGGGCGGAGGAGCGATTGGCTCCTAATGCCACGTACATACGGTCGAAATTCCGACCGTGTGTACACGGCATAACTTTTGCGGGAGGATGCCCCCATGCATCGGCATATATAAATGGTGCATGTATGCCCATCATTAGAAGTGGGTGGATGAAGGGAGGTATTCTAATGGTGGGCATACCCACCAATCAATCTCTTTTTTTCGTTCAGCCAAGAGGCTGCATGAAAAAAAAAAGATTACAATATATGTCCAGTATGTTGCTGGAATTTGAATGGTTATACCAGAATGATGCCTGCAGGTTTAGGTATCATCTTGGTATCATTCTTTTCAGCCAGTGATCGGCTTTCATGTAAAAGCAATTCTAGCGGGTAATTAGCCTCTAGACTGCTTTTACAAGCAGTAGGAGGGAATGTCCCCCCTCCCGGATATAAACCGCGCCATTGGGAAATTGGGAAAGCATTTTATCACACCAATCTTGGTGTGGTCAGATGCTTTGAGGGCAGAGGAAAGATCTAGGGTCTAATAGACCCCAATTTTTTCAAAAAAAGAGTACCTGTCACTGCCTATTGCTATCATAGGGGATATTTACATTCCCTGAGATAACAATAAAAATCATAACAAAGAAAAAAAATGGAAGGAACAGTTTAAAAATAGAATAAAAAAGCTAAATAAATAAAAAAAAAACTAAAAAAAAAAAAAAAAAAGCACCCCTGCCCCCCCTTCTCTTGCGCAAAGGCGTACACAAGCGTTGGTCTGGCGTCATATGTAAACAGCAATTGCACCATGCATGTGAGGTATCACCGCGAAGGTCAGATCGAGGGCAGTAATTTTAGCAGTAGACCTCCTCCGTGAATCTAATGTGGTATCATGTAAAGGCTTTTAAAGGCTTTTAAAAATGTATGTAGTTTGTCGCCACTGCGTGTTTGTGCGCAATTTTAAAGCATGTCGTGTTTGGTATCCATGTACTCGGCCTAAGATCATATTTTTTATTTCATCAAAAATTTGAGCAATATAGTGTGTTTTAGTGCATTAAAATAAAAAAAAGTGTATTTTTTCCACAAAAAATGCGTTTGAAAAATCGCTGCGCAAATACTGTGTGGAAAAAAAAAATGCAACACCCACCATTTTAATCTGTAGGGCCTTTGCTTTAACAATATATATAGTGTTTGGGGGTTCAACGTAATTTTCTTGCAAAAAAAAAATATGTTTTCATGTAAACAAAAAGTGTCAGAAAGGGCTTTGTCTTCAAGTGGTTAGAAGAGTGGGTGACGTGTGACATAGGCTTCTAAATGTTGTGCATAAAATGCCAGGACAGTTCAAAACCCCCCCAAATGACCCCATTTTGGAAAGTAGACACCCCAAGCTATTTGCTGAGAGCAATGTTGAGCCCATTAAATATTTTTTTTTTTTGTCCTAAGAGATTGAATAATGAAAAAAAAAAAATATATATATTTTTTTTACAAAAAGTTGTCACTAAATGATATATTGCTCAAACATGTCATGGGCATATGTGGAAATACACCCCAAAATACATTCTGTTGCTTCTCCTGAGTACGGGGATACCACATGTGTGGGACTTTTTGGGAGCCTAGCTGCGTACGGAACCCCAAAAACCAAGCACCGCCTTCAGGCTTTCTAAGGGAGTAATTTTTTTATTTCACTTCTCACTGCCAATCACAGTTTCGGAGGCCATGGAATGCCCAGATGGCATAAAAACCCCCCAAAATGACCCCATTTTGGAAAGTAGACACCCCAAGCTATTTGCTGAGAGGTATTGTGAGTATTTTGCAGATGTCGCTTTTTGTCACAAAGTTTTGAAAATTGAAAAAAAAGAAAAAAAAAAATTTTTTTTCTTTACTTTCTTCATTTTCAAAAACAAATGAGAGCTGTAAAATACTCACCATGCCTCTCAACAAATAGCTTGGGGTGTCTACTTTCCAAAATGGGGTCATTTGGGGGGGTTTTGTGCTATTTTGGCATTTTATGGCCTTCGAAACTGTGATAGGTAGTGAGGAGTGAAATCAAAAATTTGCACCCTTAGAAATCCTGAAGGCGGTGCTTGGGTTTCGGGGCCCCGTACGCGGCTAGGCTCCCAAAAAGTCCCACACATGTGGTATCCCCATACTCAGGAGAAGCAGCAAAATGTATTTTGGGGTGCAATTCCACATATAACTATGGCATGTGTGAGCAATATATCATTTAGTGACAACTTTTTGAAGAAAAAAAAAATTATTTTTTTATTTTTGTCTTTATTCAATCACTTGGGACTAAAAAAAAAATATTCAATGGGCTCAACATGCCTCTCAGCAAATAGCTTGGGGTGTCTACTTTCCAAAATGGGGTCATTTGGGGGGGGTTTGTACTTCTCTGCCATTTTAGCACCTCAAGAAATGAAATAGGCAGTCATAAATTAAAAGCGGTGTAAATTCCAGAAAATGTACTCTAGTTTGTAGACGCTATAACTTTTGCGCAAACCAATAAATATACGCTTATTGGCATTTTTTTTACTAAAGACATGTGGCTGAATACATTTTGGCCCAAATGTTTGACTAAAATTGAGTTTATTAGATTTTTTCTTATAACAAAAAGTAGAAAATCTCTTTTTTTTTCAAAATTTTCGCTCTTTTTCCGTTTATATCGCAAAAAATAAAAATCACAGAGGCAATCAAATACCATCAAAAGAAAGCTCTATTTGTGGAAGAAAAGGACGCAAATTTCGTTTCGTTACAAAATTGCATGACCGCACAATTACCAGTTAAAGTAGTGCAGTGCGAAATTGAAAAAAGACCTCTGGTCCTTAAGCTGACAATTGGTCCGGGGCTGAAGTGGTTAATCCACCACCGTCCTAATATTGCGCTTACCGGAGGGCAAGCTTTGATAAGCCTGTAACTCAAAGGGCATCAAGGAGAGATCAAAACCACTAGGTGTCGCCACTGGGACTCATGCTTGACTGCTGATAATAGCCGAAATCCTGGGTAGGGCAAATCCCCCTTGTAGGTTATAGATGGAATCGAACTCCTCCAAAGATGTCAAACCAGGGGATCAAACACTCTCATCATGTGAATAAAAAATGAGGGATGCTCCCATAGTGTGAAACCATATAAAATTTAATAGCATCAAATAAAAGTTCTACTTACATCAAATGTAAAGAATGCTCGCAGATACATATAAGAAAAAACGCCGGCCGGCTAGCAGAACACCCGCTCACAGTGCGGAACGTGATGACGTCAGTGCGTCAGCCTCCCTACGTCCGTTTCGACAAATCGTCGTCTTCTGGGGAACGTGTTCTGCTAGCCGGCCGGCGTTTTTTCTTATATGTATCTGCGAGCATTCTTTACATTTGATGTAAGTAGAACTTTTATTTGATGCTATTAAATTTTATATGGTTTCACACTATGGGAGCATCCCTCATTTTTTATTCACATGATGAGAGTGTTTGATCCCCTGGTTTGACATCTTTGGAGGAGTTCGATTCCATCTATAACCTACAAGGGGGATTTGCCCTACCCAGGATTTCGGCTATTATCAGCAGTCAAGCATGAGTCCCAGTGGCGACACCTAGTGGTTTTGATCTCTCCTTGATGCCCTTTGAGTTACAGGCTTATCAAAGCTTGCCCTCCGGTAAGCGCAATATTAGGACGGTGGTGGATTAAGATCACAAGGGTGGATTTCCCATATTCACGTTCCTGAAAGTTTTATGTCACTAAAGGATTTTTTATGTCACTATCATTTCTAATTTGTATTGGACTTCACTATTTGAACAATTTGTTTGTACTAATTTTTTATAATTTTTACTTCACCAATATTTTTTGATT
The DNA here is from genome assembly GCA_028564925.1 of Lithobates sylvaticus. Lineage (NCBI taxonomy): Eukaryota > Metazoa > Chordata > Amphibia > Anura > Ranidae > Lithobates > Lithobates sylvaticus. Next base: position 46,847,398 of record CM053029.1, read on the forward strand.
ATCACTTTTTCACCTTGTATTGGGACTTCATTGTATGATTATCTGTCTATACAGATTTTTTCATCATTTTCTCACGAATTATTATTTAGATGGTTTCATTATCATCTTTCCTCAATTTTTTTTTCGATTCGTAACTTTTTTTTTTTTCGATTCGTAATGAATGGACTGAACAAAAAAAACGAAACAAAAAAAAACGCATTTTTTTCGGAAACGAAAAAAACGAAACGAAAATAAACACATTTTTTTGTTGTGCACATATCTAATACTACGAGGACGCAAATCCGAAAAGTAATAACAAAGTAATAATAACTAACTATTAAATTATAGGTATTGGAATTTCCTTTCAAATTTGGCTGTTAGTGAACGTAACAAATACGAATTTATCCGAAAATACGAATGCCGCATCTATACTAATGGAACGGAATGAATTAATAATAAATAATAATAAAACATTTTCATTATTATTGTTATTTATTATTATTATGTTCCATTCATTTAGAGGCGGCATTCATTATTTTGAATAATTCGTGACTTCAGATAAATTTGTATTCGTTACGTTCACTAACAGCCAAATTTAAATGCCTATAATTTAATAGTTAGTTATTATTTCAGATTTTTGTTTTTTTTCAGATTTTCGAATTTATGAATTTCCAAATTTACGAATTTTACACATTTTTGAATTGACCAATTTACGAATTTTTGAATATTTACATTTATGAATATTCGTAAAAAATTGTTAAACGTGTCTTTGTTCATTCTGATGTTTCCGAATTAATGTATTTGTCGAAATTTGTTAAAAAATTAAGTCGGATGTAAACACACTTGGCGGTTATCGTCATTCCTTTCCTCACGCTGTGACAGTGTGAAGAGAGGAGAGCCGGTAATCGGCTAGTGTGAAAGGGGACATCTACACTGATAATCAGGGTACTGATCATCAGTGTCCAGATAATCAGTGCAGCCCCAATAGTGCCCACCAGTGCTGTCTATCAGTGCTCATCAGTGCCGCCTCATCACTGCCCATCATTGCCGCCTCAACACTGCCCATCAGTGGAGACTATCCGTGCCCATCAGTGCTGCCTCATCACTGCCCATCAGTGCAGCCTAGCAGTGCCCAGCAGTGCTGCCTATTAGTGCCCATCAGTGCCACCTATTAGTGCCCATCAGTGCTGCCTATTAGTGCAGCCTCATCAGTGCCCATTAGCGCAGGCTATCAGTGTCCATCAGTGCTGCCTATCAGTGCCCATCAGTACCGCCTCATCACTGCCATCAGTGCTGCCTATTAGTGCCCATCAATGCCACCTATCAGTGCCCATCAGTGCTGCCTCATCACTGCCCATCATTGCTCCCTATCAGTGCCCATCAGTGCTGCCTCATCACTGCCTGGCAGTGCCCGGCAGTGCTGCCTATTAGTGCCCATCAGTGCCACCTATCAGGGCAGCCTATCGGTGCCCATCATTGCCACCTATCAGTGCCCATCAGTGCCACCTCATAACTGCCCATCAGTGCTGCCTAGCAGTGCCCATCAGTGCCACCCCATCACTGCCCATCAGTGCTGCCTCATCAGTGCCCATCAGTGCGGGCTATCAGTGCCCATCAGTGCTGCCTATCAGTGCCCATCAGTGCAGGCTATCAGTGCCCATCAGTTCTGCCTATCAGTGCCCATCAGTGCCCATCAGTGCTGCCTATTAGTGCCACCTATAAATGCCACCTATCAGTGCTCCCTATTAGTGCCCACCAATGCCACCTATCAGTGCCCATCAGGGCAGCCTATCAGTGCCCATACGTTCTGCCCCTCCGTGCCCATTAGTGCCACCTATCAGTGCCATCAGTGCCACCCCATCACTGCCCATCAGTGCTGCCTATCAGTGCCGCCTCATCAGTGCCCATCAGTGCTGCCTATCAGTGCCCATCAGTGCTACCTCATCACTGCCTATCAGTGCCAAGCAGTGCTGCCTATTAGTGCCCATCAGTGCCACCTATCAGTGCCCATCAGGGCAGCCTATCAGTGCCCATCAGTGCCGTCTATTAGTGCCACCTATCAGTGCCACCTATATGTGCCCATCAGTGCCCATCAGTGCCACCTCATCACTGCCCATCCGTGCTGCCTAGCAGTGCCCATCAGTGCCACCCCATCACTGCCCATCAGTGCTGCCTCATCAGTGCCCATCAGTGCAGGCTATCAGTGCCCATCAGTGCTGCCTATTAGTGCCACCTATAAGTGCCACCTATCTGTGCTGCCTATTAGTGCCCATCAATGCCACCTATCAGTGCCCATCAGGGCAGCCTATCAGTGCCCATAAGTTCTGCCCCTCCGTGCCCACCAGTGCCACCTATCAGTGCCACCTATTAGTGTCACCTATCAGTGCCCATCAGTGCCACCCCATCACTGCCCATCAGTGCTGCCTATCAGTGCTGCCCCATCACTACCCATCAATGCTGCCTAGCAGTGCCCATCAGTGAAAGAAAACAATTACCTGTTTGCAAAATTTGATCACAGAAACTAAGAAAAACATTTTATTCAAAATTCTTGGTCTTTTTTTGTTTGTTTAGCAAAAAGTAAAAAGTGCAGTGGTGATTAAATATCACCTAAAGAAAGCTTTATTTGTGGGAAAAAGATAATAAAAATGTAATTTGGGTACAGTGTTGCATAACTGAGTAATTGTCATTCAAAGTATGAGAGCAATGAAAGCTGAAAATTGGCCTGGGCAGGAAGGGGGGTAAAAGTGCCCGGTAGGCAAGTGGTTAATAATAATCTTAGTTAATGCCTAATGTCACCATAATATCGATATCCACAGAACAGGTTATAGATTTTTTTCCTCTACAATGTTTTTCCCCCCAGATATATAGTATGTAAATGGAAGTGACATGTTTTCATCTCTAACTCTATATATTACTACCTTCTTCTTTATCATAATAATGGTACAGTGTTAATATGATGCGCATTATATTATCTTCTAATATCTAAATAATATCTTCTGTAACAATAATAGTTGATATATGTTTATGCCCTTTTACGCAACACTCTTTATTTTCTGAATATAAACTTTAATGTGACAAAAAAAACGACTTTTGTCTACTAGATGGCGCTAAGTATTCCATGATACTTGGCACCATCTAGTGGTCAAATGTGATATATAACATTTTAAATGTATGAAAAACTATTTACCAGCAACTGCAGGGAATGGGAAAAAAAAAAACTATTACATGCCCAGTTCCTGGTAAAGAGAAGTCATTTCTACAGAGAACTTCCTTTGAGAGAATAATTTTATCACTTGTTGAGATGGTTCCCACTCCCTCACCTCCATCACCTCTCCTAAATACCGATGAACAGACTCTGCAAGACTGCAAATTGATCATTTCAGTTATGCATAATACAAGAGGTAATGCAGAATTGCAATTGCAAAGGCAAAAATATGCCTGAAGATGCCTGAAATTCACTTTGCTCAGGTGTGAATACAGCATAAAGTTTTTGTTGACCTAAAAAAAAAAAAAATAGAGATCCTGTTCCCCAAAATAAACAGCACAGTGCTTGTGCTGTCTAATCTGCCCTCTCTCGATTGTAATAAATCTGGCTGATCCTGCCACTTCCTGAGTCCCCCTCTCCTCGCTGACCACGATAATCATGGCTGCTGAGCCCTGACTACCGTGGTAAGCATACATCCCTTCGTCATCCGCAGCTCTCCTATCTGCTGTCTGCTGTCCTCTCTCCCCCTCCTCCCTGCCTGTCAGCTCCATGTTCTGTGTCTCTATGTCTGCGCCCCCTGCCAGCCCCTCTATTATAGTCAGGCATACCACACTGTATAAGTCTTTTATTAAAACAAGCCATGTAAATACCTTTTTAGAGCGATCTTCAGGCTGGTCACGTGACTCTCGGCCGGTCTCCAGGGCTACTGCGGGAGGGACTGCTGTGTGACTGCCATGTGGCCTCCGCGGCTGACATCCAAGGGAGATATTGGCCCCTCCTGCAGTAGCCCTGTATCAGAGGTGTACAGCGGCCGTGAGTAACGTGACCGGCCTGAAGATCGCTCTAAAAAGGTATTTACATGCATCGTTTTGATAAAAGGCTTATACAGTGTGATATGCCTAAATATAATAGAGGGGCTGGCAGTGATTTATACTTTTTGGTTCACAAACACTTTAATGCGGCATGTACAGTGCCTTGAAAAAGTTTTCATACCCCTTGAAATGTTGCACATTTTGTCATGTTACAAACCAAAAACATAAATGTATATTATTGGGATGTTATGTGATAGACCAACACAAAATGTAACATAATTGTCAAGTGGAAGGAAAATGATAAATTGTTTTCATTTTTTTTTTACAATTTAATATGTGAAAAGTGTGGGGTACATTTGTATAGCGCCCCCCTAAGTCAATACTTTTGTAGAACCCCCTTTCACTGCAATTACAGCTGCAATTTGTTTTGGGGATGTCTCTACCAGCTTTGCACATCTAGGGAGTGACATTTTTTCCGAAGCTCTGTCAGATTGGATGGAGAGCGTCTGTGAACAGCAATTTTCAAGTCTTGCCACAGATTCTCAATTGGATTTAGGTCTGGACTTTGACTGGGCCATTCTAACACATTAATATGCTTTGATCTAAAGTACCATTCCATTGTAGCTCTGGCTGTATGTTTAGGGTTGTTGTCCTGCTGGAAGATGAACCTCCACCCCAGTCTCAAGTCTTTTGCAGACTCTAATGCCCCGTACACACGATCGGAAATTCCACCAGCAAAAGTCTGATGAGAGCTTTTGGTCCAAAAATACGATCGTGTGTATGCTCCATTGGACTTTTGCTGGCGGAATTCCAGCCAGCAAAAGATTGAGAGCAGGTTTCTCAATTTTTCGGTCGGAAAAAGTTCCGATCAGAAATTCCGATCGTCTGTACCAATTCCGACGCGCAAAATTCCTACGCATGCTCGGAAACAATTTGACGCATGGTTGGAAGCATTGAACTTAATTTTCTCGGCTCGTCGTAGTGTTGTACATCACCGCGTTCTTGACGGTCGAAAGTTCAGCAAACTTTTGTGTGACCGTGTGTATGCAAGCCAAGCTTGAGCGGAAATCCGTCGGAAAAAAACATCCAAGATTTTTCCGACGGAAACTCCCCTCGTGTGTTTCCGACCGCGTGTACGCGGCATTACAGGTTTTCTTCTAAGATTGCCCTGTACTTGGCTCCATCCATCTTCCCATCAACATTGACCAGCTTCCCTGTCCCCGCTGAAGAAAAGCATCCCCACAACATGATGCTGCAACCACCATGTTTCACGGTGGGGGATGGTGTGTTCAGGGTGATGTGCAGTGTTAGTTTTCCACCACACATAGCATTTTGCTTTTAGGCCAAAACGTTCATTTTTGGTCTCATCTGACCAGATTTTCTGTGTCTCCCACATGGCTTCTCGCAAACTGCAAACAATACTTCTTATCGCTTTCTTTCAACAATGGCTTTCTTCTTACCACTCTTCCATTTGTGGAGTGCATGACTAATAGTTGTCTGTGGACAGATTCTCCCACCTGAGCTGTGGATTTCTGCAGCTCCTCCAGAGTTCCCATGGGCCTATTGGCTGCTTCTCTGACTAATGCTCTCCTTGCCCGGCCTGTCAGATTAGATGTGTGACAGACCTAGCCGGGACACAGGCTGTTGGAGGGGACTGAATGTGAGCCTATTACCTTGCGATTATGGGCCCTGGCATTTGGGGGGAACAGTGCTCTTTGAGCTGCAAGCCTGGGACCCTGAGCTGGTGTTACTTGGATTCAGGTCCATGCTGGCCCCCCAATACACATAGAATCTGTATGTGTATTTGGCATATTAGCAAGAGATGCTAATGTCATGAACTCCAGACAGCCTGTCTGTTATGTAATTGAGTATAGTCTGGCTTGTAGGAGTGTTTCACCTATTGTTGTGTGTGCTAATTAACCCTGCAATTGAATGATGGAGCCCAGTGTTGATTAAGATAATTAGCTCATGCTAATTAGGTTAGGCTTTAGTCATCTGGCTATATTAATGTGTGTGACATGTCAAATAAAGTTCATTCCTGATGTACCCTACACTGGTGTTGTCTGGTGACTGGGTGGGCTAAAGGGTCTTGGATTGTATGGTACCGGACGGAGGAAGCATTTACGGCGGACATCTTGAGTACGGGGTCCGTCACAAGGTGGACGGCCATGTCTTGGTAGGTTTGCAGTTATGCCATACCTTTTCCATTTTCCGATGATGGATTGAACAGTGCTCCGTCAGATGTTCAAAGCTTGGGATATTTTTTACAACCTAACCCTTCTTTAATTTTTTCCACAACATTATCCCTGACCTGTCTGGTGTGTTCCTTGGCCTTCACAATGCTGTTTGTTCATTAAGGTTCTCTAACAAACCTCTAAAGCTTCACATAATAGCTGTATTTATACTGAAATTAAACTACAAACAGGTGGACCTTAAGGTGACTTCTAAAGGCAATTGGTTCCACTAGATTTCAGTTAGGGTTTTCAGAGTAAAGGGGGCTGAATACAAATGCACGCCACACTTTTCACATATTTATTTGGAAAAAAATTGGGAAAACCATTTATCACTTTCCTTCCACTTCACAATTGTGTGCCACTTTGTGACGGTCTATCACATAAATTCCCAATAAAATATATTTACGTTTTTGGTTGTAACATGACAAAATGTGGAAAAATTTAAATTTCTCCCCATTTCATAATGCAATTATTTTGAATCTTTTTTTCCAAACATGGTAAAATGAAGGTTACATGAAGTTTACAGAGGTGGACATCTCTGCATGACTGCAGGGTATTGTTATCATTTATTATGTTATGAGATCAGGAAAATAATGTCAGATGGAAACTAAGGACTTGTGTTATCTAGCTAAAACTAACAACAGAGCAATCAATGAGAAATTATAATATTGCCAGGAAAAAGTTGTCTTTTTGAAACATGAAACTGAGTTCTTACACAAACAGCATGATCGAAAACAAGCCATTGTAATATATTTCATGCCACCTGGACCCATTAATGAAGGGTTCACCCCAATATATCAGAGCTGTAGCTTTATGAAAAGGTGCTATTAGACAAAGTTACCGACATATTTTGGTCAAATATTTCATTTTTAACCACTTACGGACCGCCCACCGTCGTTTTACGTCGGTACTTTGAAGAGAAATATTGTTCTTATGGCAGCAGCTAGCTACCATAATGTATCCTCTTCTTCAGAGGGCGGTCCGCTTCAAGATAAAAGTGGTCTCTGCACCCATCTCCATATCATTGCAGGTCAGAAGCAACGTCAAAACCTCACTTCCGCCCAAAGATCTTAAAGGGACATTTTTTATTTTATTTTATATATATATATATATATAATATATATATATTTATATATATATATATATATATAAATAATGTGATTTGAAAAGTAGTTTAGCCATGTTGAAGTCATATTTGTCTTTTGTACGTTTTCCATTTTATGTAGAATTGTCTGTGTTTACATATGCTGACAAGTCAGCATGCCCACAATTAAGCTAGAAGGCCATTCTGACCACAGGAGTGTACAGCCAGTACTCTGTAAATATGTCTTATCAATCATTTGTTTTTCACAATGAAAAGTCATTTTGTAATGAAAAAGCTGCTCAGCTATTATATGCTCCACAATGGAGTTTTTGCCTCTTTGGCCAGGACTACCTCCACCTAAGCGTGTGGAGGTTCCAGGTTAAAGGTAGCAGGTATGGTTAGTGATCAAAATAGAGCAGACTGTAAAGGAAATATGTAAGTTCTGTATATAATTGTATTATATTTTATATGTATTGCACACTGCCCTCACTGTGCACATGGCACTAATGTTTTCAGTACATGTTTACATTCTTTCGAGTCCTGAATAGAAATAGTCTGCCTATGTTACGCCCCTTGTTACCATAAACATACAATTGTAATATTAATGTGATACCTATGTAATCATGTGTATAAAAACCTTCAATTGCGTCATAATAAAGACAATTGACAGTCCGTTAGCTTTGTTTTGTGTTTTTATTGAGGGATTATAACTTGGATGGGGTTGAGGAATTCATGGGATGCCAGGAAAGATTATTTGTTTGCATAGCTTGGGACAGATTCTAAACTCTCCTCTTGCTCCAGCACAACTCTTCAGGCACAGCTAGCATGTGGTTGGGCCCAACACTGTCTTCAGCCAGGCCCTAGCAACAGCCCCAAAAATCCTACTTCTAGCACCTACCTAAAGTAGAGGATGCTACACTTTTATTATGAGTAATTGAAAAGTTACTGATGAACTCAGTTGTAAGAGCACAAGCCATATGTAGACTGCGGAAGCAATCTGAATATTCAGTTTTAAAGTGGAACTTTAAACATTAACCTGTCCAGGTTTACCCCCCTTCATGACCAGGCCATTTTTTGTGGTAAGGCACTGCGTTACTTGTGCCCTAATCCCATGTAATGTGCCCTGCTCTCTTTTAAGGTGCCTCCCCGATCCCATGTAATGGACCCTGCTCTCCTGTAATGTTCCCTGCTTCCATAAAATGTGCCCTGCTCTCTAGTTCAACCCAGAATTGAGCATCTGTGTAGAAAAAGCAAGCACGAGTGTCACATTAAATGGGTATGTTTTAATATCGATCTATTACTTAAAATGACGAAATATTACTTAATGCTATTTCGAAAACTATATTTTTATATTTTTTTATATCAACAGCTTGCTTTTATTGCTACATACATAAACGGTGTAAGAACAGTGCAAAGGCTAATGTGTTTTGGCACAAAAGGCCTTGATCACAGCATATCAGACATGTGAAATACAAAACATATATATAGACATAATACAGCTCAATAAAATAGTAAGTGCATAAAACAATTAAGTCATTTAGGTGAATTGTCACCATAGAACAGAAAGAGAAGTGCCACTGGATTGCATAATATAACAATAAAAATATGTCAGATTCCAGGGTGATGTAACAGGAGTTTTAAATACATTATAACCTGCAGCAGAAAAAAAGGTACTAAATTAGCAGAATAGTAAAAATCTCCAAAACAGGACTGGCTGTATTCAATTTTAAAAGCATTTCATTTCAAAAATAACCCCCCAAAGCCCCCCCCCCCCCCCACTGCCACAACTTATAACATAGGTTGATTCCTTTACAAGGATTCAAGAAGGTTTCATAAGGTCCGCTTCTGCATAATCTTTATTCCTTGATGCTGATTACATTCACTTCAAATGGATAACATACAAATACATTATTTATTTTAATTTAATCAAACAATTAAGTTTACATTGAGAGGCATATAAATAAAAGCCGCAGACCAATCAAGCCACAGTAGGCTTGTCTACACTTGCTCGCATATCTGCTCGGTAGATTTGTCCATCTGCAACCAAAGTAGATCATAACATTTTCTGTCCTCTATATATGGTGCTACTTAGACCTGGACATCCCACTGAAGAATGTGCTCTAAACAATATTAAAACGCACCACTGATTGTTAATGAGGACATATAAATGAAAGCATAAAATCTATCTCATTTTTAACAACGACCATTATAGGGTGGATATGTTCAGGGTTACGGTGGCAGGAGGTCATCTGCCAAACATCTAGAATTGCGACTGGTAGCTTAGAGAACATAGCCCTCATCAAAGTGTCCAGCTGCAATGATAACCAGTCACTTCCATGTTCAAACAGGTAGCCAGTGTTGGCCGATTTGATGAGGATCTTTGTTTCGGGGCTGCGCTCCAACAGCCGAACTACTGCTTCTCGAATGTGATGTAACCTATTGATATACACTCCAACAGGGTAGGTGATAAGGTGGCTCCAGCATGTTATCACGATGATCGTCCCTTTACGGTTCCCCAATATATCCAACTCTGAAGCAATGTAGCGTAGTTCACGTACTGCAGTACGATCCATGCGTAAAGGTTTCTGGTGGGCTCTCCACTGGACCAAATAATTAAATTCTGCATCTGTGGCTAGAATTGGACCTGTGTTATAGACTGTATGAAGATCGATCTTCTTCAGAGCTAAGATTTTGGAAATAAAATGCAAGGTAAAATTAACAAGTGAATCAAAATCAAGATAACCAAAAGTTTTGCATACACTTCTACTATAACATTTCTTTGCTGCATGTGTCCCAATGGGAGATTTCCAATTGTAGGGAAGTGTTTTTGTACAATGTCTGTGAGTTTTTTTGCATTCATGCCTGTTATCTACCATAGAGTTCTTGTTACAAACAGATTCTTCCTGTTAAGAGGTTGTTTCATGTCCCTGCTTAAGGGTCAGGAAACCCCTCAAGGCTATATATGTGGATGTTTATATATGTGGATGCAGCTGCGCTTCCCCTGTGAGAAGCTGCCAACACGACAATATGACAAATTGTGTAGTGAATAAAGAAAATAAATAAGTGTGGCGCTATAAAAATGTGTATCTGATCGATAGCCGTAGATGGGAATGGAATCCTTAGTACAATGCCATCGCGCAGAATTTGGTGACTAACCACCATACACAGATGGTGAACAAGTATAAATATAAACAGTCCACATCAGAAATGTTCATAAAAAATAAAATATAAAGACATAAGACATTCGTGTTGCTTATAGGTGTAAATCTGTTGAATTATAACCCAAAAAATAGAAAAATAATACAAACGTGTGTAGACACACTTGGTATTGCGGTATTCTGATGGTAGATACCACACACTATGTTATAATTGGTATGTAAAATACACAACAACCAAGGCCACAATTGTAATAATCACACTGTGGTCATAACCAAATGCGCTTGTATATATGAAGGGAGTAACTCCCAAAAGCGGTGATGGACACCGTAGTAACGTGTGTAAAATATCCAATAATCAAATTGTGATAAAGATAAATACTAATAAACACGTGCTGAAATTAACCCAATGGCTATATTCATAAGATAGTCCAAGGTGAAAAAGTTCATATATAACGATATATCGATATTCCTATGACACTTCGTAATGTTCATCAACGTGACATCCTCATATAATTTGGATGGCGTCTAGAACTGTATGGTGTAGAGGTAAGATTTAGTACGCTTACCGTTAAGGATGGACCCACTGACCTTTGGTGAGGGGTCAAACGAGCTTGAATATGCCGGCAGGTGATGCTTGCAGAGAGGTGAGCCAGGATCAAGAAACTGGAACAAGACTGAGCCGGCACAACAGTCTATACTCACCAGATCACGAATGTAGATACAACGAACACACTCGGAAGGGCTACAAGGACACTTGATTGTTTTAACCCCAAAAAACTTCAATGGGTCAGGACCATGAAAATAAAAGAGATATAGAGGGCCTCCTCATAGTGTAAAACAATCCGGTCACGGATTAAAATTTTATTTTTAAAAATCTTGTTTGTCAGGTAAAACGATCAAAGTAAAAACAAAGACAAACCAAGAAGTAAGTAAACGCAGTGGTAGTGTGTCTAGCGTAACCGCCCGACGCGTTTCGTCTCACAAGACTTCAACAGGGGCATATATATGTGGATGTCTTACAGGATGTGAGGGAGAGAGAGTGGCCAGACACATGCTGTGCAAACCAGAGGTGCTGCAGGCTGATTTTGTGCTGTATCCATCCTTCCAGGCCGAAAAGGGACAATACAATATAGGTAAGTGTTTCTGCACTGTGTAGCTCACTGTTTGTTATATTACTGTCACTCCTGTGTGGGAATCAGCAATATCTGTTAGAGGCTTCTCAGATTCACGAATAAACAGAGAAAAAGCACTCACATTGCCTCATCCGCGAATATTGGGAACAAAAAGAAAAAAAGGATTTCAAAGAAAACCTGTGGTCGGACTATAAAGGCACAACAAACACTGGGAGTATAACAAATTGTTTTAGCATTTATTGAAAAATACATATAGTATAAAGACATGAGACATGAAAGAAATAATAAAAATCACATATACAGATAAGAATCGATACATGATGTGAGCCCTAATTCATCTACACTTTTCGTTGTACACTTCTTCAGGACAAATTTGGGGTTCAGTAGTTGCAAAGAAGAGAAGGATCTCACTATCTTGCAAGAGGGTCACGTAAATACATAATAATCAATCAGTGATTAGACAGAAAATGGTTTCCAATAAAGAAAAACATACGGAAAAACTCAGGGGCAACACAGCTCAATATAGCCAAAACACATAGAGGCCACCTGTGGGCTGATCATCAAAACCTTATTGAACGGGGGATATTAGATGGGAGATGTAATATGCCGTGGACTATGACGAATAGATCAAAGAAGATCCTTGAGTTACAAAAAAGACCACAGATAGAAGCCTGACTGTTTATCCAATATGGTGGATCCAGATCCCAGCTACCATCATCCCAAACAAATAAGTATATGGTGGTATCACTAAAATCCCCTCTCTCCCTATTCGTCATGGTCCACGGCATATTACATCTCCCATCTAATATCCCTTGTTCAGTAAGGTTTTGATGATCAGCCCACAGGTGGCCTCTATGTGTTTCAGCTGTATTGAGCTATGTTGCCCCTGAGTTTTTCCGTATGTTTTTCTTTATTGGAAACCATTTTCTGTCTGATCACTGATTGATTAATACGTATTTACGTGACCCTCTTGCAAGATAGTGAGATCCTTCACTTTTTTGCAACTACTGAACCCCAAATGTTTCAGCGTGTAGACACATTAGGGCTCACATCATGTATTGATTCTTATCTGTATATGTGATTTTTATTATTTCTTTCATGTCTCTGGTCTTTATACTATATGTATTTTTCAATAAATGCTAAAACAATTTTTTGTACTCCCAGTGTTTGTTGTGCCTTTAAAGTCCGGCCACAGTTTTTTTTGAATTCCTTTTTTTCTTTTTGCTTCTCAGATTCACTGAAACTTTCTATTTGCATATTGCAATATACTTGGGCTATTCTCAAGTGTATGAGAGCAAAGCTCATTTGATTATAACCTATTAAGTAACTGGTTTAGGTTGAAGTGTATAGCTGCCACTTTATTGATTAAAGCAACAGTATCCCTTTTTGGTCTGGGGGGTTCCTAGCTATTATTAGCCTAGGGAATGGTAAACAGCTCAGGGTAGCGTCAGGATAGGCTTCCGATGGCCATTTAGATAGGTAGTGGTCTGTTAGAATTGATAGACTTTAGTCAGGCTAGGGACCAAGAGATAGGCTAGATCTAAGATAGGCCTGATTTGCCTTGCAGGGGGCGTGTTCCAGACTTCTTCGCCATCAGTCTGTTAGACTGTACAAGTGTCCCCAGGAAGCCACCGCTCCACATATGCATCAGTATTCATCCTCTCAAGCCAGATTGTGTTACACCTTGCAAGTCAACTCATCACCCTGCAACCAAACGATGCCACAGGCCTAATTGGAGGTATTGGTGTTAAGGCCTTCAGTTATATACTGTATCTGGATATATAGATACATATATACACTGTTTTTCTAAGGCATATGTACATTCATCTTGTTATTGCTTTGGTTGTATGTAATGCCATCACTTTATCATATATAAAGTTACACTAATCACCTGCTGGTAAGTCTGCATATATTTACTGGGTGTATTAGTACTACTGCTGTCAGTTATTTTGGGTGAGTTACTAGTTTTTGTCCTAGAAAGGGATCATCTCTACATACGATGTTCTAGGTGGAGGCACTGCCAATTATATATTCATAGTCCACACTTCCTTTAGTGAAGGCTCTGGCTCCTTTGGTTACCTGCACGTTAGCGCCATAGCCTGTGTGGAGAGGGCAACTTCATATGACATATAACAGGGTTACACCATTATTTCCTTTCACAGTGAAAACATTGGGGTCAAATCACTAAGAGTTAAATAACGCATGCGGTAAATCAAGAATTTAGCATTAAATTACGAATTTTTTTGATTGTTCTGTAACTACCACATTTTCTCATGCGGTAATTTATCACACGTGTGGGTGGTTAAGGGTTGTTTAAGGTCATTTTCTTGTAACAGTTTACATTTCAACATGTTAATCTTTTTTTCTTTTGCAAACAACAATTTTTTAATCAAACATTTTTACTAGTTCTTGATGTTAAATTTCAGCCGATGTTTGCATTTAATGTGCACTGCACGTCATGATTTAATAAAAAATAAATAAAATACTTGTGTACTCGCAATATAAAATGCCACATTTGTATGTGTCCACTGCTGGTGGAATAGTGTCAACTTTCTGTGGGACCTCTGTGGGTGGAATTAGAACCCTGAGGGTAGTATTGCACCCCTTTCTGTGGATGGAATAGTACCCCTTCCTGTGGGTGTTCTGTGGGTGGAATTAGGCCCCTTTCTGTGGGTCTTCTGTGGGTTGAATTAGGCTCTCGGTGGGTGGAATGTCCCTTTCTGAGGGTCTTTTGTGGTTAGAATTAGGCCCCTTTCTGTGGGTCCTCTGTGGGTTGAATTAGGCTCTTGGTGGGTGGAATGTCCCTTTCTGAGGGTCTTCTGTGGGTGGAATTAGTCCCCTTTCTGTGGGTCTTCTGTGGGTGGAATTAGACCCCTCTCTGTGAGTAGCATTTCACCCCTTCCTGTGGGTGGAATAGTGCTCCTTTCTGTGGTTCTTCTGTGGGTGGAATAGTGACCCTTTCTGTGGGTCTTCTTTGGGTAGAATTAGACCCCTCTCTGAGGGTAGTTTTTGCACCCCTTAATGTGGGTGGAATAGCACCCATTTCTGTGGGTCTTCTGTGGGTGGAATTAGGCCCCTTTCTGTGGGTCTTCTGTGGGTAGAAGTAGACCCCTCTAAGGGTAGTATTGCACCCCTTTATGTGGGTGGAATTAGACCCCTCTTTGAGGGTAGTATTGCACCCCTTCCTGTGGGTGTTCTGTGGGTGGAATTAGGCTCCTGGTGGGTGGAATGCCCTTTTCTGGGGGTTTGAATAGGCCCCTCCTTCTGGTACTGCACTAGTTACCGTCACCAAAAGGGCGGTGTTAAATATCGCACCTTTGTTTAAGTTTCTTTTTAGTTTGCGATTTGGACCTAACAGATTACCTCACGATTTTTTGTGATATTTACAGACAAATATGTTTTCATTGTTTACTGCAAAATTATATATTTTTTTGTTTTGTTTTTATGAATTGGACTTTTTAATTTTATTTACTGCATGCAATAATGTATGCAAATAAGTAACATGATACCCTTACCACATGCAAAGTCACTAGGACAGGCAGCAAAGAGAAATCTTCCCAACAGGACACCAACAACAATAAATACCTGATAGGGGTTCTACTTATTCCCTGTTATGTAACATACTTGGTATGAAAGCCACAAGGTATTCCCACCATTGTCGCATTGTAGAGTCTCCGAACATGTAGACAATCTTCCCAGCAAGGCATTTTGCTGCCAAAGTATGATTATCAAACTGTTTATTGGAGCAGACCAGAGACTTCCAGACATCTTGGTAGTAGAATCCTGAGGGGTTTGGATTCTTTAGCCCAGCGATACATGCAACATTTGTACCTAGAGAACAAATAATAATAAAGATCACACTTCTCATGATGCCATTAACACCAAATCTTTATTTATGATTATGGATAATTATTATCTGTAATTATATTTTGTAGCGGTACCCCATAGGGGATGCTGGATATTGTGGTCCACCTGTCACCCTCCCCAGCTTCACATTCACTTCCCAGACACTCCAAGACAATTGACAGTCCGTTAGCTTTGTTTTGTGTTATTATTGAGGGATTATAACTTGGATGGGGTTAAAGGAATTCATGGGATACCAGGAAAGATTATTTGTTTGCATAGCTTGGGACAGATTCTAAACTCCTCCTCTTGCTCCAGCACAACTCTTCAGGCACAGCTAGCATGTGGTTGGGCCTAACACTGACTTCCGCCAGGCCCTAGCAACAGCCCTTTTCAGGCAGGGACCGTGGGCTCCTTTGGTGTAGCAAAAAGAGAAATGGAAAGTTATGGTGCTAGCTGTCCTAGGTGGACTACTGATCCCAGTCAGCCCTCCTCAGGCCCTGCCAGCCCTCCTGGTTGCAGCTCCCCAACTCCACTGCCCTTGACATCACAGTCTCTCCCGATGGCTCTACATTCATCTCAGACTGCACACTCCCAGTCCACTCCGGCATGCCTCCCTCTCCTGAAGACTTTGCCTGGTAGTACCTTCCACCTGTCCTCTCCTGCTCCTAGTCAGGACACCCCTATGGTTTGTGCGAGGGTCCCTTCCACTCATGAGCTCCAGGCCGAAGGTCACCCCCACCCCCCCAGAATGGGGAGCTTCTTTAAGGGCCATGAAAGTAGGTACTCCATCTCCCAGTTCTTTCACCTGACAACACCTCCCCAGCTGGGCTGACCCTGGGTATATCAAGGAGGCCTACCCCCTGTTTGTGAGTCACCAGCCTACTCTAAGCCCACACAGATCTAAACAAACAGGCCTAGCTCATAGCTAGGCCTGATTGAATTTACCTGGACTACAAAAATCCTACTTCTAGCACCTACCTAAAGTAGAGGATGCTACACTTTTATTATGAGTAACTGAAAAATTACTGATGAACTCAGTTGTAAGGTCACAAGCCATATGTAGACTCCGGAAGCAATCTGAATATTCAGTCTTAAAGTGGAAATTTAAACATTAACCTGTCCAGCTCCGGAAGGGTTACCCCCCTTCATGACCAGGCCATTTTTTGTGGTAAGGCACTGCATTACTTGTGCCCTAATCCCATGTAATGTGCCCTGCTCTCTTTTAACCACTTTACAACCGGCCCATAGCCGAATGACGGCTACAGGGCGGTTGCTTAACTCTGGGAGGGCGTCATATGACGTCCTCCCGGAATTCCCCTCTTGCGCGCCCCCTGGGGCGCGCACTCGAGAACATCCGCGATCGCCGGGTCCAGAGGACCCGGCGGATCACGGATCACGGTAAACGGCCGCTCATCGCGGCCCTTTACCACGTGATCGCGGAGCGATCACATGTAAGCAAACCGGCGTCATTTGATGACGCCGGTTCCTATCCCCTCCTCTCTCTGTACCGATCGGTACAGTGTGAGAGGAGAGGGGGAGGGATCGGTGGCAGCAGTGCTGTGGGCGGGATCTGTAGTGCCCACAGCCTGCTCTGCCACCACCGATCCATCCATCCATGCTCAGCCATCCCTCCATACCCTGCAATACACAGCAATAGCCTGCAGTGTATTGCTGGGTATTGCAGGGTATGGAGGGATGGCTGAGCATGGATGGATGGATACCCAGCAGTAATCTGCCATACCCTCCAATACTGTGCCTTACCCTGCTATATTCTGCCATTCCCTGCGATACTCTGCCATTCCCTGCGATACTCTGCCATTCCCTGCGATACTCTGCCATTCCCTGCGATACTCTGCCATACCCTGCGATACTCTGCCATACCCTGCGATACTCTGCCATACCCTGCGATACTCTGCCATACCCTGCGATACTCTGCCATTACCTGCCATTACCTGCCATACCCTGCGATACTCTGCCATACCCTGCGATACTCTGCCATACCCTGCGATACTCTGCCATACCCTGCCATACCCTGCCATACTCTGCCATACCCTGCGATACTCTGCCATACCCTGCGATACTCTGCCATACCCTGCCATACCCTGCGATACTCTGCCATACCCTGCATACTCTGCCATACCCTGCCATACTCTGCCATACCCTGCCATACTCTGCCATACCCTGCCATACCCTGCCATACTCTGCCATACCCTGCCATACTCTGCCATACCCTGCCATACTCTGCCATACCCTGCCATACTCTGCCATACCCTGCCATGCCATACCCTGCCATACTCTGCCATGCCATACCCTGCCATACTCTGCCATGCCATACCCTGCGATACTCTGCCATACCCTGCGATACTCTGCCATACCCTGCGATACTCTGCCATACCCTGCCATACCCTGCGATACTCTGCCATACCCTGCCATACTCTGCCATACCCTGCCATACTCTGCCATACCCTGCCATACTCTGCCATACCCTGCCATGCCATACCCTGCCATACTCTGCCATGCCATACCCTGCCATACTCTGCCATGCCATACCCTGCCATACTCTGCCATACCATACCCTGCCATACTCTGCCATGCCATTACCTGCGATACTCTGCCATACCCTGCCATACCCTGCCATACCCTGCCATACTCTGCCATGCCATACCCTGCCATACCCAGCCATACCCTGCGATATTCTGCGATATTCTGCGATACCCTGCGATACCCTGCAATGCTCGCTACGATCAAAGCCAGGATCGTTTTTTTATTTTATTTCAGGCTTTCCAGCCTAGAGGTGAGATGTGGGGTCTTATTGACCCCATATCTCACTGTAAAGAGGACCTGTCATGCCATATTCCTATTACAAGGGATGTTTACATTCCTTGTAATAGGAATAAAAGTGATCAAAAAAATTTTTTGGGGGAAAAAAAGTGTCAAACTAAAATAAATAGTAAGTAAAATGAACAATAAAAAAAATAAAAAAAATTTAAAGCGCCCCTGTCCCCGTGCGCTCGCATGCAGAAGCGAATGCATACGTAAGTCCCGTCCACATATGAAAACGGTGTTCAAACCACACATGTGAGGTATCGCTGCGAACGTTGGAGCGAGAACAATAATTTTGGCCCTAGACCTCCTCTGTAACTCAAAACATGTAACCAGTAAAAAGTTTTAAAGCGCCGCCTATGGGGATTTTTAAGTAGCAAAGTTTGGCGCCATTCCACGAGCGCGTGCAATTTTGAAGGGTGACATGTTAGGTATCTATTTACTCGGCGTAACTTCATCTTTCACATTATGCAAAAACATTGGGCTATATTTACAGTTTTGTTTTTTTGTAAAGCACAAAACTTTTTTTTCCCAAAAAAAACGCGTTCGAAAAATTGCTGCGCAAGTACCGTGCTAGATAAAAAGTTGCAACGACCGCCATTGTATTCTCTAGGGTCTTTTCTAAAAAAACATATATAATGTTTTGGGGTTCTATGTAATTTTCTATCAAATAAATGATGATTTTGATCATCATGATGTAGGAGACAAATGTCAGAATTGTCCTGGGTGCTCCCTGCATGTTGGGCCTCTGTATGTGGCCACGCTGTGTAAAAGTCTCACACATGTGGTATCGCCGTACTTGGGAGTAATAGCAGAATGTGTTTTGGGGTGTAATTGCATTGTGGTATGCATATGCTGTGTGTGAGAAATAACCTGCTAATATGACAATTTTGTGAAAAAAAAAAAAATAAGAAAAAAAATCTTGATTTTGCAAAGAATTGTGGGAAAAAATTACAACTTCAAAAACTCACCATGCCTCTTTCCAAATACCTTGGAATGTCTTCTTTCCAAAAAGGGGTCATTTGGGGGGGTATTTGTACTTTTATGGCATGTTATGGACTCAAGAAATGAGATCGGCCGTCAGTACTTCAGTTGTGATCAATTTTCAGATATTGGCACCATAGCTTGTGGACTCTAAAGCCCCATACACACGGTTGGATTTTTGCATGGATTCTGTCCGATCGGACAATGTTGTTGAAAAATCAGACCGTGTGTATGCACCATCGGACAGTGTACGTCGGATTGTCCGACGGACAAAGTCCTATCTCCTGCTGGATAGATTTGCCGACAACACGGTCCGATCACACCAAATCCGATCGTGTGTACGGTTGTCCGACGGACAAAGTGCTACGCATGCTCAGTTCACATTACAAGACCAAAGCTATTGGCTACTAGCCTCTACGTAGTCCCGTCGTACGCAACGAACGTCACCACGTTCAGAATGATCGGATTTTCCGACAACTTTGTCCGACTGTGTGTACGCAAAACCAACATCGGACAAAGTACGACGGACATGATCCGACGGACCTGGTCCTCGGATAATCCGAGCGTGTGTATGGGGCTTAAAACTTTCACAACGACCAAATAATATATCCCAATTTGTACTTATTTTTACCAAGGATATGTAGCAGTATAAATTTTGGCCAAAATTTATCAAGAAAAATTACAAAATCTGCTAAATTTTATAACAGAAACGAAGAAAAATTCATTTTTTTACCGAATTTTCAGTCTTTTTTCTTTTATAGCGCAAAAAATAAAAAAACCAACGGTGATTAAATACCACCAAAAGAAAGCTCTATTTGTGTGAAAAAAAGGACAAAAATTTCATTTGGGTACAGTGTTGTATGACTGAGTAATTGTCATTCAAAATGTGAGAGCACCGAAAGCTGAAAATTGGTCTGGTTATTAAGGGTGTTTAAGTGCCCAGTGGTCAAGTGGTTAAGGTGCCTCCCCGATCACATGTAATGCACCCTGCTCTCCTGTAATGTTCCCTGCTTCCATAAAATGTGCCCTGCTCTCTAGTTCAACCCAGAATTGAGCATCTGTGTAGAAAAAGCAAGCACGAGTGTCACATTAAATGGGTATGTTTTAATATTGTTCTACTACTTAATGCTATTTCGAAAACTAGTTTTTATATCAACAGCCTGCTGATGACACCAATGTTTGGTGAGCTAGGTTATGCTCCACCGGCGAATTGAATTGAATACCTATCCCATCTGAGCGTTAAAGTGTCATGGGCGGTGCGGCCCTGGCTCTGCTTGCCTTCTCCCCTATGTGGTCCAGTGTCCATCCAACCTTGGTGATTGGCGTGGGTCGAATAACTTACCTGCTACATCCTCTTCTCTCGCTAACCGAGATGCCTGCTTATATGGTCTATTAAGGAGTTGATACACACTGAAGTTCCCTCAAGAAGCAGAAATATTCTGTGAAATATGTTGGAACCTAATGTGTTATGATTATGGATATAAACAAATGTATTATCTGTAACTCCAAATATGGATTCACACTGAGCCGCTGATTCCGCTTTATGCATTGCCTGTATATTTTTTTTTTTTATGTTTTTTGTTTTTTGGTTACCCATTCATGAGTTTTTAACATTTATGAATAATAAAGATGATTTATATATTTTAAATATTTGTACGTGTTTACCTCAGTGACAGCCTCACTTCCAATAAAGTCCTGTCACCAGTTAGGGGTGCCCCCCTTTTTTCTGAAATGCGTAATGTTCAGTGAGCTGTAGATGTGAACTTTATTTCAGGGGTTCCCCGAGATCTCAGACTTTTTGCCAAGAGTTCCACCATGGTAAAAAGCTGAGAATCCCTTCTTTAGACTGTGAACAGAGAGTAGAGTATAGCCAGGAGTTGCCACTGGCTGTCTGGGGATTTATTTTCCGGTCGCCCCATGACTTGTCCCTGCCCCGTGCTGATCTACTTACTGTCTCTGCTTGCTCTCTACTGCTGCCTCTCCAGCATGAATCCCTCCAACTGCCTCCTGTGGTGGGATGCTTTCAGGCCAGCTATCTCGAGCTCCAGCCCGAAGTAAAACCCCTCCATGGCAGGGGTCCCTCAAGGACCACCGACAGCCTCTCCTCAGCACTGCTTCTCCATCTTCCACCCGACTCCCCTGCTGGCATTGCCCATGTCTACTTATGGGCTTTCCCAGTCCCCTGCCAGACCCACCTCTGGGGATTGGCTAAGGGCCCATAAATATTCAAGGCAGCCAGCCCTCCTAACCTCCACCCACTAGTTCCAGTACATTCTCCAATGTTCTAGAAACAGGGGGAGGCCCCAGAGAGCTGCCGGGATGAGTCTTCCAGCCCTGGCCTCTAATAACCCTGACCCAGTGCTACATACAGTATAGCTATATACTTGATCGCCCCCTAGTGTTAACCCTTTCCTGCCAGTGCCACTTATATAGCAATCAGCACATTTTTATAGCACTGATTGCTGTATAAATTTCACTGGTCCAGAAAAAGTGTCACTTAAGGCCCATACACACGATCGGACTTTTTGACAACCAACATGCAAATTAGCTGTTTTGGACCAACATCCGACCGTGTGTACGCTCCATCGGACCAACTTTTTCCAGGTTTAATCGGACTTTTGTTGGCTGTGCGAACGGACCAACTTTCTGCCAACAAAAGTCCGATGGACCAAAGTCCGACCGTGTGTACACAAAACAAACAGACTTTTGTACAAACCAATGCAGAACCAATGCAAAAGATCAGACAACAACACAGAAGTTGACCAAAGGTGGCGGTAAAGAGCAGAAAAACCAAGTAATTTGGTGAAAGTTGGCTGAAAAAGTCCTGCCGTGTATATGCAATACCAACTTGGGGCCAACGCCCTTTGGACAAAAATCCACAGGAAAGTTGGTCCACGGTCCGATCGTGTGTATGAGGCTTTAGGGTCATATGTGTCCGCCGCAATGTTGCAGTCCCACTAAAAATCGCAGATCATTGCCAGTAAAAAAAAAAAAAAGTCCCTAAATCTTTCCCCTATTTTGTAAACCCAATAACTTTTGCGCAAACCAATCAATATATACTTATTACAATATTTTTACCAAAAATATGTAGCAGAATACATATTGGCCTAAACTGATGAATAAATTAGTTTTTTTATATATCTTTTTGGGGATATGAATTATAGCAGAAAGTCAAAAATATCGTTTTTTTTTAAATTTTCAGTCTTTTTTTGTTTAAAAAACCGCAGAGGTAATCAAATACCACCAAAAGAAAGCTCTATTTTTGGGGAAAAAGGACATCAATTTTGTTTGGGTACAACGTTGCACGACCGCACAATTGCCACTTAAATTGACGCAGTGCCGTATTGCAAAAAATGGCCTGGTCATTAAGGGGGGTAAATCCTTCTGGGGCTGAAGTGGTTTAACCATTTCAGCTCCAGAAGGTTTACCCCCCTTCATGACCAGGCCATTATTTGCAATACGGCACTGCATTATTTTAACTGACAATTGCGTGGGCGTGCAGCGCTGTACACAAATAAAATGTGTCCTTTTTTCCCACAAATAGAGCTTTCTTTTGGTGATATTTGATCACCTCTGTTTTTTTTATTTTTTGCGCTATAAACAAAAAAAGAGGATAAATTTTGAAAAAAAAAACTATATTTTTTACTTTCTGCTATAAAACATTCCCAGTAAAAAATGTAAACAATTACATTTCTTCATCAGTTTAGGGCAAAATGTATTCTGCTAAATGTTTTTGGTAAAAATAAAAATCCCAATAAGCGTATATTGATTGGTTTGCACAAAAGTTATAGCGTCTACAAACTATGGGATATTTTCATTTATTAATTTATATATTTGTTTACTAGTAATGGCAGCGATTAGCGATTTTTAGCAGGACTGTGATATTGTGGCGGCCAAGTCGGACACTAACTAACACTTTTTGTGGACCAGTAGCCCTAATACAGTGATCAGTGCCAAAAAAAATGTACACTGTTACTGTACAATTAACGCAAGCTGGGAAGATTTTAACATCAGGGGTGATCAAAGGGTTCAATGTGTTTCCCCAGTGTGCTTTCTAACTGTAGGGGATGTTTTTTGACTGGGGGAATGTAAAGATCTATGTTCCTGCTTAGCAGAAGCACAAGATCAGCACATTTCCCTCTCACAGAATGGTGGTCTGCCTTTTTACATAGGCAGACCACCGTTCTGCCTTTGTCAGGGCTGGGCTCTTAGCTGCTCCCTTTTCTGTGCTCAGCTGTCGGAAAATTGTCAGTACATATTAAATTCCTCAGTGGCTCACCTGGTTATCATTATCTGCTCATCAGTCCCGCCTACAGCCAGCCCCTTCTGGCTGTTTAAACTACCTTGTTCATTCCTTTCCTGCCTACGCCTGGTCAAACATATCTGGAGATTCCCTGCTGTGCTCCTGTGAAAGACTTTGCCTGGCTGACATCCCTTTTGGTTTCTAAATCTGTTCTTCTGCCTCTGACTATGCTGATCTCTGTTCTTCTGCCTCCGACTATGTTGATGTCTGGTTCCCTGATTACTGGCCTTTCTGACTACCCACTTTGGATACCAATCCCTGGCTTATGTTTTGACTACGTTTACTGATCTGTACCATTTTTATAATTACATTAAAAGGTGTGATTTTTTTCTGCATTTCTGTCTCAGTCTGATTCATGGTTCCTGACAGCTTTTCTCATGAATGATCAGCGGGTCCCGGCAGACATTGCATCTGCCATACCCGCTGATTCGCTCCCACTGTGTCCAATCACAGTGGGTCGCCGGCGGCGCACGCTCCAAACCCCGAATTGTCAGATCACGTACCATGTATCTGCCCTGCATACTGATATCCACATGGGCATTGTAATACATAAACAGCGTATGTTGTATTACAGGTAATAAGGTCTCTCAACTCATGTTTTTTCCTGTGGCTTGGCATATAAAATGATCCCTTTTTCTTCTATTCACTTTACTCATTCTACATGCCACTCAATGACCACAAGAGAAGTATCCCTTGTGATCTAAAAATATGAACTGCCTAGTGGGGGGGATCCAGAATCCCCTTAATAACTTAATCACTGAAATAGAGACTTTTCTGTATATAAAACTAGGGCTATCAGGAAAGAGTGGACCTAAGTTTATAGCATATACTGTAGCTTTTTTATATGACCAAGTATGTCAGCGGGGACCGAGCAGTTAAGAGCGTAGTGGGAGAACAGCAGACCCATCATCACCAGCAGCTCCTGTGGGGGTAAGCACTACAAGAGCAAATGAGAATTCTGTCTACTAAAGGTAATACCAGGCATCCAATGTTGCCTGTGCCAAAGCAGAACTTTAAAAATGGTTGATAGGATTTCTTAAAAAAAAGGAATTTTAGGGGTCAAGGTTCTGTTTTTACAATTGGTTAAGGAATTGGACTGGAAGTGAAGGGAAATCTCCCCAACAGAATACAGACAGCAAAAAAAAAAAATCTGACAAAGGTTTAAAGATTTCCCTACTCAGTCCCTGCAAAAAAGTGAAAATGCCTTCTTTTAGTAAGATTATTTGTTATGTTTGAAAATCTCTGTTCAAACCCAACTCTAGGCAATAAAAAAAATTACCCCTTGCAGTGAATCTGTGCCTGCGCTTCAAGGGTTATTTATCTAGGGCAGTGATGGCACAGTGCAGGAAGGAGCAGAGATTTAGGTAACTATATTTACGTTTTTGTTCCCCTAGATCAGTGATGGGGAACCTTGGCACCCCAGATGTTTTGGAACTACATTTCCCATGATGCTCAACTACACTGCAGAGTGCTGAAGCATTATGAGAAATGTAGTTCCAAAACATCTGGGGTGCCAAGGTTCGCCATCATTGATCTAGGGGAACAAAAAAGTAAATATAGTTACCTAATTCTCTGCTCCTTCCCACATTCTAGTGCTATGTGGTCTATGTACTGTAGTTCTGACATCATCAAGACGTGATGCTACAGCCCTTCCAAGTTACAAGTGAAAGAGCCACACCTGTGCTCTGACGACAGCCGCACATACTGAAGACGAACATCATGATGAAAAGGGCAGCAACGCGGTGTGTTATGCTTATAAAAATCTTCCTCATTATAGATCCATTAGGAGTAAAAGGTATTCTTTGCACAAGAAATGTTGATTTTTTTCAGCCTGGGCTGAAACGCGTCAACATTTCTTGTGCATAGAAAATTTTTACTCCTGATGGATCTATAATAAAGAAGATATTTATGAGCATAACATATTGCGTTGTTGGTCTTTTCATCCTGATTTTTTTTTCTGCCTGCAATTAGGCTTTAAGCAAATGACTTAGCGACCATCCATAAAACAAATAACACAATGGTTTCAACATTGTTTGGCACATGGTTCAAACAAGTTAGAATGTAAAAACACCTACCACTTGTGACATTCTTCTGAGGTAAGACATTAAGTGCCCCAAGGTTTGATGGGATTTCTTGGTTAATCAGTGACCTGAGAGGGCCAAATAAATAAAAAAAGTGCTTAAAAGATGAAGTTACATAGTTACATAGTTAGGTTGAAAAATCTAGTTCAACCAAAAATAAATAAAAAATGCAATCCCATATACACAAACCTACACCTACAGTTGATCCAAGGGAAGGCAAAAAAAAACAGCAAAGCATGCTCCAATTTGCTACAGCAGGGGAAAAAATTCCTTCCTGATCCTCCGAGAGGCAATTGAATTTTCCCTGGATGAACTTTACCTATAAATGTTAGTACCCAGTTATATTGTGTACATTTACGAAGAATCCAGCCCTTTTTAAAGCAATCAACTGAGCTTACCAGAACCACCTCTTGAGGGAGTCTATTCCACATTTTCACAGCTCTTACTTTGAAGGAACCTTTCCATATTTGGAGATTACATCTTTTTTTCCTCTAGACGTAAAGAGTGCCCCCTAGTCCTCTGTGGTGACCTTAAAGTGAATAAATCAACACCAAGTTCACGATATGGAGAACTTATGTATTTGTACATGTTGATTATATGCCCCTTATGAGCCCTCCTAATTTTCCTGTATTTAATTGTATTGTAATTTTACTGTCTCCCTTTAGTTTGTAAAGCTCTGAAAAAAGTGCTGGTAATAATGATAATAATAATCATAATAATAGACCATATTAGCAAAAGTATTGGTACGCCTGCCTTTACATACACATGAACTTTAATGGCATCCCCGTCTTAGTCCGTAGGGCTCAATATTGGGTTGGCCCACTCTTTGAAGCTATAGCAGCTATAACAGCTTCAACTCTTCTGAGAAGGCTATCCACAAGCTTTAGGAGTGTGTATATGGGAATATTTGACCATTCTTCCAGAAGCGCATTTGTGAGGTCAGGCACTGATGTTGGAGAGAATGCCTGGCTTGCAGTCTCCACTCTAATTCATCCCAAGGGTGTTCTATCAGGGCAGTCAAGTTCCTCCACCCCAAAGTCACTCATCCATGTCTTTATGGACCTTGCTTTGTGCACCAGTCCAAATCATTTGGTGGAGGGGGGATTATGGTGTGTGGTTGTTTTTCAGGGTTGGGCTTGGTCCCTTAGTTCCAGTGAAGGGTACACTTAAGGCATCAGCATACCAAGACATTTTGGACAATTTCATGCTCCCAACTTTATGGGCCCATTCCTGTTCCATGACTGCTCACCAGTGCACAAAGCAAGGACCACTGGGATGCCATTAAAGTTCATGTGCGCGTAAAGGCAGGCGTCCCAATACGTTTGGTAATATAGGTTAGCTGTCATTGTCAGTTGCAGAAAACTATAATGTCATTTTTATTCAACCTAGAAGATGGTCAGCACTGGATCCCAGAGTAGTATGTCTGCATGGGACGGTGCCAGAATTGTTTTTTTTTTTTTTTCAAATGTACACTCTGAATAATGTAAAAAAATGAAGCTGGAGTTAGACTTTAACAAAACCTTACTAGATGGTGGACAAAATTACTCAATGATTCAAGAACATTATTGCTGTACAAAGTAGAAATAACAAAAGCAATTACGCTGAGAAGAACGGTTTCTGTTCTTGGCTTTGGATGTTGCGGTTTTCTCCCGCTGAGTGCTCCCGGTATGAGTCACAAGGGAGCTTTTTTGGCCGTTGACACACCCACTTTTCTTGATTCTGCTGATCATAATATTCACAGACGTCCTGCCCAGGTAGATCGACATTGCACGCAACCTCTTCACGAATTCCATTTTTCTCAAAGTAGCCTTTAAAGAGCACCTGTAAGCCAAAACTAAGCACATTCAGTTCTAGCAAACTGTTAATAAGGATTTTCAGTAAAAATTGAATAATACCTATCTGACTGGTATAGCAAAATAAAAGTATACCTACCCACTTCAACTCCCAAAATTCAAACAAAAAATTTGACTCCCATTCAGCTGTTGCGTACATCTTTTAGTATTGGAGAATTACCAATTACACGCAGTCATGTATTATGATTATTCAATTTATCATGAAATCTCCTCTTTACCGGTATCTTCCCCACTTAACACCCCATGTCAACAGGTACAATCAATACTCCCTTATTCAACCCTACTACTATAGACGAGGTTGGTAAATGCATTTTTAACGCCCACCTAACCACCTGTCCCCTAAACCCTGTTCCCTCACAAATACTATGGTTACCCTCGGACTCTATCCTACATTCTATAACTCCCATCTTCAATCCCCTATTCATCTGGCATCTTCCCCAACTCTCTAAAACAGGTACTAGTCACCCCCATACTTAAAAAGCCTTCCTTGGACCCTACCATTCCTAACCATCTATGCCCCATCTCCTTGCTCCCCTTTTCCTCTAAACTCCTTGCCTGGTCTACAACCAATTGAGTGACCACCTCATTAAGAATAACCTTCTTGATCCCCTCCGTCTGGATTTCACCCTCAACACTCCACTGAAACTGCTCTTCTAAAACTCACAAATGACTTACCAGCAGCAAAAACCAATGGACACTATCCTGTACGCCTACTTCTGGACCTTTTGGGCGCCTTTGATACAGTTGAACACCTCCTCCTCAAAAACTTTACTCCCTTGGTCTCCGTGACTGTTCTCTTCACTGGCTCTCATCCTACCTATCCCACTGCACCTTCAGTGTCACTTCCTCCTCTCCCCTTTCTATCTCCATTTGGGATCCCCAAGGTTCTGTTCTTGGACCTCTCCTATTTTCAATCTACACCTCCTCCCTGGGTCAACTAATAGCCTTTCATGGCTTTCAAAATAATTTCTACGCTGACAACCCCCAAATCTATCTCTCTGCCCCTCAGCTCACAACATCAGTCTCCTCACGCATCACTAATTTACTAACAGACATATCTGTCTGGTTGTCATGTCACTTCCTCAAACGCAACCTGTCCAAAACCAAGCTCATAATATTTCCTCCCCCACTTGCCTCTTCCCCTCTCTTCTCTGTTCAGTGTAAGGGCACAACTATCAACCCTTCCCCGCATGCCAGGGTGCTAGGTGTTATCCTGTACTCTGAACTCTCCTTACAGCCCCACAGCCTAACCCTTTCCATGACTTGATGCCTCAACCTCCACAGCATCTCCAAAATACGTCCCTTCCTAACCAATGAAACCACAAAGCTTCTAGTTCACATCTCTCGCCTTGACTACTGCAACTCCCTCCTCATTGGCCTACCTATAAATAGGCTATCCCCCCTTCAGTCCATCATGAATGCTGCTTCCAGACTCATCCACTTTACAAACTGCTCAGCGTCTGTTACTCCTCTCTGCCAATCCTTCCATTGGCTGCCACTTATCTAACTAATGACATTCAAAATACTAACAACTACATACAAATCCATCCACAACTCATCCCCCACCTACATCACTAACCTAGTCTTAAAATATAAAGTAAATCATCCTGTTTTCATTGCTCCTAAGATCTCCTGCTCTCTTGCTTAGGGTGACCAGATGTCCCCGGATTGAGGACACTGTTCCTGGTGCTCGTCTGTCCCTGGATTAGAGGGGCGGCGCCAGGTGCAGGTTGACCCTGGGAAGGTTCTGAGGCAGAGGGGGGTGGTCCACCCTGGGTGCCACTCACTGGGGAGGGTGTGGCAGGCGGTGTCTCCTGCTGTGTCAACTTTAATTTGATCTGCCGTGTGCCCACTGTCACACAAGTCCAGCCTCCTGTTTTTATCCTTTGACAGATAGCACACTTGTTCAATGCCGGGACATGTGTGCTGTCTATCATAGGTAGGGGCCAACCAGGAGGCAGGATTTGTGTGACGGCAGGCTCCCAGTGGGAGACGCCGACCTGACACCCCCCCACAGTGTGTGGCACCCAGGGCGGACCGCCCACCCCCCTCTGCCTTAGCACCCGCCCAGGATTTGTGTGATGATCCGGGTGTTTTTGGCAGAACACTGGCTCTCCTTTCCTCTCTGATCCCCTGCATATGTGAGGCTGCATTCCTGGTCACAGGTGAGGCTGCATTCCTGGGCATAAGTGAGGCTGCATTGCTGGGTACAGGTGAGATGAAGGGGGTGTCCTCCTGCGCATCGTGCCATGCATAGCACCCTGCCAGCCACAATCCTGCCAGACATGTGATCCGTATCTTTGCCCAATCCAGCCGGTGTACAGTTTCTAATACAGTGCAGGCAGTGTACACAGTATATAATACAGTGTGTACAGTTTCTAATACACTTCAGGTGGTGTACACAGTATATAATACAGTGTAGCCGGTGTACAATTTCTAATACACTTCAGGCGATGTACACAGTATATAATACAGTGCAGCCAGCGTAAATTTTCTAACACAGTGCAGGCGGTGTACGCAGTATATAATACAGTGTGTAGTTTCTAATACACTTCAGGTGGTGTACACAGTATATAATACAGTGCAGCCGGTGTACAGTTTCTCATACAGTACAGGCGGTGTACACAGTATATAATACAGTGTAGTGTGCTGTGAAAAGAAAAAATCCCCATCGTGTCCAGGGGCCACCAAGAAGAGGCAGATGATCACAGGCCACTAAAAAAGAGGGCAAGCAGCCTCTGTGTCTACAGTCAACAGTGATGGCCATGGACATGGTACATCCTCTGCAGGTGGCAGTGGGGCATGCTTGTCTTTTTTTATGCTGCTGGCCGTGTTATTGATTCACAACATGAAAAAGAGTTGGTGGAGTGGATAACAAAGCCATCTTCATCCTCCTCATCCTCTGTCACCCATGCTCATAGCAGTTTGCCTTCCAACACAGCTGCCAAAGCAGCCTATTCTACCGGCTTCTTGTCCACAGTTACTCCTTCCGTAGCCCACACCATCATACACGGAGGAGTCCCTAGAATTACATGCTGCTAGAGGATGCACAGCAATTTGAAGTCTCCGATGTTGGTTCCCAGGTTGAGGAAGGAGTAACGTGAGCCTAGAGAGAGGGGGTGCCACAGAAGGACAAGAAACTGGCAGTCATGTTCCCCAAGCTGCAGCATACTGCCAAGTTTGCTCCAGTGACAAGGAGGGAGGGGATGATGAGGTCACTGACTGTACTTGGTGCCTAAGAGAAGAGAGGAGGAAGTGAGGAGGAGGAGCACAACTCCAATGAGGCAGACCCTATTACATCACACCGCATAGCTCCACAGGTGCAGGGCGCTGCTGACTCCCAGCTGACTCCCTGCTGACTTTTAAAAGTTCCTTGGTGTGGGCCTTTTTTTCGACACGTGTGCAGCAGTTCGCACTGTTGCTGTTTGCAACCTATGTCTGAAGCAGATTAAGTTTGGCCAGAACAGCAGCCACTTGGGCACCACATGCTTGACCAGACATATGCAGTCCATTGGCAGCAGCACCTGAAAGACCCACATCATAGAAAAAGGTGGACTTCACCTTGCTCCTCATCTGGGATCTCAAACCCTACTATACCTCCAGTCCTCTCAAAAACCTGCACTGAGAGGAATGAAGGTATAGCAATAGGTGTCACAAGTACTTGCAGCCAATCTGCTAGCAGTACACCACCAGTTGATTTCAGCAACTGGTGGTGAACATCAGTGCTCCCTAAACGCGCTCAAGGGCTATGCAAGCAGTCAGGCAAAAAGATGCAATGCAGTGTTTGCGTTGCTCTGCCTAGGGCACAGGAGCCACACTGGGGAAGAGATTCTGTCAGCTCTGCAGGTGCAGGCTCAGAGGTGGTCTACGCCATGCCAGCTTCATCCAGGAATGGTTGTACGTGACAATGGCACCGACTTTCTCTCTGCCAGGGACACTTGACCCATGTTCCATGTTTGGCACACATCCTGAATTTGGTGGTGCAGCGTTTCTTGACCAGGTACCCAGGCTTACAAGATCTCAAGCTGCACACACTGCACACACAGCAGAGGGCCATCAATGAGTACCTATTTGAGTATGGCACCAGGACAGGGTCAGGTGGGCTTGGATTTTTTTTTACCCCGCCAGTGGCTACTGATCAAGGAGCATGCACTGTCGCCATCTGAGGAGACCACAACAATGGTGAGCAGCGACAATGCATGCATCAGTGACACTGTCCCTCTAATCTTCCTGCTGGAGCACACGCTTCGTGGAATCATGGACAGGGCACTTGAGACAGAACAGCAGAAGGAAGAGGAGGACTTCCTTTCCTCTCAAGGCCCCTTTATCCAGATAGCATTCCTGTGGGCCACCAAACACACAGGATGAAGAAGAGAAGAAGGAGGAGGATTGTGTCAGCATGGCTGTCGAGGATAACACGCAGCAATTTTCAAGGGATGGTTTTCACTCACCATAATCCCAAGGAGTTGTACGTGGATGGGAGGAGGTAGTTAATGTGTAGTAGTTAACAAATAATGTGATCCTTAGTGACCCAAAGGACTCAGAATTGAATGCCTCTGCAAACTTATGCTACATGGCCTCCCTGATTCTGCAAAGCCTGCAAAAAGACTCTAGTATCAAGGAGAGGGATCATTACTGGCTTACAACCCTTCTTGATCCACGTTACGAAGGGTAAGGTTGCAGAACTCATACTGCCTTCGCAGAGGGAGCAGAAGATAAAACGCCTTCAGGAGGCCCTGAAGAAAAATTTGTGTAATGCATTTTCAGACCCTGGGAGGTTACCATTTCCTGGTGCTGGATAACATGTTTCTGAGGCTTCGTTCAGTCAGAGGAAGAGTGGTGGAGAAGGTGGCAATCTGACCGATGCCTTTAACCACTTCAGCCACAGAAGATTTGGCTGCTGAATGACCGGGCCATTTTTTGCGATTCGGCACTGCTTCGCTTTAACTGACAATTGTGTGGTTGTGAGACGCTGCACCCAAACAATATTGATGTCCTTTTTTTCCCACAATTAGAGTTTTCTTTTGGTGGTATTTGATTGCCTCTGCGGTTTTTGTATTTTTTGCGCTATAAACAAAAAAAGAGCGACAATTTTGAAAAAAACACAATATGAAATAAATCTCCCCACATTTATACAGTGATCAGTGCTATAAAAATGCACTGATTACTGTAAAAAATGTCACTGGCAAGGGAGGGGTTAACACTAGGAGGCGATCAAGGGGTTAACTCTGTTCTCTATGTGTGTTTCTAACTGAAGGGGGAGAGGACTGACTAAAGGAAGTGATGGATCGTGCCTGCTAGCTAATAGAAACACACAATCTGTCATTCCTCTCAGAACAGAACAGGGAAGTGTGTGTTTACACACACTCGTCCCTGTTCTGTCTCTCGTGTTTGCGATCGCTCATGTCCGGTGGCCATCGTGACCACCAGCCACAAGCATCGGCACCCCCGATGTGCAACGGGTGCGGATGTGTGCCTCCGGCGGCGCGCGTGTCTGCCCTCCCGAACCCGCGAGCCGACATATAGCTACAACGGTTCGTGGGATCGTGCCGACCTGCCGCAGTAAAATGACGCCGGATGGTCGGCAATCGGTTAAACAATTTTTCAGTCCTAAGCGCCAAGGTCTGATAGGTTCCAGCAACCATCGCAGGAGTCTAAATTTTATAGTGCAGCAATATATAGGGGCAAGAGCAGACTTGAGGATAGACATCTGGCCAGAATTTGCTCAAGCAATAAATGAAAAGCACGAAATGAAAAGCGCAAATCAACATTCACCAAACTTCTACTAACAGGAAATTAGCAGAAGGAGCCCAAAGGGTGGCGCTAAAGAGCTGAGAAAACATGTAGTACGTCTTGTACGTCACTACTTTCGTGATTGTTGGCCAACATTTGTGTGACCGTGGGTACACAAGACAAGTTTGAGCCAACACCCTTCGGACAAAATTCCACGGTTTTGTTGGC
Source organism: Lithobates sylvaticus (assembly GCA_028564925.1). Taxonomy (NCBI): domain Eukaryota; kingdom Metazoa; phylum Chordata; class Amphibia; order Anura; family Ranidae; genus Lithobates; species Lithobates sylvaticus. The sequence continues at coordinate 46,880,854 of CM053029.1, forward strand.
GGAAAGTCCGATCGTGTGTACGAGGCTTAAGGGTTGAATCCATAAGGAGCAGGACTCGTGGTGACATACTGGTGATTAAGGACACGGATCACAGAGAAACCATCATTTTTTTTTCACGGATGTTTCTCTACTAATAGACTTTAATGATACAGACTTGGTGGACTGTCATTTTATGAATATTTGAGCCTAGTCATTGTCTGTATGATTATAATCATCCATTAATGTATGACAGCATGATGTCAATGACGGGTGTGCTGCTGGAGCTGTTATTATATATAATAATGTTTCAACCCTTTTTTTATGAGGGAATTATAGCAGCTGCCGAGGGTGTGTTGTATTAATTATTGGTTGTTTTATATGGATTAATTAAATAGGTACTAATACTGGTTATTTAAAAAAAAAAATCCAATTTGAATTTGGTTCACTTCTATCCGTGATTGCTTTGGGGAGAGGCGGATGTTTGTGTGCATCTGACACACCCCAAGCCCAATGCCCTTTTAGAAAGCTTGCTACACGTAGCAGTCTCACCCCTTGAAAATCCCTGGGTGTGCTGATGTACTCACTCCTTGCTCCCACTGCTTCTCAGGCAAGATTCCTAGTCAAACTGTGATGCTGAAAGGATCTTCCTAAGCCAGCCCAAGCCCAGCCTGGAGGAAAAGATCCCATGCGAGACCTAGAGGACCCCTCCTAGACCACCAACAGCCTCCTCAGCACTCCATCTTCCACTTGACTTCCCCTGCTAGCATGACTCATCCATATTTAGGGGCTGACCTAGCCACCCTGCCAGGACAGTACACCTGGGGATTGGCCATGTTCCCTCAAGTATGCAGATCAACCCTCCTGGCCTCCACCCACTAACTTCTAGAAGTTTATCCAAATTTCCAGATCCAGGGGAAGGCACCAGAGATCTGCTTTTATGAGTCATCCAGCCTGGCCGCCAGTAAACCCTGACCCAGATTCAGACTTAGTTTACCTTTAGTCAATAATTTTGCCTGCACTATTCTAGTAGCACACTAGAGGGTGCTACACACCTAATTTGTGTGGATGGCGGAATGTCCGTCTATGGCAAGTTTAACAAAATCCTGTACTATATACACTATATTGTACATTACAGACTCTGCACTATATACACAATATTGTACATTACACATTCCTGGCAGTCTCTCCCCTTGAAAATCCCTGGGTGTGCTGATGTACTCACTCCTTGCTCCCACTGCTTCTCAGGCAAGATTCCTAGTCAAACCGTGATGCTGAAAGGATCTTCATAAGCCAGCCCAAGCCCAGCCTGGAGGAAAAGATCCCCTATGAGACCTAGAGGATCCCTCCTAGACCATCAACAGCCTCCTCAGCACTCCATCTTCCACTTGACTTCCCCTGCTAGCATGACTGACCTAGCAGCCCTGCCAGGACAGTACGCCTGGGTATTGGCCATGTTCCCTCAAGTATGCAGATCAACCCTCCTGGCCTCCACCCACCAACTTCTATAAGTTTATCCAAATATCCAGATCCAGGGGAAGGCACCAAAAACCTGTTTTTATTGAGTCATCCAGCCTGACCTGCAGTAAACCCTGATCCAGATTTTTTTTGATTTTGACTTATTGCCTGTTCCCTGTATTATTTTGACACCCGAAAGTCCTCTCAATGATGTGCTGTCAACACACACAAACTGTATCCCTGTATATTTATATACATGAAATGTGATTTATTGCTTCATTTTTTCCCCTGTGTTTTATTTTACGTGGATGACAAAGGTGTCTGGTGGGGGTCGGAAGGAGACAGGGAAGAGGGAGAGTAGGAGGGAAAGACAAATCGTTGCACCATGGGCCTCTGGGTTGTACTTGTCCAATGGGCAAAAAGTCGCCCCTGGCAGTGATGAGCACGCTGGCATGGGATATGGGTGATCAGGATGGTATCAGGTATGGCTTGGTCCAAAGTCACAAGGCACCTGGAGTTAGGCTTTAAAGCTGCTTTAATCTCTTATTGCAACCAACTTCTCCCTAAGGCAGGTTAAAGCAAGTAAAGAAGATTAGAATGGTCCACATGGTGAAAACCGAACATCTAGAGGTCTACTATAAATCTGCGGAATCAGGTGAAATGCAGGTGAAATGCATTAAGGCAGCATATGATATTCACTTATTTGAGTTGAGTAACTACATGGATCTGCGTTCTTTATTTGAATTTTGTGTTTAAGCGCTATTTATTGTAACACCCTCCTAGATACTGTAGGTGCTAGGTTAGATAAATGTAGTTACTGGTTTACTGTAATCAGCTGAAGTGGTAGTAAACCCACTTTTTTATCTTGTACCTACAGTAGGCCTGTAATAAGGCTTACCTGTAGGTACGGTGATTATCTCCTAAACTTGCACAGTTTAGGAGATATTTACACTGAATGCAGCCGGTGACGTCACCGGTGCATGCTCTCTGAAGGTCTGGCATACTGTGCCGGACCTTCACCGTTAGTGCCATAAACAAGTGCTCCCACGCACATGGAAAGAAGGAAGACTGGGTGAAGATGGAAGCCCTGTGATAGCGTGCAGCTGGAAGGCTTCGTTTTAAGGTAAGTCTTGCATAAAGTGATAGTATGCGATCCATAATAATACATTATGCATTTGTCTTACAGGGCAAATATTTTTTTTTTTTTTCATCACCGATTTGAGCTACATGTTGAGTTACATTGTTTTGGTCTTTTCTGTGTTTCACTGGCTGCAGGGATAGTTGGTTCCTCCCATCTGTCTGGAGAGTTCTGGAAGATAGTAGGCTGGAAGAGTCAAATCAGCAGCTGAATAATTATTCACCCCAAGCCTATCCCTGGGGAGATGTGCCCAGATGGTGTCTGGGAGGGAGCATAGATACTCTGTTGCTTGTTCGAAGAATACTCCTTAGCTGTGAGCTGGATGTGTACCCATTAGGTTTGGGCAAACGGTTCGGCCCGAGCATGAGTTTGGCCCGAACATTTGCCTGTTCGGATGTTCGCCAAACTAGCAGGGTGATTGCCGGGTGATCGGCAGGTATTTCCCCTGACGAACACCTTGCAATGCACTATGTGCTGCTCAGTGCATTCTGCCCCCTGATTGGGCAAAGCTTTGGCCACCGCGTCCTTAACAACTTAACAACCGATGAGTCATCAGCTGTCAATGGGTTTCCCTGCTGACAGCTGAATAAAAAAAATGCCAGTAAAAAAAAAAAAAAAACAAGAAAAATTGGTGTGCCCCCCCCCCCCTCAGTCCATTCCAGGGTCTGGTATGGATTTGGAGGGGAACCCCACACCAAAATGTAAAAAAAAAATGGCAGGGGGCCCCCCCAAAATCCATATCAGACCTTATCCGGGCATGCAGCCTGGCAGGTCAGGGAAGGGGGGGACAAGTGAATTCCCCCCCTAACCATACCAGGCCACATGTCCTCAACATGGGGGGGTGGGTGCTTTGGGGACAACGCCACCCTGGGCTGTGGTTGTCGGGGTCTGTGGGCGGGGGGATTTATCGGAATCTGGAAGCCCCCTTTAACAAGGCTGCCCCCAGATCGCGGTCCCCCTCATGTGAATGGGTATCGGGTACATCGCACCCCTACCCATTCAAAAAAAAAGGGTACAAAAAGAATAACCATAAGAAACAGTTTTTGACCAGTTCTTTTTTAAAAAAAATAAAAAAATAGTGTCCCTCGTTGTAAATCCATCATCAATCACGTCACCCACTGGACACGAAAAAAAAAATCTAATAAAAAACGCTCTGCCTCCTGGCCTCCCACTGTATGCCGGCTCTGCACTTTGACATTTCTTATATAGGCAAGGGGCGGGGCCACCTGGCTGCATCACCCAGTGGCCCCCTTCTGACATCACATAACGTCACGTGACAAACTTGTTAAAGGGGGCTTCCAGATTCTTATAAGCCCCCCACCCGCATGGGGATGTTGAGGACACATGGCCTGGTATGGTTCAGCAGGGGGGGACACTCGCTCATCCCACCCCTTTCCTGACCTGCCAAGCTGCATACCCAGATAAGGGTCTGGTATAGATTTTGGAGGGACCCCACGCATTTTTTTTTAAATTTGGCGTGGGGTTCCCCTTAAAATCATACTCGACCCAAAGGGACTGGTATGGACTGGAAGGGGACCCCACAATGTTTTTTTCTTTATTTTTTCAAGAGACGGGTGCTGGCAATTGTAAGCCATTTTAAATGGGATTAGAAAACTCATTTTTGCTGTAGCATATTTTATGCATGCTACAGATGCGCCACTTTACAGGCAAATTAAGGGGACCCCCCAGGCATTATCTTTAAATACATTTTTCATTGTTATTGTTGCACTTAAAATCACTGCTCCTGAAAAAAAACGATCATTAAAAAAAAAATAAAAATGATTTATACATGTCTCCCAGGGCAGTACTTAGACCCCCATACCCCTTTAATGGCCAATAGAGTGCCTTGAAAAAGTATTCATAACATTGGTGATGTTACAAATAAAGACGTAAATGTATTTTATTGGGATTTTATGTAATAGACCAACACAATGTGGCACATAATTGTGAAGCGGAAGGAAAATGATAAATTGTTTTCAACATATTTTATGAATAAATATGTGAAAAGTGTGGCGTACATTTGTATTCAGCCGCCCTGAGTCAATACTTTGTAGAACCCCCTTTCACTGCAATTACAGCTTAAAGTACTTTTGGGGATGCCTCTACCAGCTTTGCACATTCTTTTCAAAATAGCTCAAGCTCTGTCAGATTGGATAAAAAGCGTCTGTGAATAGCAATTTTCAAGACTTGCCGCATATTCTCAATTGGATTTAGGACTGGACTTTGACTGGGCCATTCTAACACATGAATATGCTTTGATCTAAACCATTCAATTGTAGCTCTGGTTGTATGTTTAGAGTCGTTGTCCTGCTGGAAGGAAAACCTCCGCCCCAGTCTCAAGTCTTGTGCCGACTAAAAGGTTTATTTCTAAGATTGCCATGTATTTGGCTTTATCCATTTTCCCATCAACTCTGACAAGCTTCCCTGGCCCTGCTGAAGAAAAGCATCCCCACAACATGATGCTGCCACCATCATGTTTCACGGTGGGGATGGTGTGTTCAGGGAGATGTGCAGTGTTAGTTTTCCACCACACATAGCATTTTGCTTTTAGACCAAAATGTACAATTTTGGTCTCATCTGACCAGAGCACTCTCTAGATGGCAAAGCTGGTAGAGACATCCCCAAAAAGACTTGTAGCTGTAATTGCAGCAAAAGGTGGTTCTACAAATTATTGACTTCATTGGGGCATTGGGGCTGAATACAAATGCACGCCACACTTTTCAGATATTTATTTGTAAATAAATTGGAAAACCATTTATAATTTTCCTTCCACTTCACAATGATGTGCCCCTTGGTGTTGATCTATCACATAAAATCCCAATAAAATACATTTATATTTTCGGTTGTAACATAATAAAATGCGGAAAATTTCAAGGGGTATGAATACTTTTTCAAGGCAATGTAAGCCTTAAAAATTGGCACTTTTGGTTGTTTCTGTTTGGCTCCCATAGATTTCAATGGGGTTTACTGTTCGGGTTAGAACATTTCCCCTGTTAGGTAGTTCTACTGCGAACCGAAGAGGGGGGGTGTATCCATCTGTGATTGACTAACCATGAGTGGTATTATTATTTTGTGTATTGGTCTGTGATGCATGTGCCGCAGAGTTAATATGTTTTTTTTTCACACCAGCAGCTTAATGAGCAAAGTTGTTATTATCTCCGTTAGCACAATTTCCGCAATTGCAAAATCCATTTAGCCAAAATTACTCAACATAAGATCTCTATAAGCAGCAAATTGTGATCAATTCTGCTCTTTCTTGGAGAACTTTTTCATTATTATTTTAACTATCTACGTTGCATTTACATTTATCTGATCAATTGTATTACCTTGTCTGGTCGAGTATCCCTCTGCTGATGTAAAATTGCAATAAGTTCACTGGAATGCATGAGTCTAACAGAGATCTTAGTTTCTCCAGACCACTGAAGAATAAACCTTGCTGTATAGGAACCATTATTATGGTCTGTAACAGAGCCACTCACTCCGGCTTTCAGACTCAAAGAGTGAAGCTTCACATTAAAAAAATCCCCACCATAGTTCTTTGTCCGACCTTTATAATCCTTAGCTATAATTAGAACCTCCAGTGATTCACCAATCACATAAGTAGCCCGAGGATTGATGATAAAATATTGAGAAGTTTTTGGGTTGGTGGAAAATTCCAAGGATACGTTGGGTGGAGCCAGGGGCCATTCAATCATCTTCAGCAGATTGTTAAGCTCTTCAATTTGCGGGCCGATTACTGGAATTGTTGGTGTAGATGTAGGTGTAGATGTAGATGTAGTCCTCAGTGGAGCTGGATGACTGTCTGCATTGAAATAGTCTCTGAATAAATTGTTGTAAATGAACTGGAAAGAAACATTGATGAATTAATGTTAATAATAATTGATGCTAAGTATCCATAAAGTAAAAGTACAGATTCACTGAATGGTTTTCTAATGACGTATTTTGTATATCCTACTGTATTCATTTGGTTAAAGCTCAACTCCAGGCTCAGATCCTCAGTTGTTCTTACCTCCCTGGATGCCCCCCAAAGTGTAAGTCTTTAATTTAGTTTCTACTTATCTTCAACTATGTAATCCACTGGACTTTATTCTTGCACCTGGGAAAGTTCTCTGTTGATGTAGAAAGCAACACTGACACAATGATGATCAATGGCTCTGAGGAAACCAGTGTCCATTGGCTGGTGAAACGCGGCAGCAGCATGACGTAAGCACGTCACACGGGAACCGCGCGCTCTTTGATTTCGGAGTGTCAGCAAGAAATTAACAGCGGATGGCTTGTTCTACTACCCGGATGTATCCGCTGAAGTACGGGAGGCAGCGGCTCTGCAACGAGGAAACCTCGTTGTATACAGTCAGTGACCAATACGGAGTGCAATCCACTGTATGAAGCTCCCAGGGGTATGAGTAATGCTATACCAATACGAAGGACATTGTCATTAGTGGTGTCATTAACTTCACCCTATACATGTATGCACTTTACTTTATAGCACTCCCCTGTTCTAAATGATATGAACTTCTATTTAACAGGGCCTCCATGCACTTTACCCGGAAACTGTGAACAACCTGTATAGCCTGCTTGCTATAACTGTTATTATCTTTGCTGGATGAACTACCATTGAATCATGAGGTCTAAGCTATATAATTATATGACCCTGCCGTAATGATCTATAAATGGTTAACACTCTCAATCATCTATCCACCCAGTATATCACATCTATGGCTTTTGATTGACTAACTTTACTTAGTGGGAATTTGACCTACAGAAGTTGTCTTTGATGACTTAAGGCCCATACACACGATCAGACTTTTTGACAACAAACATGCAAATTAGCTGTTTTGGACCAACATCTGACCGTGTGTACGCTCCATCGGACCAACTTTTTCAGTTTTCATCTGACTTTTGTTGGCTGTGCGAACGGACTAACTTTCTGCCAACAAAAGTCCGATGGAGCAAAGTCCTATCGTGTGTACAGAAAACCATAGGACTTTTGTACAAAGTAGCTCAGAACCAATGCAAAAGATCAGACAACAATACAGAAGTTGACCAAAGGTGGCGGTAAAGAGCAGAAAAACCACGTGATTTGGTGAAAGTTGGCTGAAAAAGTCCTGCTGTGTGTATGAAATACAAGTTCAGGGCCGACGCGGGAAAGTTTGTACAAAGTCCTATCGTGTGTATGAGGCTTAAGTACTAGCATTTGCCATGTGTGACTGTTGGTGTGTATGTGAGATGCATAGCCGCGGCTCCCTATGTTTTTAACCAATTTGACAACGTTGTTACATTTTTTATCTGTCTGTGTCAGCCACTTACCTATGCTTGTGCCTTTTTTTGATTTAATTTGGTTTTGGTTATTTTGTATTAATAAAGCTAGTTTATATTTACTGCATCACAGTGTTCAAGTTTTGCCCTCTTAAGAGGACTTTATTCTCTTTGTCTTTTTTAAAGCTCAACTCCAGGCTCAGACTCTCAGTTGTTCCTACCTCCCTGGATGCCCTCCAAGGTGTAAGTCTTTAATTTTGTTTCTACTTATCTTTTTCAGAATCTTCAGCTATGTGATGCACTGGACTTTCTTTTTGCACCTGGGAAAGTCATCTGTTGACGTAGAGAGCAGCAATGACACAATGATGATCAGTGCCTCTTTTGCAACTATAAATTAAAGGGGTCATGGTAAAGCCTCCTTTGGGGAGGGGTCATGAGACCCATTCATTCATAATATGTCTTCAACGTTGAATGTAAGTTGTGTGTTGGCTTTTGAAATTGGAAAAGGAGGACATATTATGGTGGAGTAGAAGTAATGTTGCAGAGGGCAGCTCTGGATTAAAGGTGGATATTGCAGTCTGAGCTGCTTTTTTAGTTTTTGCCCTGCCTTGGGGCCCATTTTAATAAAAATAAAATTGCCCACAGTCAGACTTCAATAAAACATTTAACTAAGCCTTCCCATACCCCTTATGGATGTTGCAACTAAATGCCCAATCACCATTATCAATTTTATTTAAAAAAAATGTGGTCAGTGCCTGTGTAATTTCTTTAACTTGATTTAGAAAAATGTTTGCAGGACTCCTATTCATTAAATTCATATTTTACTATGAATGCCCCAAGTTAAGCTTAGGCTGCATGGGCAACATAATATACTGTATATCACATTGTTTTGACACTTGCCAATACAGGTATACTGAATCTATAAAAAAAACTCTCAAAACATTTAAAAAGTATGACTAACTTGGACTTGCCATAAACAATATATACTGTACCGTATACTGTAACTGGAATGAACACATTAAAAACTGTTTATAGCACAGCTCCACAATCTCTAAATGCATGAGATCCCATAAAGGCTCAAAAGGTGTTTACAAGCAACACAAAATGCAGGCATACCCCAGAAGTGATCCTGATTTTGCACTTTCCGGCTTTAGTAAATAACTTCATTGTGTACTTAAAAGTGGGGTATGCCTGTATATATATATATATATATATATATATTTTAGGAAGAAACCAAAATGGTAATTGATTATTAAATTACTCAGTAATAATGTCTGAGGCCTTTAAAACATTTGCCACCTACAAGGCTGATATAGTTTGACTCTCCGACACCCAACTCACTCTACACCTCCGGATTATGCTACCCTGCAAGCACTTCTTCACCAACATTCCTTGCTGGATACTTGGGCAAATGGATTCTATCAACACACTTTCTACTCCTACCTGATCAAGAATAGATCATACAGTATCTTCATCTCCTCTGGGACTAGCCAAGTATTAATCTTGTCCTCCATACTCTTGTTAGCATGGTCAGGACATAACACAGTTATCTTGACTGCTACCTCATTAATACCTGAGTCCTGGTGTATTCATTATTTCCTACTGACTCCCCCAACCCTTAAAATGGACATACAAATAGCGATCAAAGAATACCTCACTCATAACACAACCTCTGAAATTTTACTGCTTACCTGTGGCAAGATCATAAACCGGCCATTTGTGAGACTTGCATCCAAGTAGCATCTCGATTCAAGAAGGACTGTTGGCTTCTACTTCAAAAATTAGATGCTGAATTTCAAAGCTATTACACCTCCTTCCAAAATGCCCCCAACAACAGATAATAAAACATGTTCAGATAAAGCTCGAAGGAAGCTTGATCTCTTTCTGACAGAGTCGGCTGAGAAATCGGTCCACAGATCGAGGCACTTATACCATACAACGTTCTTACCCCAGGACCATGGAAACTGGAACATAGCTTTAAACCAATTTGCTTGAAGACTCCCACTGGTATTCATGCAATCCCCTAAAATACTACATGAGTTTTTCCAATGACTTTTTATAGTTCTGACACTCCTCTGAATCAGTCCCTGGTGGACTACTCATGCCTTACTTTATCTAAACTCACCACCATTCAATGAGACCTACTAGAAAGTCCAATCACTCTGAAAGAAGTGCTTGTGGCTATCAAATCACTTAAACTTAACAAATGCCCCGGCCCAGATGGCTTGTCGATGGCTTACTAAAAAACCTACTGGTCCCACTCAATGTGGATGTAAAATTACTAGCTAAAATCCTAGCAGCTTTTCTCAATTCTTTCACTGGTTCCCTGATTCATTGAGAACAAGTGGAATTTATCCCATTATGTCAAACCAGTGACAATATTTAATAATCCACGTGGCACACAACCATTGAATCCCTTCCTGCCTTCTTTTCCTTGATATTCGGAAGGCATTTGACTTAGTGTTCTGGTCATACCTTCAACACATATTACTCCTCTGGGGTTTTAAACCCCATTTTCTACAATGGGTAGCCTCCCTTTATCATCAATTGATATCTAAAATACACTGGGCATAGGTCAGATGTGTTCTCCAAATGCAGAGGTACTAGATAGGGTTGTCCCTTATCCCCACTCTCCTTTGGCCTTGGTCATTGAGCCCATAGCACAGCTGATCCGTTCAGATACCAACATCCAGGGAGTGAAATTGGGAGGACAGCATCATCAACTGTGCTTGTTTATAGACAATGTAATCCTCTTTATGACTTCACCCCTTACTTCCATGCCCAACCTCCTTCACATGCTGAAGAGATTTGCCCATATCTCAGGTCCTTTGGCCAGCCTTCAACTTATAGACAACATTCCCATTCCCTTGGATGCCTAACCACCTTCCCTATCTAGGAATTAAGTTGTCAAACAACGTGGAGGGCCTATTTAAAGCCAACTACCCTTCCATGTCATCCCACCTTTCCTCCCTTCTTGCTCACTGAGCCTCACTGCCAATATCCTAGCTAGGGAGAATAAACGCAGTCATAATGTCTTTATAACCCAAAATCCTGTATTTTTTTCGAGCACTACCTACTTATGTCCCGGCTAATTAGATTCATAGCCTTCAACATGGGGTCACCTCCTTTATACAGTATGGGGAACTCATAGATCTTAACTCTCCCACCGTGTGAACTCTCCAAACTCCAAGGTGGATTAGGTCTCTCCAACTTCGCTAAACTATATTATGCAGTACAGCTAGCTCAACTGATGAAATACCACACTGTTTTTGAAACCTCGCTCTAGATACACATCGGGGCAGTTGAATGTGGCCCACTTTCAATAGCAAATCTGCTGTGCCTTAACTGTACAGATTGGCAACATATTATAAATCTGATAGTGAAAGATTCTTTCACCCCTACAGTCTTGTATTTCCACACCTACCTATGTTGTCATGCCTCAAAAATGAACACTTTTCTGCAAGACCTTCATGCCCTTAGGCTTATCTCCAAACTTTACTTACTATTACTAAATATTACTAAATAAACCTGGTTACACCCCAAGACTATACCAGCAAATGGGAAATGGCTCAGGAAATCACTTTAACTCCTGATAACTGGAACACAATATGGAATAATGCTAAACCTCTGACGCAAAATGTTAGTGCCCTAGAGACAAACTATATGTTTGTGTGTTTCTGGAGCAGATGGATTCAAATGGAGTGTGTGGTCTGGACCAAACCACCAGGGTGTTAGGGTAGTTAAAGAAATGTCTTAATTGGACATAGGTCCAAAAAGGGAAAAAAATAATTAAGCATTCAGGACTTTAGCTATTGAAAGGATAGGAGTGAGCCTTTGTGAAAGAAATGCTCTGCGCAGATACTTTTGAAAGGCCACTGTGAAGAGGCGTATGTAGTGAAAATGGCACCTATGGCAAGCACTGAAACTGCGCCCCTGTCAAAACATTTGAAACCCGTCTTTCAGATAACCTTAACAAAAAAAAAGCTAACAAAACTACAACACCAGCACCAATAAATGCGGCCTCACCAGCACCCATAACTGCAGTAACATCAGCACCCATAAATGCAGTAACATCAGCACCCATAAATGCGGCCTCACCAGCACCCAAAAATGCAGTAACATCAGCACCCAAAAATGCAGTAACATCAGCACCCATAAATGCGGCCTTAACAGCACCCATAAATCTAGTAACATCAGCACCCATAAATGTAGTAACATCAGCACCCATAAATGCGGCCCTACCAGCACCCAAAATGCAAGAACATCAGCACCCATAAATTAAGTAACATCATCACCCATAAATTAAGTAACATCAGCACCCATAAATGCGGCCCTACCAGCACCCAAAAAAGCAGTAACATCAGCACCCAAAAATGCAGCCTTACCAGCACCATAAAAAAGGCTGTTTCAGCGCCTTTGACACTGTAAAGAGGTAGAGAAGGAGTAGGATAACCAGCGGCCGAATGCCCTAAGCGGCTGTCTAGTTTGCCTAGTGGTAGCTCCGGCCCTGTTTGCTTGGCACACACGCAGAATCGCACATGATGACTTTAAGTCATCATCATATGTGATTGTGCGTGTATGCCAGGCCCAAGCAGAAGCAAGCAGCCAATCAAATATAGTGCTCAATATGGATTAAATAAATATACTTGTCCACAGATATCATAAATCAAGTGTAATAAAAAACAGCAGGTACTACTTGCACAAATCACTTTATTACACTTTATTTATGATTTCTATGGCTAAGCCTATTTAATCCATATTGTTTGAGCACTATATTTGATTGCTTGCTTCACTTCTGCTTCGCAGTTGGCACTGGTTACTGGTGCACATGCACATGATGATCAAGATCGTGGTGACTTAAGTACTGTACTAGTACCTGCTGCTAGGCTGCAGTGTTAATCCTTCCAGGTGCTGCTGCCTGGGGGTTCCAATTTTTTTCTCTTCTCTCTAGTGACGTTTCTTCTCCAGCCTCCAGGTTCCCCTCCAGAGTCCTCACCGTCACCGACCATGCCACGGTCATGTCACACAGACCCAGGAGACCCCGCTTCGGGGAGAAGATGCAGCAGCTGCGCAGAGGAGGGTAGGCCGGAGCATTAGGCTCCACTTCCGCCAGTTACCCTACGGCTACATAGACAACCCGGGCGGTCACTCTGGCCAGTCAACTTATCGGCTGTCAGGGGAGCGCCTGTCGCTGGAAGCCAGGCCAAGTACTACTTGCTAGTGAAGTGCTGTGTCTGCGCTGCACTCCAGCAGGCCGGCCACGAGAGGACAGGTGAGACCTTTTTTTGTGTGCGGGGTGGCTTTTTTGCCGCCCCCCCATGGCACCCATGGCACCCGCCTTGGCTGCCATACCCTAGATACGCCACTACAACTGTGTGTATAGAAATTGGGGGGCTATGCCTGGAGAGAAGTCAGGATTGTGTTGAAGAGGGATGAGAGGCCCTGGGGAAGAAGATAGATGAAATTTTTTACATGCTATCTGAATGCAATGTAAAGAAGGGCCTATAAAAAGATGTTCTTTAGGCTCTCGGGAGATGTGTTGTGTAGGTAACCAAGGAGCTAAGTTTTTGCCACAGAATTTTCCATTTTGACCCATCCTTTTGTCTCCTCATGTACACTCCAGTCAATGAGTCTGCTTTGGTGTCACGAAGGGTGGTATTTGTATATACAGTTTCAGGTACGCCTATGCCGCTTTCAGCTTAGGTAGAGTGAGAGTGTCATATTTGATTCTGGGACGTTTCTGTCCCCAGATAAAGCGAAAGCAGAGTTTTCGGTTTTAAAGAACGCCTATCTAACTTAGAAAAGTTGATTTGAAGATTGGATAATGCACTGTAGTGCGCAAAGTCCCCTTAGAAGCTTGGGATAGTGTTTTAGGGGTCTGATAATAATAGAAGGATGTCATTGGCGAAAGCCGCAATTTTGTATGTATTTCCAGCAATCCTAATTCCGTTTATGTTGTTATTGGGTCTGATGCATCTAAGTAAGTGTTCAAGCGCAAGGACAAAAAGGAGTGGGGACAAAGGGCTTCCCAGTCTGGTGCCATTTGATATGGAGAAGGCTTCTGACAGATGGCCATTAACTCTAAAGCCTCGTACACATGGTATGATTGTTGGCAGGGGATTCTCTGTTGACAGACTGTTGTCCTAAAATCTTACCGTTAGTACGCTCCTTCTGACAATTGTTGTCCAACTTTCCACCAACAAATGTTGGATGGCAGGCTAGTAAATTTTTGGCGGACAACGGTTTGACGTCAGATTTTCTGATGGTCAGTCCGTCACACAAAAGTCGAAAGTACAAACACGCATGCTCGGAATCAATGCTCACCAAACACCAAATAAGCAGAAGGGGCCCAAAGGGTGGCGCTAAAGAGCTGAAATTCCTCATAGTACGTCACTACGTTCGTGTTTGTGGCACAACAATTGTGTACTGGTTAGTATACAAAACAAGATCCTGGCACACGTCCTTAAGACAAAATTCAGACGCTCTGTTGGTCAACAATCGTACCATGTGTACGAGGCTTAACTCTCACTGTTGGTTGGTTTTAAAGTGCTAGGATGAAATTTAACATGTTATTGGGAACAGCAATTGCATTTAAAATAGCTAGCATGTAGTCCCAGACCACTCTGTCGAAAGCCTTCTCCATATACAATGATAGGAAGAAGCCGGGTTGTTTAGAAGAAGTTAACCAATGGTGTAATTAGAGAACCTTCAGGGTAGTATCCCTTGCCTCTCTATCCGGTATGAATCCAACTTGGTCTGTAGATATGAGGCGAGGTAGAAGTGGTAAGTTGTGGTTTGGGAGAATTTTTGCATAAAGTTTAAGGTCTATATTTAGGAGGGATATAAGTCTATAATTGGTGACTGATGTGGTATTTTTGCCCTCTTTAGGAATCACTGATATGTGTGCTTCCAATGTGTTTTGGAGACTTTGTGGATGGGAAGCTAAACTTGTGGCGTACGTTTTGTTCCGAATTAAAATTAGAATAGTACCGAATTGAAACGAATCCGAAATGGCGAAAAAAAAATTTGGACGAAATTCAAATTGTTTTTGAATACTTTTTGAATTTGAATAGCTTTCAAATTCAAATTAGAAATGATTTCGAATAGTTTTCGAATTCGAATAGTTTTCCAATTCTGAATAGTTTTCCAATTTCCAAAGAGAATTAAATTGAATAGAAAATAAAGGAATAGAATAGAATTTTTTTTTCTATTCTATTCCTTTTTTTTTCTAGTCTATTTTATTCCTTTTGGAAATTGGAAAACAATTCAAATACAAAAACTATTCTAAAACTTTTCGAATTTGATTAGAAAACTTGGAGTGTAGAAGAAAACTGGGGTACCCAGAGGAAACCCACACAGACACAGGGAGAACATGCAAACTCCAGGCTGGTAGTGTCATGGTTGGTATTTGAACCAGCGACCCTTTTGCTGCAGGACAAAAGTGATAACCACTACACCATTGTGTTGTTCCTTGACTTCCAATAGAGTGTGGTACAGCTTACTGGCATCAGATGACTGCATTAGGGCAAGAGATTCTCTTGTAGCTCAGCAGATAATCAAGGTATTAGGCTAAGTTCACACTATTGTGGGTGTTTGCGGGTGCGGGAATTGAGCTAAATCCCGCACCCGCAACCACCGGCCTACATAAGTCAATATAGTGTATAATAGGACTTTAAATACCCCTCCAGTAAACACAAAAAAAATGCATAAATGTTATAGAAAAATACAAAACTTTATTTCAACCAATAAAATATATAAAAAAACGTATTTCATAAAGCTGCTTGCATATTGATACCAACAATCACTGTCCACTATAGAGAGACATAACTTTAGTTGAGATAAGAAAAGAGGGTTGATGCGTTTCGTGGAAATCTCAGCTTCTTCAGGTGTATAAGGGATAATGCTGAGCTATAAATTAATTAAATAAATATAAACAAAATAAACCAGAATAAACACAATAACACATGAAACTGAGTGCTAAATAAAGTGAAAACATTGTGTAACAAAAAGTCCAATAAATGTGTGTATTACGTGCAGCATACACACAGCCAAAGAGTGACTGGTGTCTCTTCTTTCAGTGCAGAAAACACACAACCAAAAATGAGTGAATTCTTTCTTCAGTGCAGTGAGACCAGCAAGACAACAGCATAAGCAGACATAATTGCTGGGCCTCCCATGGCTAAGGTGGACAATTCGGTGGATCTCACGGAGGATCTTCACTTTATTTAGCACTCAGTTTCAAATGTTATTGCGTTTATCCTGGTTTATTTTGTTTATATTTATCTAATTAATTTATAGCGCAGCATCATCCCTTATACACATTTTGTTTGTGACGTGAATTAGCATAATGGTGCTTGCAGCTATTTAGCGTTTTTATTTAGTGATAGCGTGAGAGCCCCCCACACACTTCAGCTTCGTCAGGACTTCCTATCTTTTAAACAAATACAAATAGCCAGAAGAATAACTTCTAGAAATAGAAAATACATGCATGATTTACAAAAAACTAGTTTAGTTGTATAAAATGATATTTATAGCAATAAGCACCTCATACGAATATACAATAACTATCCCCAGGGGTAGTAGGGAGGAAAGGAAGAGAAACAAAAAAGAATAAAATTATTAATTGTATAAATGAATCCGTAAATAAATTAACTGAATGGATATTTCACTAAACAAATATCTTTAGAAAAACAAAACATATATATAAGCATAATTACCTCGCCAAACAGTGTTTTGTCCAAAACTTATGGAGTTCAACAATACCAATCAGTACATGACAATGCAAAAAATGGGTGACCTTGTGTGGTATGGTCCTGCTGGCCTGTCCTGGTAACTAAATAGTCTAATTAATGATTAGAAAGACTTTGGAACAGATGTTGCAGATATTATAACTATAAAGGTTACCAGGTTGATAAAGAATTGCTGTTTAAGCAATAGAAGTTATTGCCTAACACATCCAATAGCCACTGATTAAAGCACAGATGGAGAATAAACGTGCCATACTAAAAACAAAAACATATACAGTATATACAAATATATATTCATCTCACATACAGTGGTGTGAAAAAGTGTTTGCCCCCTTCCTCATTTCCTGTTCCTTTGCATGTTTGTCACACTTAAGTGTTTCGGAACATCAAACCAATTTAAACAATAGTCAAGGACAACACAAGTAAACACAAAATGCAATTTGTAAATGAAGGTGTTTATTATTAAAGGTGAAATAAAATCCAAACCATCATGGCCCTGTGTGAAAAAGTGATTGCCCCCCTTGTTAAAACATACTATAACTGTGGTTGTCCACACCTGAGTTCAATTTCTCTAGCAACACCCAGGCCTGATTATTGCCACACCTGTTCACAATCAAGGCATCACTTAAATAAGAGCTGCTTGACACAGCCGAGACCCAAAGAAATTCAGGAACAATTGAGAAAGAAAGTAATTGAGATCTATCAGTCTGGAAAGGGTTATAAAGCCATTTCCAAAGCTTTGGGAATCCAGCGAACCACAGTGAGAGCCATTATCCACAAATGGCGAAGACATGGAACAGTGGTGAACCTTCCCAGGAGTGGCCGGCCGCCCAAAATTACCCCAAGAGCGCAGCGACGACTCATCCAAGAGGTCACAAAAGACCCCACAACAACGTCCAAGGAACTGCAGGCCTCACTTGCCTCAGTTAAGGTCAGCGTTCATGCCTCCACCATCAGGAAAAGACTGGGCAAAAATGGCCTGCATGGCAGAGTTCCAAGGAGAAAACCACTGCTGAGCAAAAAGAACATCAAAGCTCGTCTCAATTTCTCCACAACACATCTTGAGGATCCCCAAGACTTTTGGGACAACATTCTGTGGACCGATGAGACAAAAGTGGAACTCTTTGGAAGGTGTGTGTCCAAGTATATCTGGCGTAGAAGGAACACTGCATTTCAGAAAAAGAACATTATACCAACAGTAAAATATGGTGGTGGTAGTGTGATGGTCTGGGGCTGTTTTGCTGCTTCAGGACCTGGAAGACTTGCCGTGATAAAAGGAACTATGAATTCTGCTGTCTACCAAGAGATCCTGAAGGAGAATGTCCGACCATCTGTTCGTGTACTCAAGCTGAAACGAACTTGGGTTCTGCAGCAGGACAATGATCCTAAACACACCAGCAAGTCCACCACCGAATGGCTGAAGAAAAACAAAATGAAGACTTTGGAGTGGCCTAGCCAAAGTCCTGACCTGAATCCTATTGAGATGTTGTGGTATGACCTTAAAAAGGCCGTTCATGCTCGAAAACCCTCTAATGTAACTGAATTAGGACAATTCTGCAAAGATGAGTGGGCCAAAATTCCTCCAGGACGCTGTAAAAGCCTCATTGCACGTTATCGCAAACGCTTGGTTGCAGTTGTTGCTGCTAAGGGTGGCCCAACCAGTTATTAGGTTTAGGGGGCAATCACTTTTTCACACAGGGCCATGATGGTTTGGATTTTTTTTCACCTTTAATAATAAACACCTTCATTTACAAATTGCATTTTGTGTTTACTTGTGTTGTCCTTGACTATTGTTTAAATTGGTTTGATGTTCCGAAACACTTAAGTGTGACAAACATGCAAAGGAACAGGAAATGAGGAAGGGGGCAAACACTTTTTCACACCACTGTATGTATCCACCTAATTGTAGTCTAAAGACTATATACAGGTGATACTCGAAAAAAATTACAATATCGTGCAAAAGTTCATTTATTTCACTAATGCAACTTAACCGCTTCCCAACCGGCGCACAACGATGTACGTCGGCAGAATGGCACGGACAGGCATAAGGGCGTATAGGTACGTCCCTTTGAATATGCCGCCGTGCCATCGCGTACGCGCCTCCGGTCAGGACCCTGTAAAGTCCGGTCGCGGGTCCCGCAGACTCGATCGCCGCGGGGATACCCACGATCGTCTCACGGGAGGACAAACGGGGAGATGCGGAAGTTAACAGCATCTCCTCGTTCTGCCTGGTAACAAGTGACACTGATCTCTGCTCCTTGTGATTGGAGCAGAGATCAGTGATCAGTAACACACAGCCACGCTCCCCACAGTTAGTAACACACCTCTAGGACACACTTAACCCCTACACTGCCACCCCCTGGTTAACCCCTTTACGGCCAGTGTCATTTACACAGGAATCAGTGCATTTGTATAGCACTGATTGCTGTATAAATGACAATGGTTCCAAAAATGTGTCAAAAATGTCCGATGTGTCCGCCATAATGTCGCAGTCACAATAAAAATCGCTGATCGCCGCCATTACTAGTAAAAAAAATTATTACTAAAAATGCTATAAAACTATCCCCTATTATTTAAACGATATAACTTTTTCGCAAACCAATCAATAATCGCTTATTGCATTTTTTTAACCAAAAATATGTAGAAGAATACGTATCAGCGTAAATTGAGGAAAAATAATGTTTTTATATATATTTTTGGGGATATTTATTATAGCAAAAAGTAAAAAAAAAAAATAATGCGTTTTTTTCAAAATTGTCGCTTTTTTTGTTTATAGCGCAAAAAATAAAAAAACGCAGAGATGATCAAATACCACCAAAAGAAAGCTCTATTTGTGGAAAAAAAAGGACGTCAATTTTGTTTGGGAGCCACGTCGCACGACCGTGCAATTGTCAATTAAAGCGATGCAGTGCCGAATCGCAAAAAGTGGTCTGGTCTTAAATCAGCAAAATAGTCCGGTCTGAAAGTGGTTAAAAGGTGAAACTAATATATGAGATAGACTCATTACATGCAAAGCAAGATAGTTCAAGCCATGATTTGTCATAATTGTGATGATTATGGCTCATAGGTCATGAAAACCCCAAATCCACAATCTCAGAAAATTAGAATATTGTGAAAAGGTGCAATATTTTAGGCTCAAAGTGTCCCACTCTAATCAGCTAATTAAGCCATAACACCTGCAAAGGGTTCCTGAGCCTTTAAATTGTCTTTCAGTCTGGTTCAGTAGGAATCAGTGTTGGTCATCTTACTTTAAAAAAGTAATTAGTTAAGTTACAAATTACTTCTCCCAAAAAGTAATTGTGTTAGTAACTCAGTTACTACATTGGAAAAGTATTTAGTTACGCAGCAAAGTAACTGACTTTTTTTTTAAATATTCTATACGTGTAACTAAGGGGCGGGTCTAGTATTACTGTAACCAAGGGGCGGCGTTTATTATTATTGTTATATATCGTGTAACCAAGGGGCTGCTCTATTATTACTCTAACCAACGGGCAGATCTGTTATAGCGTGTAGGCAAGGGGCGGGTCTATTATTATTATATGGTGTAAGGGGCGGATGGCTACAGAAGAGGGCGAATGTTAAATTAATGGGCAGAGCTGGATATATAACAATAATAATAAATGCGCCCCTTGGTTACAGTAATACTAGACCCGCCCCTTACTTACACGATAGACGCCCCTTGCAGAGTAGCACGAGCATCAGGAGCGTGCGGCATCGCCTCGTACAATTACATGTTAACTGCACCTGCGTGGTGTAGAGTTCACTCAGAGCTGTTTAGGTTCCGCAATTTTTGTAAGCTCCGTAGTCCTTCGTACTGCGCAAGCGCTGCGCCTCCGCAGTACAGGGGGTCCTTATCCGGCGGGGGAACTTTTTTCGGCAGGACACCGGAATTACACTACTGCCATCTAGTGGCGGTAGATGTAATTGGGGTAACTAAGCCAAAGTAATGGGAACTGAGTTACCATGAGGGGAAAAGTAATCAGTTAGATTACTAGTTACCCTCTAAAGTAACTGCGTTAGGTAACTCAGTTTATTTTAACTCAGTTACTTACATCACTGGTAGGAATCAGTAGGATTCACAATCATGGGAAAGACTGCTGACCAGAAAACCATCATTGACACCATCCATAAGGAGGGAAAGCCTCAAAAGGTAATTGCAAAAGAAGTTGGATGTTCCCAAAGTGCTGTATCAAAGCACATTAATAGAAAGTTATGTGGAAGGGAAAAGTGTGGAAGAAAAAGGTGCATAAGCAGCAGGGATGACCACAGCCTGAAGAGGATTGTCAGGAAAAGGCCATTTAAAAGTTTTGGGGACTTTCACAAGGAGTGGACTGAGGCTGGAGTCAGTGCATCGAGAGCACACAGACGGATCTTGGACATGGGCTTCAAATGTCATATTCCTCTTGTCAAGCCACTCCTGAACAACAAACAAAGTCAGAAGTGTCTTACCTGGGCTAAAGAAAAACAGACCTGGTCTGTTGCTCAGTGGTCCAAAGTCCTCTTTTCTGATGAGAACAAATTTTGCATCTCATTTGGAAATTTTGTTTGGGCAGAACGTCGCACGACCGCGCAATTGTCAGTTAAAGCGACGCAGTGCCGAATCGCAAATCTCTGCAATGGGACAGGGATGGTAAAAAATAAACGGACAGGGGCTATAACCCTCCCTTACTCTATCCAAAATGAAAGTGTTGCCAATAGTTCTACCTTAAGACCAAATTTCTGATAATTTTACGGAGAGGACTAAGAAGATCTAACCATGCCAATGATGCAGCAGAAAACATATAGCACAGTGAGGAAGGTTTGTGGTCCAGGATGGTAGAACAGTCAAATTTAGAAGCGGCGCCCCCCCCCACACAGTTGCGGAATGCCGCCCACATACCGGAAGCAGTTCAGCCGTTTATGGGGGCGCTAGACTAATTTGCCTCTCAGCCCAGTCCGTCCCATAAGACTGGCACTACACTAACAGTGTAGCACAAGCTGGCGGGGACTCTTCCTGTGCTGCCCCCCTGCAAAGTGCTGCCCTAGGCCTGGGCCTTTTCGGCCTAGGCCAGGATACAGTGTTGAAGCCAGGTAAGGGTATCTCAGATAGCATAGCAGAAGAAAGCTAAAGCCATAGAGAGACACATGAACCAAATCCACTAGATAGTATAGGCTAATACCAAAAAGTCAGGGGACATGGGCCAGGTCAGTCTTTAACGGATAGAAATAGCCATTGTAAGAGTGTTTTACATGTAGCGACATTGAAGTGTAGATCACATACTACAATATATAATTGATACAAATGACCAATATTGAGAATCCCTATAAAGTGGGGGTGTAAAAAGCAAGCCGAGAAAGGAACAGCATGTGTTACCCTCTTTTGTTTTAAATACCCAATCCATGGGGAATTGGTCATCCCCGGAGGCCAATCCCACAGTCCCAGGTCCGGGTGTGGTGGGAGGGCTTATTCCCCCATCTCGATGGCGCCAGGCCTGGACTGATTGGGAGCAGGTGTCATCTATTCACAAGCTTATGGGGACACAGAGCGTTCCCAGAAGTTGGGATGGGTGCGGTGCAGCACAGGTGTGGTGTCTAGGCGTGACATCAGCATAAGATGCGCCACCTCCGAAAGCCCTGAAGTGACGTGAACACCAGTCGTGTCCCTGCGGATCTGTCACATACCTGACTTTGGAACCAGAAATGAGGGGGGCCTCTTGTGTAATTCCCGTCCAAGCACCCCTGGTAGTGGAGACAGGGACTGCTAGGGCAGTGGAAGGGTGCAGGTGCCTGGAAGCTGTAGGAGTGAGCTGTAGCTTGGAGACCTTCCACTGGTGGTGTGGAGACCGGTCACAAGCCTTGTTTAGTGGGAGAAAGGCAGACAGGTGCAGAATAAGGACCAGGTTCAAGGTAGGGAACAGGCAGAAGTCGATAATGTGCTGGTGGTGGGGTACCGAATCAGGAAGCGGAGACATCGTCATAAATCCAAGCCGGGTCAGTAGGGATGAGCCGAACACCCCCGGGTTCAGCTCGCACCAGAACCCGCGAACGGACCTAAAGTCTGTGCGAGCATTTAGAACCCTATTAGTTACAATGGATGCAAATGGTCGAAATCAAAAGTGCTAATTTAAAAGGCTAATATGCATGTTATTGACATAAAAAGTGTTTGAGGGCCTGGGTCCTGCCCCAGGGGACAAGTATCAATGCAAATTTTTTTTTTAAAAAGAGCCGTTTTTTCAGGAGCAGTGATTTTAACCACTTCAATACAGGGCTTTTAAACACCCTTCCTTACCAGAGCACTTTTTGCGATTCGGCACTGCGTCGCTTTAACTAACAATTGCGCGGTCGTGCGACGTTACACCCAAACAAAATTGACGTCCTTTTTTTCCCACAAATAGAGCTTTCTTTTGGTGGTATTTGATCACCTCTGCGGTTTTTATTTTTTGCGCTATAAACAAAAGAAGAGCGACAATTTTGAAAAAAAACACAATATTTTTTACTTTTTGCTATAATAAATATCCCATTTTTTTTTAAAAAAAAACTATTTTTTTTCCTCAGTTTAAGCCGATACGTATTCTTCTACATATTCTTGGTAAAAAAAATCGCAATAAGCGTATATTGATCGGTTTGCGCAAAAGTTATAGCGTCTACAAAATAGGGGATAGATTTATTGAATTTTTTTTTTTTTTACTAGTAATGGCGGCGATCTGCAATTTTTGTTTCGTGACTGCGACATTGCGGCGGACACTTCGGACACTTTTGACACATTTTTGGAACCATTCACATTTACACAACGATCGTTGCTATAAAATTGCAATGATTACTGTGTAAATGTGACTGGCAGGGAAGGGGTTAACACTAGGGGGCGCTGCAGGGGTTAATGTGTTCCCTATAGGAGTGATTCTAACTGTGGGGGGAGGGGACTCAAGGGGAGGAGACCGATCATGTGTTCCTCCGTACTGGGATCACATGATCGGTCTCCTCTCTGCTGACAGGACGTGGAGCTGTGTGTTTACACACACAGCTCCACGGTCCCGCACGGTCCCGTTGTTTTAACGGGCAATTGCGGGTGCTAGGCGGACATCGTGGCCGCCGGGCACTCGCACCGGGTCCCGAACGATGCCGCGGGCGCGCGCGCCCCCCAGGCGGCCGGAAATGCGAGGACGTCATATGACACGCACCCAGGATGGGAGATCCACCTTGTGGGCGTCATATGACTATGACGCGGTATTGAAGTGGTTAATAATGCTTACATTGAAACAATAAAAGTGTAATATTCCTTTAAATTTCGTACCTGGGGGGTGTCTATAGTATGTCTGTGAAGGGGCGCATGTTTTCTGTGCTTAGAACTGTCCCTGCAAAAAGTGTAATTTTTGCAGGAAAAAAAGCTATTTAAAATCACTCGCGGCTAATGTATTGACGGCTCCCGTAACACAGAGAACAGTCATTCATTGAAAGCCATTCATAAAAAAAAAAGTCAGTGATAAAAAAAAAAAATTAAAAAAGCGTGGGGGTCCCCCCAAATTCAATAACCAGGCCCTTCAGGTCTGCTATGGATATTAAGGGGGACCCCAGCCAAAAAAAAAATGGCGTGGGGTCCCCCTTAAAATCCATACCGGACCCTTGAGGTCTGGGATGGATTTTAAGGGGAACCCCAGCCAAAAAAAATGGCGTGGGGTCCCCCTCAAAATCCACACCAGACCCTTATCCGAGCACGCAACCTGGCAGGCTGCAGGAAAAGAGGGGGGACGAGAGCGGCCACCCCTCCCTCCTGGGAGGATGCTTTGGGGGTCTGAGACCCCCAAAGCACCTTGTCCCCATGTTGATGAGGACAAGGGCCTCTTCCCTACAACCCTGGCCATTGGTTGTGGGGGTCTGCGGGTGGGGGGCTTATCGGAATCTGGAAGCCCCCTTTAACAAGGGGACCCCCTGATCCCGCCCCCCCCCTGTGTGAAATGGTAATGGGGTACAAAAGTACCCCTACCATTTCACCAAAAAAGTGTCAAAAATTGTAAAAATTACAGGAGACGGTCTTTGACAATTCCTTTATTAAAATCTTCTTTCTTCTGGTCTTCTTCCTTCTTCCTCTCTTCATCCTTCGGTTTCTTCATCTTCTCCTTCCGGCATCTTCTTCCATCTTCTTCTTCCATCATCTTCTTCCTCCGATCCGCTTCTTCTTGCTCTGGTCTTTTCATCCGGCATCTTCTTCCACGGCGTCCGGGTCTCTTCTTGGGCCGCTCCCGCAATGGGAGGCTCCCGCTGTGTGAGGCTTCGCTGCGTCTGACAGGTCTTTTATAACGGAGGTGACACCTGGTGACCCCACCCCCCTCTGACGTCATGGGGAAACCCATAGGGAATTCCCCATGACGTCCCCGTGCGCCAGAGTGTGGCGGGGTTACGAGGTGGCCACGCCCTCCATTATAAAAGACCTGTCAGACGCAGCGAAGCCTCACACAGCGGGAGCCTCCCATTGCGCGGAGCGGCCCAGAAGAGACGCCGATGCCATGTAAGAAGATGCCGGACGAGAAGACCAGAGCAAGAAGAAGCGGATCGGAGGAAGAAGATGATGGAAGAAGAAGATGGAAGAAGATGCCGGAAGGAGAAGATGAAGAAACCGAAGGATGAAGAAAGGAAGAAGGAAGACCAGAAGAAAGAAGATTTTAATAAAGGAATTTTTAAAGACCGTCTCCTGTCATTTTTACAATTTTTGACACTTTTTTGGTGAAATGGTAGGGGTACTTTTGTACCCCCTTACCATTTCACACAGGGGGGGGGCGGGATATGGGGGTCCCCTTGTTAAAGGGGGCTTCCAGATTCCGATAAGCCCCCCGCCCGCAGACCCCCACAACCAATGGCCAGGGTTGTGGGGAAGAGGCCCTTGTCCTCATCAACATGGGGACAAGGTGCTTTGGGGGTCTCAGACCCCCAAAGCACCCTCCCAATGTTGAGGGCATGTGGCCTGGTACGGTTCAGGAGGGAGGGGGGGGCGCTCTCGTCCCCCCTCTTTTCCTGCGGCCTGCCAGGTTGCGTGCTCGGACAAGGGTCTGGTATGGATTTTGAGGGGGACCCCACGCCATTTTTTTTTTTTTGGCTGGGGTCCCCCTTAATATCCATAGCAGACCTGAAGGGCCTAGTTATTGAATTTGGGGGGACCCCCACGATATGTTTTTTATTTTTTTTTTATTTTTTATCAATGACTTTTTTTTATGAATGGCTTTCAATGAATGACTGTTCTCTGTGTTACGGGAGCCGTCAATACATTAGCCGCGAGTGATTTTAAATAGCTTTTTTTCCTGCAAAAATTACACTTTTTGCAGGGACAGTTCTAAGCACAGGAAACATGCCCCCCTTCACAGACATACTATAGACACCCCCCAGATGTGATACTGCAATGCTGTACTAACAGCACGCACACACTAATCCCCAGAATCATAGCACATAATGTCAGCAGTCAGCAGCACATAACACTGACACTGATGCTGGAACACAACACAATACGCCAGCAGCCTTTTATACTGTGGGGCGTGTACTAAACCCCCTGAGCTATAATTGGCCACAGGCATCCTGCCTGTGGCCAATTATTGCTCTCCTCGCCGCTGGCTCTTTGATTGGCCAAGCATGCGGGTCACAGTGCATGCTTGGCCAATCATCAGCCAGCAATGCACTGCAACTGGCGCAGTGCATTGCGGGCCGCTCGCATGACACGAATTTGATGCGAGCGCCCAAAATAGTTCTGGGCTCGCCGAGCGGGCAAACGCCTGATGTTCGATTTGAACATGGGTTCGAATCGAACTCCGGGCTCATCCCTACGGGTCAGTAGCATAAACGAGAAGCAGATATAACAGGCAGGGGTGTCAGAGGTAGCCGGGTCAGGAACAAGGTTAGCAGACATGGATAAGAATCAGGAACACAGGAAGCAAAGCTAAAGACAATCAAGAACTGAAGCCAGGTAGACTCTCAATTTAAATTGTGACCCCTGGAGGATTTAGTTTGCCGCTCAGGCTCATGTGCTGGTTCAGGGAGCAATGTAGGTGGGGATGCATCCACTGCTGTGGGAGTGGCGGCGAGGGAGAGGATGTCCCCATGACTAAGCTCCGGGGGGCAGAGCGAAACACATTGGGGCAGTGGCCTGGCAGGAGCCCAAGCTGAGGTTGTCATTTCTACTATTGTATCACTTGTTTGTCTCTCAGCTTAAATAGGTTGCTGGGCACCAAAATCGGTGGATGCGTATGCACGCCTGTACGTGCACGTGCACATGCCCGTCTCAGTCTCTGCACATGAGCATAAGAATTATCATTTGCTTAATGGGAATGAGAAAATGCTGAAAAAGATCCCTGACAGGGTCCACCGCCGCGACAAGTCCCATGATGTAAATCGGAAGTGACATGAGAAAGGAGTGTCTCTAAGGCTGAATTCACACTACAGCGTTTTGAATCGCTGGCAGATTCACAGCAGATTTGACAGCGCCGAGTTGTAAATGACAAAACGCGGGACTCGCATTCGAGGTGCCATTCATGACAGCTGAGGCGCAATGGGCTTAGGTCCCTATTAATGTAACACAATGGGATCAAGTCCCCCACAACCCTTGCCCTTTACCCTATTAAATAAGACACTTACAACCATTAGGTTGGAAAGGGCAAGGCCACAGCTTTATTAAATTCCAACACATAACATGTGAACATATTCAACCATTGCCAGTCACAGCCGTACTGTGAGCACTTAACCAAAAGAGGGAAGTGGGACCTGTCCTTACCTAACATAAGTGCTGGACAGACAGCCTACTTTCACGTTTCCATCAAAGGCATAGCCCATTACAGCAACTTTAACTGCTGGCAAGGTCAAGAAAACCGCAGCAAACTGTGACATAACATAACATAGGAAAAAAGGGGTGGGAGGGTGGGCAGCTCTTCCAAACAACTTTTCCGAAAGACCCAAAATTCCCTGGGGCACACGTTCCCTGAGCTCAGGACCATCCCATCCCAACTGTCCCAACCAATCGTTCCCCTTGTCATGCGCTTAGCCATGCCCCCATCAGTCAAGGCTCTCTTTCCCTAGGGGGCTCAAGAGGCCTTCATTTGAATGACACCTCAAATCGCAGTGCAGGTCTGCAGCGATTGTCGCGTGATAAATCATGCTGCGAACACGGAAACCCGCATCGCAAGACGCATGACGCCCAAAATAGTTTAAGAACTACTTCGGCAGATTTGCCACAAATCTGCCCGCGCCGAAGTAGCTCCTGAACGATTCAAAACACTGTAGTGTGCAGAGTAACCGATCCTGAAATACGTTCCAGCATGGAACGCAAGATGGAATTGTCAGATATTAGACCAAGCTCTCAAAGGTAACCGGACAACCAATACACCTAAACCCCCATATACATTGGAACGTTTATTCTCTGTGCTTTAATCAGTGGCCATTGGATGTAGTAGGCAATAACTTCTTTTGCTTACATCAGTGTTTTACTTTTTTCAGTCAAGGCACCCTTTAAAATTATTCACAGTCTTGAGGCTCCCCATTCTAAAATGTAAAAAACTATTCTAATGCCGCATACACACGATCGGAATTTCGGCCAGCAAAAGAACGATGAGAGCTTTTCATCGGAAAATGCGACTGTGTGTAGGCTCCATTGGAATTTTGCTGGCCGAATTCCCGCCAGCAAAAATTTGAGCGCATGTTCTCAATTTTTCAGACGGAAAAACTTTCTATCAGAAATTCTGATTGTGTGTATGGAATTCCGACATGCAAAAAATCACGCATGCTCAGAATCAAGTACGAGACGGAACCGCTCGGTCCGGTAAAACTAGCCTTGCCTGTAATGGGGATAGCAGATTATTCACGCTGCAAATTTTTAAATCGTTCAATGCCACACATTCTCTACTTCTTTATAATGCTAGAAGAATGAAGTTGCTTTGCTGCTCATATTCACACAGAATTCTCACAAACTGATTTCTAACCCTCTCCACTAAGTAATGGAGTAAAAAGTAATGTGTGTTACTTTGGCCAGCCCCTCCTTAATTACACTATTGGTAGCCCACTGGACAGGTAAGAAGTGGCATAATAAAACAAAAAAAACAAAAAATGGAAGCTTATTTTTAGATTCTGCAATTACCTATCAAGATAATAGGAGAAGAAAAATGTAAACAGGACCATTTGAAAGTTTTGAGGCAGGCCCTTGCACTACATGCTTTGGGAAATTCATCCATAAATCTGACCACAAAATAGGTAGGTATAGTGTGTATGGGTTTGGCAAAGTCAGCAGATAGAGGATTGCCATCAGCTGACTTAGCGGTTGGGGGAGGGAGGGTTCCTAATGATTTTGGGCACCAAAAAAAAAAAGCCTCTGGCACTCTACATGAATTTAAGGACAACAATAGCATTTGTACACATTTTAGGGGGTGTTTAGGGTAAAGCACTACAATGGAGCTGACAAAATACATTGTTAAGTGACTAGACTAGGTGTATATGGGCCCAGGAGAGCATGCTGGGGAGGTTAATGAAGGCAAATATGCATGAAGGACCAAAAAGGAGCATTAAAAAATCCAACATGCATGAGGACAAAGAGGAAATTCACAGCATATTACAATTATGGTAATTAGGGAATGATGAAAGAAATACAATACATTAGCATACATTAAATACATAGAATGTGATGTTAAAGGAGAAAACATACCCTCATATATTCCTTCTGCAGGACCTGGATGATGGCAGAACAGGTCTCTGGAATAATGATCCCCAGAGCCTAGGGGGAGATGCCGGTCGAGTACTTGAGGTCCTGCAGGCTTCTCCCTGTCGCCAAGTACTGCAACGTGGCAACTAGCCTCTGCTCCGAAGTGATGGCTTGCTGCATGCAGGTATCCTGCATGCTAATATAAGGGGACAGCAAAGCCAACAGACAGTGAAAAACGGGTCCGTCACCCAGAGAGAGTTCCTAAAATCATCAGGGTTATTCTCCCGGATCTTACGCAGCAAAGGCATATGAGAGAATTGGCCACGCTGGAGCAACCAATTCTTGCTCCATGAACTCCTCCTCGCCCTGTTCATGGACTGGGCTTGGGTCAAAGCTAGAAGCCCAACACCAATTCCCCGCACAGCACGAACTCTACGACGAGTACGTACATGCAATATGGCTTCAAAACGGTCAGCTGGTCAGAACGAACTAAACAGAAAGCATTGAAAAACAGCAAGGCCTGAAAGAACGAGCTGAAAATCAGAAATGAGCAGACAAGAACGCACTGAAAATCAAATACGATACTATAAATAGCACACACTGACTAACAAATGCAAACTGACTACATGCACTGAAGAACAGATACGAGCCCACAAGCACAAACTGAAGAGCAGTGAATCGTCTCTCACCAAACTTCTACTAACACGAGATTAGCAGAAGGAGCTCAAAGGGTGGCGCACTGGCTATTAAACTTGCCTTTTCTAGTCCCGTCGTACGTGGTGTACGTAACCACGTTCTTGGCGGCTGGAATTTGGTGTGACCGTGTGTAGGCAAGACAGTTTGAGTGGAATTCCATCGGGAAAACCATAAGAGCTTTTTCCGACAAGAATTCCGATCGTGTGTACGCGGCATAATAGTTTTACATAATGCAGCAACACAAAGGATCCCAACATTAGAGGTGATTTCTTCTTCCAAAGCAAATATATCTTTGCACACTGGTACTGACTAGTATTCTTCTCCCTCTGTTTCCCTTCCTCACTCAGCTAATGTGACCCCAGTGCTGATGGAAAAGGGCAGTGGAGGGACAAACAAGGATGCTGTGCAAGGGGCCGACGTCCTCCTCATCAACCAATTACATCATTGTTTGTTAGGACGCTGGTGGTTGGAAGGTTGTATTGGTGCACAATGCAAACCTTTGGCTTTGTGTAACTAAAAAGGCAGGCTCGATCAACCCTTTGGCTTGTATACAATTCTTTGGGCAATTTTTAAGATATTTTGCCAAGGCACACCTGAAGAGAGCTGAAGGCACCCTGGTTGAAAAAGGCTGGCTTACATTTGCAATTATTTATCAACCAGGTAAACTTTATAATTATAATATCTGCAACTTGTGTTCCAAAGTCTTTCTAATCATGACAATTTAGTAACCAGGGCGGGTCCATTGCTGTTATTATCCCCCTTTTCAGTTTTTTTTCCATAGAATCCCATTCAGGGGTAGGTTATTCTCCCACGGGCTAGCAGGACCATACCACACGGGGTCACCCATTGCTTGCAATGCCATGTTTTGAATAATTGGAGTTGAACTCCATAAGTGTTGGACAAAAAGCTTTTTGGCGAGGTAATTACACATATATATATATATATATATATATATTTTTTTTTATTCTAAAGATTTTTGTTTAGTGAAATATCCATTCAGTTCATTTATACAATTACGGTAATAGTGTTCATCTTTTTTTTTTTTCTCTCCCCTTCTCCCCTACTACCTCTGGGTATGGTTATTATTTATATGAGGTGTGCTCATTGATAAAAAATAGAAAATGATACAACTAAACTAGCTGAGGTTTTGTAAAACATGCATGTATTTTCTAATTCTAGAAGTTATCATTGCTCAATGATTAACCACTTGCCGTCCGTGCTATAGCCGAAAGACGGCTGCAGCGCAGACTTAATTTGAGAGGGCATCCATGGACGTCCTCCCATGCTTAAGCGCCCTGCGTGCCCCCTGCAGGGAGCATGGTGCGCTCCGTGATTAGCGAGTCTATGACACTCGGCTGATCACAGATTGGAGTATGGGGTCGATGTGATCGGCTGTTTTTTCTCCTCGCGCTGGTAACGTGAGGAGGGCAAAAAAAAGCCAATCACCTGCGGCTGCGAGAGGGACATCGGTCCCGATCATGGAGAGTTACCAGTGTCACCTACCAGTGCCCACCAGCACAACCTACCAGTGC
This sequence comes from Lithobates sylvaticus, assembly GCA_028564925.1. NCBI lineage: Eukaryota > Metazoa > Chordata > Amphibia > Anura > Ranidae > Lithobates > Lithobates sylvaticus. The sequence continues at coordinate 46,912,300 of CM053029.1, forward strand.
CCACAGTACCACCCATCAGTGTCCACAGTGTCACCTATCAGTGCCCACAGTGCCGCCTATAAATCACCAATCAGTGCGTCATCACCAGTGCTGTCTATCAATACCACCTACCAGTGCCCATCAGTGCCACCTACCAGTGCCCATCAGTGCCACCTATTAGTGCCCATGCGTGACATCTATCAGTGACATCTATCAGTGCCACCCATCAGTGGCACACATCAGTGCCACCCATCAATGCTGTCTTATCAGTGCCCATCAATGCCGTCTTATCAGTGCCCATCAGTGTTGTCTTATCTGTGCCTATCAGTGTCGCCTTATCTGTGCCCATCAGTGCAGCCCATCAGTGCAGCCTCATCAGTAAATATCAATGAAGAAGAAAAATTACCCGTTTGGAAAATGTTACAACAAACTATGAAACATGTTTTTTTATTTTTTATTTCTGTCTTTTTTTGTTTGTTTACCAAAAAATAAAAACCCAAGTGGTGATTAAATACCACCAAAAGAAAGCTCCATTTGTGTGAAAAAAATTATAAAAATGTTTTGTTTTTGTATACCTGGATGGGGCTCTGTCGTTTGGAGATTCCATAGTGTCTTGGGTGGGATAGAATCTCCAACCATGTGTCTAGGTTTTGTGGAGGACCAGCAGCAGGGTGTGTGCTCAGGTGCACATGGCCCTTATAATGGACGTATAGAAATACCTCAGGGCTCCTAGGTGGAGACTGCTCCACCCAACAGACAGGAGGTCTGTGCATGGGAGTCGGGAGGACTTCAATCCTCTCCAGGAGTCAGAGCATGTGGCAGCCATAGCATGTGTGTCGGCAAGAGACAGTAAACGGCTTGAGGCTTAACTCCAAAGACATGCTGATAGGTTAACCACTTAAGGACCGCCTCCTGCACATTTACTTCGGCAGAATGGCATAGCTGGGCACATCAACGTACAGGTACATTGTCCTTTAAGAGCCCAGCCGTGGTTCACGCGCGTGCCGCCGGCGGCACGCTCGTGACCTGGTCCTAATCTCCGTGACCGCGGGACCCACGGACCCGATTGGCGCTGGTGTCCCGCGATCGGGTCACAGAGCTAAAGAACGGGGAGAGGTATGTGTAAACTAGTGAGACTGACACTGATCGTCTGTTCCTGTCATGTCCGATGTGTCCGCCATAATGTCGCAGTCACAATAAAAATCGATGATCGCCATGTCGCTCTATTTTTGTTTATAGCGCAAAAAATAAAAACCACAGAGGTGATCAAATACCACCAAAAGCTCTATTTGTGGGGAAAAAAAGGACGCCAATTTTGTTTGGGAGCCACGTCGCACGACCGCGCAATTGTCAGTTAAAGTGACACAGTGTCGAATCGCAAAAAGGGGCCTGGTCCTTTGGCTGCAAATTGGTCCGGGGCTTAAGTGGTTAATTGGCTTCTATCCAAAAATTGGACCTAGCATATGAATGTGAGTTGGGAACCTTGGATTGTGGGCTCCTTGAGGGTAGGGACCGATGTGAGTGTGCGATGTCTGTGTGGAGCACTGCATAAATTGACGGCGCTATATGGGTACCTTAAATAAATAATAATATAATAGATGAGCATCTTAATGAGACACAATGTATAGGGACAGGGCCAATTCTAGACACCCACCCACACTCACTCGGGTTGAACTGGATGGACTGGCATCTTTATTCAACCTTACTAACTATGTAACTACAGTATGAGCTGTTTGCATTAGAGTATACCCATCAGCACTGAAGAACCCGTGGTCTGGGTGACCAGTGTAAAGTTAAGAGGTACTGTGGATAAAGCTGAGTGAAAGCTTAAGAGCCAGGTGGGCTACCATTTTCTGTTTTTGTATTTCCTGGAGAAGAACCCCTGCGTTGGAAGCCTATGTTACAGACTTTTCATTTGCCTTTTAATAAAAAAATGGGCTAACAGGCCCTTAAAATATAGTTCTTGACTACCACTTGAAAACACATCTACCCCTAAAGCTAATGAACCCTCATGTTACAATACATTTTATTGGTTGAAATAAAGTTTTGTAACTTCTATTTATGTTTTTTTTTTGGGTTCACTGGAAGGTTATTAATAGTCCTATTATACACTATATTGCCCTTTATCTAAATTGAAGGATGATAACCCTCTATTGACACACATTTTTTAAGAAAATACCTCCCCCACACACATCCAACAAACTATTTGCAGCATTCAAAAAGTGCTGCTCTTTAAAAACACACGGGATGCCATTTATGCTTAATGTCATGTCCATGCATTTAAAAATGCAGAGCGTTAGAGGGAACCACAGGGAAATCCCATGGTGCTTTTGCAACCTCTGCATTTTAACCACTTCCATAACCTCCGCACGCCGATATACAGCCTTACTTTGATGTTAGATATTTGTTAGCTGCCATAACCCCGGTATCCTCATGTTCGGCCGGCGGTCCACTACAAGGGCCCCCCTCCCGCCACGCTCCTGTGCCCTCCGCTGCTTACCGGAGCCCTCGGCAGTGGCAGAGGCGATTGGGTCCTATCTGTGGCTGAGCATGGAGATGAGTGAGGGGAAGATGGCCCCCACCCGTCTCTATGACATTGCAGGGTGGAAGCAACGTCAAAACGTCACTTACGCCCATAGCTCTTAAAGGGACTTTTTTTTTTTTAAATCATTTTTTTAAATGGCGTTTTTTATTGCATTTTAGTGTAAATATGAGATCGGAGGTCTTTTTGACCCCAGATCTCATATTTAAGAGGTCCTGTCATGCTGTTTTCTATTACAAGGGATGTTTACATTCCTTGTAATAGGAATAAAAGTGACACAATTTTTTTTTTTTTTTAAAACAGTGTAAAAATAAAAAATAAAATGTAAATTAAATAAGAAAAAAATAAAATTTAAATGCGCCCCATCCCGACGAGCTTGCGCGCAGAAGCGAACGCATATGAAAACAGTGTTCAAACCACACATGTGAGGTATCAACGCGATTGGTAGAACGGGAGCAATAAACATAGCCCTAGACCTCCTCTGTAACTTAAAGCGGTTCTGCACAGACAAAATTTTATTTTTTTTCCTAAATGAGTAAAAACGATGTTATGTTATTAATATACTTACTTTTAGTGTCTTCTCCCATTATCCATCTTCTTTTTTCTTCCTTATCGATTCCTTAGAAAGTAAATTTCGTCCGATCTCAGCTTGCTTGTGGGCATTTGAAGCCCACAAGCAATCACTTCCTCCTTCTCTAATTCAGAGGAACCAGCATTCCTTGCTGGTTCCCGCACACGCTCAGTGGCTTCAGCTACGAGCGGCGTTGTTTGCCCTAGAATAAGGCGAGATAAGGCGAGCGTGATGACGTCACATCATCTAAATATCACGAGATTTCGCTACGGCTAGGCGCACTGACTCCTGGGATGGTTTATTTGAGATCCCAGGAGACAGTGCAGAGCTCAGGGGAAATTACGCTGATCCCCGCAGAAACCCCGCCCATCGACGCAGGGAAACATTTGGAGTACAACAACCACCAGCGGAAAACGGAAGGTAGGTGGGAAAAAAAAGCAGCATTGAGCAATAAGAAGAGAATTTTAAAAACAATGGCACCAACATTCAAAAATGGGTGCAGAACCGCTTTAAAACATGCAACCTGTCGAATTTTCGTCGCTTATGGACATTTTTAAGGGTAAAAGTTTGTCGCCATTCCACAATCGGGCGCAATTTTAAAGCGTGACATGTTATGTATCAATTTAGTTGACGTAACATTATCTTTCACAATATAAAAAAAATTGGACTAACTTTATTGTTGCCTTATTTTTTAATTCAAAAAAGTGTATTTTTTCTGGAAAAAGTGCGCTTGAAGGACCGCTGCGCAAATACGGTGTGACAGAAAGTATTGCAACAACCGCCATTTTATTCTCTAGGGCGTTAGAAAAGAAAAATTATGTTTGGGGGTTCTAAGTAATTTCCTAGCAAAAAAAATAAATAAAATTTTTAACTTGTAAACAACACATCTAAAAAAGCGTCTCGGTCCTTAAGTGGTTAAAATAAATGGGCTGCCATGCCTGCGCAGATAAGGGCCGCAAACCCGCAAGAATGTGAACCTAGCCAAACCCTAGCAGAGCTACATTTTTTTTTTCTTGTCAAATTTGTTTTATTAGATTTTAGCAATTTATACAATCAGGTACAGATGCAACAATTAACCGCTTCCCGACCGCCTCATGTAGATATACGTCTACAGAATGGCACGGGCAGGCAAAAGCACGTACGGGTACGTCCCCTTTAAATTGCCTGCCCGTGGGTCGCGCGCGCGCCGCCAGCGGCGCGCTCGCGACACGGTCGGGAGCTCCGTGACCACGGCCGCGGGACCAGCGGACCCGATCGCCGCTGGTGTCCCGCGTTCGGGTTACGGAGCTGAAGAACGGGGAGAGGTCTGTGTAAACAAACCTCTCCCCGCGCTTCCTACTCTGCCTGTCATTGATCGGCTGTTCCCTGTCATCGGGAAAGCCGATCAATGACGTCAGACGTACAGCCACGCCCCCTACTGTAAAAAAAAACACAACACGTCACACTGACTCCTCCCCGCCCCCTAGTGGTTAACTCCTTTACTGCCACTGTCATTTACATACAAATCAGTGCTATTTAAATAGCACTGATTTCTGTATAAATGACAAATGTCCCAAAAATGTGTCAAAAATGTCCGATGTGTCCGCCATAATGTCGCAGTCACAATAAAAATCGCTGATCGCCGCCATTACTAGTAAAAAAAAAAATATTAATAAAAATGCTATAAAACTATCCCCTATTTTGTAAACGCTATAACTTTTGCGCAAACTAATCAATAATCGCTAATTGCGATTTTTTTTACCAAAAATATGTAGAAGAATACGTATTGGCTTAAACTGAGGAAAAAAAATGTTTTTTTATATATTTTTTGGGGATAGTTATTATATTATTATTATTATATATATTAAAAAATATTGCATTTTTTTCAAAATTGTCGCTCTATTTTTGTTTATAGCGCAAAAAATAAAAACCGCAGGGGCGATCAAATACCACCAAAAGAAAGCTCTATTTGTGGGAAAAAAAGGACACCAATTTTGTTTGGGAGCCACGTCGCACGACCGCGCAATTGTCAGTTAAAGCGACACAGTGCCGAATCGCAAAAAGGGGCCTGGTCCTTTGGCTGCCAATTGGTCTGGGGCTGAAGTGGTTAAGAAGTAACATCAAAAGGAAAATTGTGAAGATAGCTCCAAGACACAATATAAGATGAGTCTATAGTTCAAAAATAGCCATAGTAATTAATAGAATTAGTTCTTAAAAGTTTTTGGCAAAGATCAAAATCCAATATAAAAAAGAAGACAAATTAGTATTAAACAAGAGGTTATCGAGCTTCGAAAATCACACATGGCATAAACATGAAAAATGTATTGGGAGATCTATCTAGTATATGAAGCGTATTAGAGCTCAGATTATAATGTTACAAATATAGAAAGTAATAGTATAGGTACAATTTTTGCTACCTGGACCAAGAGTAAAAAATAAAGGGAGAAAAATTTGGGAAATGGGAGAGCAAAGCATGGAGAATGGCAAGGGATAAAAGAAAATTGAGGGAAAGGAGAAGAATAAAAAACACGAATAAGAATAAAGTAAAAATAAAAATAGGAGTAGGAAATTAGGAATAGTCCTCAGGGTAGAATGCCACTTCAAGCACCAAACACACATATAAGAAGTGTAAGTTCAATTGTATGTTATCAAGGCATCAATAAGGGTTCATCAAAATTGGGGGGATAAATAATGTTTAACCCAAGAATGCCAGGTTTTCTCAAATTTACAGATTTAGACAGTAATAGCCTCTATTTTGGCATGGATCATAGCTTGGTTAACTCTGTGTTTGGTTTTATATTAGCATCAGTGATTTCCAAACTTTGGCGATGGTCTGTTTCGCAGCTGTTGTTCTTTGTAGAAGGAATTTAAAGTGAGATCGGGTGAGGTTATCCGGTTTCAAATTTAGAAGTGCCACGGAGGGATCAGGAGAAATGAATTCCTCAAACAGGATAGAAAGTATATGGAATATTTCCTTTCAAAATGGTTTTAGCTAACGGGCAGTCCCACTGAATATGAGAATTTGACCCAATAGCAGTGAAGCCTCGAAAACGTGGGGTAGCTGGGGGCATATTTTGCAATCCTGGCAGGGACCAAGTACCAACGTGTGAGTACTTTAAAATTTGTTTCTAATGCAACTGTGTTTGGATGATTTTGTTGCCTCCCAGATTTTGTTCCAGTCAGTTGTTACCAGCTTAAGCCCAAGGTCAGCCTCCCATTTAGCTGCATAGGTAGGTGGTTCAGCATCAGGTTTAGCAATGAGTTGGGCGTTGAGAGTCAAAATCAGTCCTTTTGTATGAGTCTCATGTTTACATATGTCTTCAAATCGAGATCAATTATCAAGTCTAATGCCGTGAACACACGATTGGACTTTTCAACGGCCTTGGTCCGGCAGACTATCCGACGGACTATGCAGTGGAGGTCCGCCGGACTTTAAAATGAACGGACTTGCCCACACACGATCACTCAAAAAGTCAGACGGATTTGAACATGATGATGTACGACCGGACTAGAATGAAGGAAGTTCATATCCAGTAGTCAATAGCTGCCCTAGCACGGACTAGCACACAGATGACCAGTTTTTTCGACCGGACTCGAGTCCATCGGAAAGATTTGAAACATGTTTTATTTCTAGTTATTTCATGTTTTATTTCTAGTTCCATCTGACTTTTGGAAAAGAAAAGTCCGCTGGAGCCCACACACAATCGAATTGTCCAACAGATTCCGGTCCGCCGGACCGAGTCCATCGAAAATTCTGATTGTGTGTACGCGGCATTACTCCGTCTTGGATATATGGTGTAAAAAAGTTTTTTATCCGAAAATAACAGAACAGTTTAGATTTCATAAGTCCATGGTTTTCACATAAAGTGGGGAATGATTGGATTAAGGTGGAAGACATCAGATCATGAAGTCTGGTTAAGTCTGATGCAGGCCATGCTCTAAAGGGTGCAGGGGAGATCCAGGCAGGGTAAAAGAGAGGGTTTTTAAAAAATGATTGAAGTGGGACATGTGAGGCTTGTAAGCCATACATCATTTTAAATTTGACACAAAGTGCAAGAAGATGTTTAGTAATTGGATTGGTACGTTTTTTGTGATCTGATGGACACAGCCATGAAAGATTAGTCAGAGACAATAGAGCTAAGGTTTTTTTTATGCACTCTGAAAATGTAAATTAAAAATAGAAATCTAAAGTTGTAGAATGGCACACATTGGTGGAATTGCAATACTTCTTTATTTAGCACATCATTAAAAAGCCAAGTGTTCTTTCTTGCTTATATGTTTCAGCCCTGTATGGGCATTAGTCATAGTTAAAAATAGTGCATGCATAATTGCAAAACTGTGCATTAGTCATATTTTATATTATCTATATCCAATCTTGCCTAATATTTTTATAAGCATTAGATGGTGATGACAAATGTAATGCTACCATCTGCGATTAGCATAGAAAGTAGGAATTGGGTGTGTAATAGGGCAGTTCTGTCCCTGCCCTAATCCTCCCTTCCTAATGCTTGCTCTACTTGTGTAGCACAACCCCCCAGGAGGAGCGGCTAGGTAGATTGCCCAGATCCTTTTTTTCAGTGGTTTCCTTGCAGCTTAACACACAGTTCAGTCACACACTCAAGCTCATTAACCGATCTAGAGGTATGTTTTTTCTAAAGCTTTATCATAGAACTTGGATAGGTAGTGGATAATAGACATGCGCAATTTGTTTTGTTATGAATTAATTTTCGGACAAAATTCGGCATATCCGTTCATTCGAAAGCATCAGAATGAACAAAATACTCTTTTGATGAATGCGTACGAAAACAAATTGTCAGAAAGAAAGATAATCCAAAAGAATGAAAATCCGAAAGACCGAAAACCACACAATGTCAATTTATAACCTGCTGACTCTAGCACACAATGGAAGGCCTTAGCACACAGGCTCTAGGAGCTCTCTAACTAGTCTGTACTCACATATGTCCTTAGAAATATTGGTTGCCTCCTTCCAATAACCTTGCAACACTTCCACCCTGTGATAGCAGACTAGATCCTCAGGCGACAGTCCACCCGTCAGCTTTCAGCAACTTTCTGCAAAGTAGGCCCCCAGATCGACCACCTTAAGCCTTGGCAGCATGCAGGCACATGGCAGAAAGGTCCTAAGAGGGGCTAGCAGCCGCCCCCCCCCCCCCCCCCACAGGCTGTGGTCTCCTCAGGAAAAAAAAATGGGCTGCTTTCTAGTTCAGAGTATTTATACAGACCCCTTCACCATTTGGGCACCTCTCCAAGAACTGGTCAGAGCTGTATGATTATTTATTTGATGATTGCTGCCCACTACCTTCCAGAATGTTCTAGACCAGCCAGGGGGCAGCAGTCAATTCTGCAGCCACTGAAATATAGAACAGGCCAGAGCAATCAACACAGCCACACTGGTTACACATAGCCAGAACTAAATTTGCCTAAAAATTAACAGCAGCTCCACTATGTAAAGTGAGCCATAAGTAATATACCTAATCCTAACACCTATATCGAGGGTGCTCCAGGACAGCTCTTCAGGACACAGGACACAATGTCCCATTATAATCTGCTGACTCAGATTATAAAGCACACAGTGGAAGGCCTTAGCACATAGGCTCTAGGAACTCTCTCACCAGTCTGTACTCACAATTTTCCCTTAGAAATATTGGTTGCCTCCTTCCAATATCCTTGCAACACTTCCACACTGTGATAGCAGACTAGATCCTCAGACGACAGTCCACAAGTGAGCTTTCAGCAACTTTCAGCAAAGTAGGCCTCCAGGTCGACCACCTGAATCCTCGGCACCCTGCAGGCATATGGCAGAAGGGCCTAAGCGGCTAGGAGCTCCCCTAGGCTGCGGTCTCCTTTTTAGGAAAAAAAAAACTTGGCTGCTCTTTGGCTCAGAGTATTTATACAGACTCCCAGTCACCATGTGGGCACCTCTCCCAGGATTGGCAAGAGCTGTAAGATTATTTATTTGCTGATTGCTGCCCACTAACTTCCAGAGCGTTCTGGACCAGCCAGCAGGAAGCAGTCAATTCTGCAGCGACTGAAACATAGAACAGGCCAGAGCAATCAACACGGCCACACTGGATACACAAAGCCAGAACTAAATTTGCCTAAAAATGAACACCAGCTCCACAAGGTACAGTGAGCCATAAGTAGTATGCCTAATATTAACACCTATTTACCTAATCCTAACACCTATCTTGGAGGGTGCTACACTTGATCTATTATATAAAAGCTGTCAATCAAATAAAAAGGTAAAACAAAGGGAAACACAGAGAGGAGCATTAATGTTCTGTGTAGTGATGATTTCTAACCCTTATGAACGTGTATAATGTTACATCTGCACAGCAGCTGGGAAACCTTCTGGATAATCACAAGACACATAGCTTTCCAAGTTCACAGGCGCTATTCTTAACAGGGTGTGTGCATAGAGGGCTTTAATGTGCTGGAAGTGGGAAGTGGGAAGGTGCCAAGAGTCAGGCCTATGCACTCTAAGCACTAGACCCAATTGGAGATACATTCTCAGGGATTATTCAATACAAACTTATTTGTACATATTGTTGTGAGTATTCACTGTATTTTTGCACTACATTGGTGAAGCAGTGCAGTTTCTGTAATCACTTTTATACATATATTCTTCAGTAAACTTAATCTGTTATTTTACTGATAAAACAGTGAGTTGGTGTTATTACACAAATGGAACCCGAAGTGTCAGAGGTAAGGGTAGCTCCAGGTGTTTGGGATGGCCAGTGGGAAAGCGAACAACTTTGCGGCTCCCAAGGGAGTAGTGCGCTACATTACCGTCAGTGATTTCCAAGCTTTGGCGATGGTCTGCTTCGCGGATGTTGTTCTTTGTAGAAGGAATTTAAAGTGAGATCCGGAGAGGTTAGCCGGTTTCAAATTTAGAAGTACCACGGAGGGATCAGGAGAAATGGATTCCTCAAACAGGATAGAAAGTATATGGAATATTTCCTTCCAAAATGTTTTAGCTACCGGGCAGTCCATCTGAATATGAGAATGTGATCCAATAGCGGTGAAGCCTCGAAAACAGGACGTGGGGTAGCTGGGGGCATATTTTGAAATCCTGGCAGGGACCAAGTAACAACGTGTGAGTACTTTATAATTTGTTTCTAATGCAACCATATTTGGATGATTTTGTTGCATCCCAGATTTTGTTCCAATCAGTTGTTTCCAGCTTAAACCCAAGTCAGCCTCCCATTTAGGTGCATAGATAGGTGGTTCAGCATCAGGTTTAGCAATGAGTTGGGCGTAGAGAGTCTAAATCAGTCCTTTTGTATGAGGCTCACATTTAGATACGTCTTCAAATCGAGATCAATTATCAAGTCTAACTCCGTCTTGGATATATGGTGTAAAAAAGTTTTTTTATCCGAACATAACGGAACAGTTGAGATTTCGGAAGTCCATGGTTTTCACATAAAGTGGGGAATGATTTAATTGAGGTGGGAGACATCAGTTCATGAAGTCTGGTTATAAGTCTGATGCAGGCCATGCTCGAAAGGATGCAGGGGAGATCCAGGCAGGGTAAAAGAGAAGGTTTTTAAAAAAAATATTGAAGTGAGGCTTGTAATACATCAGTTTAAATTTGACAGAAAGGACAAGAAGATGTTTAGTAATTGGATTGGTAAGTTTTTTTTGTGATCTGACGGACACAGTAATAAAAATTTAGTCAGAGACAATAGAGCTAAGTTTTTTTTTTATGCACTCTGAAAATGTAAATTAAAAATAGAAATCTAAAGTTGTAGAATGGCACACATTGGTGGAATTACAATACTTCTTTATTTAGCACAGCATTAAAAAGCCAAGTGTTCTTTCTTGCTTATATGTTTTAGCCCTGTATGGGCATTAGTCATAGTTAAAAATAGTGCATGCATAATTGCAAAACTCTTAAACCTTTTGCATTAGTCATATTTTATATTACCGTATCTATATCCAATCTCGCCTAATATTTTTATAAGCATTATATGGTGATGATGAAGGCAATGCTACCATCTGAGATTAGCATAGAAAGTAGGAACTGGGTGTGTAATAGGGCAGTCCTGTCCCCGCCCTAATCCTCCCTTCCTAATGCTTGCTCTACTTGTGTAGCACAAAAAACTGGAGGAATGGTGTAATATCAAAAGTATGTAATTTTAGAGCCAGAGTACTCACCCCAAATAATTTTCAGAAAAAATATATGTATGATTTCCCCGTGGGGTTTTTAGGCAGAGATGAAGACCATATATGAAATCATTGGTATTTTATTTTTCTAGATCAAAAGAGTGATAACTAGAAATAATACATTGAGTATAAAAATGCGAACTCTGGTTTACAGACAGCTGTAGTTCCAATCAGTACAAGCAAATAAATACAGAAAAATTCAACATTGTATTTGATTTACAAAATTGGTAATCAGGAATACATATTCCATACATAGTTCATATATTAATAATACACCCCTCAACCCCGATGCATTTCAACTATATTCGGTCTTCTTCAGGGGGGAACTACTTTACATGAAAACAGGGTGGATGACTTTGTTACATCTCTGTGAAATATCAAGAAAATAATTTTATCAATTTTTGAGTACAATATTTTACAATATATATTTTCTCTTTAATAATGCTTCAATAAGCCATTTCCTATATGTCATATTTACCCTTCTGTTTTGGAAATCTGTTGCTCGAACCAGAGATTTTAATTGTGTTAATATTGTGTATATTCCTCTTATTCTTCGATGATGCCCATCATCGCCTCCACCAAGCCTGCTGTTCCCATCACTCCCACTGGTGTGTGGGGGAGGGGACCCCCAAAGAATATTAGGAGGGGGGGAAGTTTTTCTTTAGCACAGATCGGAGCTTACAAGGGGCAACAATTTATTTGGCACCCTTCACCTAGAGAGGAGATAGTTCTGGCGGAAAGTACACACCTAGAAATAACAATTTTAATTTATTAGTGAGGTAGTTTGTGTTTATCTATAAAGATAACAGTTATTGAGACTCGACCTATAACCACTTTACAGAGCAAGGTTTTTCTATTTAATTCTATTTTATAATCGATTAAATAAATGGTGATTACATCCTAAGTGCGTATAAGTGCGTATAGCAGTTATATTTATTATTATAGGCTTTCCAGCCAAACATTTTATTCTCAATTTTTGATATATTAGAAATAGTAGCGTTTAGCTATAAAATATCTGTATAATAGGGTGCTAGTTATGGTGAATGGTGATGGAGCTAGGTGCTTTAAAAGTGCATACCAATAGTCCAAAAGGTATAAATATTGTGACATATTCGCCACTGTGCAATAAATTAAACCAATAAAAGGTGAATGAATAAAAATAATAAAAATAATAATTATAAATAAAATAGTTAGACTAAAAAAGAATTAATTAATTGAATAATGTGGTATAAAAAGTGAGTGGTGTATGTTAGAGTGCTGAATTAGGCAAAAATCTGTGATTATAGCATACAAGTTGTTTAAACATATATAGTATTAAAGTTACCTGCAGTGCATCACTATGCTAGCTTGAAAATAGGATAGGCCAGGATAGTTGGCTGCCTGAATCACAGCAATTATAGCAGGAGCTGTAATGAAATGCAGCCAGTGAATATTACTGTTATTGACAATGTGCAAGGGTCTTCTATAAAAGTATAGCTGGGCCCCCATTGAAAACAAGTAAATCAACAAGTAGCAAAGTAGCGGTGAAAAAGGTACATACCTATTTGAGTATCTTAGAGTGAATGTGCTTCCCGAAGTTCGGAATGACAACTGACTTTATTGGGCTCTTGGTATATATAGGGAGTCTAATTCTATGAATTGGATATACCCCAGGTGTGCCTCTTAATCCCCAGGTGTATCGCCGCTCCAGGATTTGAGCACCTGACTGTCTATGGCGGCCGTTAATGTTGCCCCCCCGGTGTTCCGGAGAGCACAGCGTGCCCCGGAACATCCGCCACATCCTAAAGAACCAGCATAGCATCATGTGGTCGCGTGTGTGCGCGCGCAGCGCACCCTCAATGATCATAGAGTGGGCCGCACATGCGCATTGCGTGGATCGCGCATTGCGTGGATCGCGCATGCGCACAACGCATCCCGCATGGCCTGGTTGCGATCACGGAACGCCGCCGGCAGTTGACTCTGCGCCGCGCAGCAAATTGCTAGCACATGCGCATCAGATCCAGGGTTTGGAAATTACCTCCCCCCAGCCTTCTTACCCTGCCGGGAAGCAAAGGTCCGTGCAATATCCCCACAAACATCTAGGTGGCATCATATGTGGGAACCAAAGGAGAGATATGCTCAAACATAGATGGAAAAAATGTTAGACATATTGGGAAGAGTTCACATACATATACTTGGGCATATACTTGGGCATTGGTAATAATGGCATTATGTAATCATCCAATATAATAGTGGTAAAGACCAATTATGACATAGTAAATAAGTACATTTGTATTTGTCTCAGATATCTTCATCTATAATACTGAAATAGTATTAGAATATTTTTTTTATTATTTAAGTAATGACGAACTTAACCTTGGAGGGATGGGATTTTATTGTAAATAGGCTATATGTCTATATTATGTTATTATGAATACAGGGTAATAGTTAAACGATATATAAAAAGAAAAAGGATAATATTGTGCTATAGTCAATAAAATTAGATGTAAAATAATGTTACAGGGTATATATCTATGGCAATATAAATCCAGTATAGATTGATAACCGATTTGTATGTCAGGATCAATAGATCCATATTTAGTACGATAAGGGATATGGCACATAAGACTTCTTTCCTCATCTAGTGTTCTTTGCCATGTGATAGGCATCAAAGGCCTTCTTGATTATTTAGATTGTTCCATACCTAAGTAGTAACAATTATTATCCATATACATTATCTCTAACTGTTTTTTCCTGATGTGTATCCTTTTAGAAAAGGTACAAAGGACACAGCTTCATTGAGGCCTGGATATATGTTGGCCTTTAAGGTATATATCCATTTCTGTTCCATCTGGAGTAATACCCTATTCCAGTCACCGCCTCGATCGGGAATGTGTACCCGATCGAGAGCGGCGAATGCAATCTTGGGCATTTTATAGTTGTGATATATGGCTTTGTGACGACCAAGAGGCAAGTAGATGTTACCTATCTCCATACTATAGACGTGTTTGGAGGTCCTACACCAAAACTTTTGCCTGGTTTTGCCTATATAAAATGCACCACATTCACATGTCATCAAGTAAACTACACCAACAGTCTGGCAATTTACCTAATGCTTTGGTCGAAAAGTCTCTCCGTTAGGTAAAGTAAAATTAATCTCTCTACGAATGAATGGACAGTGGGCGCAATTCCCACAGGGGAAGGTGCCCAAAGTTGTACAGAGTTTTTTCTGTGTTTTTTTGTATTCACTTTTCACCAACCTATCTCTTAGGGTCACTGCCCGTTTGTAAGTGATCGATGGAAATAGTGATACAAAATGTTTGATCACCTCATCGTCACTCAAAATGGGCCAGTGTCTCTTGAGTATGGTGGTGATTGCCAGATGCTGTGTAGAAAATCGCATTATTATCCGAGTGTTCTCTTCCTTGGCCTTGTGCTTATAGTTAGTTTTATTTAGCAAAGCTTCTCTTTCTTGATTAAATGCACGATTATAAGCTCGTTTTAAGCAATTGCGACTGTAGCCACGATCTAACAATCGGTTTTGTAAATGACCTGCTTCAATTTAAAAAAAATTATCATTGGAACAGTTTCTCCTAAGTCTTAGGTACTGTCCATAGGGTATTGATTTTAAGAGAGGAGAGGGGTGGAAGCTATCAGCGTGCAACACCGTATTCCCCGCAGTTTCTTTCCTATACAGGGTTGTGGTCAGATTACCCATAGGGTCTGTCTCCACCTTCACGTCCAAAAATGTCACCATGTGAGAATCATAGTTCATAGTGAACTGTAGATTAAATGTATTCACGTTGAGTAAATCAAAGAACTCCAAAAGGGCCGCCTCAGAACCTCCCCAAATGACGAAGACGTCGTCGATGTACCTGAGCCAAATGGTAATCTGGTCCAGGTACCCGACGAGGCCCCCCTCATTGGGGAGTGATTTCTCCCACTCCCCCAGGTGCCGATTGGCGTAGGACAGGGCACAGCATGTCCCCATCGCTACGCCCTGTACCTGGAGGTAGTGGGAGGTATCAAATAAAAAGAAATTGTTATTCAAAATATAGTCCAATGCATCCAAAATGAATGCATTGAAAGATTTGTCATACTTAGGATTACGGGTCAATACATTGTGAATTGCCTGTCGGACAGAATCATGTGGAATTGAGCAATACAGGGATTCAACGTCAATTGTGACTAGAAATGCATGTTTAGGTACTATTAAAGATCTGATACTCGTTAGAAAATGAATAGTATCTTTCACAAAATATGGTAGGGCTATAACAAAAGGTTTTAAATATGCATCTACTACCCTACTAAGATTTTCTGATATGCCTCCATTCCCGGATACTATCGGGCACCCAGTGGGGTTGCTACAGCTTTTGTGAATTTTGGGGGTACTGTAAAATGTAGGCACTTTAGGATGCTTTGTTCTGATGTAGTCATAGAATTGTTGATTAATAATTTTTTCTCTAAATGTCTTGTCAACGAGATCATAGAAACTCTGATAGGATCTATTTATTTGCCGCCGATGTACAGTTTTATACCATTCTTTATTGTTGAGTATATTTAAGCACATGGATCTATAACTTAGATGATCCATTAACACAACATTTTCTCCCTTGTCAGAAGGTTTGATTACCAAGGACGCCTTGGACTGTAGTGTTTTTAAGGCTTTGTTTTCTTCCGGCGATAGATTCCCTGCATCACGAAAGGTGCATTGCATTTTCGTGATATCACACAAAACTTGTTTTACAAATGTATGAACATTTTTATATATCGTCTAACTATTACCCTGTATTCATAATAACATAATATAGACATATAGCCTATTTACAATAAAAACCCATCCCTTTTTGAAGTTTTCCTTCCCAAGCTCCAAGGTAAAGTTCGTCATTACTTAAACAATAAATTAAAAATCCTAATACTATTTCAGTATTATAGATGAAGATATCTGAGACAAATACAAATGTACTTATTTACTATGTCATAATTGGTCTTTACCACTATTATATTGGATGATTACATAATGCCATTATTACCAATGCCCAAGTATATGTATGTGAACTCTTCCCAATATGTCTAACATTTTTTCCATCTATGTTTGAGCATATCTCTCCTTTGGTTCCCACATATGATGCCACCTAGATGTTTGTGGGGAGATTGCACGGACCTTTGCTTCCCGGCAGGGTAAGAAGGCCGGAGGGAGGTAATTTCCAAACCCTGGATCTGATGCGCATGTGCTAGCAATTTGCTGCGCGGCGCAGAGACACCTGCTGGCGGCGTTCCGTGATCGCAACCAGGCCATGCGGGATGCGTTGTGCACATGCGCGATCCACGCAGTGCGCATGCGTACTCTATGATCATAGAGGGTGTGCTGCGCGCACACGCGCACACACGCGACCTCATGATGCTAGGCTGGTTCTTTAGGATGCGGCGGAAGTTCCGGGGCATGCTGTGCTCTCCGGAATGCCGGGGGGGGGGCAACATTAATGGCCGCCATAGACGGTCAGGTGCTCAAATCCTGGAGAGGCGATACACCTGGGGATTAAGAGGCACACCTGGGGTATATCCAATTCATAGAATTAGACTCCCTATATATACCAAGAGCCCAATAAAGTCAGTTGTCATTCCGAACTTCGGGAAGCACATTCACTCTAAAGCCCCATACACACGGTCGGATTATCGCATGGATTCTGTCCGATCGGACAATGTTGTCGAAAAATCCGACCATGTATATGCACCATCGGACAGTGTACGTCGGATTGTCCGACGGACAAAGTCCTATCTCCTGCTGGTTCGATTTTTGGACAACAAAGTCCGATCACACCAAATCCGATCGTGTGTAGCGAATTCGGACGGACAAAGTGCTACGCATGCTCAGATCACATTACAAGACCAAAGCTATTGGCTACTAGCCTCTACGTAGTCCCGTCGTAGGCAACAAACGTCACCACGTTCAGAATGATCGGATTTTCCGACAACTTTGTCCGACCGTGTGTACGCAACACCAACATCGGACACAGTACGATGGACAGGATCCGACTGACCTGGTCTGCGGATAATCTGCGCGTGTGTATGGGGCTTAAGATACTCAAATAGGTATGTACCTTTTTCACCGCTACTTTGCTACTTGTTGATTTACTTGTTTTCAATGGGGGGCCAGCTATGCTTTTATAGAAGACCCTTGCACATTGTCAATAACAGTAATATTCGCTGCCTGCATTTCATTACAGCTCCTGCTATAATTGCTGTGATTCAGGCAGCCAACTATCCTGGCCTATCCTGGCTATTTTCAAGCTAGCATAAGCATCACTGCAGGTAACTTTAATACTATATATGTTTAAACAACTTGTATGCTATAATCACTGATTTTTGCCTAATTCAGCACTCTAAAGCCCCCTACACACGGTCGGACTTTTTCATCAATTTGGTCCGATCGGACAAGGTTGTTGAAAAATCAGACCGTGTGTATGCACCATCGGACAGTGTTCGTCGGTTTGTCCGTCGGACAAAGTCTTATCTCCTGCTGGAAAGATTTGCCGTCAACCCGGTCCGATCACACCAAATCCGAGCGTGTGTACGCTTGTCCGACGGACAAAGTGCTACGCATGCTCAGAAGAAATTCTGTGACGGAAGCGCTCGGTCAGGTAAAACTACCTTTCCTAATCGACACAGCACATTCGTCACGCTGCAATGTTAAAATGTCTTTAATGCAGCGCATTCTCTTTTTCTTTACAATGCAACAAGAATGACATCTTTTAGCTGCTCCTATTCACCCGCACTTCTCACAAACTTACTTCTTTATTACTTTGCAGCATTTATACACTACATGTTTATTTTGACTGTGAACGGAAAATAATCTTTGTTATTTTTTTACCATGATTTGTCTTGTTTTTTTTTTTTTGGGGAATACATATTTGAATGTTTTTTTTTTTTTTTTTTTTTTTTGGAGGGGGGTTGTGGGTCTCAAATTACCAAAAACACATTATTTACATTTGTATTTCTTGCTTACATTTACTAGGAGTTTGTTTGTTGTTGGTGCCCCTTGTTAATTCTACTTTAGGATTAGTGAAATGTACCTGCTTACTCAAAGAAAAACTGTCATTGTAGCAAAGTAAAACACAATAGTCAATGATTATTTCAAATCAAAAAAACCTTTATTTAGGTCACACCAACAAACCAAAGAGGAACGCAGCCATGGTGAAACTTGGGGAATTTGCAAAGTCTTGGCCCCCCACGGCAACCATCATTGTTCAAGCGTAGAAAATTGGGGGCCTGAGGAGTACGTATATTAAGGGGAGTGCAATCTGGTCGTGAAGTCCAAAGTATCCGGAACTGCAGCAGATGCCATCTAGGTCCCCAGGCTCTGGTACTACAAGAGGCTCCATCTTCTCTCAGACCAGACTGATTCCTGGTCGTCACTCTCAGGTCTTCCTTCCACGCTTCCTTCCACGCTGTGGCTGTCGTGCTGGTGGGGTGGCAGAAGGAGGAGGAGGAGGAGGAGGAGGTGGAGCATGGTAGCTATGGCAAACATGTGTGACTGGGGTCATCTCCCCAGCCCTACCCTTATTTAGGACATGGAGGATGAGCCCCTCACACATGTTGCGTTGCCTCACCTCCATACCCATCATTTTTGTGACAACCACCGAGCCAAAGGTCTCCTCGTCGGCGGGTGTGGCATGTAGGGAGTCTGAAGCCTCTCTGATCATCCGGAGCGCTGACTGTGCCGCATAACCCCCCCTTCTCGCCCTTTTGTACGGAAGGCGGAGGGGAGGGGTTTGGGTGTCAGTCAGGCTCCGAGGCCTAGCCCCCTCTTGGCTGCCACTACCCAGCTGGTGGCTGCCACTAACCCCTGCCTCCTCCTGACTGCCACCTTCCACAGCCACCTCCTGGCTGAGGTCTTCCTGTGTATGAAAAAGGGACATAGTTTCAGTTATTTGTTCATCAAACACACACAATTCTCATCTAGTGACTGGTGCAAAATGTTTACAAATAGAAAACCATACAATTCTCAGCCCTGCAGTTTAGATTCTGGCCCCAAATGTCTCCCACACCACTGTCAGTTGATATGTCAAACACGTTAGGAACTAAGCAATTGGCGATCCTGAATTGAGTGAACATCATTCATTATTCCCATAAATGGGAACAAAACTACTATACCTGGAACAAGCTGGGCTCCTCCACCTCTTCCAGACTGGAAGGCCCAGGTTGCTCCTCGGAAGCCTCATCAGGGGTGGGCTGCGCGCAAGGAAGCGTGGAAGGAGGAGTTGAGGTTGGCTCCGTGACATCAGCCTGGTCCTTCAGAAAATGGAGACTCTGATAGTACCAGAGCTTGGGGACATAGACCTCATCTGCTGAAGTTGCAGTTTCCTCAGACTTCACGACCTTCTTCCGCTCCCTGATATACGCACTCCTCAGGCTGCCAATTTTCTTTCTAATATCATCAACAGTTGCCGTGGGGAACCTTGGCTTGACAAATTCCACAAGTTCCTCCAGGGCTGCGTGCCTCTTTGGTTTGTTGGTGTAATGTGGGTGTATACCCTGCCACAATATGGGAAAATCCCTGTATTTGGCAATGAAGAGGGGGAGAAAACTCATGTCGTTGAATCCCTTCATATCAATCTCTGCAAGACACAACAACACACAAAACCCTCTAAATTATGTCAGGCTAAACTCTCCTAATCTTCTCCATAAAGAAGCCTCAAGTTCAAATCAGTCTAGGCTAGTTATGTACCAACGTTAAATTGTACCTTCGTTTGTAGCGATCGTCTCGTGTGAGTTTTCTCTCCCCTCGTCTCCCAGATCGTGGCTACGACACAGGCGTGTGACGTTTTATATACACTGCGCATGCTTCAAACTCCGCCCGCCCCTGACGATCTTTCTCGTCTATTCCCCACCCCTTCTCTTTACGGCGTAGTGTGGAGAGCACATGGCGGGGACACAGCAGGTGCGCCACAAATATCCCACCAACGAGGAGGAGGACGAGGAAAGTCCGGAGGCAGAAACGTCCCGATCCCGGAGCCTGAAATTCAAGGCCTCCAATATGTCATTTGGAGAAATGTTGGAGATGGTGGACATATTAAAGAGGAGCGACTATGATGGGAAGTATGGGCCTTACCTCAACCCCAATGTCCGCAAGGCCAAGATCATGTCTAAAGTTGTGAGAAGGCTGTACAATCATTTTGGGGTACAACGATCCAAGGAGCAACTGAGGATACGCTGGTCAGACCTGAAACTGAGGGAGGCCGATCAGTACAGAAAGATCAAGAGAATTCTTCAAAAAAGTAAGTAGTTGTGTTTTGTGTTTGATTTCTTGCTTGCATACTGCTCCATGTGGTTTGATTTTTACAAAGTTGTACATTCCAAAATGGCCACTTTCAGGTTCGTCTGTGCATTCGATCGTACTCAGCCTCGATCTTTCTGCCACTGTCATGGTCGTGTGTGTGTCCATTCGATCGTACGCAACCTCGATCGTGCGGCCACTTATAATACGATGTTTGGTGTTTTTTTTGGGGGAAAGGAAGTTTGTTCTCCCTAGAAATGTCATCCAGAATGTAAAGCCAATTTATTCAATGTAAAGGAGAGGTCACCCAGTAGCTGTTTACCCATCTGGACTCGAGAGCACTAGTGCTGGGACACCCAAACCCCCTTTTTATTAGCCTTTTCCACACATGTGCTCCAGTGGATACTAGAGGGGGGTCTCCATCACACAAACTTCTACCAAGAAGCTAGTCAGTTTAGCACCTTTACAAAGTGACTACATTCATGTAGTTGACATTTGTAACTGGCCAAACTAAAATAGTGTCCGTCACTTTCAAGCAATGTTTGTCATTTCCTATTTCTGCCCTCAATAGTTTGTGTTGCTAAATCTTCCTTTTGGACATTCTCATAGGGGAGCGAAAACTTGGGCCGTCTGAGGAAACCCCCAAACCAACACCTCCCAAAAAAGGGGAAAGAGCAGAAGCAGAGGAGGAGGAGGAGGAGGAAGGAGAGATCATCGAACTTGGAGAAATTGTCACCACAACAGGTGAGTGTGGGAGAACACAGCTACTGGTAAGCTAATCCATGTATGGCTGCCTCATTTCCAACACCCCATTTTTGTTTGTTTGTGGTTTTTAGGTGACGTGGATGTTGTGGAAGAAAAATCGCACTTTACCACAGAGAGTGCCCACGTACTCATCGGAGAGATAATGGTCTGCAATCGAGATCTAGATTACATAAAGCAAAACATCAATGATGTTCAACAAAAATTGAAGAACATCATTGATGTTTTAGGAAAAATATGAAAACGCACCAAGTAATTAACACACATTTGTGCCTGCTTCTAAACACATTTGCAACTTAAAAACTGTCTGAAATTTGGAACATGCACACATTGTGTCCACATGTGCTAGCTCCCACCATGGTGGATGAATGGCAACGTTTTTTTGGGGGTGCAAACACTTTACGAACTACGAAAGTGGTTGTGGTGAAGGGGTTGCACCCCCAAAAAACGTCCATTCATCCCCATGATGGAAAATGGCACTTTTGAAGCTTCTAGGCATGTGTTTTCCCATCTAATGACCATTTTCAGACCCAAATTGTGTGCATGTTCCAAATTTCCACTTTTCGGGGGTGACCCCCCCATGTGATGAAG
The DNA here is from genome assembly GCA_028564925.1 of Lithobates sylvaticus. Taxonomy (NCBI): domain Eukaryota; kingdom Metazoa; phylum Chordata; class Amphibia; order Anura; family Ranidae; genus Lithobates; species Lithobates sylvaticus. The sequence continues at coordinate 46,934,164 of CM053029.1, forward strand.
GCAAGATCAAACACACTTTGAACATATAGTCATGTCTGATCTTGTCTTCACTTTACAAAGTTGAACTTTCCAAGTTCCTAGGTTCTGTTTTGCTCCATGCCTGGTTTTACCAATTGCGGAATGTTTGTAAACAATGTTGTAAATAACCAAGATGTTGTCAGTTTTGGCGTGAAGATTGTAAACGCACTTGGGAATGTTTTCCTAGTAAACTTTTATTTTTCTAAATGTGTGGCTTCCTTATTTAAAAAACACAATGCATTATGTATGTAAAATGAAAAGGATATGGGGGGCAATGGGTGTTATTTACTAAAGGCAAATCCACTTTGCACTCCAATTTTCTTTCCCTGTGAACTTTTTCAATGCACTTGTAGAGCATAGCGGATTTGACTTATGTAAATGACACCCACAGTGCTTTGTACGAAAACACGGAGCACAGCATTTTGGAGAATACACACATGTCAGACCTGGTGATGAAAAGGAGTATTTTGGGTGTCAGTTAAGCAGTACAAACCTTCTCTAGACCAAAGATTAGGTAGCAAACACACAATATGAGAATAATCTTTTTGGGAAGAAGAGACTGTTACCTCCTTTTGCCCAGAAAGTGCATTCCCACTGTCGAAGGCAAAGGGAAAAAATGTCAAAGTAAAATAAGCTAAAAAGAAGACTGAAATGACAAGAAATCATAGGTTGGTTAAAATATCAGATTTATTAAAAAATGCCTCTCACACATCGTCAGGCAGAGCAATGGCCCCCCTACCCACAAAGTACTCCATATATTGGTCCCGGACAACACGGGCATTTAGAGGGGGCAAGCCTGGACGTGCCACTCGAAGGGCTGTGAGTTCCGCATTTGGAGGGCCCTCCACATCTGGGCCAACGGGCGCCACATAGTTCCTGTTATGTCTTTTGAGGAAGTTGTGCAATATGCAACAGGCAAGAACTATGTGGTTCAGTTTGTATTCCGCCAAGTTAAATGCCGTCAGGAACAGGCGGAAGCGGCTGGCCAGGATGCCAAAAGCGTTCTCCACAACTCTTCTGGCTCTGGACAGCCTGTAGTTGAAGACCCTCTGGTCCGGGGTGAGGGTCCTCATCGGGAACGGCCTCATCAGATGGGGAGTCAACGCAAACGCTTCATCTGCGACAAAGACGAAGGGGAGTCCTTCGGCATTCTCCTCTGGAGGTGGCAAGCACAGACTGCCACTTTGGAGACGCCAGTAGAACTCCGTGTGCGTAATGGCCCCACCATCCGATATCCGGCCGTTCATCCCCACGTCCACATACATAAACTCGTATGTTGCCGACACCACCGCCAACATCACTACACTATTAAACCCTTTATAATTATAATAGTAGGACCCCGAGTTGGGCGGTGGGACGATGCGGACGTGTTTCCCATCAATTGCCCCTCCGCAGTTAGGAAAGTCCCAACGGCTGGCAAAGTGGGAGGCCAAAGTCTGCCATTCATGTGGCGTGGAAGGGAACTGTGGAGTGAAACAAGAAAAAAAAATTAGTCACTTTGCACCTAAACATTGCAAGCAGATTAGACAATCAACATCTTGGAACAAGAGCATTGTATAAAATTGGAGGCTGGAAAGTATTTGCACAGAAAAATAGAGGCTCCCCTTCACAGATTACTCACCCCCCCATCAATCCCCCCACTTCTGATGGGACATTGGCAATAACTAGGGTTTTGGGGGGGGGGGGGTGGTGGACAGCTAACCCTCTGCACTTCATTGATTGGCAAATGGCTCAATAATGTGGGCTAGTTTGGCCAGACCCTCTGTACTTAACACTATTGGCAGGCCACAGGAAAGATCAAATAACATTTCAACCCCCCCCCCCCCCAAAAAAAAGGCAGGCACAGTGTGACATTATTAAATTACCAAGCAAGATAATAGGAGGGAAAGAAGACAAAAAAATAGGAAATGGAATGTATGGAGGCAGCCCCTTGCACTACATGCTTTGCTGAATTCATCCCTAAAGATGCGCACTATAAAGAGGTAGGTATATAGTGTGTATGGACCTTGGGAAAGCCAGCAGATAAAGGATTGGTACCATCTGACAGAGCAGTTGGGGAGGGGGTTCCTAATTATTTTGCCCCCCCCCCCCACCAAAAGAAAAAAAAAAGGGGGCTCTACATGAAGTAAACCACACAGCAAACATTTGTGCATATTTTAGGGGGTGTTTTGGGGCAAACAATACTATGCAGCAGACAAAAGACATTGCTTAAGTGACTAGGCCATAGGTGTCTATTGGGGCAGAAGAGCATGCTGGTGAGGTAAGTGAAGGGAAAAATGCATGAAGGAGAAAAGGGGCACAGCATATTAGAACATATTGCAATCATGGTAATTAGGGAAGGAGGTCAAAAATACAAGTCATTAGCAAACAGAGCATACATAGAAGGGAATAGTAAAGTATAAATGTTACCTTAATATAGTCCTCCTGCAGGACCTGAATGATGGCAGAACAGGTCTCTGGAATAATGATTCCCAGGGCCTGGGGAGAGATACCTGAAGAGAACTTCAAATCCTGAAGACTTCTCCCTGTCGCCAAGTACCTCAACGTGGCAACAAGCCTCTGCTCCGGAGTAATGGCTTGTCTCATGCAGGTATCCTGCCGGCTGATAAAGGGGGTCAGCAAAGCCAAAAGACGGTGAAACACGGGGTCCGTCATCCTGAGAAAGTTCCTGAAATCATCAGGATTATTCTCCCGGATCTCACGAAGCAAAGGCATGTGCGAGAACTGGTCACGCTGAAGCAACCAATTCTTGGTCCACATACTCCTCGTCACTCTGTTCATGGACGGGTCTTGGCTCAAAGCTAAAAGCCCGACACCAATTCCGCGTACAGCACGAACTCGGCGACGAGTACGAACGGGAAACATCGCTCAGAAGGTCACAAAAGGTCGGCTGGTCAGAACGGACAAACAGAAAGCACCGATAAACAGCAAGGCCTGAAAGAACGAAGTGAATACCAGCAACGAGCAGACAATAAGCAGTGCAAATCAAAGCGTCCTATATCAAGATATAGGCCGCAATGACCAACAAATGCGAACTGACTACACGCACTAATAAACAGATACGCACGACAAGCACAAACTGAAGAGCAGTAACGATCTGAGTCAGAAAACTGAGAAGCGCGAATCTTAAGTCACCAAACTTCCACTAACTCTCGATAAACACGGGATCAGCAGAAGGAGCCCAACGGGTGCCTGACGTGGTGCTGAACTTCCCTTTTGTAATCTCGTGGACGACGACTTACGTCACGACGTTCTTCCAGACCGGATATTCCGACAACGTAGTCCGACCGTGTGTACGCAACGCCAACATCGGACAAAGTACGTCGGACAAAGTCCGACCGACCTGGTCCGCGGATTGTCCGAGCGTGTGTATGGGGCTTAACATACACCGCTCACTTTTCATACCACATTATTCAATTAATTAATTATTTTTTAGTCTAACTATTTTATTTATAATTATTATTTTTATTATTATTATTATTTTTATTCATTCACCTTTTATTGGTTTAATTTATTGCACATTGGCGAATATGTCACAATATTTATACCTTTTGGTATGCACTTTTAAAGCACCTAGCTCCATCACCATTCACCATAACTAGCACCCTATTATACAGATATTTTATAGCTAAACGCTACTATTTCTAATATATCAAAAATTGAGAATAAAATGTTTGCATCGGGGTTGAGGGGTGTATTATTAATATATGAACTATGTATGGAATATGTATTCCTGATTACCAATTTTGTAAATCAAATACAATGTTGCATTTTTCTGTATTTATTTGCTTGTACTGATTGGAACTACAGCTGTCTGTAAACCAGAGTTCGCATTTTTATACTCAGTGTATTATTTCTAGTTATCACTCTTTTGATCTAGAAAAATAAAATACCAATGATTTCATATATGGTCTTCATCTTTGCCTAAAAACCCCACGGGGAAATCATACATATATACTTGTGTAGCACAACCCCCCGGAGGAGCCGCTAGGTAGATTGTCCAGATCCTTTTTCTCAGTGGTTTCCTTGCAGCTTAACACACAGTTCAGTCACACACTCAAGCTCATTAACCAATCTAGAGGTATGCTTTTTCTGAAGCTTTATCATAGAACTTGGATAGGCAGTGGATAATAGACATGCGCAATTTGTTTTGTTGTGTATTAGTTTTCAGAATAAAATTCTGCATATCCGTTCATTCGAAAGCATCAGAATTAATGAAAGACTCTTTTGACGAATGCTTACGAAAACGAATTGTCAGAAAAAAAGATAATCTGAAATAATGAAAATCCGAAAGACCGAAAACCACACAATGTCCCCTTATAACCTGCTGACTCTAGCACACAATGGAAAGCCTTAGCACAGGCTCTAGGAGCTCTCTAACCAGTCTGTACTCACAAATGTCCTTAGAAATATTGATTGCCTCCTACCAGTCAGCTTTCAGCAACTTTATGCAAAGTAGGCCCCCAGATTGACCACCTGAAGCCTTGGCACCCTGTAGGCACATGGCACATGGCAGAAGGGCTCTAAGGGGCTAGAAGCCCCCCCCCCCCCCCCCAGGCTGTGGCCTCCTCAGGAAAAAAAAAACGGGCTGCTTTCTGGTTCAGAGTATTTATACAGACTCCCAGTCACCATCTCCAAGAACTGGTCAGAGCTGTATGATTATTTATTTGATGATTGCTGCCCACTACCTTACAGAATGTTCTGGACCAGCCAGGGGGCAGCAGTCAATTCTGCAGCCACTGAAATATAGAACAGGCCAGAGCAATCAACACAGCCACACTGGTTACACATAGCCAGATCTAAATTTGCCTAAAAATTAACAGCAGCTCCACTATGTAAAGTGAGCCATAAGTAATATACCTAATCGTAACACCTATTAACTTAATCCTAACACCTATCTTGGAGGGTGCTCCAGGACAGCTCTTCAGGACACAGGACACAATGTCCCATTATAAACTGCTGACTCTAGAACACAATGGAAAGCCTTAGCACACAGGCTCTAGGAGCTCTCTCACCAGTCTGTACTCACAAATGTCCTTAGAAATATTGGTTGCCTCCTTCCAATATCCTTGCAACACTTCCACCCTGTAATAGCAGACTAGATCCTCAGACAACAGTCCACAAGTCTGCTTTCAGCAACTTTCAGCAAAGTAGGCCTCCAGGTCGACCACCTGAAGCCTCGGCACCCTGCAGGCACATGGCAGAAGGGCCTAAGCGGCTAGGAGCTCCCCTAGGCTGCGGTCTCCTTTTTAGGGAGAAAAAAAACTTGGCTGCTCTTTGGCTCAGAGTATTTATACAGACTCCCAGTCACCATCTGGGCACCTCTCCCAGGATTGGCCAGAGCTGTATGATTATTTATTTGCTGATTGCTGCCCACTAACCCCCGAAACGCTCTGGACCAGCCAGCGGGAAGTAGTCAATTCCGCAGCCACTGAATCATAGAACAGGCCAGAGCAATCAACAAGGCCACACTGGTTACACATAGCCATAACTAAATTTGCCTAAAAATGAACACCAGCTCCACAAGGTACAGTGAGCCATAAGTAATATACCTAACACCTATTCACCTAATCCTAAGGCTACATTCACACCTGAGCGTAGCTTTTCAGGCAGAAAATCGCAAGAATTGCGGCGTTTTTTGCTGTGTTTTTTATCGCGGTATTCGTTTTAACGCCGCATTTGTTTTGCCGCAAATTTTGTGCAGAGCAAAAGGTCACTAATGTAAAAAGAATAAAAACGCCCAAATCTGCCCGATTCGCGCGACAAAAAAGGGTCCGGAACTTGTTTGAGCTTCAGGCGTAGGGCTTCAGGCGTTTTGGAGTGGAGATGTGAACCATCTCCATAGAGAATAATGTATTTTTTCCCCTCTAGCGTTTTGTAGCTTCAGGCTTCAAGCTACAAAACGCTCAGGTGTGAATGCAGCCTTACACCTATCTTAGAGGGTGCTACACTTGGTGATAAGAAATATGCAAAGAATTACAAGTGATATCAACATTTGTCTCGTTCCTTATTTGTACTTTTTGTAACTAAGATGGCGCTGACTTATTGTTTGTGCAACTTTCTTAAGTTCTGACCAAGCCTAAAAAACAATACTTACAGATGTTACCATATTAGGAAAGTTTTGTAAAGACACTCTGGATTTGGCAATAAAGCTGACAATCCATCATGAGTCACCAGTGTGTCTTAGCCAATTGCAGGTTGCCAAATATTACCTTAAAAGTAACTGCTAGTGAATTCCTGTGTGTGACTTTCTTGAGGAACTCTTTGCTGTAAGAGCTGTTGTATTCCTTGAAAAAACCCGTTTGTACCGGTACATCTGTAATAAATCTGTCTTCCAATCAACGAATGTTGACTGATTAGTCAGAATGGAATTTTATTGACACTTGGTCTGTTATATAAAGCTGTCAATCAAATAAAAAAGGTAGAACAAAGGGAAACACCGAGAGGAACATCAATGTTTTGTGTAGTGGTGACTTCTACCCCTTATGAACGTGTATAATGTTACATCTGCACAGAAGCTGGGAAACCTTCTGGATAATCACAAGACACATAGCTTTCCAAGTGTACAGGCACTATTCTTAACGGGGTGTGTGCAAAGAAAACACTATATATATATATCTTGATCTCTGCTTTATGGAGACAAATAGAGAGTCAGTTGTGGTGGGAATCAAAAATGGGATGGGTGCCAATCCAAAAATTCGGAAGACAAAGGGATATCCTCTCATGAAACTATGAGGAGCAGATTGCAACAGATGTGGAACCAATTTATCAGTGATCACTTTAAAAACAGTATTTATTTACTACAAGGTACAATCATCAATTATCAAATCAGCTTTACACATATGGTATAAGTTGACACATTTTAACAAGACATACATGGCAATTATAGGATGATTAAAAGATAGCAATTATATAAACCTGTCGTATGTTATTAACGTGTTTCGCAATAGTTGCTATTTCAGGACAAATTCTGCCTAGAGGGTATAAATGTCATCCAAAATTAACATGCAGAAAATAATCTGAAAATAATATACGCTATATTTTCTAAAGTATTGGGACGCTTGCCTTTACACGCACATGAACTTTAATGGCATCGTAGTCTAAAGCCCCATACACACGCGCGGATTATCCGAGGACCAGGTCCGTCGTACTTTGTCCGATGTTGCTTTTGCGTACACACGGTCGGACAAAGTTGTTGGAAAATCCGATCATTCTGAACGTGGTGACGTTTGTTGCCTACGACGGGACTACGTAGAGGCTAGTAGCCAATAGCTTTGGTCTTGTAATGTGATCTGAGCATGCGTAGCACTTTGTCCGTCGGAATTCGCTACACACGATCGGATTTGGTGTGATCGGACTTTGTTGTCAAAAAATCTATCCAGCAGGAGATAGGACTTTGTCCGTCAGACAATCTGATGGAAACTGTCCGATGGTGCCTACACACGGTCGGAATTTCCGACAACATTGTCTGATAGGACAGAATCCATCGGAAAATCTGACCGTGTGTATGGGGCTTTAGTCTGTAGGGTTCAATATTGAGTTGGACCACCCTTTGCAGCTATAACAGCTTCAACTCTTCAGGGAAGTCTGTCCACAAGGTTTAGGAGTGTGTCTATGGGGATGTTTGACCATTCTTCCAGAAGCACTGATGTTGGAAGAGAAATTATCCCAAAGGTGTTTAGACATTATAACTTTTGCATAAACCAATCAATATACGCTTATTGGGATTTTTATTTTTTACAAAATGTGTAGCAGAATACATATTGGCCTAAATTGATGAATAAATGTGATTTAAAAAAAAGAAATTATTGCATATGTTTTGTAGCAGAAAGTAACAAATATTGTTTTTGTTAAAAAATTGTTGGTATTTTTTTGTTTTTATAGCGCAAAAAATAAAAACCGCAGAGGTGATCAAATACCACCAAAAGAAAGCTCTGTCTATTTGGGTACAGCGTTGCACGACCACGGGGGCGGGGGGGCACAGCATGCCCCTAAACGCAGAGCAGGCACCTGAAGTACATGTATGTTACGGTGCCTGCACACGCAACCCCATTGCAGTATTTGTACTGTGGTGGGTCAGCAAGTGGTTAAGAGGAACCCCATGCAAAAATAAAACAAACAAAAAATGGCATCCCTGTCAAAATCCGTACTAGACCTATTGTCAAGCACGCGCTCTGCCTGACCAGGAAAGAGAGGTTCAGCTAGTATGCATCCACCCCATCTGCACCTGAACCATACCAAGCCACCGGTCATCAACACGGGAAGGGGTAACTTGCCAGGAACCCACCCTGGCAAGGCCGCATGCACCCCATGTTAATGGAGACAAGGACCTCATCTCCACACTGCTGGCCCTATGGATATGGGGGTCTGCAGGGGGGACTCATCATAATTTGGAAGCCCCTTTTGAATGACAAAATGTCATTGCATGTACTGATGAAGTTCAAACAAAATTTTATTAGCCACTTTCCACCCGCACTATACCTGAAAGATGGCTACAGTGCGGGTTTACAGTGCCGCGAGGACGTCCAGCGTGCTCTGTGATCATCGAGCCCTTTGGACTCGGCTAATCACAAAACAGGATAAAGGGCCAATCACAGCGGCTCTTTAGCACGTGATCAGCTGTCAGTCAATGACAGCTGATCACGGAAGTAAACAGAAGCCAGTTATCAGCTTTTTTCTCCTCACAAGTGCTGCCAATCAGTGTCCATCAGTGCCACCTACCAGTGCCGCCTATCAGAGCCCACCAGTGCCACCTATCAGTGCAGCCGCATCAGTGCCTCCTCATCTGTGCCCACCAGTGCCGCCTCATCAGTGCCCACCAGTGCCGCCTCATCAGTGCCCACCAGTGCCTCCTCATCTGTGCCACATATCAGTGCCTCCTCATCAGTGCCCACCAGTGCCTCCTCATCTGTGCCACATATTAGTGCAGCCTCAGTGCCCACCAGTGCCACATCATCAGTGCCCCCCAGTGCATCCTCATCTGTGCCACATATCAGTGCAGCCTCATCAGTGCCCACCAGTGCCGCCTCATCATTGCCCCCTCATCTGTGCCACATATTAGTGCAGCCTCATCAGTGCCCACCAGTCCCGCCTCATCAGTGCCCACCAGTGCCACCTCCTCAGTGCCCACCAGTGCCTCCTCATCTGTGCCACATATTAGTGCAGCCTCATCAGTGCCCACCAGTGCTGCCTCATCAGTGCCCACCAGTGCCTTCTCATCTGTGCCACATATCAGTGAGGCCTCATCAGTACCCACCAGTGCCGCCTTATTAGTGCCCACCAGTGCCTCCTCATCTATGCCACATATTAGTGCAGCCTCATCAGTGCCTCCTCATCAGTGCCCACCAGTTCCGCTTCATCAGTGCCCACCAGTTCCTCCTCATCACTGCTGCCTCATCAGTGCCCACCAGTGCCTCCTCAATAGTGTCCATCAGTGCTGCCTCATGAGTTGCACCCCTCATCAGTGCCACCCCATCAGTGTCCATCAGTGCAAAATGTTATAACAAACTATGAAAAAAAAAAGTTTTTTTCAAAATTCTTTTGTCTTTTTTTTTATTCTTTAGCAATGAGATATGGGGAAAATGGCATTCTCTGCTTCAGAAAAGTGCTTGACATTTTCCGAACCACTGGGTTTGCACACCAAATTGGGGGTTCCTAGCAGCAAGTGGCCCGAGATACGGGCCCCCAAATTCGGTCAAATGTGTCCATCTGCATATATGGGTAGAAACAAATCCGCGCTTAGTAAACTTTAGCATAAAAACAGCAGCTGAACACCATAACCCAGATACTTGGCACAAGAAATACAAGAAAATGAAAAAGTGCAGCGCTTATACTATAAATAATGATCAAGTGATCACACTGGTTAAAGTGCAAAAAATATATGCAAAACAAGTGTCAATCTATATGCAAAATATAGTGACATATAAATATGCAATACAAAATTGGTGAAAAATATATTTCCGACAAGAGAGGGCCCAAAACCCGATCATTCCTTATTACTGGCCAGTGCTTTTTTATTATCCTCTTGATGACCCAATGCTGGCTAGAGAAAGTTGTGATAAAAGCTAAGCCATAATTATCAGTACTTTCAGTACCCTAGAGTTGAAAGTACTGATAATTATGGCTTTGCTTTATGGCTTTAGCTTTTCATAATTTATTTATTTTGTGTTAGGGCTAGGGTGTTTAGTTATTTATTTATTATTTTTATTATTATATTTTATTTTTTTAACCGGTTCCCGACCGGCGCACAACGATATATGTCGGCAGAATGGCACGGACAAGCAGGACAAGCTTATATGTAAGTCCCTCCTTAATGCCGTCCGTGCCATCGGGAGCGGCGCGCTCCCGCAACGGTCGGGACCCCCGCGAGGGCGGTCGCGGGTCCCGCGGACTCGATCGCCACGGGGACACCTGCGATCGTCTCACAGGAAGGCAGAACGGGGAGATGCGGAAATAGACAGCATCTCCCCGTTCTGCCTAGCAACTAGTGATGCCGATCTCTGCTCCCTGTGATTGGAGCAGAGATCAGCATTCACTAGCTGACAGTCACGCCCCCCCCACAGTAAGAAACACACCCCTAGGCATACTTAACCCCTACACTGCCACCCCCTGGTTAACCCCTTCACTGCCAGTGTAATTTTATACAGGAATCAATGCATTTAAATAGCATTGACTGCTGTATAAATGACAATGGTCCCAAAAATGTGTCAAAAATGTCCGATGTGTCCGCCATAATGTCGCAGTCACAATAAAAATCACTGATCGCCGCCATTACTAATAAAAAAAAATTATTAATAAAAATGCTATAAAACGATCCCCTATTTTGTAAACGCTATAATTTTTGCGCAAACCAATCACATAATACTACCTTGTTCCATTCTTACTATTCCCTTCCTTTTTCTATCACTAGCTGCATTGTTTTTCACACCCTCCCTCCCCCAACACTAAAATTATTTTTTTTTTTTCTCTCACCCATGACATTTCAATTCATCCCACACACTATTCACTTCTCCACATCACTTTTATGTTATTATTCACCGACACTACACATTCTTTTTTTTTTTTTTTCTTTTGCACCCCCCTCATGTCCCTTTTACGTTTTTTGATCTCTTTTATTCTTTTTCCTTTTAGGCCCCTTTCACACGGAAGGCCCGTTCAGATCCGCCTGTCAGTTTTGACGGCGGATCTGAACGGGCGCTCCATGTTACTCTATGGAGCGTCGGATGTCAGCGGAGACATGTCCGCTGACATCCGATCCGGTCCGATCCGCCAAATCCAGACGTATGGACCACACGTCCAGATCCGTCGGATCGGGTGAGATCGGGTGAGATCGGGTGAAAACGGACACACTGTCCGTTTTCATCCGATCTCTCCATAGAGATCAGCGGCGCTCGCAAGCCCCTCCCCGCTCAGTGAGCGGAGAGAGGCTTGTCATCCGCCGGCTCAGCGGAGATCAACGGACAGATCTCCCGCTGAGCCGGCGGACAGAGGCGGGCTCCGTGCAAGCGGAGTCCGCCTCGTCTGAAAGGGGCCTTAGTCTTGTCCCAATTGCACCCCTTTCTCCTTTTTCCCTCCCTCTTCTTCCCCGTCATCTCCCTCTCTTCTCTCCTCTTTCTCCTCTCTTTCCTCTCTCTTCTCTCTTTTTTCTTTTTTTTTGTTTGCCTTCTTCTCCTCCCCTTTTCTCTTCCCCCTTCTCTGAATCCGTTTTCCTTTTCTCTCCCTGTCCCCTCCCATCTTTCTCATTTTCTATTTCCTTCTTTCCTTCAAATCTTTGGATTTTTGTATGAGCGCGCCATATACAATTCCTTTTGTTTGTTCGTCATCACCCATTTTTTCCATCTCCCTTTTTCTATCTTTCGATGGGAGAACGGCTCCCGATCATGTCTGCTGTACTTGCCCCCCCTCCCCTCCGTGGCCCCAGGTAGCCCAGCTCCTCGCCAGAAACAATTTTCCACTCGCAAAATGCGAGTAGGCGAGTGGAAAATTTGAGGGCTGTACATATATATATATATATATATATATATATATATATACATGCCACACAATCTTTAAATGCAATCTTACCCCTGTGACTAAATTACAGCTGGATAAAGCACGTTTAAACCTTGACCTCTTTTTATCAGAATCTGTTGATAAAATGTTATGCAAGTCTAAACATGAATGTTATCTTAAAGCGAATAAGACACTTTTTTAGCCCGAGCACTTAAAAAACGAAATCATTTACTAGTTTTTTTTTTTACTAGTAATCCAATAAAGATTCTCCACACCTTTCAAAAACATCTTACCTCCTTATATAAAAAGGAAGGATCTTTTGACCAAACTTTAGCAGAATATTTTTTTTTCACAAATCAAACTTTCTACTATTCCTTTAGCCCAACGCGATTATCTTGAAAGCCCTATTACAGCTATCGAAATTAAATTAGCAATTAACTCTCTTAAACCAAATAAACTTCCAGACCCAGATGGCTTCTCTGCTCTATACTATAAAAAATTCTCTCATATCCTTGCTCCAATGTTAACAGACGCATTTGACGCCTTAACGATCAATCCTTTTGCGCCGAAACATTAATGGCTATAATTTCAATGATCCCCAAACCTCAGTCAGACGATACATCTTGTTCTAACTATAGACACATATCATTACTCAACCTTGACATTAGGTTTCTAGCGAAAGTCTTAGCGACCATCTTAAATAGTGTATTAGGTTTTTTAACCACTTCAGCCCCCCGGAAGATTTGGCTGCTCAATGACCAGGCCATTTTTTGTGATACTGCACTGCGTTGCTTTAACTGACAATTGTGCGGCCATGCGACGTTACACCAAAACAAAATTGACGTCCTGTTTTTCCCACAAATAGAGCTTTCTTTTAGTGGTATTTGATCACCCCTGCGGTTTTTATTTTTTGCACTATAAACAAAAAAAGAGCTTCAATTTTTAAAAAAAAGCTATATTTTTTTACTTTTTCTATAATAAATATCCCCCAAAAAAATATATAAAAAAAATGTTTTTCCTCAGTTTAGGCCGATATATATTCTTCTACATATTTTTGGTAAAAAAAAAATTGCAATAGGTGTATATTGATTGGTTTGCGCAAAAGTCATAGCGTCTACAAAATAGGGGATATTTTTATGGCATTTTTATTATAATTTTTATCAGTAATGGCGGCGATCTGCAATTTTTATCGGGACTGCGACATTATGGCGGACACATCGGACACTTTTGACACTATTTTGGGACCATTGTCATTTATACAGTGATCAGTGCTATAAAAATGTCCTGATTACTGTGTAAATGACACTGGCAGGGAAGGGGTTAAACACTACGGGACGATCAAGGGGTTAAGTGTGTCCTAGGGAGTGTTTCTAACTGTGGGGGGGAGGGGCTACCAAGGACATGACAGCGATCACTGCTCCCGATGACAGGGAGCAGTAGATCTCTGTCATGACACAAGGCAGAACGGGTAAATGCCTTGTTTACATATGTATCTCCCCGTTCTGCAGCTCTGTGACACGATCACGTGCACGCTAGCCCCGCCAATTAAAGGGGACGTACTGGTATGCCCATTTGCCCACCGCTGCCAATGTGCCGGCGTATATCGGCGTGCAGCTGTCGGCAAATGGTTAATAATTGCTGAAACTAAAAATAGCGTCAATCAAGCAATGATCCATGCCAAAACTCAAGATAAAATATCCAACTTTGAGAATATATGGAATCCCTGGGTAACTCACTTTTTGCCTTCCAATTTTGATGCTTCCTTACTAAGACCTTGGTAATCTCGATTTATACTTCCATTCTGCATTCATGGTATGTGTTTATTACCATTTACTACCCTGGGGATCCTTACTACCTCTCATTTCTTTCTTCCCTATCTACTTTTTCTCCTACCTAAGATTACTTTTTCTTTTATCTTCTTTGTCTCTTTGACTTTTCCCCCTATTCGCTCTCTCCTCTTTCAATTTACTCTTTATATTATACATGTGCACAACAACAAAAAATCGTTTATTTTCGTTTCGTTTTTTTTTTTCGTTTCCGTTGATTCGTAACGATTCGTAAATTCGTAAGTCGTCGGTGTTCGTATTCATAATGATTCGTACATTTGTAAGTCGTCGCTGTTCGTATTCGTAACGATTCGTATTTTGTAAGAGTTATTTTTTCGTTGATTCGTATTTCCGTTAGTTTAATTTTTGTTTATTCGTAACATTCGAAATTCAGACGCATTCGTATTTATTCGTACATTCGTAACATTCGTAGATTCGTAATCGGAGCATAATTCATAATGTTATGTAATGTGTATGCTATTATTACATTTTAAGAGACACGGAAAATTACGAATCGAAAAAAAAAGTTACGAATGTACAAATTTTTTCATTCAATCCATTCGAAGCACGTTAAGCAGCGCCATTGTAAGAGACATGGAAAATTACGAATCGACAAAATAAAAATAAAAGTTACGAATGTACAAATTTTTTCGTTCAATCCATTCGAGGCGCGTTAACCACTTCCCGACCGCCCCATGTATATATACGTCAACAGAATGGCACGTACAGGCAGAATCACGTACCTGTACGTGACATTCTTCCGGCGGTTGGGGGGTCCGATCGGACCCCCCTCCGCCGGCGGGGACGGTCGGGATGGCTTCAGAAGCGATGCGGGACGAGGTAACGGCCAGTCGTTTCTGGCCACCCCCTCCCGATCGCTCTGGCCAATGAGGTTCTTCCGCTTCCTTCCCCTTCCTGTGTAATTGTAAACACAGGCAAGGGGAAGTGATGTCACGCTCCTCGTGTCGGTCTTTCTGACCGGGACGCCGAGCGGAGAAGACATCAGGTTAGTGCACCAACACTACACTGACACCAGGCACACATAGGCACATATTTCACCCCCCTGTCACCCCCTGATCACCCCCCAGATCACCCCCTGCCCCCCCCTGTCACAGTGTCACTGATTGCAGTGATCATTTATTTACTGATCACTGCATTTAGTGTCAGTGTGACTGCAATAACTGTCAGGGCAGTTAGTTTTAGGCCCCTTTAGGTCCAAGGTAGCCCCCTACCCCCCCCAATAAAGGTTTAACCCCTTGATTGCCCCCTAGGTAACCCTTTCACCCCCTTTTGCCAGTGTCACTAAGCGATCGTTTTTTTGATCGCTCTATTAGTGTCACTGGTGCCGCTAGGTAGCCAGTTTTTTTTTTAGGTAACCGCCAGGTTTATATAGGTTCATAAATAGGTTTATAGGTCAGGTACCCCCATATTACAACCTAAATAAAGGTTTTAACCCCTTGATTGCCCCTAGAGTTAACTCTTTCACCAGTGATCACAGTATAAGTGTCACTGGTTAGCCAGTTAGTTATTTAGTTATTTAGGTCCCCCGTCAGGTTTTTATATAGTGTCAGGTACCCCCATATATTACCTAATAAAGGTTTTAACCCCCTGATTGCCCCTAGTTAACCCTTTCACCAGTGATCACCGTATAACTGTTACGGGTGACGCTGGTTAGTTAGCTTGTTTTTTTTATACTGTCAGGGCACCCGCCATTTATTACCCAACTATCGGTTTAACCCCCTGATCGCCCGGCGGGTGATATCAATTAGGTGTTAGGGTCAAATAAGGTCTGCGTCGCCCCAGGTTAGTGCCAGTACCGCAAACACCCACGCGCAAAGCATACACCTCCCTTAGTGGTATAGTATCTGAACAGATCAATATCTGATCTGATCAGATCTATACTAGCGTCCCAGCAGTTTAGGGTTCCAAAAAACGCATTGTTAGCGGGATCAGCCCAGATACCTGCTAGCACCTGCGTTTTCCCCCTCCGCCCAGCCCAGCCCAGCCCACCCAAGTGCAGTATCGATCGATCACTGTCACTTCCAAAACACTAAGCACACATAACTGCAGCGTTCGCAGAGTCAGGCCTGATCCCTGCGATCGCTAACAGTTTTTTTGGTAGCGTTTTGATTCAGTTGCCAGCAGCCTAGGAGCTTTTTTTCCTGTGAATCTCACTAGTGTACTACTAAATTTAGAGCCCAAAATGGCAAATCGCAAGTACACTAGTGAACAGGCCTACTTGTTTCTGAGTATGTCAGATAGTGAAGAGGAGGTCACTCATCTGTCACAATCAGGCTCAGAATACGATCCAGTAGACGACAGCGGCTCCATGACAGATAGCTCTGGCGACGAAGGTGAGGTCCCTGCTAAGGTCAGGCGTACCCGATCCCGATCTTCTGATGTTGTTGAGGTGCAGGAACCGCAGGTCTCTCGTATGGAGCAGAGAAGTACTAGCGCCGCTATTCCTTCTGGTGAACTGGCAAGCACCAGCGGCCTAGTACACCCTGGACGTAGTCAAACCAGCACTGCAGTAACACTTGGTGACGTGGCGAGTCCCATAAGTGCAGTTGAAGCTGGCGAGGTGGCAAGCACAAGTAGTGTCCCGCTGCCACCAAGAAGACAAAGGCAGGTCCGTCGATCCCATAGTGTCCTTCCTGCAGAATTCGCCAATCCTGATTGGGTGCCCACCACTTCTGCAGGACCCGTACTTCCCCCATTCACTGGCCAACCCGGTATTCAGGTGGAAACAGCTGATTTTAAGCCATCCGATTTTTATTCGCTGTTTTTCACGGAAGATCTCTATAGATCTATTGTGGACCAAAGTAATATATACGCTGGTCAATACATCGCCGCTAATCCCCAAGTGCCTTCCCTTGCCAGAGATTGGAAACCAATTACGGTTTCCGAATTTAAGACCTTTCTGGGCCTTTCCCTCAACATGGGCATACACAAATTCCCGACGCTGAGGTCTTATTGGTCCACCTCACCGCACCACCAAATGCCCGTGTTCTCTTGCTCCATGTCCAGGGCACGATACGAGATGATTTTGCGGTTCATGCACTTCAGTGACAATGAACTTTGTCGTCCTCATGGAGACCCTGAATTTGAGTCCCTGATTAAGTTTTCTGGCCGCTTGTCTTTCAAACAGTTCCTTCCCAGCAAGCGTGCCAGATACGGGGTCAAGCTCTACAAGCTCTGTGACAGGGCAACAGGCTATACGTGGAGCTTTTCGGTTTATGAGGGAAAAGATAGTTACGTAGAGCCGGAGAACTGTCCAGATTACATAGGGAGCGCTGGCAAGATAGTGTGGAACTTGGCGTCACCCTTATTCGGAAAGGGGTACCACTTGTACGTGGACAATTATTACACGAGCGTGCCACTGTTTAGTCACTTGTTTGATCAGCAGATTGGAGCATGTGGCACCGTGCGACCTAATCGCCGGGGCTTTCCCCAGCGGCTTGTAGATTCCCGTCTTAGGCTGGGGGAGAGAGCCTGCTTGAAGTGTAATAACTTGCTCGCTGTGAAGTGGAGGGATAATAAGAATGTTTTCCTTCTTACCTCCCTTCATGCAGACACGACAGTCCAAATTCGTACGGCGGCTGGTGTTGTGACGAAACCCCTCTGTGTCCACGAATACAACCTTAATAGGGGGGGGTGGACCTCAACGACCAGTTGTTGGCGCCGTACCTAGTTGCCCGTAAGGCTAGACGCTGGTACAAAAAAGTGTCTATTTATTTATTCCAATTGGCTTTGCTGAATGCTCATGTGCTATACGGAGCTTCAGGCGGGACGTTACCCTTCCTTGAATTCCAGGGAGCGGTTGTCATGGAACTCCTGTATCCAGGCGATTCCACACCTCACCATCCCCTACCAAATGCAGTTAGCCGGCTGCATGAGAGGCATTACCCTTATGTCCTCCCGAGTACCCCTACCCAACGAGCCCCCCAAAAAAGATGTCGTGTCTGCAGCAAGCACGGATGTAGGCGTGACAGCCGTTATTATTGTCCACGCTGTCCTGACAATCCTGGTCTCTGCGTTGGTGAATGTTTTGAACGCTACCACGAACTAGTGAGGTTTTAGCGTAGGGTACAGCATTTCACAGGCTAGGATACACTTTCACAGGGTCTCAAGAATGCCATCGCATTTTGAGACCCGACCGTTGCAGTTAAAATTATAGTTGCAGGGTCTCAAGAATGCCATCGCATTTTGAGACCCGACCGTTACAGTTAAAATTATAGTTATAGTTAAAAAAAAAAAAAGTGTAAAAAAAAAAAAAAAAAAAAAAAAAAAGTACAAAAAAAAAAAACCCCCCAAAAAAATATAAAATAAAAAACCAAAAATAGTTGTCGTTTTATTGTTACTCTCTCTCTCTCTCTCTCTCTCTCTATTGTTGCTCTTTTTTACTCTATTCTGCAATGTTTTATTATGTTTTATCATGCTTGCTTTTCAGGTATGTTTTATTGTTAACCATTTTTTTGTTTTCAGGTGCGCCATTCAGTTGCAGCGCGGATTTATTTATCTTGACAGCAACAGCGTTTGCTCCCACGATACATAAAGCCGCGACTCCAACACTGTAGGAGGTGATTTCACCACCACAGTTAAAAAAAAGAGCATATATGCCGAAGCATGGGGGCAGCAGAGGGCGGAGGAGCGATTTTGCTCCTAATGCCACGTACATACGGTCGAAAAAAGTCCGACCATGTGTACGTGGCATAACTTTTTTTGCGGGAGGATGCCCCCATGCTTCGGCATATATATATTTTAGGCACCGGTTGCGTTAACAAAATGTTTTATTTTTTACTATTTTTTTTTTTTTGGTATTTGCTTTGCAGGTATGGTATGGTAAGGTCTTACTGTTATACTCTAATGTTACTTTGTTTTAATGTTAACCATTATTTGCTTAGCAGGTACGCCATTCAGTTGCAGCGTGGATTTATTTATCTTGACAGCAACAGCGTTTGCTCCCACGATACATAAAGCCGCGACTCCAACGCTGTAGGAGGTGATTTCACCACCACAGTTAAAAAAAAGAGCATATATGCCGAAGCATGGGGGCAGCAGAGGGCGGAGGAGCGATTTTGCTCCTAATGCCACGTACATACGGTCGAAAAAAGTGCGACCATGTGTACGTGGCATAACTTTTTTTTG
This sequence comes from Lithobates sylvaticus, assembly GCA_028564925.1. Classification (NCBI taxonomy): domain Eukaryota; kingdom Metazoa; phylum Chordata; class Amphibia; order Anura; family Ranidae; genus Lithobates; species Lithobates sylvaticus. Next base: position 46,953,147 of record CM053029.1, read on the forward strand.
CGGGAGGATGCCCCCATGCTTCGGCATATATAAATGGTGCATGTATGCCCATCATTAGAAGTGGGTGGATGAAGGGAGGTATTCTAATGGTGGGCATACCCACCGCGCCATTGGGAAATTGGGAAAGCATTTTATCACACCGATCTTGGTGTGGTCAGATGCTTTGAGGGCAGAGGAAAGATCTAGGGTCTAATAGACCCCAATTTTTTCAAAAAAAGAGTACCTGTCACTGCCTATTGCTATCATAGGGGATATTTACATTCCCTGCGATAACAATAAAAATGACAACTAAGAAAAAAAAATGGAAGGAACAGTTTAAAAATAAAATAAAAAAGCTAAATAAAAAGAAAAACTAAAAAAAAAAAAAAAAAAAAGCACCCCTGCCCCCCCTTTTCTTGCGCAAAGGCGAACACAAGCGTCGGTCTGGCGTCATATGTAAACAGCAATTGCACCATGCATGTGAGGTATCACCGCGAAGGTCAGATCGAGGGCAGTAATTTTAGCAGTAGACCTCCTCCGTGAATCTAATGTG